>OW284520.1:10100284-11317976 GCA_935413205.1 Polydrusus cervinus | reverse complement strand
AAATTCACCTGTATAATTGTCTTTTTTATTATCAGCAAGGCATTTATTAATAGCCTGTATATGTAGTCATGTAGTCAAACTACATTTGATAAAAATGAATCCCATGACTACAAAAGTAAGAAAAAGCCATATTACATTAAAAAAAAATTTTTACTGTACCTATATGAATATAATTTGTTAAGAATACCGCCCAGTGTTGCCAGATTAAAGAGTTTACTCAATATGAAGGGTTTTCAGATAATTTTTGGGATCGTGAAGTGTAGAAGGGTTTTTCTGAGATATGAAGTGAATATGAAGGGATTTCGTTTTATCAGAAATCACAAACATTACTTTAAGAATGTTAAAAGAATGTTGAAATAAAATTAGAAAGAACGCTTTTTTTAAATTGTTTTCTAGAAGTCATTTTGATCAGAGAAGAAATAACTTTGGGTTCAGAGGTGACACTTTTTTGTTAGAAGTCAATTTGATCGGAAGAAGAATTAAAGAAATGTAAAAGGCTTTCAAATACTTGCCTGAATTCTGTCAAAAAATCTGGTAACATAGATTAGTATAGGTACAGCCATGGTTACCAGATCTAACTCCCTCTATCGGTTTTGTAAGAAAACTATTTTTCTAGTCAATCATCAAGTTTTTAGAAAAACTTATGGACAATAAAGTTTTGTTTACTTTTTGTGTCATTATTTTCAAAAAATTGGTATTACGTTGGCTGGCCTCATACCAAAGACTACAATAACCTTTTTTAAAATACAACTGGCTGACGTCATGGAAAAAAATGCACGTGTTTCTGTCGACGTTTTATTAAAATGACAAAAACCGAGAATTTTAAAAACAAAGGTTACCTTTATTAAAAAGTAGGTGTGTGCACAACGTGTCATCTGATTCGTGGGCTGCATGCTATTAGAAAAATGTTGCCAAAATAAATGTTAAATAAACCACAGGTAAATATATTTTGTGATGCAGTTGCTATAATCCTAGACAAGTACATTTAGTCAGGTGTGGCAAAATATTGATCCTTAACTATTAAATAATAATTTTATAATTTAAATTTTTTTGATTTTAAATTTAGATTCTTTGAAATTGCTCACTATAGTTGGCCAATGCATTTCTTACATTTCAACAACGTCAAGAACTTAAATTAAAAAAATATCTTCAAAAAAATGGCTCTAATATAAGCAAAAATAAGAATTATTATATTTGTTGTACCCATTAATTTCTAACTGAATCCTCAGACAATAATACCAAAAGAACAGTGGCGGCCCGTGGATATTAAGGCTGGGAGGGCGCAGTTCTTCTCGCATGACTTGGGAAAATGGCCACGGTATTGTTAGAAACTTATTATAAGATATTAAAACGACATGTCTGTTAAATCTTAGTTAGCTTTTATTTTTGTTTAGGATTATTGAATATTAAGCACGTTTGGGATATTATTATTGTAAGGCGATATTTTTGTTATGTTATGATTATGGGTTTCTTGTTGACAAAAGCTGAGTAAGTGGAATATGATGGTAGTTTCAAAAATCTATGAGATCAGTCTTTTATAAAGCTTTGCCATTGTCAGTACTAATATTTTTGTATAATAAACTTATTCAGGATTTACAATATTTTAATAAAATATAATATTAATCGTCCCAGTGTCGTATTTTCCTTACAGTATGATTCATGTTTCTTTATTTTTTTAAGAGCATCCAAACAATATTTCTAAATTCTTCTCCAAAGTTACCAGACAATCGTCAAAAATATAAACGACAGTGCCATGAAGTAATAAGATAATTTTTAGATTTAACTTCAAAATGCAGTTATCATAATCTAATATTTTTTATATCCCCAATAAAAGGTACCTAATATAAATTGTTATTTTATAAAAAATATGAAAGAATAAACAATATAGCTGAGTACGGAGCACTAATGAATATTTATTGAGTCTGTGGTATTTTGTGATAAGCACAATGAAACAATGACCTTTTGTTGTAGTTTAACATAATAGTATTTATCTAATCACAGATTTTTTTCATATACATAGCCAGGGGCGTATTTAGGGGGGAGAGTCCAGGCGATTTGGACCCCTTCCAAAGCAATTTTTGCCGTTAATATAAATAATTAGTTAGATAGTCTTTAGGTAAATTTTTGACAAATTTTTTCCAAGGAGTTAAAGGCTGTCGGTCAGTTTTTATGTGTATCAAATTTATCTGTGTGGTTGGCTCTAACGTTTTTATTTTTACATGAAATATATTTTTTCTACTCTCAAATGGATATTGTTTGTTTCCTTTATAACCAAGTGACTGGATAAATGGGGTATACCAGTTAACTGATCGGATATAAGTCTATATATGATATTGTTATGATATAAAACTGATCATTCACAGTGGTCAGGTCATTATAATTTGAGGAAGATTACAAAGAAACTACATTTTCACGTTATAAATTTTACGTGTCATTTTATAACACTTAGCAAAGGGAGGTTAAGAATGTACTTCAAATAAAGGAAAATGAGTCAGATCAAATATCTTTTTTTAGTTGAATTAAAGCGTTTATTTATAGCAGTTTCTATGCACAGACTAATTTTTTTCTAAGGCGTTCACGAAATAGTTCCAAAATTAAAGATATATAAATATATTTTTACAGAACTAAAAATTTGGCACAAATGTTTACTTGCTTATTCCAAAAATCTCCCACTTATTTCGAGACAACTGCTACAAGAGTTAAAGCATAAAATTTATATAGAAACCCGAACAAACCCCAGTCGACCTTAAAACTTTTATTACACGGAACAGATATAGAAAAATACCTGGTAAATCTTCCTTAAATGGTGAATAATGAAGATGAGTACATTAGATAGATAAAAAAGACGAATTTATTAGGTTATTCAGAAAAAAAATTGTATTCCAATTTTGAGGGTTTTGCTATTTTGTCTTCTGGTCTTGATTAAGATCTTAACAATAAAACAGTATTCACCTGAAGACGACTGGAGATGCATACCAGTTGAAACGTAGTGTTTCTAAACAAATAAAGACAATGTAAGTTCAAAACTCTACTGCCGTTCAAGAAACGTCATTGTCTCCAACCTTTAAACAGACAATAAAACAGTATGTATGTCGCAGCATGTTAGATCCTTCTGACGGTTTGCGTCTATTGCCAGCGACGATGCAAGGGGGGGGGGGATAGGGTTTGCACCGGCCCACCCTAAAAACATGGGTGCCCACCCTAGTGCCTAACCAAAATTGAGGGATTCGGTTTTGTAATGGAATTTCCGTCGGGGAAGAGGGATTTGACCATGAAATTTTTTATGAGAGAGGAGTGGTAACATACAGGATGTAATAAGAGATAAAGAGAACGAGACGTCAGTTTTGGACAAAACGGGAGTTTTGTTTACCTTATGGCGTTATGGAGCGTGGGGAGGCAGCGACCTTTTTTTTTTAGAAGTCATTTTTGATTTGGGTAGAGCTCTACTTATACCAAAAATCCTGGCGCCGCCACTGTCTATTACTATTCCACTTTTCTCGTCGGATCCTAGCCTTACTGATGGGCCATGATATGGCGAAACCCGTCGTAGACTAAACGTTATTAAGGAAATGTTCGCTTCTGAATAAATACTTCTATTTAAATTTTATATTTTGCCTCGACAAATCAGTCAAGTGATTGGGGGTATTTATATTGACCTAATACATAATCATAAATTTAGAAATTACAGTTGCGTGGCTTTTAGGATGCCAGGCACAGCATATAAGAAGTACATTTTTAGCAACTAAAATACGAAATATTCATACATAAATTTTCATTATTTTGAGATAAAACAGTTTTATTACAGTAAGCAGCAAAGATGGACGTAAACTTGCTGGCAAATATTTATCTGGGTGGCTGATGTGATAAATAATGAACAATATGGAAACTTTAGACGAGAAGATACTAGCCTAAAGTAGAAACAAATTAATATGCGAAACATAAACCCATGTATTTAGACTTAGATTAGAAAACTTTTGAAACGTGATACAATATTCAACAAATATTGTTTAAAACATATTCTAGTTGTGCCCGACACACCTCCCGAACGTAATACATTGTGAACTTTACATCATGTACAAATGTGCAAAATTGTATACCTACTATTGCTGATAAGAAATATTATCGGTTTTACGATAAGAGGTACAGAAGATTAAAATAGTAGAATTCGTCATTTCTGTAAAATCCTGCCTTCTTGGAAATACACTAGAAACTTAAAACTGTGAGATATGAGGGTTTAATATGTGTACATAAACTTACTGTCAAATGGGGCAAATCGGGACCGTTGTGAGATATTTTTCTAAATCCCTTTTTTGTTAAAAAAGATCTAGTTTTCAAACCAATGGGAAAAGGTAGGTCCCTGTTAGAGCTGTAGAAAGATATATTAACGGCACCTGTTACGGTGATTTAAATTAATCTTGATATTGTCGCGTATCAAAATAATAGGCAACTGGGTTGTATAGCTTAGATGGTTTTAATCTGTGTTTTAATTTAGTTTTTAAAGTAGACTGGTTTTGGTGTAATAATCTTTATGGCTTTAACAGTTTTCATAAAGTTTTGCAACCCTTAGCAAATGGAAGACCGGGATCCTTTTTGCTGTGTCAGCAATAATTTTGCAAGTTAATGTAAGAGGGGATTTCCCGTGGATATACTATTCAAATGGGAACCCTTTATCCCAACCAATTGAAACAATTATTTTTATCAAAATTCGTCTACAAACTCCTCCTACGAAACTAGAAATGTCCTTGTTCTATACACTATCTTTCCATTACACCTACTTTTATCAAACTTAACACCCATTAAGAGCCTTAGCACCACAGCGAAGTATGAGACGAGTAATCCATCTTTAAGGGTACCAATCCATATCTGACATTAAAATTAGTGACCACACTGACTAATACTATTTAGAGGTAGATATTGTTGGGTAATGGTCAGTGAAACAACTTAGAAGCTTAAATTTTGTATTTGGGCAACGTTTACATTCGTAAGACAGCCTTTGCTGGTGTCTACTGCTTTTCAGATAAAACAACAGTGAAATGAATAAGCAGCCATCCAATTAGCTATTCAATAATGTACCTAAGAATTATATTTGGAACACTGAAGTTCATAATTGTATCGCCCTGAGGATGACCTCAGAGGTCGAAACGTTGGCCAAATAGAAAATTTGATCTTCCAAGTTGTTTTACTGACCACTACCCAACAATATCTACATCCAAAGATTCAAATTATTTTTTTATTTTCTATGGGTACTTGACCGAATTTTAGATAAAAGGAAAAAGTAATTGATCAAAAAACGAAATGGCGATTGCGTCACTGGACTTCACTCTTAAGATAGTTAAACGAGGTAGGGTAAGAGGGAATAAAATTACACAATGGTAGGTGGTATATAATTTTCGTGGGATTATCAAAGTAAGATGTTTGTGTTTATGTTTGGCCGTAACAAGTTTTATTACAAGGTTGATAAACAAGAAGAACGAGCAGTGAAAATACCAACTGGATCCTACGAGTTGGAAGATATCGAACAATTTATGCAGAAACATCTCGCTGATTCTAAGGCAACTGCTCAAGAGCGGAACCTTATTCTATCCTTCAAACTTAACAACAATACGCAACGGTGTGAGGTAAAGAGTGCATACCACATAAACTTTGAGCCAAAGGATAGTATTGCAAAGTTATTGGGATTCTCACCACAAGTTCTAACAGCTGGCAAGCTGCATGAGTCAGATCTACCAAATAAAATTATACAAGTTGCTACCATCAGAGTAGAGTGTAAGGTTATTTCCGGTTGGTACCTACTACACAAATAATTTTCGCCAACAGTGGATCCTGGTTATAGCATAAATATTGAACCAAGAAACTTAATTTATTTACTAGTAAATCAGAAAAGAATCTATAACATTGCGTTATCCTTACTGAACCAAGAATCAAACCCAATTAATTTTAGAAGTTGTAGTATTGATGAAAGGGGTGGAGTATTGAAATTTTAACAAAATTGTTTTTAGCTACAAAACATTTAACGTCTTTTACAAATATAAAACAATTTTATCATATTTTTTAGGAAGTTTCCAACCTAGGTTTAATTTTATACAATTTTTTAAGGGTAAAGACAATATTTACGTTCCCTAAAACCTTTTTGTTAGTGTTTAGTTTCTATTTACTTACAAAACAAAACAGGATGGCATTTCATTAAAACGGATCGAAAATCATCAACACATTATCAAGGTTGTAAGGCGTTTAGTAAGCTTTAAAATAGATGATTTGAATAGATTTGCATTTTCGATGTAGAGTAGCGACCACTGAAATGTTGTCACAAGGAGTTTAATCCATTTGCGCCCCTCGTTTGGGTCAAAATTCACAACTTTTAATTAAACGGGAATGGTGCACTAGCGCACTGCTGTGATATTCTCAAACAAAATATTTATATTACTAAGACACATTACCATAAGATTTTTATATAATTCGAAATGTAGTTGTGGTTTAGCTGACCCATTTAAAATTTATTTAAATCACTTAAATAGGGGATAACGTAAAGAAATCAAAGTGAACCAAGTTGTCTCAAAAAATAGCAAGAAGTTTAAGTAAAGATTGTAAGATTGCGCCA
This sequence comes from Polydrusus cervinus, assembly GCA_935413205.1. Classification (NCBI taxonomy): domain Eukaryota; kingdom Metazoa; phylum Arthropoda; class Insecta; order Coleoptera; family Curculionidae; genus Polydrusus; species Polydrusus cervinus. The sequence goes on along the minus strand of OW284520.1, from coordinate 11,311,378 downwards.
ATGCAGGAAATGAAGTTTAAATTGGATTTGTTTGCAGGCAAATTGACTCATTTACGCATTTAACACAATTTGTGAAAATATTTTACTGGAATCCATGGTTTTTGATACCGGCTGGAGTCAATTCTAATGACCGGAATATAATTTTTTTTTGAAGTTCACAAATATTCGTAAATTTTAATAGATACATTACAGTATAAATTTACATTAAAATCTATTTAACAAAAACGACTTTAATAAATTATATTATATAAACCAATAACCTTTTGTGATGTTTATTTATCATTTTAATATGCTGCGGTAAAGGTTATTTTTTTTTAATTAAATCCATTTCCTGCCTAATACAAAAAATCGTGATTTATACCTTCTTCCGATTTGCTGATTATTGTAGTATTATAATTTGATTGATTAATACTTATGCTTGTCGAAACGTTATATTAATCCAATATTCTAGGAAATAAAACATGTGTTACTTTTTATTGATAGTGTTACCAAAATACTGGGGTTTTCACGTTGGACGATAAAATAAAATAAATTGGGAAATTTTATATTTAATCTTGCAATATAGTAACTACTTAATTTTATGAAAATAATGTTTATTTTTCAAAGCGTGGCGAAACCAGATTTTTCATAGTTTGAACAATTTTTGCTTGATGAAAGCAAACATTCTTCGTCTTAAGTACGCCTTGTTTAGATGCAATAATAACTTATTGAAATATTTTCAAATATTTGTTTGATTATTTAAGCTTTAAGGTAATTTAATCAATATTTACAATAAATAAGTAGAAAATGATTCTTTATACAAGTAAATTGAGAGCTTTCTTACATTGTTTTATTTATCTACTTATGTAAAACAAATAAATAATTTGAAATTTGGAACTGGGAACTGTAGTGGGGTCTCGCGATTTATATTGGTTTGAAACTCAAGAATAAAATACAAAATTAACACTATATTATAAACGTAACTAATAGCACTCGCGTCTATAATTCGATTTCCCAACCTAATGGCAGACATACTGCGCATGTTGGGCGGATAGCGTTATGGCTGGATATGTGAAATTTATATAGGTAGAAATGAGTTCAATTATTACATGTAAAATATGATTGATATAGCGATTAATTAATAACATATTTAATATTACGGTATTCTATTTATATTTTTAAATCAAACAATTTATTCTCTTTTTTCTTTTACGTTTCAAGGAATTCAAAGATGTGGTTACCGGTGTTGACAGTCTACGATTTTGTAATTCCGACTTTTTGTTATGAGGGTCATAGTTAGAAAAACTCATAGGGCTTATTGTTGTTTTTAGTGCATTAATACCAGAAATGCATGGCATGCAATGGTCTTACAAGGTGATCGTTTGAAGACTTTGTGTTTTCTTTTCATGTGAACATTAATATTTGTTTTTGTACTACATTTCATCCCACAGTCTGTGCACACATAAACTGTTCTACAATTTAAAAAATGACGGTTAGGTTTTTACTTTACAGGTGCTTGACAGTCGCCACAAAATATTTAATATTTTGTGACAGCCGCAGCCATAACAAAACTTACTGATTAATAACCTGCCCCTCCATTTTAATTATGCCCCACAAGGCCAAAAATTAACAAACTGGCAAACTGTTCTTGTAAGAAAACTTAATACCTCGACTATGACTCAACACCGCGACGTAAAATAACAATCAAATCCATTTCTACCTATGTTTTAAATTCCACGCTATCCGCCTGACATGCGCAATATGCCTGCCATTAGGTTGGGATATAGACGCGAGTCTAATAGCCCCCTTCATCCCCGAATTACTTCATTATTATGTTATGCTAGAAGAGACTGCCCCAAACTATATCTTGCGGGGGACCATGGCATTTTGCGTAACGCCACTGCTTTCAATTCTTTTTATTTTATAAAAAACCTTTTAGAGAGCGAAATTACGAAATATTCGTAAGAGTTTTTAACTTAAATAGTATTTACCTGTCGAGAAATATTTTCATGCCATTAAATTGCTTTTTAAAAAATAAATCTACGATACATATTTTTTTAAATTGTCAAATAAATTTTCCCATAAGAAAATGATTTTGAGGCACCTTTGTATGATATGAAAGAAAAACGTAGTCAAGAGACAATATTGGATTCTTTTGAGTTTACCGATGTAAAAAATTACATTTTCCGCACAACTTAGTCGGTATTATTTGTGAAAGACCATATTATAGCCCCAAGCCAAAATTAAATCGGCCTATTAATGTATACCAGGAGGTCAAGAAGTTGAGGTCCTTATTGAATAAAGTATTTTAAATTTTTATACTGGGTGTCCTAAAAGGTATGCTCAATTATTAGTTATATTGGGTTGAAACAAGAATAGACCTTTATATAAAATTATTTCCCTCATTACCGAGCTATCAAAGATAAAACTGATGAAATTTGAAGGTTTTGTTATATTTGTACAATCTATGATCGTAAAAAGGGTGTGAAGTGGAATAAAAATAATTTAATTGTAACATTGATGAGTTATGACTTAATTGTGTTAAGATATAACAATTTTATGCATCTTATGAAAATACGATCTTCTATAACTTTTTCAAGATAAATCTATTTTAAAACTACCTTAAATCAATTTCTTAAAATAGATAATCACAAATTCCAATACGTAAAAAGGATTTACCTTTAAAAAATATGATTTTAAATAAACTATTAATATTTTTTTAATTATGTTTCCTCGTTCTTCTGAGGCAAGGTTATTTTTAAATCCATTTATCTCGAAACCGGTACTTTAAATCGTATCACTAAGGATATTTTTTTCGTAAAATGCATTGAATTTTCACAGCTTAAGATAAAAAATTAAAAAGTACAAAACTTAATGTTACAAATAAGTTATATCTATTGTACTCCACTATCCGCTACTTTTAAAAATACTTTTTAAATGCTCATATTTTTGAGATAATAGAACGACTCCGGACTCAGCCCATAAAGTTTATCATAATTTCTAAATATCATACTTTTATCTTTGATGGTTTCGAAAATATTAGGTAAAAACCATTTTGGACAAATGATAAAATTTTATATAAGTAAGGTTCTAATCGTATTTAGGTCCAATCTAGTTAATCCCTGATTATTTCCAATACCTTTTAGGATACCCTGTATATACTGGGTTATCCATCATGACTAATCAGAAAATGGTATCAGTTCTGCAATACTTTGCATTTAATATTGTAACCAAAAAGTTTGTTCTTTGTAATCGGCAAAATTATTGTGTTAGGGCGAAAGTAATCTGGGAAGCATGCAAAAATAAGGGTAGAACAATTTCTGGAGTTCGATTGGTGCCACATCTCATTAGACTGTGTCTATATCCCGTTTTCGTTCCGGAAAACTTGTTTTTTAAAAACTATTTTTGCAATATACAGGGTGTTATTAACTCCGTAGACTTACTGTAAAGGGTGATTCCTTGTATGATTTTAAGACTAAAAGTTCATATGAATATGTATCCTAAACGTTTAGAGTCTTGAGCCACGGAGTGTTAAAATTTTTTGTTTTATAGAATTTTCTTCGTATTAGGAATAATTAATTTAAATGTTGCATAAATAAACCTTTACCAGTACCTGAACAACGTTATTAACATTTAAAATATCTACAGGGTCCTCGTTCTTTGAGGTCATGCCTCCTTTAAACTCACAAATTTTTGTTACGATGCAACTGACTCAGTTGAACTCTTTGTCCTAAAATCATACAGGGTATCACCCCCTAAAGGTTGTCTACTTTTTAAATAACACCCTGTATAATTGTTAAAGTCCTATTTTCAGCTAAGCATAAGTACCTGGCGGAGTTGGCAGTACAAGTTTGTAGCATTTTTTTCAACCACTACAAAAGCAAATTATACCAAACCCTACTTTGCTGTTAACAACACTAGCTTCTAATAAATCCCTTATAAAATGTGCGTCATATCCAGAAATGTTGATATAATACTTAAAATAGACCTGTCATATTTTTAAGTATTGTAACACTTTAAAAGATGTCTGTGATATAGAAAAGTATTGTAAAACTTTTTACAATTTATTTAATACAGTATTATAAGACTTTGTTGTTAGAGGTTTATTATTAGGTTTATAGCAACGAATTAATTAGTTTTTAAGTCTTTGTGAGCTTTTTTAAAACTATAAAACTTATACTTGTGGGTTGTAGTGAACCCCCTTAAAAATATATAGAAAAAAACGTTACAAATATAATTTTCTTTATCAATGCGTTTTATATTAAATGAAGAGTAAATAGATATATCAATTTTCTATTGCGTTTAAGGATGGTTGCTTAGATATTTGATTATAAAACAATATAACAATAATTTTAATATACAGTGGTACGTAATGAATGTGCCATAGAATAATCACCTATTCTGCGTATGAAAATAATATTCTTGAGTCAAGCATACCTTATTAAAATGTTGGTCCTTAATGAAATTGAGGTTTAATATCTAAAAATTTTTTCCATAGCTCGACCTGTTCTTGATATATAAGTAAACTTGAAAATTTATATTTAAAGGTTTTTGAGGGCAAGTAATATAAATCTAATTCTGTTTATTAATAACTTGTTAAGGGCTTTAGTTACACCTTACACGCCCACTACATCAAGTTAATAAAAATGTTGAGGGTAACTTTGTGTGCGTTGTAGAAATCTGATGAGCAGGCTCCAAGTTGACAACATGCCAGCGACTGGGAGAGTAGTCGACTCTCGAAATAAAACTATATATTCGTCTTACCAAAAACTATTTCTCTAACAGTCATTTCAATTTATCTACTTCTACCAAGAAATGAAACAGGGGTAAAAATGTTTCACCCTATATGCACCGTGATTGAAGGCACACCTGACTACTCCAAATCTTATTAAAGGGGTAGATTTAAGGATTACGTTCAACCGGGAGAACATTAATTAGTGACAACAAAAATGGATTGTATAGTTTACCTAAACCAGACCGGATTAGATAGATTTTCTGATTGGGGTAGTTTGTAATACATGATCTAGCTTAAAAGAGATATCTGTCAAGACAAGTTTGTCTATATCTTGTCTATAGGTACGGTTGAATAGGCAGTTTTAAAGATATAGTTGGCACCTTTAATAAAAACTGTGGCTGCTATTATCCACAAAGCTGGAATGGGCTGAAACGGGTTATTTGTAGAAAACTCGTTTTATCAACCATTCATTTATTTTAATTAATAATAATTATATTGATTGAGGGTTGGAAAAACGATTTTCATTATTTAAAATTAAATTGTTATTGGAATTGTTGATGAGTTTTCTAGATGTACCTTTTATTATGTTGGGAATGGTGGTAGGGTTATAGTTAAGAAAAATGTGAATGATATAAAAATATACTGGGGCTCCAATTGAAAATAAGGAAAATAAAGGGCTTTAGAGAATGAAAACTTTAACTTTAAGTGCATTTTTCATTATGTAGCGATGATACTTCATCGTCCCCATAACACTGATGGACGATAGAAATTCTTTATTCAAATACAAATATTAGACATAGTGTTCTCATCAGTGTTGCCAGAATTGGAAGAACTTTGAAGTTTTGAAGAGTTTTTTAAATGTTGTAAACTTTGAGTTGAGGAGGAGAATAAATTTCGGGAGGAGTTACTTGACTTGACGGCAGATACGGTGTTTTAGAAGTAACTTTTGATGTTATTTAATATTCTTTGATCACATATCAATTTGAAGAATTATAACGGATTAGAAAAGCGTGTTGAAGGATTTTGATGAAAATAATTTGGCAACACTGGCGTAGTGCTTTATACTTAAGCAAACAAAAGTCTGAATATTTATAATTATAATATAAACCTTCTTCGGTTGAATCTTTGGCGCCATCTCTTGGGAGACCCATGTATTTATACCCGTCGAGAGCTTTGCACTTCTTTATCTGTGTGAAAAACTATGCTGTGTGGGTAAAGAGCTAGATTATCATACTGCTTTGGGATAAATTTGTTAACCAAGACACTAATGTTGATATTAATATCGTTTTGGTGTTGAATATGAACACCACTTAGGGGCTTATAAAACACCCCTAACATTCTTAACTGTGTGAGAGAATATAGTTGAGAGTTTCTAAAAGTAATGCAATAAAACTGGGTAATTTTAATATTTAAATTTATTAATGAAATGTTGTACATATATTAGCTTAGAGTTTAATTTAATCATATTTATTATTAGTTCTTTTGGTAGAAAAAAACAAGTATGTTTGCCCTAACGCAATTTCTATGCTCCCTGTATAAAAAATAAAATTTTTCATAACGCAAATTAATTTTACCAGCAAAATCTTTAAAAAATTTTTTTTTGTATCATCCACTCTTTGGTGCGTTTGTCCTCTTGTGAAAACTTTCCGCGGACTGAAAAATGATTGTAAGATTTTATTGAACCAGGATGCATTACAACATTGTTTTTATATGAATCATAACTACGTAGTTGGGTCAATTGTCAGGTTATGACAAATTAAAACAAAAATAGATAGAATCTTTACGAACTCACCAATTAAATCTATATTGCAACAATAATTACATTTTTGTAAAAATTTTATTCCTTTCTGAACAACTATTTGTATATATACAACGCTCATGTAATTCTGCAAAAGAGAAAACTCTTGTCTGATTAAAATAATTGATTTCGAAGTAGAGATATATTACAGACATGTACATACAGCGCCGGTTTTACCATTAGGTGGACTAGGCGGTCGCCTAGGGCGCGGGAGCTCAATGGGGCCCCCATTATATTTTTAACAAAATAATATTACTTTTATTTTTAACCCAACACAATTCCAGAACTCCACCGAAATACTTCTCCCTCCTACAACAGCGAAATTATTTATCAAAAAAAAAATGTTTTTAGCTTTACTTTTTGTTTCAATTTAGCAAAATACTTATTATAAACATTCGTTTGGGCGTGGCACCCAATAATGTTTTTCGTCTGCGGTGTTATTACATCCCCCACTAAATGGCCAAAATGCCCCATACAACCTACTGCCCCATGCCGCCTAAGGCTCGGTGGAGGCTTAAATCTGCACCCTGTACATACAAGGTGATTCCTAAGTTAATACTTCTTTTTTAGCTGTGTATAGAAAGCATTAAAAAAACAACATTTTCAAATACCTTTTTCAAAAAACTCAAAAATAAGGTACTTTCATTTATTACACTATGGATCAAATACGGTTCTGCCTAACTTGCGCGTTGGATAACATTAAGAAAACTTCTGGGTGTAGGATGAGCCTGCAAGGGAAAGCGTTTTGCGTATAATATCTAAGCAGCAGCCGCAGTTAGACGACACTCACCGTAAATTAGCACAATATATACTAGTTCATTGTTTTCAAATTTTACCATTTTCACGTATCACCAATTTAAAAATAACTTGCTTCAGAAAAACACACCGCAGCGTATTGCGAATAACCCAACACCCGTAAACTGCATATCTAATAAGAGATAAGACAAACAACATAAAGTATAGCAGGCTACGTTTTGATGACCAGGCCCGCACTTAGATTTTTTACTTTTGTATCTCGCCTATTTTTAGGTTTTTTGAAAAAATGTATTTGAAAATGATTTATGATTGATATGATTTATTTTAATGCCTTCTATACACAGTTAAGAAAAAAGTATTAACTTAGGAATCACCCTGTATACAGTTACATGGATATAGTTTTCTGAAACAGGAAAAATCGCTTCCTTCATTAAAAATAAATTAATTTTTTAATTAAATAACTATTACATATAGTTTTTGTTTGGGAATTGACAACCAAGGAAGTAGAAATAGGACACTAGGGTTTGGGGCTTAAAAAAATAAGACGTGACAGGAATTTCCTCTAGAAATTCAGGAAATCCCAAAATACCGTATGCTAAAACAAATACCCGTATAGAGACTGAAAATCAATCTGATTTCAGAATTTCACAATTGTTTACCGGATTATTCCAACTAGGCATTTATTGGGTCAAATTCACTTGTTCCTCTTAAATGCCTCGTAGTTCACACTGCATATATTTCATCTATTTGAAAATGGAATTTCACCTTTACCATATCGGTAAATTGCTTTAATATTTGTATCAGTATCGACTGAAAAATATTTTTATTATTCTTTAATAACGCCCTGGAATGGGTTACGTCTTTACCTCTTCTTCTTCTTCTTCTTCTTTACCTGTCTTTGTTAGTTTAAAAATGACACTATATCGGAATTGTTATCTTAAATCAATATGCAAAGTTTTATCGAAAATATACCACAAAAATATTTTGTCCGCCATTTTGAATTACATACCCATTTTGTAAAACATAATTTTTAAATTGTAATCTACGATCCCGTAATTGCTTAGTACCGCATCCTACCACTACCACTTTGAGGCGTCCTTTAGACAAAGATATATATATATATATATAAAGATATAAGTATACTGCTCTTCTTGTTCGTTTCATGAATGTAACGATGTTTCCCGGCTTTATCATTTGCCGCCATTTTAGAGCGTTCTTTTCGGATGGCGTTATTTTTGTAAATTTTTTATTTAATGTTTAATATTAAAAATTTTGTATTTTATGCTCTCTAACTTATTCTACAGTCATCACAGAATTAAATTGATTATACAAATCCACATAACAGGTATGTTACTAAATTATTTTATTTTGAAGGTTATGCTATTAAAATGTTTCATACATTTTTGCATTTATGTTGTTTTTAGCATATTTTTCTTGGAAACGCTGTCCCAAAAACAAATTAAATTTTGTACGAGGTCAATGGCCAAGTGATATATGGGTTTTCCAATATAAATACTCCAAGTCTTTAAAAAAAATATTTATTTTTCAAATATTTTAAGCTCTAAATTATCTCTGTGTATTAATTTTTATTTTCCCCTGAACTAAATAGCATACGTGACGCATTCAATTAAAAAAATATATATTCTTGTAAATATCGAAAATTGCAAAAATTCCTACTTGTGCCCCAGCTGAACCTAACCATGTTTGCAGCTACACTTTTGTATTAATCATGGATTGATAACCAAATAGTCAATAAAACCATTAGAGTTGATATTTTTAAGTATACAAGGGATAAGATGCCAAAAAAATACAACACAGGACAAGATAGTAAAATCAAAAAATTTAAATCGAGTAAACTAAATTAGATATTATTAATATAATTACATTTCTTATTATACCTAGTTAAATCCCCAATAATAACTTTATTTTATGACTATTAAATGACTATTAAATGACAATTTATGCTAACCATCTCTCTTTTTTTAAATTTTCATGTGATTGTCCATTAAGATGACGTTTTACACCTTGTTGTGTCCCAAATGTGATGAATACCAACATTTGACCTCATACTTGATAAAGACTCTACACTGTGAACAATAAGTGTATTGACCCAAATGTGATCTAAACCTGAAAGTTTACGTGATAAAGGCTCCAGATTATATGTATAAGTGTACCGACCTATTGCTATATGCTTCAAAGGCAACTGTTATCTTCTGACTGGAAGTAGTATTCATGCTGAAAGAGTATAGAAAATCTCCCGTACTTATAGACTTTTTATATTATTGGAAATCATCTTCAAAGTGTATAGTACTAAGTGAATTTCGCGATAGTTAAGTTTATCGGTTCGGTGCGGCCGTGATAGAATTTTAGTGACAGTGATATTTAAGGTATAAAATATCTTAAGTAGGATTTCTCTCTTAGTTTTTTCAATTTTGAAAATTAGATAGCTTAGTTACGTGTCTTTTAATTGTATAAAATAATATAGGGCTTCTTTATTTTTGTATGACAAAGTTAGGTTTAGTTATTTAAAATCTTAAAACTACTATGAGGTCAACAGAAATTATAAGCATACCTATTATATATGTTTCTCATCATTAGATGTAAATGTAAATTATTCTGTCTTTAAATATTCGAATTTGTATTTAGACTTTATGTTACAATATAAGGAACTGCTTAAAATAAATTGACTTAAAATCCTTGAATCGCACCTACTTTTCTCTTGAAGCATTTTCCTATTTAACATCTGTACACACTACATCTGATCAAAAAATTTTATATTGCAAATTAATTTTCTTTAAACGCAAAAGTTTTTATAAAAAATTACTTTTTGTCGTAAAATCACTATATTTTTTCCTATTGTACTCCATCCGCCAACACACTATATATCGATACCCTAGTTCGAATACGAAGTAACCCACAAAATTTATTTTTTGATTAAAATCAATAATAAATATGAAATGAAGGTATTTATTGATATTAATCAAAAAATAAATTTTGTGGGTTATGTCGTATTCGAATTAGGCTATCGATATTTGAAAATAACCAGTAATAATTTAAATAAGAGGATTTTAAAAAACCCGCCACGAAAAATTCCGACGGTGGCGCCAAGTGATTGGATTCGCAACTTATTCTCGAAATAACCCTTTTCTTCTTCTGTGGAAAATCAACAATCCCTTTTTTCTTCTGTAGAAGATCCTTGTTTCGCTGTTTTTCTACGGTCTTTTTATTTCTAATTGTTATATATTTTTTGAATATACATATCTACTAAAATCCCTTCAAGTAGGTGGTAGATTTTAGTTAAGCCATGCAGCAAAATAACGTTATTTTTTTATCAGCTTATGATGACATGATTTCTATTAAATAACCATTACAGTAATGGTATACGTACATACACTAATATGCTATGACGTAGTATCAAGTACCACAATACATGCAATGGAAACCGTTGTGTTGTTCGAGGGGTCATTATCAATTTGCCAGGGTCTCTGGAATCTAAAAATAGAACCAACAGATCTTAAAAAGAGTATGTATATAGTAGGTGCTTAATAAAATAATGTCGGGTAAATAGGGTCGATTTATTTTGGTGTATAAACACCTTTGACATAACAAACAAGCAAAAGCTAAAATGATTTATTTAATACGGTCAAGAGGCGGATATTACTTAGTTGAAAATAATTTTAAATGGGTGTCAATTTTGACATATTATCTAGCAAATGGATTCCTTGTAGTGCTTGTTATTTAGTTCGATCAAAATAAAAGCCTAAGGTAAGAGAGGTTTTTTTCAAACCCACCCTTGCAGTAGTGGGGCCTAACTCATAAAGGGACCTTCTAGACTTCTAGTTTTTGACTTTTACTAAGTTTTATTACAGGTTTAGTGCTCGTCAACGTTAATTTATATAATTGTGACGCAGTGGCGGCTCGTCAGGTGAAGTAGGTGAACCAGTCACCAAAAAAAATAAATAAAACCAGAAGGAAAGTTTTTCGACAATATTAAATATTAATATACCAATACAGCTACCATTTTAGCCCTTAAAAAATAATTATGTTATTATTAATATAATCCGAATATAGCTATGCATAATAGGGCCACGGTTAACTTCGATGGACAATAATTATAAACACTCGTGCATTTTGGCGTGCCCCAGCGACTGTGTCCGTTAGCTCAAAGCAAGTGAAGACTCAGGGCCCAACATGGCTTTAATACTCACCGTTGCTATATGGTTACGTGACGTCAGTTACGCAAACAGCATGTAACAATTTGCAATATGATGAAGGGCAATTTAAAAATAGATTAGTCGTATGCACCATTGGTTAAGCATTGGTTCGCCTAACCTTAAGGTATTTATTTTAAGGCTTCGCGAAACACTGTTATAGGTATCGTTTTTACGTGATTTACTGTGTAATTAAAAAGTTTTGTTTTTATTTTTCAGTTAATTCAGTAGTGTACAGTCGTTGGACAGATGAGGATAAGAGAGACGTTTTGATACACGGATTTTTATTCAATGTTTGTTTAAGTACCCGCACTATATATATATATAGCTCTTCAGCACTGTTGTGACGAATGTCTTTACAGGTGATTTTCTCTTAATATTATGCTTATTTTCATAAGTTTGTTAGATGTGCTGGTATGCTTAAGAGTGTCTAACAACGACACAGATGTCGCTCAGTGCAACATCTTACTGGTGTGTCCCACCAAATACGGCTTAATCAGTTTTGAGTTATGCCCTTCTTTCGTCGGATTCTAGCTCTAATAATGAGCGATGACGAAACACGTCTAGGGATGGATATGACGAAATGAAAAGGACATTTTCATTGGTCTGATGTGACTGGGTTCCTACAGTATTTATCCAATTAGACTTAAGGCGGTTCGGCGCATTTTTTTGAAGTTCAAGTCTTACCTCAACTTATGACATTTTACTAATTTCTTCTGTATTATATAAAGTTTTGGCCAAGCCAAGGCGTTTATTTAATTATTAACAACACAAAAACCATTTAAATTTATTGTCAGCCGATTTGATTTTATAGGTTTGACATTTTAATGTTTCAATTTTATATATACCTTTATTATATTATACTATAACTAAAAACAATGTGCGATACCTAAACCTACTGCTACTAAATCAGATGCACCATATTAAATATTAATTAAATAATCATGCTGGATCTGGATCTCTAATAATAATATATGATATTTAGTATTAAATAAATATAGTTTTTAAATTGAGTTTATAAATATTTTTTATAGGGTTATACGCTTCTGCAATATTTAGATTAAAAGCAGGGTTGTTATGTTTAAAACAAAATGTTTACAAAATACGATTAAAATATTTATGGGTGTTTTAACTAGGTTTGTTTAACACTGTTTAAAACAATGGTTAATTTGGCAAGTTCTATTAAAAATAATATCTTTGTTAAATTATATAAAAATTGAAAAAATAAAGAACACTTTTATCAAAATAAAATGTGTTCCTCCTATACCAGTGAACTCCAAAGCCAAGTAAAAAATAATATAAAAAAAGTTTATGTTCCTTACAGGTATTTTATCACCTACAAGGTCTCAAGAAATAACAATTCAGTTTTTCGACAATATTTCTATTTTAAAATTATTTTTTAAGACTTTGTCACCATCAATCTTTATAACTACTCGTTATTCATCCTTTAGAGATAATAAAAATTTATTATCGAAAAGCCGCTAAAATTTAATTTAATTAGGGATTTGAAAAACGCACTAGAGAAGCCGCTAGGGGTAGGGGGTCAGGGGGATTACGGTGACCCTCAGTGAGAGTGTTTTTAGAAGCTCTTGGGGTTGACCCCCCTACAAAAATTTATGCGGACGGCCTTGTATTGCACTAAATCCACTAAAACATGACATTTAATGGTAAATACCTTTTCTAATGTAAAATGTAACGCAGTGGCAAATGAATAGGTAGGTATTTAGATAATCGCATCAATGTAGACAGTCCTTGACACGTGCCATATATATTTAACGAACATCGTGGTTCAGGGGCTTTTACGCATTTAAAGTGCTTGTCGGAGCATAGTGTTTTACAAACTCATTTAATTATATTTGTGCTTATTTAGGTAATTTCTGTTTGTTGACAAAAAGTAACCATTATAATAGGTGATTCTAATTTATAGTCAAAGAGATATACCAGGTAACACAAAAAAATGTTACCCCACAAATTTTTTCCGTTATTTTAAAAGTACCTAAAGATTTAAAAATTTGAGGAGTTATTAAGTCTGTAAATTGCCATTTTCCGGCCAATTAAAACCCTTAAACCAACTTCAGGTTTAATCGGAAGCAGAGCTGTGAAAGTTACTTCAGAAAAGTAACTAGTTACTTTTTCGATACTTTTGCACAAATGTACCTAGATACTTATAAGGTATAGTTACTTTTACCTAAAAGTAACTTAGTTCTTAGTTACTTAGTTAAAGTAACTAGTTATAGTAACTAAGATACTTTTACAGTAACTAGTTACATTGATTGTAACTAGTTACTAAAAGTAACTAAGATACTTTTGAGTAACTAGTTATTTTAATTGTAACTACGAAACTCTAAAAGTAACTAAGATGCTTTTAAACTAGATACCATAAATTTACCAGGTAGTGATAACTCCTTTTCCAGTACACACTACCACTATAACCATCAGCAAACTAAACTAAGAAGTGTTAATTCGAAAAACGAACAAGTAGAATAAAATAAATGCTTTCCAAGAAATTTCGCGTTCCAACCAGTTTGCTGTTTGACGCTCGCGACTCGCCGCTCGTCCCTTCGTGAAAATCTGATTAAAGGCAGCCGATCGTCCCTTGGTCATCATCTGATGGATGGCCACGTGTGCATAATTCGTATCCTAGAGGAACTTTAAAAGTACCTTACTTAGTTACTTTAAAAGTAACTTAGTTACTTTAAAAGTAACTTAGTTACTTTAAAAGTAACTTAGTTACTTTAAAACTCACTTAGTTACTTTAAAAATAACTTAGTTACTTTAAAAGTAACTTAGTTACTTTAAAAGGAACTTAGTTACTTTAAAAGGAACTTAGTTACTTTAAAAGTATCTAGTTACTTTTTAAGTGTATAGTTACTCCTAAAAAGTAACTAGATACAAGTTACTTTTCAAAAGTAACGAAGTTACAGTTACTTTTGGCATGATTCAAAAAAGAACTAAGTTACTAAGTATCTAGTTACTTTAAGTAACTAGATACTAAAAAGTATCTAGTTACTTAGGTTACTCACAGCTTTGACCGGAAGTGAAGTCAACTTTTTAATTTTTAATGGAAACCCCTAATTTTTATTCGATAATTAAATTTTATAAAAAATTCTCTTTTTAATGACATTTGGCCGCATATATTTTTCTCAAGCACGTCAAACTTATAATATAAAGTAGGTTAAAATAAACCATTTTAACGTTTCCATGGCCTACTTTTTACCACTTACCCTGTCTTACCAAAGTTATGGACATTTTAGAAAACAAAGAAAAATTGATGTAGGTGGTCATTTTTAAATCAAATGATTAGGGGAGAGTCGGGTAATCGTACGCGGCGGCTAATCGTGCGCATGTCTTTATTTCCATAACCGGCGGTATATAATTCGAAATCGGTATTCAGGCGCCATCCCTTGCCAAGCCTTTGTACTATGATATATGAGTCAGGTGGATCGCTTTACTTTACGTATCCAAAATGGTCACTTTGTTGTTTACGTATGTCTTGTACTAGTAGAAGCTTCGAAAAAAATAAGCCGTAAGTATTTCCATTTTTACATTTTTTGATAATCGATATATAATTTAGGCAAAAAATGTTTTATATTGTTTTAAAGAATTTAAAACCGAATCTGCCACTTTCGGTTAATCGGGCGCAGTGCACACGATTAGCCCCCATGTATTTACCATGTTAAGAATGCGTTGTAAATAACACAGCCACACAAAAAATTGGTCAGGCTACGTTTACTATATGTTTTTGGGGGCGCTAAATCCAAATCCGAGGTCCAAAAAAGTCAGCACGTCAGAGTTTCGGCATAACCTCAAAAGAACCCATAATTACAGTCTTAAATATCTTAGATTTTAATATTTTGCATTTTTGCAGATGCCGAAATACCAACGTAAAATAACAAAGGCGCAATGGAATCTATAAATCATGATTCAGGCTATAAGAATAAATAAGTATATTCTTAGCTTCAATAGATTATTTTTTTCGTTTTCTTTTTCAATGCGCACGATTATCCTATCCATGCGCACCATTAGCCGCATACGTCGGGTAATTGTGCGCAGTGTCATTTTTTGAAATTTTGAATTTTAAAGTCACAGTGTGCATTTTTATTTAAAATTAATTACAGAATATTAAAGCCAAATCGTTAAAGAATCTTGATAGCGAACCTAGAAGTCCAATCTATTGTCATTTCGGAAATATTACAATTTTGGCTTAGGTGCGCACCAATACCCGACTCCCCCCTAACTGTGATACGTCATTGAAAATATAATTTTATATAAAATTTAAACTTCAAATAAAAATAAGGAGTTTCCATTTAAAATTTAAAAGGTGACTTCACTCACACTTAAACCGGAAGTGGTTTCGAAGATTTAAGTTGGTCGGAAAATGGCAATTTACACACTTATTAATGTCTCACGTTTTTAAATCTTTACTATTAATATTACGGAAAAAAATGGGAGGGGATAGTCTGTTGTGGATTGCTATGATAACCTTGTCTTTTTAAATATTTAGCCAGTACTGTACAGACCGACGGAGTGCTTAACTCAAACCGGTAATACCAGACCGACCAATGACATTTTCTGCAGAATGGGTTAAAAAAATCTGGTGAATTCTGCTTCTGCGCCACAACAAAAAAACTTAAAACTTCTCTTCCGATTACAAGTGACTTCTAAAAAAACGTGTCGCCTCTGCTCTTATCTTGTATTAATATTATTTATCTGAGACGGCGTCGTCGCGTCGCGTCGTATCAAAAACTTGCTGATAGGAGATGCAGAAATTAAAAACGACCACGACCATTAACGGCGCCCATGAAATATCTATCGTCGACTTTCCAGCAACACCCAAAAAACCAAGACTTGCGAAATATGCGCCACCCTCGAAGAAATGCAAGTTCAAAATTCTACTGCCGTTCAATTTATTCTAAATGTTTTGAGGAGGAGATCCGTATTCTTTAGAAGTAGGTAATTTGTGATTGGGGAGAAGTTTTGGGAAATAGACACGGTTTTTTTAGAAGTCACTTTTGTTCGAGGACCAGTTTTGGGAAGGAGACAAGGTTTTTTTTATAAATCACATTTGATTGGGAAAAGTATAGCTGATTCTGTGCCCCTTCTAAAATTATCGGGCCCGCCTGGTTGTGCCCAGACCTATTACACTTTTCCTGGCCCGGCCACTGGAGATATCAATCTATACAAATATCTATACTTACCTATAAAATAATTCTATAAATAATTCATCGTCTTTTTAAATTTCCCATTGTGAACCAATACAAGTATTTTTCCCACGTCATAAATGCACCAAAAAGGTATATTTAACCCTTTGGGTTTGCCATATTGTTGCTTCCAGCGAAATCGCGTTTTTATACTAGATTTAATGAGAAGTGAAGTATTACAAAAATTTAATAATGTTAATTTAGCTTCACTATTATTTGAGATATTAACGTTAAAAGAGTGAAAAGAAGAAACTGAAAGGCTTGGAAAAACCTCTACTACTATTACACTAAAAAAACAAAACTAAAAACATGCACAACTAAACATTTAACCTCAAATTTATGCCCGGTATTTCACGTGTTCGATTTTATCCAAGCGCATGCGATTTTTTCCAGAAGATTGGTAGAAAACATTTTTAAACTTACCTATAAGTATATGTATATTAAAATGCCGCTGAAAGAAAAAGCCTGACAATTTTTCTTGTTGAACAAACTCTTTACAAATATAGTATTACCTTTTATAGTACTATTTTTTCAGGAAAGCTTTCATTTACCGCCATATGAACACAAAATTATCAAGCAATATAACTACATGTATTATTTATTTTTTAATAAATATTGGAAGCATTCTACACACAGTAATACCCACCCATTAATTCATATTATTAGCCACTTTAAATCACAAAAAGAAGAAGGTTCCAGCATTCGTCATGTTTATGATTAGAAATAAGTCTCAGTCATCTAAAAAAAATAATGATTGAAGGGAGAACACCAATATTCATGCGCTTACAGTATTGATTTTAACGTCATTGCCTTCCAGAAGAAAATCAATTTTTAATAAAGGGAGGAAAGGTCAGGGACTGGATATGTACAGGAAAATAATCCTTTCAAAAATATTTTGATTTAGCAAGTTGTATAAATTCATTTTGTTATGGCATTCCTTGTAGCTGGGTCAAATCGAATCACCTACATTAACGATGACTCAAAATTTCCAGAACCCCCTGATTAATCGAATGTGGATAAATATGAGACAGATGTAGATCGTTCTTTATTTAGTAAGCCTAAATAGAAAAGGAGGATGATAAAGGGATTTTCAGATGTATTTCTACTGCAATCACTGGACAATGGACACTGATGGATGGCACTATGGCACACTATATTAAACCTCTAATAGGGCATCATGCATTCTTGAAAATTTCTTACTTTCACTACCCACAAGATCGAATAATGTCTGTTTAAAGTTTTACAATGATGTCTCTTGAAAGATAGAAGAGTTTTGGACTTGCATTGTCTCTATTTGTTTTTTAATCGATAACGTTTCAACTGGTAAAAGTATCTGTAATCATCTTCAGGTGAATACGACTGAAGATACTTAACAGTTGATTGTTAAAAGGTTGTGATTAAAAAACAAATAAAGACAATTCAAGTCTAAAACTCTTCAATCATTTAGAATGATCGATTAAGTTGTGCAATGAAATAAGACAAAATATTTGTTATCAATACCAAGAGACTTCTTTTTAAGTAAGTATTCATCAAATAGACATCTATTTAAAAAAACCGGCACCCTGGATTTTTAATCTTTTATAACTTTCTTGTTTTTAATCCCTCACTGTATATTTAGTAAGACCATGTAAATTGTACCTGTGATATTAGATAATAAAAATTTTATAAAAAAAAAATCCGATTTTTACTATTCTTTTACCATTTCATGGATTGGGATTGTGCTAAATTTTTCTATTGATGGGTCATGTTTGATGGGGCGATGTTATACCGGGTGAATCAATGTGTGTTTTTTTGTCCTATGATTTAAACACCCAATGAAGAAATTCTGGTGTTATTTTTTATACCAATAATTTCTTGATAAAGATACATCGTAGATGTATGTATTCCTAACATTTTCTTTGTTGACTCATTACTATATTTTTAAAAGAGATACGATTTTTTCAATAAATAAAAAAAAATTATCCCCTTTTGAGGGTTGTTTTGGGGTGAAGAAACGATTCATCGCTGGGGTTTCAGGCAGGTTACATTTACCCCTTTAAAACAACTTACCATACCAAATTTCAGCTTATCCTGAATTTGTTGGGCATCAACCTGAATGTACCCTGGACTACTATGTTTTAAAATTTATATGGTGTTGGCGAACAAATAATTCATCTGTTGCCTTAATCTTAAGGGTTTAAGGGGGTCACAGATAGCAGGTATAATGGGTTCTCGATCCTCTCGATTCATCTTAATTTAGTCAAAATAGAGCTTTAGTAGAATTGATAGCGCCATCTAGCGCCTAGGGTAAACAACAAAAATAAATTTCGTTTATTGTTGCTAGTTAGTTCGGAAACAGCCGTTACCTACTTTTCCATTGGTGTATGTGTCACACAAAACGTGAGGAGGCACTGTGAAACAAGAAAATTTCTACCACTAGCATCTACAGAACACTACCCTCCTTAGACCAGGTAAAAGAGGTCTACTTTGCTTTTATAATGATGTAAAATTTATGGACTTCAGTTCAGTAGCAAAGGGAATTGAAATACCTTTAAAATAAGGCATCACTCGACCCCCCTTTTCATTTAAGATGTTAGGGGAGATGCCACCCCCGCCCAGGGGGCTGCACGTGTCAACGTGATTTTTTGCCAATTTTGTGTCCCCCTTCGAAAAAATAATCGATGGGTCTGAGCGTTTTTCCAAAAAAGAACTGAGCTGCCAGTAAATGTCTCTGTTTCCTTTTCGATCAGCGGCGGCGCCAGGGGGTGGGGGGCAGGGGGGCACCGGCCCACCCTAGAAACATAAGTGCCCACCCTGGTGCCCCCCCCCCCCAAAATTGATGGATTCGGTTTTGTAATGGAATTTTCGGGGGGAAGGGGGACTTGGCTATAAAAGCTTTGATGAGAGAAAAGAGTCTGTATGTTATTTTCAAGAGATTGACATTTTTCTTTTAGACGTTACAAGAGGAAAGTTCTGTTTGCTCCTGCTGGCGTTATAAAACGCGGGGGAGGCAGTGACTTTTTTTTTTTAGAAGTCAGTTTTGATTTGGGTAGTGCTCACTCAAAATTCATCGGACCCACTTGTTTCCACTGTTTTCGATGCGCCACCCTGTATACCGGGTGTCTCATTATGGATGGCCACCGGCCGTATCTCGGAAACTACTGGGCATAGAAACTCGGGGAAAAAAAATGATAACTTAAGTAGCCATAAGAAAATCCTGGAAATAATTTTTAAGTTCCCCATTTTGCCGCAAGAGGGCGTAATTGACAAGTAAATTTTAAAATTTTATCTCCGAAAATTCCACATTAAGGTATATCTTTGGTAACACCATTAAAAAGCTTGGACAATTATGCATCATTTTGGTCTTATGCTCATTGGCGTACCGACTTTAATAAGAGGGTGGGAAGCTGTTGAATGTGTAATCATTTAAAGCGCTGTAACTTATAAACGACTTATCCGACTTTAGCAAACTAAAGACTGTTTGGAAGAGAAATGTATGCACTTTCATCAATCGTATTTAGTTATCAATATTAGTTCTCAAAAAAAGTGCTAGAGGGCGCAATTTGGAATAATAACACATTTTTTGATTTTACTCCGAAAAAATAAATCATACGGTATAATTATGATATAAAATAAATATGATGAATAATCAAAAAGTAGATGAAATTTGCTAAAAAAAATATTAAAACCGCAGCTTGATATCTCCGTTCGTTTTTAGCGTTATCGCCAATAGAATAATTTTTAAAACTTTAAATGGCAAAGCGGTTATATATTTTTTTGAAGAAAAGTGGGACGCCACTGATATTTTTTCATGTGGATATTATTTCTGATTAGCCTGGTCAGTTCTACATAAAAATGGTCTCTTGAATTTTTCTCCTCAGGTACACCGTTCTTAATTAAAATGATTAAATTACTCTACTATTATTATTAACATTGATAATGAAACATTTTGTTTTATAAAAATTGGTGGAAATGACCACCGTCACTTAATAAAAATACCTTTCCCACACTCCAATACCTGTAGAATCCAAATTTAAAAAGTTTTAAAATATCCATTAATAAACATGGCCAGGATTTGGGCCAAGAGAACGCAATGTTTTTGATTCAAATTAATATAATATTTTGATATAATTTCAAAGCATTTAGACATATTGGTCGGAGGCTCTTAACAAAGGGGGCATAGCCCCGGGAACTGCTTATGGCAAAAAGAAATTTCCATGCCAAAAATATTAATATTCCCAAAATTCGTTTTTATTTAAAAATCTAAATCGATACAAAAATCGTAAACAGCTTAGAAGTAACCAGGCTATTCAAATGAGTCATGCTTTTTTTCTGCTTTTTTCTTTTCATATGTTTACTTTATGCACGTAAAAACGCGCACCAAATCGAATTTGCTTCACTTGATTACCAGTGATTGTAAACGTCGGAGCTTTTTCGCGGACGGTGCCTGGAAACCACCCCGGGGTGGTTTTTCGTACGCCAGGGTTCTCTATAGGCTATAGCTCATCACTGGATTCAAGTATACTTCGCGCGTCGCGTCGGTACCTTTTTTTACGCGTTTTTTCCTCCGGGCAACCTAAGAAAATGCAATGCTCTGTCCCTTGAAAGGTAAGCGTTTTTAAATATTTTTATTTTTAATAAAGGATCAAACAGATCTACGTAAACTTGCTGCAGACGGGCGTTACTTGCCATTTGATTACATAATGACTAAATTGCCGCTATGGCGTTAGTCGCGCAGGTCTGTTTGATCCTTTAGAAAAGGCCCTTTGTATGCATGACTTTATTTTTCACTTATTGTAAGAATTTCAATAATATTATATAACGCCAATAAGTCGAGGAGGGGGGAGGGTAGGTACATGTCAAGGTTCCAACAGTTAGTAACATAAGTTTGTAGTGCCTATGGTGAATGGAAATTTTGTAATATTTTTTTTCACTTAATTTAAGAGTTTGGATATTCCTATAACAACAAGGGAGGGGATACCCCGCCAAGGGACATGAATGCTGTTAATTACGTAACTTTATGTTTATAACCGTAAAATGGGGTTAGTTGGGACAAATTTTAAATAATTTTTGATAGTTTTTCTGACATGTACTAAATATGATGTATTAAAAAGCTCCAAGGCCAAGAGCAATATTTTATAGTATTTCTCTATTATACAGGGTCCTGCACCTCACCACCCTGCTTCTATAGCTCACTTACTAATTAATTTGGATATTTTGTAGACTTTACCTGTGTCTTAGGGCGCATATCAGGAAAATATTTTTGTTTATACGGGGTGTTCCAAAAACGTGTGACTTCATAAGGATCTATTCTTTTAGATTACATGCCAATTTGAAAATTTTACAGTATGTTAATGCTGATGGGGTCGAACGGGCTAAAATATTTTCATAATGATGGCACTTCTGGTGATACCGGAAGTAAGTGTCAATTTGCTTATTTTAAATAGAACACCCTATATATTATTACATTTTAGCATTCTACGCAAGAGTCTAGACAGATTTTGTATACCATGTCCTAACCTACGTCGAAGCATTTTTGACATATTTGAATTTTTATGTCAAAAACGACGTTTGTAAGCCTTAAAATAATTATCAATTTTTTCTATAAAGATGCCTTATTTATTTAATTTAAGTGGGACTCCTTGTTATAAAGGACCTGCTTTAAAAGATTTTCTATAATATTTTGATAACTATTAATACAGGGTGTTTAAACAATAAGATTAAGAATGAAATTGCAAAAACTGCAAAACGTCTAGATGTTCAAATGAAAACACCCAAATTTTATTATTATTTCTTATTTAGCATTAAAAATAAGGGTAAATTTGTAGAAGGTTGTATATCCCGAAAATTTAAAGTTTTCAAAATATTGCCAATTTAATATTTTTATATGGCAATTTTGCTGCAGATTTTAAGTTCAGTTACTCCTAGTTGGCTATAACGGCATTGAAAAATGGTCAAGAGCTAAAGAAATTTATGAAGCTGTCACTTGCCATTTGACAATTATAAATAATCATGCCGGGGCGCTTAAATTGTACAAAGAGTCATACCCAACTAGGAGTAACTTAACTTAAAATCCGCTGCAAAATCGTCATATAAAAATATAAATTGGCAATATTTCGATAACTACAAATTTTTGGAGAACACAAACTTACGCTTACTTTTAATGCTAAATAAGAAATAATTATAAAATTTGGGTGTTTCCATTTAAAAATCTAGACTTTTTGCAGTTTTTTCAATTTCATTTTTACACTTATTGTTTAAACACCCTGTATTAATAGTTACTAAAATATTATAAAAAATCTATTAAAGTAGATCCTTTATAACAAGGAGTCCCAGTTAAATTAAATAAATAAGGCTTCTTTATGGAAAATATTGATAATTATTTTAAGGCTTGCAAACGTCGTTGTTGACATAAAAATTCAAATATGTCAAAAATGCTGCGACATAGGTATAGGACATGATATGAATACAACCAAGAAGAGCTCGAAGATATGATTTTCATATTAGAAGCATGCGAAAAGAATTTTTTTTGTCACTTTAGTAAACGTTAATACCAATAAATTGTTTTTCAAATCCACCTTTGATATTAATTTATTCATAATAATGACTTGATATAGTTTATAAAATTAGTTTTCTGTAAATAAGTTTTCACACGTTAGAAATTGCGATAGTTGTAAGAAGGACAAAGGTTTAATTTTTAATTCTGCATCGAATGACATAATAATATACAGGGGTTCCAATTTAAAATAAGAAAAACAAATTGATTTAAAGTTTGCAAAGTTTGACACTAAACTTTCGACACCCTGTACAATTCGTATTAATCAAACTTGGCTATCAAGACTGTTTTACCTTATTTGTTAAGTACCTTTGTATAATTTTATTAACGAAATATTATTTTTATTTTTAATTAATTTTTAAAACCAGTGGTGCAAAACTGATTTTTCTTAGTTTTTATTTTTTTTCGCCTATAATACTAAACCGATTTCATTAACATTTTAGAGGTATGAAGGCAACTATCAGAGGCATCCAAATAAGTAAGAATATATTATATAGCATGTAATCTAAAAAAATAGACCCTTTCACGTCACGCGTTTTTGGAACACCCTGTATAAACAAACATATTTTCCTGAAATGCGCCCTAGGGTACAGGTAAAGTCTGCAAAATATCAAAATCCTAATAATAAATGAGCTATAGAAGACGGGAGGTGAGGTGCAGGACCCTGTATATATATTAACATTGCGTTCTCTTGAGCCGTATCCTGTCCATGTTAATTTGCGGATTTTTTAAAACTCTTTAAATTTGGACTCTACAGATACTGGAGAATGTGAGATAGTTATTTTAATCCAAAAAAATTATTCCCAATATTTTTTACAATACAATGAACTTTATATTTTCTTTAGGATTTTCATTGGTTTATATCTTTTTCCTCGGTTTTTTTTTCTGCAGAAAATAACTTTCTCCTCCACATACAGGGTGTCCCACCGAGAACCGCTTCGATCTATATATGGAAAACTATACATAGGAAAATTTTGAAAATTCGACAGTATGTTAATGCTGATGGGGTCGAACGGGCTGACATAGTTTCATAATGATGGCACTTCCGGTTATACCGGAAGTAAGTGTCAATTTGCTTATTTTAAATAGAATTCTCTATATATTATTACATTTTTGTATTCTACCCAAGATTCTAGACAGATTTTGTATATCATGTCCTATACCTATGTCGCAGCATTTTTGACATATTTGAATTTTTATGTCAACAACGACGTTTGCAAGCCTTAAAATAATTATCAATATTTTCCATAAAGAAGCATTATTTATTTAATTTAACTGGGACTCCTTGTTATAAAGGATCTACTTTAATAGATTTTTTATAATATTTTAGTAACTATTAATACAGGGTGTTTAAACAATAAGTGTAAAAATGAAATTGAAAAAACTGCAAAAAGTCTAGATTTTTAAATGGAAACACCCAAATTTTATAATTATTTCTTATTTAGCATTAAAAGTAAGCGTAAGTTTGTGTTCTCCAAAAATTTGTAGTTATCGAAATATTGCCAATTTATATTTTTATATGACGATTTTGCAGCGGATTTTAAGTTAAGTTACTCCTAGTTGGGTATGACTCTTTGTACAATTTAAGCGCCCCGGCATGATTATTTATAATTGTCAAATGACAAGTGACAGCTTCATAGATTTCTTTAGCGCTTGACTATTTTTCAATGCCGTTATAGCCAACTAGGAGTAACTGAAATTAAAATCTGCAGCAAAATTACCATATAAAAATATTAAATTGGCAATATTTCGAAAACTAAAAATTTTCGAGATATACAATCTTCTACAAATTTACCCTTATTTTTAATGCTAAATAAAAAATAATTATAAAATTTGGGTGTTTCTATTTGTAAATATAGACTTTTTGCAGTTTTTTTAATTTCATTTTTAATCTTATTGTTTAAACACCCTGTATTAATAGTTATCAAAATATTATAGAAAATCTTTTAAAGCAGGTCCTTTATAACAAGGAGTCCCACTTAAATTAAATAAATAAGGCATCTTTATAGAAAAAATTGATAATTATTTTAAGGCTTGCAAACGTCGTTTTTGACATAAAAATTTAAATATGTCAAAAATGCTTCGACATAGGCATAGGACATGGTATACAAAATCTGTCTAGACTCTTGCGTAGAATGCTAAAATGTAATAATATATAGGGTGTTCTATTTAAAATAAGCAAATTGACACTTACTTCCGGTATCACCAGAAGTGCCATCATTATGAAAATATTTTAGCCTGGTCGCCCCCATTATCATTAACTTACTGTCAAATTTTCAAAATTTTTCTATGTATAGTTTTTTATATATAGATCGAAGCGATTCCCGGTGGGACACCCTGTATGTAGATACTACCCTTTCATTGGTAAAAATAGAAATTCCAAATCTTGCTTGGTTTTTTTAAAATTTAATGTGGGAAATTTTACGCGGGCGAATCCACTTAAGTGAAAGTCGAAGTGGAAATTATTTTCTTGAAGAGCATAAAAAAGTACTCTAGAAAAGTGCTCTAGGTTTTTTAAAAATAATCAGTATTTTATCGTAAAAACAAAAATTGATTTTTTTGATTTTTTTCCGGATATTTCTGAAAGTGATAGAAATTTTTAAAATTTCTTTTTAACAAAATATTCAGCCTTAAAATATGCAACTTTGCCTCCATTTAACCAACGCTTTATCTCTAATAGTTACCGAGAGCAATGTAGTATTTTATTTCGCTGGATGTCATTTTCGTCAGTTTGTAAAATAAAAAATTATTTATCAGACATTAGGACATTTCAAATGCTTCTAGAATCAATGTAAACTTAATGCTAAAGGACCCCGCACAAAGCTTATGGGAAGCGGCTTTCGGCTAATTTTTCTAAATTTTTAGTATTTTCTAGATCTTGACGTCCTGATTAAAAGTGTCCATGGCCGTAATCCAATCCTATGACTAGTTTTTGAGATATATGGCCTTCTTAAAAACTATCAACTCTTTTATTTTTCTTCATTCGTTTAAAATGAGGCCTTAAGTTTTGTATCACTTATATAGAAATGAAATATGTACAGGATGTTGAATAATTTGTAGACGGATTAAATAACTAATAATATTTAAGAATTATGAAAATCACAAAAAAAAAATAAAATTATTTCCCATGTTTTGAATTTCGAAAACAAACTGCTAAATATTGTTTGCATTTTAATATCTTGTAGTGCCAAGCTATAGAGGAAAATAAATGGGCATAGGTTGATGTAGAGTATATTGCCTGGTAGTTTGTTTCTTAAAAAAAAATTTAAAATTTACCTGTATATATACAGGGTGGCCCATTTGTCTGACAAAGTAATATACCGTCTCTACTAAACTGCTGGACAATTGCTTTCAAGCAAGAAAAATGTCGCCTAAATTGAACAGTTAATATTTTCTGAACCAGATATGATATAGACCTACGGTTTTCAATGGTTGATAGATTCATCCCTTGGGAAACAATTGTCAATGTTGAATTTTCTTTAACTGTTCGAAAATTTTATATACAGGGTGTTAAAGAAGACGATGATTTTTGCTCCAATTTTAATGGCGTGTAACTTTTACAATAATATTTTTAAATTTTATCACCCTACGTCAATTGAATCACTGGTTCATAGCAAAGAAAGTAATTTGTCGAATTTTTGATACCTGCTATATTTTAAGAAATACCGATTTTTTTGGAAAACCTTGCTTTATTTCAACTTATTGGCAGCTAGATCACTGTGCGTTGTATCGTGCAAACTTTGCGAGTGATTATTATACCTTATGAAAAGCTTGATTATGTTCAGTAACAATAGTTGTACCTAAATGTTATGATGTATAGTGGCGTACTTATAAACACCTATATGTCTATGGTTTATAAGTATCTCACAATTTTTCACGATTGTTTTATATTGGAAAGTACTCGCCCCTAGACTAGGTAAATTTTTTCTTATTTTTAGTTTTTTATATCGCACTACAGGTATATTATACAGTGTGTTTACACAATTTTAACAAAGATAATTTTTTAAATTTAATTTTTGGAAAAAATTAATTTACTAATTTCTAACTTTCTAACACTATTCCTAAAATTAAACTTATATTGAAAGAGACTTTGATATTAAATATCACTAGCTGCCGTCAAACCAAACCCCGTCCATCCGAGTGTATTAATTTAAATCGAGATTATCACAAAAAAAATAATATTAAGTAAGCCATGCTAATGGCGTGAAAAATTGTGAGATACTTCTAAACCATAGACATATAGGTGTTTATAAGTATGCCACTGTACATCATAACATTTAGGTACAACTATTGTTACTGAACATAATAAAGCTTTTCATAAGGTATAATAATCACTCGCCAAGTTTGCACGATACAACGCACAGTGAGATCTAGCTACCAATAAGTTGAAATAAAGTAAGGTTTTCCAAAAAAATAGGTATTTCCTAAAATATAGCAGATATCAAAAATTTGACAAATTACTTTCTTTGCTATGAACCAGTGATTCAATTGACGTAGAGTGATAAAATTTTAAAATATTATTGTGAAAGTTACACGCCATTAAAATTGGAGCAAAAATCATCGTCTTCTTTAACACCCTGTATATAAAGTTTTCGAACAGTTAAAGAAAATTCAACATAGGCAATTGTTTTCCAAGGGATAAATCTATCAACCATTGAAAACCGTAGGTCAATATCATATCTGGTTCAGAAAATATTAACTGTTCAATTTAGGCGACATTTTTCTTGCTCGAAAGCAATTGTCCAGCAGTTTATTAAAGGTATAAAAAAAGTTTTTATAAAAGTTGTGAATTATAAAAAAACGTATGTTTTTAAACATACATAATGGTCCAGAAAAGTAGGACAATAAAAAGATACATTTTTTTAAATGGAACACCCTATATATTTTAGCATTTTTTATTTCCTTACAAAATTGTCCATATAACGCCATATTTAGTTTTTTAATTTTTTGCAATGTTGCCAAACAAAATGCAAAATTCTTAAAATTTTGGAAAAAACATGATAGTAAAAAATTACCTGTACCTATTTCTCAATAAGAGTATTGAAAATCGAAAATTTCTTGTAAGCTCTTAAGTTTAGGGATAGAGAAACTGTCTTTACGTACCTAAAATTTTGTACAAGGTCTTTTCTGTTGACATACAACATATACAAAATTTTAAAATACAATAATTCTGTTTTTTCAAATGAATCACCCTATATTTATTAGGCTCGTCTGATAGATATTGTAAGTATCTTTTATTATTGTTAAGTCATACCTATACCTAAATTTACTAGTTTTTGGTAATATTTCGATTTTTATTTAAATTTTGGTGAAAAAAACTATAGTTTTTATTTTTCTAGTAAGCCATGACCAGCAAAGTCAAAAGAAATGTAATTGAATATAATGTCATATTTATAATTATTATATTTATATTTATAATGTTTGTGAACTTATTTTCAATATCATTGCGTTGTCAGTTGCGTTATAAACAATAAATTTTATTTAATTAAATAAATACGTAACTAACTATGGTTATCAATTTATTTTAATATGACATTGTATTCAATTACATTTGTTTTGCCTTTGCTATAGTTTTTTCGTCAAAATTTAAATAAAAATCGAAATATTGCCAAAACTAGTAAATTTACGTATAGGTATGACTTAACAATTATAAAAGATACTTACAATATCAATCAGACGAGCCTAATAAATATAGGATGTTTCATTTAAAAAAACAGAATTATTGTATTTTAAAATTTTGTATATGTGGATATTAACAGAAAACACCCTGTACAAAATTTTGGATACTTAAGGATTGAGACAGTTTTTCTATCCCTAAACCTAAGAGCTTACAAGAAATTTTCGATTTTCTTCTTGAGAAATACAGGTAATTTTTTAATATCATGTTTTTTTCTAAAATTTTAAGAATTTTGCATTTTGTTTGGCAACGTTGCAAAAAATTAATAAATTAAGTATAGCGTCATATGGATAATTTTATATGGGAACAAAAAATGCTAAATATATAGGATGTTCCATTAAAAAAATGTATCTTTTTATTGTCCTTCTTTTCTGGACCATCGTGTATGTTTAAAAGTGAAATTAGATAACCCCGCAAATCTATGTATGTGAAAAATAATAATTATATAAAAATGTTACAGCTTGGATAATAAATTAATGAATCAATTATAACATAGAAATTAAATTCGTTATTACGTGACTTTTAATTTTTTATTGAGAAATAAAATACCTGGCAAGATACTCTACATCAACCTAGGCTAGGCCCATTTATTTTTCATAACTTGGTACTACAATACTAATATAATATATTAAAATATGAACAATATCTGACCGTGTGTTTTCGAAATTCAAAAAATGGGTAATAATATTTTTTTGGATTTTCATAATTTTTAAATATAGTTAATTATTTTATCCGCTTATAAATTATTCAACAACCTGTATATATTTTATTTCCATATAAGTGAAAGAAAACTTATGGCCTAATTTGCCACGAATAAAAAAGAATAAGAAAGTTAATAGTTTTTAAGAAACAAGTGAAAACTCCAGACAATGCAGAAAATCTCAAAGTATCAAGTTGTCAACTTTGAAAAGCCATAACTCAAAAACTAGTCATAGAATTAGATTACGGCCATGGACACTTTTAATCAGGACGTCAAGATCTACAAAATACTAACAATTCAGAAAAATTAGCTGAAAGCCATTTCCCATAAGCTTTGTGAGGGGTCCAATTTAAAACGCCTTTACCGATGTCAACAAAAGGATAAAAAAAATGCTGACTAAAAATATATAAGTTTGGATCAAAATTTTGAATGCTTTGTCTTACTTAACCATTAATTGGCTATTATGAATTTATTGATTCGACATGCAATGATTAATGATCCTATTTTTGCCCAAATTTTGGCAAGGGCGCTTTTAATTATAGTAAAAATCCAGTTATTTTAATATACACTTTTTGTCCTAAAAAACAATTTTGGAATTAAATAAGAAATCTATAATAGCATAAAAATATATACAGGGTTGAAATTTTAAATGGAACGCTGGTTATACAGCGACTCTGGAATAAAATTTCTCTAAAATCAAAAAATACGTTCTCAATTATTATTTATGGTCTCGCTTTTGTCATGTAAAAAAATGGGGATCCCAAAGAGGCCCTACAACGTATTTGCATCTTCTAATTTGAAAAAAAAGTTGGTTAGGGCTGCGCCCATAAATCTTTGAGGACGTATTTTTGGATTATAAAAAAGAAATCCTATTTCCAGAGCCGTTATAAGTGGCGTTCCATTTAAACAATCTATGTTTAGTTCATTTTGCATTTTTGAGACAACCTGTGTAATTCTCTTTAAAAGATATGCACTATTATCAGCACACTAAAAAGGGATTCTGTTATAGGAGCCGAAGATATTTCTTTCGGAAAGTTTTTTTTTACCAACAAAAATTTAAAAAAAAATAATTACTTAAGTTCATTGTACGTATTGCAAGAAAGATTGAAAATTATTTTTAAAAAAAAAAAAAACTCCCTGACACTCCAATATCTAGTACAAATTTAAAATGTTTTAAAAAATCCATTAATAAACATGATGGCCAGGATTCGGGCCAAGGAAACGTAATGTTTTTGGTCTAATTTAAAATATAATATAAATATTACGGATACACTTAACCAAAAATCGTTGAAATAAAGTATAACGCGTTTGGATTTATAATAACGGTATTAATAGTAGAAAAAGAATTATGGACAAAGGATATGGAATGATTTAACTATAGGTAAATATTAATCCTGGGATTCATAAAAGTTTTTTTATGTTTTAATATTCTTCTGCTGAAGTTACTTTGAATGGTTAAATTCACTCCCAGCCTACAGAGCAGTTTTCTAAAAAATCTGAGTCAGAAATTGGCCATATTTTCTAACAACGCTACATTTCCTAAAGTATTTATGTTTTTAGGGATAGGATAGGGCTGATACGTCTCCGATCAAAATACTTCTAAAAAACGCATCCCCAAAAGACATTTTTAAAAAGTCGCCCGATCACCAGAATTTATGTTTCAATATCATTATCATCATTTCCTGAATAATTTTCAATTCTGGTTTCCGGTTTCTAGGCTATTTTTTTGAAAATCAAAGCAAAGATATAGTAATATTATCGGTCGCACGACTGGCAAATAAAAGAATTGCGCGGTACTATTATGAAGTACATAATATCTCTTCTCGACCTGTGCTTTCAAACTTTCTGCTTTCGCGGCTTGTTTTTAATTGTCTCAATTTTCAAATTTTCGTATTTTATGCACCCTGTATAAAATTATGTTTGTACAAAGTATAGGCAGAGTTCCATTAATTTTTCTTGGCAAAAATTGGTAGAGCTAGTCATGAATATGTCCTTGAAAACATAAATAGTTCAGGAAAAATAGTGTTTAGAATTAGAAAACCAACTTCTAAACAGAGCTGGGCACAGTTTTAAGCATCAAGCACTTTGGAAAGGTGTTTGGTAATTGGTAATTCGTAAAGTGCTTGCCAGCACATTTCCAAATTTCTTGGTGCTTGAAGCTTTGCTCAGCTCTGCTTCTAAATCAGATTTTTTGAAAATCCCCTGGGGTGGATTTGACCATTTAAAACAACTACTTTAGTACCACATACTAAAAAATCTTACGAAACCCAGGATTACTATAGTTAAATCGTGCCATATGTCCTTTGACGCAATTTTATTTTTTATTTGTATTAATCTTTCAAGAATTAAGTATTTTGATAATGTTTCTGTTTTAAAGTAAACATTTAATTGTTGGTCACTATCAATCTTTGTTGCTGTTTTTTTTGTTTTACATAGATGCACTGAGAAAATCTCTTTTTATCCCTTGCGAAAATTTAAGCAGCCGTATAGTCAATTTTTTTTGTTTAAAAGAGGACAGCCAAGCATTTGACTTAATCAGAAGAATCACTTTTTACTGAATAGACTTTGCTGTCGTGGTAATAAAACTACTTTGCAATCAATAATGTTATAAAAGTAATTTTGTCATGTCTAAAAAGTATAGCGTTGCTGTACTTATAAACGACTGATAAAAATATAAAATACTTCACTACTGAAACAGCCAATTTTTGCAAAGCTAGAAAAGTGTATTTTAATAGCAACAAAATACTTATAGTCTTTGTTGCTAAAATTATTTCTGCTATAGGAATGCATTATTTTTTTTATAGAAAAAAATATCTCTAAACAATGTTCTCCGTGGTGTAGTGCAAAAAGAGAACACTTGCACCCACACAGAAAACAAATATTTTGTATTACAACCGGCAATTTCTTAATATTATAAATTATAATATTATAAAGGGTGCTACAAATTCGTGTGCGTACAAGGGGATCTCGAAAACTGTAAGAGATACGAAGATAGTTAAATTAAGGCAAAGTTTCGTATTTTTAAGCTTTCTAATTTCGTGAAAGAAAATTGTAAATATTTCGAAAACCTTCGGCGATATCCCAGAAAAATCGAAATTATTAGTTTTGGGTTTTATTATTTTCCGCCTTTATTTTTGACTTGTGAAAAAAAAAACATAAAACACTCTTTCATGTTCTACAAGATGACGTTATTAGTTTTTAAATTTGACGTTTTGTTCGTTAGATACACACTTCAAGTCAATTTTTTTACTTACGGACCTGGTCTAAGCTTTAGAACCTTAATACAATTTAAAGGTTTAATGTTTTGTCATCAAATAAACACATCATATCAATATTTCTAATTATTCTTTTATTACTATTACGGCCCTGGCAGTTATTTTTAGAATTACTTAAACATTAAAATTGCATTACAAGTGTTTAGGCCGTTTAATTTTATTAACATAACATTTCTAAATTGTTTGCCTTAGACCTATACTATAAACAAAAAAATTAATGCTGCCGAGTGAAAAAGAGGTAAGTGGAGTCTTTCTAGAGTGTTAGGGTAGTAATGTTACTGTGATGTGCTTGTTTCAAAAACAGTTTTAAATTTTTTTAACTGTTTATAAGGGCTGATAATGCCAGTTTCAGGCGAAATGTAACAAGAATAAATAGACAGAAATATACTTGAGGCTGAGACTTCTTTTTCCTAACGAAATATCAAATATCTAGCCTCTTTGAGTAAAAATGGACTAAACCTTCAAAATCACAAATCTTTTTTGGTTTGGTAATGTTCAGGACCGTAATGAAATAAAAACACTAAGAAAAATGCGTTATTAGATGACACAACGATAAAATTTCAAAAAGGTGGCTAAAATTGTATTTAAAATTCCAGGTCTGTTTTTAAAAAAATTGACTTGAGGTTTTTATCCAAGGAACGAAACGTCGAATTTGAAAAGTAATAAGGTCATCTTGTAGAACATAGCAAATGGCTATGAAAAAGTGTTTTTTTCCCAAATCAACAATAAAGGCGCAAAAAATTAAAAACCAATACTTACTAAAAATTTCTGCTTTTTCGAATATCTCGGAATATTTACAATTTTTTTTCACCAAATTAATAAGCCCCAAAATGTGCAAGTTTTCCTTAGTTTAACCACCTTTGTACCTCTTACCGTTTTCGAGATCCCCTTGTACGCACACGAATTTGTAGCACCCTATACAGGGTGGTCCATTTGTCTGACAAAGTAATATACCGTTTCTACTATTAAAGATATCAAAAAAAAGTTTTTGTAAAAGTTGTGAGGTATAAAAAAATATATGTTCTAAAATTATTTTTAAACATACAGGTCGGCCCAGAAAAGTAGGACAATAAAAAGATACATTTTTTTAAATGGAACACCCTATATATTTTAGCATTTTTTGTTTCCTTACAAAATTATCCATATGACGCCATATCAAGTTTTTTATTTTTTTGCAACGTTGCCAGAAAAAGTGCAAAATTCTTAAAATTTTGGAAAAAACATGATAGTAAAAAATTACCTGTATTTCTCAATAACAGTATCGAAAATCGAAAATTTCTTGTAAGCTCTTAAGTTTAGGGATAGATAAACTGTCTTAAATCTTTAAGTACCGAAAATTTTGTACAGGGTGTTTTCTGTTGACATCCAAATATACAAAATTTTAAAATACAATAACTCTGTTTTTTCAAATCAAACACCCTATATTTATTAGGCTCGTCTAATAGATATTGTTTAATATCTTGTATTATTGTTAAGTCATACCTATACCTAAATTTACTAGTTTTGGCAATATTTCGATTTTTATTTAAATTTTGGGGAAGAAAACTATAGTTTTTATTTTTCTAGTAAGCCATGACCAGCAAAGTCAAAACAAATGTAATTAAATATAATGTCATATTAAAATAAATTGATAACCGTAGTTAGTTACGTATTTACTTAATTAAATGAAATTTCTTTTTTATTACGCAACTTGACATTGAAAATAAGTTCACAAACATACATATAAATATAATAATTATAAATATGACATTATATTCAATTACATTTGTTTTGACTTTGCTGGTCATGGCTTACTAGAAAAATAAAAACTATAGTTTTTTTCACCAAAATTTAAATAAAAATCGAAATATTGCCAAAACTAGTAAATTTAGGTATAGGTATGACTTATCAATAATAAAAGATACTTACAATATCTATCAGACGAGCCTTATAAATATAGGGTGATTCATTTGAAAAAACAGAATTATTGTATTTTAAAATTTTGTATATTTGGATGTCAACAGAAAACACCCTGTACAAAATTTTCGGTACTTAAAGATTTAAGACAGTTTATCTATCTATCCCTAAACTTAAGAGCTTACAAGAAATTTTCGATACTCCTATTGAGAAATACAGGTAATTTTTTACTATCATGTTTTTTCCAAAATTTTAAGAATTTTTCACTTTTTTTGACAAGGTTGCAAAAAAATAAAAAACTAGATATGGCGTCATATGGATAATTTTGTAAGGAAACTAAAAATGCTAAAATATAGGGTGTTCCATTTAAAAAAATGTATTTTTTTATTGTCCCAAGCAAAAAAGCAAATTAGAATCGTTTACTTGTGAGGATTCTCTGGTGAAGTGGCACTTCTTCACATACATAGTCCCCATCAATAATCATACTATGCTATATAGCACCCTGAATATGTTTTTAATTTTAGGAATACTAAAATGGCATTGGTAATAATAACCTTACTGTTTTCTTTTACAGGCGTAGACGATATACCTATTCCAAACTAACAATATCAGACGCGGTCGACTTCAAGTTTGCCGGCGTGCAGCTCTTGTATGCTCGTTGAATGGGGGGTTCAGATGTGTTCAGGGCTTCAGCAAACTAGTACGTAGTACGATAAAGACCTTCGTGCTGCGTATTGGTGCCTCCTCCCTGGACGCGACATGCAAGGGTTGAGCGACGTACGGATTTAACCCCTCTGATAATTGATGTGGCGGTCCAATTGAAGATTAAAGGAGGGACAATCCTGTGAGCTTGGAGAAGACACGGGACGAGTGCGGGCTTTCAAAATTTCAAATTTGAATTTTTGCATTTTATTCAATTCGTTATTTATGAAAAGGGAACAGGAGCAACCTCATCGCTGGAGTTGGCTTGTTTTAAAAAATAAATTGGTAAGTTCATTGTATTATTAGTCACGTTTTAAATTTATGACTACATTTTGCCGTCAAAAATTTAAGCATTTTTTAAAATTTTTTTATAACTTAGGGGAGTGTGGGGCAAAATGGTATACCTAAGCTTTACCCCTGTGTAAAAAATAAATAAAAAAAAGATAACCAGACAAAAAATGTTTAATACTGTTAAGAAACACAAAAAGAATGCAAGCAAGCTGAAATAATAACTAAGAATAAATAAATAATATGCGGATGTAAGTGTTTTGAAACTTAGTGCTATTTTTTTCATTTTGCCCCATGTGAGGGGTAAAACGAAAATGCATATGGGGCAATATGAAAAATGTCCTTGTTCCAGAAAATTTAATTTTTCCGTACCGCAATACAATAAATGTTGTTAATTTGCCAACTAGCTCATTTTCATATATTAAACTTTCGTCCTCCACTTCGGGAAATACAAAAATATCTCGACATTGGCGATATTGCCTCATTAACTTGACGTTAGTTTTCCCCTTACTCTCTGAGCTTATCACCTGAGCAACAAATAATTTTTTTATATGTCGTATTTCCTCCTTCAATTCTACTTAAACAAAATCGTTTAATTTTAACTCAGACAACTTAATTGTCTCTGTCGTTAATTTACTATCCATTATTGACTTATGAATCGCTGGAATCTGATTCGATACATGATGGTTTTATTCGTTTTGCTTTTATAACACTTTTTGTATCTAGAATAACTCTTTTTTTCACTTTCTCTGATTTCACAACAGATTTTTCCGCTGCTTGTTTAATTTCTTCCATATTAGGTGTCGAAGTTAAATATTTATTGTACCTATATATGCCCGAATACGCATAATCGTGAGGCAAAATGAAAAATGCATTTTGCCCCTATTCATTTTGCCTGGTCAGTTCACTGATGTATCAAAGCGGCAAAAATGTATTTGCAAATATGCAGCTAAGAAATATTCCAATAAAAAATAATGTATTGCCTAAAACTCAATGCACTTACCTGAATAAATTACATCAGATTACCAGATTTTAACAAAACAAGAAATATTTTTGTCTCCGACAATACACAACTGCCTCGCATAATTACTTGAGTAAAACAGACAGATATCCGCGGCAAATTTGAATAATTCACTATGCTATAAGAAAAATACAATCATTTTTCATTTTGCCCCGACCTTTAATTTTGCCTCACCTTCCCCTATAAATGATTTATTTAAAAAAAATGATCACCGTAAACAATAATAAAATGAGGCAATCTTTTTTAAAATTGAAAAAGAAAATTAATAAATTGACGGACACTTTTGGGGATTCTACACAATCAGTAGAAATGACTGATGTCAATCCTATTTTACTAAAGTAATATCAGTTTTTACTTAATAGAAAGCAATAATACCGTCATAATAAAGTTTATATTTAATAAGTCTTTATTTATTTATGATATTTTTAAAAACGACCTGGTGCAAAATTATGGCGAAATTGCTGTATGCCAGTTCATTTTTTAATTCTTTTTAAATGTAATAAATTTTAAAAAAAATTTTTTTTATTTTAATAATTGATGATTTTTTAATTTCAGATATTGGGTACGCGCGACCCCTAAAATAGAAGTGCGAAACGCGTGTGAAAATTCTGCTCTCTAAGGCTTTACCTAAACATTGTCGTAGTTTAGATGCGCGTGAAACCTAGCCTTGAATCTCTCTGAAGGCTCATGGGCAAGACGGCTTGCGTGGGTACTTCGACGCCCTTTCTGTTCGTACCTTGGAGAGTGGAATTGGAAGAAAGAAGAATGAAGATGAAGTCATCGAGAAAATGGGAATGGATAAGGAGGTAACTAATTTATTTTCCCCGGTTACTCGTGGTTTTTATATTTTTCAAATTTACACTGCTATAAACTCAGTATCTAATTTAATAAATAATACTAATAATAATATTATATATTTTATTAATATTAATAATAGTTTTTCATCAACTTTTCTAGTTAAATGAAAATGTTTGCACTGATGTTAAAACTAACCTGGCATAAGAACCTAGTGAGTTCAGTAATAGTATTAAAAATTTGTTCAGAGCTTTTAGAAGTCTGTATTACTTTTTCTACATAATATAATATAATCATTGCTGCATTTTGTTTCCACGCTAAAGAAAAAAACACAAAAAAAAATAAAAGCGACTGTATAGTAGTATTTTCCAATCTTATGAATATTTACCAAAAACGTGAAAAAAATTGCTCTTGAGAATCTATGTCATTTCTAAATACACTTTCTTTGTTTCAGGAACATCGACATTACAGCCCCTAAAACCAATGATTAAAATCCGGGTCGCGAATTTTCAGGGTAGCGCAAGATACAGAACCCAATCCGCGTTAAAATCATTCCGATCTTTTTTAGTCTAACGTACAGAAATGATCTGATTGATCGTTAATTATTTCCATGTTCATCTATTCGATTTTCTTTATTTTAATGGACAGAAAAGGATCTGTTTGCTCGTATTTCGGGTTTGTCGATTGTCAGTATTATCCTACTGTATACTTAAATGAAAAATTGAGCGTTATTAAAGGATTTCAAAATTAATCGTTTTGATTGGTTTCTGTATCTGTTTAATTGTCGCTTTGAGGACAAGTTGTTCCAAAATTCAGTTGACTTTTGGATCTGTCTGAAGGGATTCAATTAAGTGCGACCATGAAAACCTAAACCAAAATGCTAAATGTTCGGGACACCAGCTGGATTAGAGCAGACTACAAGAGCTTATTAAGGTAAGATAATTTTAAAATTCTTATACTACAATCTCAAAATTTTGCTTTATTAATTGCTATTGATTTCCCCAAACTCAACAATGCATCATCAAAATCAGTGTATGTTTGAAGGTTGGAGACAATGATGTGTATTGCATGATAGAGGAGTTTTGGCCATGCGCCTTTATTTGTTTTAAATCACAACGTTTCACGGTGTTTCACCTGGTAAGGATCTCCAGTGGTCTTCAGGTGATTATGGTAATCAGCTGAAGATGACTGGAGATGCTTACCAGTTCAAACGTTGACAATGCAAGTCCAAAAACTTCATTCAAGACACATCGTTGTCTCAAATCTTTAAAAATACATATTTTTATAATGTTTTACCACAGCATATAAAAATAATTTTAAAAAATAGTTATACTGTTGTCATAATGACATACTGTATGTAATTAACAGTTTTCTCTATTGTTTCAGGTTAGTACCTACACATATGCGTGACAGGTAGCGTTTATCCACAACAAAAGTGAGTGCATACAAGTGGAAACATCAGTGTTAGTGTTTTAGGTTTATCTCATTACAAGAGCGCTATTTTTACTCAAAACTTTTACTCTGTCATGTTTGAAAGGTAAGGTATTTATCTTTCCTTTTCTGTCATACAGGTGAACGAGTAAAAGGTTAAGAACATGAGAGTTCCTTCACTACTTTGAACTTACGTATTACTTTTTAAAACCCGCTGCACAAGTATGCACTGTGGCCAAACGAAACAGCTTTGTTTTGAGGGCATTTAATCCTATTATTTAAAAAAATGCTTTGATCGGGAACTTAAATATTGATGGGGACACTGCTATTACGTACTTTTAACTGTTTTTCTTTAATGCCCCAAGCTGGGGTCTAATAAAAATACAACTGTTAAAAATAGTTAATAGCAGTGCCCCCTAAATAATTTAGTTCTCGTGTCTGAGCATTTTTTTAAATAATGAGACTAAGTGATCAAAAATCATCGCTGCGTCGTTATTAAAGATTTATTATACAAAAAATTAGGTAAAAGTATAATTAAAGATTCTTTTGTATCAAAAACAGCTCTTGTCTTTTAACAGCTGCTGCTTGGTCTCTGACCATTTCTTTCAACATCACATTATTTTGTTATATAAATATCGAAGTAATTATCATAAATACTTTGGTGAATGAGCTTGACTGTTGTTCTTAATGTGAGTTTGTCGATTGTAATCAGATAAATAAGTGATTACATTGTTCTTCAAAAAAGCTACAAATAAGGAAAGA
Organism: Polydrusus cervinus; assembly: GCA_935413205.1. Taxonomy (NCBI): domain Eukaryota; kingdom Metazoa; phylum Arthropoda; class Insecta; order Coleoptera; family Curculionidae; genus Polydrusus; species Polydrusus cervinus. The sequence goes on along the minus strand of OW284520.1, from coordinate 11,271,616 downwards.
AGCACAAATCAGAAAAGAAAAGTAAATTGCAGGAAAGGTTAAGTATATATAGTACCTGGGTATTTTTATTTCATTTTCCATTCAACAATTAGCGACAATCTGAACTTGCATTATGTTTTTAAGTTACACATTTATAATTCTTAGACGTATACTTACCTAAAATATAGCCGCAGGCGAAGACTTTAATTCAAAAATTAAAAAAAAAAATTGTTAAAATAATAATGTTTCTTTAACTAACCAGAGAAATATTCGTATAATAGCCCCTGTATAAATATTCTTTACAAAAAGCAAGTAAGTATTCATGTTTTATAAATAATTGATTAAAATGTGAGCATTGACTAATAAAACCTTCTTCAATTTTAGGGCTATTTTTTAGTTAAGATTTTAGAAAATGGACTTGATGAGGATGATGCATGATTTCGTGGACAAAGGTTTCTCTTACACAGAATGGGTGGAAATATTAAAAGTTCTTGGCTGTGAACTTACCTGATTGAATTTCAGGTGTTAAAAGTTTTGTCCAACATTTGCAAATGTTGAAGAAAAATCCACTTTTTTTTAGGTCTGCAAATATTAAATTACCTATTTATTTTTAGGTATACTTAAAAGGTTTTGTCAGACACTTTCTAATGTTAATGCCTTGTTGTATATTTACCCTCCTTTCTTTTTAGGTCAAATTATTGATTGATTTTCAGGTGTTAAAGGTTTTGTCCAACATTTACAAATGTTGATGAACAAAACCATTGTTTCTTTTTTAGGTCTGCAAATATCAAACTATTTATTTTTAGGTATAAAATGTTTTTTCAGATACTTTCTAATGTTTATGCACTGTGGTATATTTACCCCCATTTATTTTCAGGACACATTAATGATTTAGTTTTAGGTGTGAACGGTTTTGTCCAACATTTAAATGTTGATGCATAAAACCATGGCTTTTATAACCGATCGTTTATTTTTTAGGTTAAGAATATACTAAGTTGTCAAAACATGTATATTCTTGGCAACCGCTTACATTTTAGGTGTTTTTGAATTTTAATGGGTAAGCGGCTGTCTGTTGTTTGCCCCGAGCAGGGGCCCTACAACACTGATGATGGCCATGGAAGGCCGAAACAGTTGCTGATGCAACGAGTAATATAAAGAAAGGTAAACATTTTTTAATATTCCTATGCTATGCAGTGGCGTATTTAGGGGGGGGGGGGGACTGCCCCCCCCCTGAAGCCCCGGAGCTCGGTTATAAAAATCTAATTGCAAGCTAATTTTTGAACGCTTGGACACTTAATTTAAATCTTTAAATAATGTATTCTTGGCTTAGATTACAAAGGTTTTGTAGGAAACATTTAGTTTTTAAACTTTTCTTTCCAAAAGTCCTATTTTATATAGAGATTAGGGTTTCAGACGCATATCGTTTTAGTTATTGATTTTTGATGCAATTTTAAAGGAAAACGAGTAAAAAGAATATACTATAGTATTTTTCCATTATATACTTGTCTCTTCCGTTCACCCTTTTTTAGAGCTATATTAAATCAACAAGATATAACCCAATGCAATAAAATATTTGCACAACAAATGAACAAACCAAAAAACAATTAATTGAAACATTTTTTTATAGAAGAAGTGTGATAATTTATAATAAAAAGAATAGTGCTTTAAGAAACGAGAATGCTTTATTATGAATATACAAAACGGCACTTAAGAAGGAGTATTTCAAAACCTAAGCATTTGCACCAAAAACTGCTGTTAGATTTAGGTTTGCTCCTAAAATACACGATTTCTGAAAAAATCATCAATTTGGGCGTGGTGACCGATATTTACTTTATTTTTAATCATGAAAAACCGAGCCCGAAAAACGCCGGCTAGAGTCATATAAACATACGTCTTATGTTAAAATTTGGGATTGTCACCTATGTTCATATTTTCACAAATATAAAATATGTTTTTTTTTTAAATAAAGAACCAGCTAGGAATATCAAAAAAAAAAAACATTTACAAAAAAAATCTAATCCAACCATGCAGAGGAGGGGAGGTAATAATTTAATTTTGGAAATTTGATAGTAGTTAGGTGAATTTTAAACGAACTTTGAGCGTGGCCCCGAAAATTTTTCACTTGCGGCGCTTTTCCGCTTTCTTCGTTAGGTACACTATCATAAAATACATGTAGTCCCGACTGTCCCTCTCTCCAGAAAAAAAAAATCCTTACGCCCACTGAGACCCCCCCCCCCGAGCATATTTTCTGGCTCCGCCACTGTTCTTATGCACTTAGGTATATATTCTAAGCATACCGCATGAGAGAGATCTGGTTCATGTAAAATGATACATAATGTAAAGTAATATCATTTTATTTTTAGGTTCGGTCTTTGTTACAACAAAAAACTAGAGATTTCCTTGGCCGTCGAAGAAACTGTCCCATCTATCGATTCAAATCCCATGGATACAATCAATGTAAGTATATGTACTCTCCTTAAGATAAATTTCATTTAAGACATTCTTCGAGACAATAACAATGCCCACTTTATTGTTACTCTAAATATGATATAGATATAATTATATTTATTGTATTTTTGGCTGTTGTTCAAGATTCTAAACAAATCTTGTAAAACAGGTCATACCCCAACTAACAATTTTACGTCACGCCGATGGACGATATATTTTTCAAACTGACGTTGAAAACTTACGTCGATCTGACCTCGAAATGACTCGAATTTGTAACACTTTGGTGAACAAGATAAGGGTTGTAAGGACGTCAGTATATGACTTTTGCACATTATAAGTAATCGAATTGCAGTAAAGACTGACATCTTTGGGTTACAGTTGTCTACTGTTTTTTACCATAAAGGTGGCACTGGTAGACAGGTAGACAAATATGATGTATTTTAGTTAAGTAGCTGTTTACGTATATCTGTTACAGTTATCCTGCACCTAAAATGTCGGGTAGTTATAAAAATACCTTTATTTGACTTCTGCACAGGTTAGCATACTAGATCACTAACAAATATGACCAATTGACATTTTCTGGGTTAAACCAAAAACTGCTCTTAGATATACGCTCCTATACCTACATGATTTCTGAAAACATCATCAATTTTGGCGTGAAATACACGTAGTCCCTCTTTCCACAAAAAAAATGTCCTACTTACGCCCACTGAGCCCCCCGAGTATATTTTCTGGCTACACGCCACTGATTATGATGATACAGAATATTTTTTTTATTAAAACGGACGGCTTCCAAAAGCTTTTTGTTTTTAACTGCCATATTATAAAATTCTTGACAAGATAAACTATAATTTGTTTTTATCTGAAGCTCCGCTTTTACGTGGTCAACCAAAAGTTTATTGCGGCTGTCGCTCCAGGCTACATTGCATAAAGGAAAAATTCTTTCGGAGTTCGCGTTTGACCCATATATTGAAAGGTATAAATTCTATCATAAATATATTACTACGACTACACTTCGGGGAATCCCCAACCAAAACTCCGTCTCTCTCTCTCTCTCTCTGGCGGAGTGGAAGTGTGGAAAAAACGCGCCCGCGCCCTCCATAAATCTGTGGTCTGTTGTTCATGTTCATAATTCGTATAACGGAGTTGTTTCCATTAAACAAAAGATGGCGCCGTGCTCCAAAGCTTAAAAATAAATAGGTATTTAGGCATTTAAGAAATCCAGGACATTGGGCGTCCTTCCAAAGGTCTTAGAAGGACGCTAAAATTAAGCCTCAATACCAGGACATTATTTCAAATCCAGGACACCTGGCAGTGGCAACGCTAGACACAGTGCCGCACTGCACATATAAGTCATTGGGTGTTGGGTGTAAATCGTACACACTGGCTGAATTTATATAAAAAACAAAATATTAGATTTTATTATTTTGCCACCAAACTTTCTTGAAAGATAATGATCATTTTAAGGCATTTAAGGGAACCCCAAGAACCCCCACTGCGTACGCCTTAGCCAGTTTCTAAACTTTGATGCCTCGCGACTTTTGTCAGTTTTGTTAAAACAGGAATGACCCATCCCTGATCGAGTGTATTTGCGTTCTTTACCTATACATACCGTTAACAAGCGACAAAACGAGTTTAAAACGCCGTAACTATGTCAATATATTGAATTCTAAAAGTCAGCTTTTGAGCTTTATAAGGCAGCCATAACAATAACTAAATTATAATCTAATTTATAGTAGGTATAGTTGTTGCAAATACCATTGATAAAGCTTTTGCTTCGTACCGATTTTGAAATAAAATAAAAAATACCCAATACCTAATAGTTTAACAATTAACCCGTTCCACAATACAAAACGGTTCAGTTAAAAATTTGAATTTTTGGAAAATATGCGATTATGTATACACTTAAGTGCAACAGCAACCGATATTTAATTTAACTTGAAACTATCTAGTGGTTTTACTTCTTTTTTGGATTTGTTACGATTTTCATTATAAAAAAAAACTGGCCAATTTAGGCGGGGTTTTTAAATTTCTACTTTCTAAATTAAATAACTAATTTAATCAAAGGCAAATCAGGTATTTTCCTAAAATAAAATACGAATCATTTAAATGACCGACAGTCACATCAAAAGAAAATAATGTTAAAAACACCCGATAATGTAAAAAAAATAGAAAAAGCCGAGTGTCACAATTCAATATTTGAGTATTACCCAGCATGCATTAGGTAAAGGGAGTGGGAGCAAGAACGAATGTCTGCCGCAAGCAGAGTTGTTCTGGGAAAAGTTTTTGCTATAATAGTGATAAAAACGTGAAATTAGTGTCACCATAACTAAAATTAGTGACTTATCCTGGACATTTTAAGTCATAGATATGTGATATCGTAAAAATAGCCTTAATAAAAGACAGTAATGTTTAGTGGCGGTATTTATTGGTGACGTAGTCTCCATTATACCTGTACAGAGTTTTGTTTGACCTTCCAAGGCCCGATTAAAAAGATGATAGGTTTGTTATTATATTAATTTCCTATTTGTATAGAGTCCTCTAATTTTTATTAATATTAATTCGTTGTTTAGTATGTTCCTGTAGGGTGGAGAATCCAATCCAATGTCATTTAAGATTTGTCCATTCTAAAGGGTCACAACTACTTCTGTAGAATGTAAACAGTTTTAGCCCCGCCCCATAGGCCCAGATTCTTTTATATCTATTTATATTAAAATGGTACAAAATTCTCCTTTAATTTTAATTTTATTTAACCAAAAATATTAGTATTAATTAAGATTAAGGTAGTAGTAAATACATCTGACTAGCCTGACATGTGGAAACCATGTTTGGTATGGACATTTAAAAGCGTAAGTTCTTTAATTTTCTATCTGTAGTCTATTATAGGTAGTAGGATAGGAGTGTTAGTTGGTTTCAAGTAATTAGGTACATAATAAAATTAGACTTATAGGCTGGGTATTTATACCTATAATATTTTATTTTAGTGCTTACATCATTAAGTTAGTTATCTAGAGATAAACTAATTTTTTTGTACTTATGAAATTTTAGGAAAACACTTACAAAGTGTATATTGCTATTGTAGAACTGTAGGTCCACAAATATTGCTTGTAAGTAGTGCCTGCTTACATAAAATATAACTAAAATATTAACACTTTAAATTGCTTAGTGGAATTTTGCTGTTTAAATAATTTGAGATAAGGGGTGAACCTTCGGGTTAACCACCCTCCCAGTACACTAATTCCTATACATTTCCATATCGTCAATTGACTTAAGAAATTGGTAACAAGCCATTGACCTATAAAAAAATATCCTTTGCCACAATTATTGTTGACTATGCAAAAATAGCATCTTGTTTAACCCACTCGGCTTATTGATATCATAGTGGACTAGTTGTATTATTAGGCTGCGAGGTACGTGAAAGGTGTTTTCTTAACACGGATGTCTGCTTTGAGGTTACAAAAGTTTACTATACCGTAAATTTAAAAATATGTTCAGTGATGTATGTATCATGATTTTAATTAGAAAGCGGCCCTACAATCAAACATACAAGATACTGTCAAATTCAGAGCCGCACTATCAAAATGTGGGCGCTGTCCATTGATAAGTCACTGAAAATATTTTTGAAAATATAGTAAGTATAACAAACTGCTTTGATTGTGCCATTAATGACATTGGCAGAATTGATATGTAATATTCAGTTGGTGATTGTAAAAAATTAAGAACCGGATCAGTTAGATTGTGAGATAGGTCACAGTCCAACTTATCCAGTGGGCTAATTTTTAATTAAAATCTTTTTGCCACCTGTAATAAGAAATACATATTAACTCCTTGTATTTATCATAAAATATCATTTTTTAAAAGTAAATTTTACGTATATATATCACATATTAATTACTTCGTTGTGTGCAAGAATAGATTATGATAGTAAATAATATTATGTATTGGATGTATTTAAAAAAAAATTGCGATTAATTTGGTTTTCCAATGAAGTATGGAATGTTTACATGTTACTTTACTCAAATTTTTATTTTGATTTGTTACAAAAATTACTTTTGAGGAATCTTAAAGGTCAAATTCAATGATACAGGGTTTGATGGAATTATCTGTCAAAATGACATATAATTTGAAGAATAGACAAATAAGCCCTAAAAATTGAATCAAAGCTTCTTCATATGATTCAAAATGTTTACCATTATGAGCTAGGCACTAGCCAAGTCTGTCTCTAACTTCCAGTAAGACTCTGTCAAAAATATTTCATTAAATTTCACATACTTACCTACTTCATTTTTAATACAAGATTTAATTCTTCTCTATTAAGAAATACCGACATTTGAAGCATAATTATCTATAATTTAAAGTTAAACAACTTTAAATTTATAAAGTAATAAAAGCAGAAAAATTGACAAATTTTCGTTTTTTTGCTTTTATTAATTCATTAATCAAAGTTTCTTTAGTTCAAAACTGTAGGTAATTGCTACTCAAGCATGGATGTTTGGCCCCTTTTTGAATAAAGGGAAAAGGATTAGAAATATTGCCTAAAAAATGAAATGGCGAGTACATCACTAGACTCACAATAAAAAGTCATTGTATTGTTAACAGCATTATCCTGGATTATGGTCCTATATACTAGTAGAAATTATAATACATATTAATATATTTCTTATATGTTGTATTATAAATTTCCCTCTGTGCAGATATTTCTTCGATATAGTTAAAAAATTTCTAATGGTGCAATAATCTGTTTACGTAATAGTTTTGAACCAAATATTTCCAAATCAGTGGATATTGAGGGAAGAGGCGTAATTCAGTGGCCCCCCAGATCCCCAGACTTCACCCCTTTAAACTTTTATTTTTGGCGCGCTTTAAAAATAGGGTTTACCAAAGTAGATAGGTTAATATTGAAGATTTAAAGTGTTGTACCAAAAATGTCTTTCATAGGTTTACCATTTTTACCTGTATGGATGTGCTAATTTTCAAAAAATGTTGATCAGTACTTAGGTTTAAAAATATTTTTTTGACACCCCTACATTTTTTTAAATTCTTAAGTTACATAAAAATCGACATTCCTACATTAATTAATAGTTCAAAAATTACTTGAATATCAAAAGCCCATATTTTTATTAAAATTCGGTTAATCAGTTCCATTTTTAGGTTATTGGGTAGGCTGTCTTTTGACTCTTTTGCACCACTAAGTACAATGTGTGTGACTTCACTTTATGTCTTTTTATACAGGGCAATGGCTAGAATATCAAACTGTGTAAAATCACTAAAATCTCCCGATTTTAAATTTAAAATTTCTAAAATACAAAGCTATAAAAATTGAATTTTATTATTGTGTTGGTTACAGCTTTATGTTGCGTACTTACTGTACCCATTACAGCGCAGTACCATTCGTGTCAATTAACAAAACATAAATTCCAAAAATCTTTATATCACCAATTAGGCGAAGCGTAATTACAATATAACAATTTTTGGAATTTAATATTTTTAATTGACACGAACGGCACTGCGCTGTAGTGGGCACAGTAAGTACCTAACATAAAGCTGTAACCAATTTATTTTTTATAGCTTTGTATTTTAGAAACATCAATTTTAAAACCAGCAAATTTCACACAACTTAATATTTTAGTCATCACTCTGTATAAAAAAGACATAAGGTAAAGTCACACACATTGTAATTAGTGATCCAAGAAACCTTCCTACTTAACATTGAACACCATAACAAGGTTAAAACAGGGGTTAATACTCATTGCCAGACGTGATGTTGTATTTACTATTATAATAATTAGGTATAACAGTAATATTAAGCAATTAACTATTTTATAAAAATAGACAAAATAATATATTTGGTAATTTTACCATAATATACTGATTTTTACCTTATACTACCCAATAAACCGACAATACAACTGTTCCCAGCCTGGCCACCCTCTACTGAGCTAAGCATGTTCTAAGCTATTCCGTTTTGAAAATATTAAGAGAAAAAATCGCCAAGTATAACTTTATTCTACCACAATGTACCCCGCCTGAAATTGACTCTATGGGCGCCCTTGATTAGGGTTGTGTAACTGGCCTAGGGCCCCCTATAACCAAAAAATAGGCTTTATTACATCCAAACTATTTTCTTGATTAAAAGAAAAATCAACTTTAAATAACAATAAAGTGAGAATGTTGCAATTATTACAGTATGTGATAAAATATGTACTATTTCTTGATTAGGTTTAACAAACAAGTTCAGAAATTATTGTTAGTCATTAGGAAAAATGACACATACATACATGGTAGATAGGTAAAGAAAGAACGGTATCAAAAGCAAACATAAGTGACTGAATCAAATAATGAGAGTTGACTGACATTTTTACCGACTTTTCTGTATGTGATCTGTCAATTTGCCTGGGTAGTACTTAGTTGCAACGCCTGTTTAATGTTAAAGTATACAATAATGGGCATTGTTTAAATGAAGAATAGTTTTTTGTTTGTTAGATAATGGTAGTACCTTGTAGGCCCCGACAAAGCGCAGTGTAAGTGTAGTGATAAGAAGTATCACTTGCAAGTTTGCAACTTTAATAATATTACCTATTTTAATATTATTATTGTATTGTGTGTTTTGTCTTTTGTGTGATTAGATTTATACTTCAAAAGAGAACAGGATATCCGTTTTTAGTTCATTTAAACCAACATTGGAAGCAGGTACTATAGTAGATAGGTATGAATTCCTCTGAACTTGTTTATTGAACCAAAATATCGATTTATCACTAAAAATGTTATGGCTAAATAATCCATAAAGTAAAAAATAATGTTAATTAATTTTGAAGGAATATATTGTTCTTAAGATTTAATATTTGCGGATGTGGATAACCTTCGCGACAGGCAAGTTTGACGCGGTTATAAAGTGTTTTTAGAATATTAGAGTTTCGATATTTCTGTCGAATATGGACGCATTCAAACTCTTATTAATTTATAATGGCATATTTACAATAGGGCGAAACACACAATTTTTTAAATTATGGAATTTTCGGGTCATTCAGGAAAAGTTCTTATACGATTTCCAAATAGTAGTTTGTACAATAAAAGCGGATATGGACAATCCCCTCAAGTTGTACAGTACATTTTTTCTAAAACCAAACTTACGAACATTACTAAGAAATAAAATTTAAAAAATTCAGCGACCGTGATTTCAAATATTCAAAGTCGTGTCAAATGTCTGCTTGACTTAATGCTCTTGTTAGGAATCAGAGTAAAAGTAATTCAATCTAATGTTAAAACTATTGAATATAAAAATTAAATTTAAATGTTATGAAAAAAAAGTCAAAGAACTTCAGTAAATACAAACTGTTATTGGTTAGTAATTCAATGAGAAACTTCAATTGGGGAATGTTAAGATGCATAGCCCAGAGGAATGATAGGTCGACGTTCTCTCCAAAGGGAAAAGAAATATTTTTACGCAAAGTGTTATATTCGTGGTATACCATTTGTGGTTGCAATCTGCTAAAAATAAGACTTTTAAGTATTTTGTGTATTAGTGAGATTTTTCTTTAAAAATAGGAAATTTTAATTTTAATGCTTGCAACACTATTTATCACTAAAAAAAATGAGTATAAAATGATATTGGTTCAGTTAATTGGAATATTAAAAATAATTATATTATAAACAAAAATTTTAAAAATCGTTACATTAAAATAATAACCCATCTGGAGCAGAGAAATTCTTCATCCTACATAGTATGATGTACTTATCTCTTAAGGCGTTTATTAAACTTATCATGTCATTCATTATCCATTTTTCTACGGTTTTTAGGTGGAATGGGCGATTCTAAATTGCCCACCGAGGTCAATAAATGTCATTTGTTAATTACTTAAACAAGGTGTAGTGTAGTGTGTTTTTACTGTGGTCTTTACAATATTTAAACATTTAATTGTTTTATTAACCTTTGAATCAGCCCTTTTATTGACTTATTCAGAATGAAGGTAATTTTTATCTAATATTAAGTATATAATTTGAAAATATCAAAAAATATTTTTTTAAAGATCTTTAAGTATGTTATTTTTCACTATTTAAAGGAGACCTTACACTATCAGTATCGCATCAGTATTATTACCGTCCTAACAAGATAATGACATTATTCCCACCAAACATGGTATATTATAATTACATTTGGTTACATTGTTTAAAAGTAACTTTTGTTACATTTTTAAAAGTATATAACTGTTATAAAACTGAAGACATTACTTTTCTTATTTCGGATTGATATTACTTAAGTTACTTTACTTTACTTTAAAAACATCTTTATTCATTACACAGTTTTTGTTGTGATTTTTTTAAATAAGATATTTGTTTCAGAAATTCAGCAGATGTGGCGAACTATTACCAAACAGATATATAGAGTGTTGCAGATAGGCTGACCATAAACGGACGTATTTTCACGTATGTAAATAAATTGTTTTATTTCAATTGTTATCGTTAATTTAAAGAAAACTAGCTTTTGTTCTATGCATTATGGTAATCATTTATACAATGTATATTCTGAATAAGGTTGTGTAAAAAAATACTGCAACTGTATTTATGTCGATTCAGTTAAATCATTGAACCGAGGTTTTCATTTTAAAAGGTAAATTTTTGAGAGAATTTTTTTTTAACTATTATTATTTTTACACTGCCTTATTTAACAAATCATTTTATTTAGCCTCATATTCACTAATCATTTTTGCATGTGTGCCACAGGGATAATTTAACATTAACACACAAAACACAGCTTCAAACATGTCGGCTAGTCAACTTTTGGATTCTTGTATGTAAGTAATTTTCAAAAAGTACGATTATTTTTTTTTAACGACAAAAAGGACTGTTTAGTTTTTAGTACCATATTTTTATTTGTATGATAGAATTTTATAAAAAACATTTTTTTAAACCATGGAATAACGCAGAGAAAGATACTGGAGTTTGTAATGTCCCGCTAAATTGAATTAAAAATTAAAGCTGTTTTACTTTATCAACAAATCCACCAAAAAAGTATGTAGCACTGTCACTGCAATTTATAACTTGGATAAATCACATCTTATCTGCAACCAGACTCTAAGTCTATCACAGAGTTTACTTCTTTTTGTAATACCAATTTATCCAGAATTATTTATGGGCTATTCCCAACAGGCAAATTCCGTTAACTTGCTATTTATTGTTTCGTGTAATGTATGTTTTCTTTGGATTAATAAGGTTTAATTAATGCTTTTTAAGGCAAAGAATAGTTAACCTATAAAATTGGTAGCTTTGTCTTAAAAATTTCTAACATTATCCTGTACATTTTTTGTATAAAAAAGCATGCAAGAATTTTCAAAGTAGGATGGTATTTTGCGGGCAAATGTACATGAATCTTACATCATTATAAAGGGAATTGAAAGACCTTTAAAATAAGGTATCACTCGACCCCCCTTTCCGTTTAAGATCTTAGGGGTCGTGCCACCCCCGCCCAGGGGGCTGCACGCGTTAACGTGATTTTTTGTCAATTTTGTGTCCCCCTCGAAAACAAAATCGCCGGGTCTGAGCGTTTTTCCAAAAAAGAGCTGAGCTGCCAGTAAATGTCTCTGTTTCGTTTTCGATGCGCCACCCATGATACAACTACAAGAAGATATGATACCGCGCAGGTGGGCGTGACTTTCGTGACGTCACCTAGCGAGTAAAAACCGCCATATTGCGATATTCTCCGTTGTTTACGTTAGAGTTTGAATTATATACCAGTCGTTTGTTTCTGATAACTGATTTGTAAAGTTACTGTTTTCATTATTCAATTTAATTTTTCGTATCAAATATCAATTCATAATACTGCTCCTAATTACTGTCAAATTGTGTTACACCACGCATGTCTTGTCTAACTTTATCTAATTAAATTCATGTTACGGAGGTGTTTGGGGAGGGTAGTGCTGTGTTCTAATTGCAGTTAGGTCAGTTGTAATTAGGTTATCCTTAATGGCTTGGTTAATAGCCGTTTTATGATGGATACTAAACTGTGTTTACTTTATTATATAGGGTAAGTAGTTTTACTAACTGAGTTTTTAATATCAAAGAAGCAGGAAATAGAATTAGACAAATATTTTTTTATTCAGGTCTGTCTGAGCTGTCAAGTCTCAATGTTACTTAATGACATGCTAACATTTCAATTGAGGCTATATATGTTCAAAACTTAGAAATTTATTAACTGTTTATGTTGCTGGGATACAACCAATCAGAATCAGGGGGGCTTTGTTCCATGGTAACATCACTTGACTGCATTTGCACTTACCCTTATATTTACTTACCCAGATATTGGAGAATGTGAGATAGTTATCTTTGAACGGCAGTAGAGTTTTGGACTTGCATTGTCTTTATTTGTTTAGAATCACTACGTTTCAACTGGTAAGTATCTCCAGTCGTCTTCAAGTGAATACTATATTCATACTGTATTCACCTGAAGACGACTGAAGATGCTTACCAGTTAAAACGTAGTGATTCTAAACAAATAAAGACAATGCAAGTTCAAAACTCTACTGCCGTTCAAGAAACGTCATTGTCTCCAACCTTTAAACAGACTATAGTTATTTTTATTAAAAAAATGATTTCCAACAATTTTTACGATACTATAAACTTAATAGGTAAAAAGTTATTTTTATTAAAAAATAAGTAATTCTCAATATTTTTTAGACTACGATAAAAGAGCTTTCATTGGCTTATATCTTATTCCTTGTCTTTTTTCTGCATAAATATAACTTTCTCACACCCACATAAATACCATCTTTCCATTGGTGAAAACATCAATTTAAAACCTTGCATAGTTTTTTTGTAATTTGGTTTAAAAAAATATGTAATTTAACATGGGAAATTTTAGCGCGTTTGGATACACTTAACGAGAATAGTTTCGGTTAATTATTAACATACTAATTCTCTTAATTAACCATTTAAAGGGAAAATTAACAGTTTTAAGTTGCAGATCAATTTACAAGCTTATATTTTAAATTTTTTTTTGGCTTTTTTGGTATTATATTGATTTAATTGGAAGTCGGTATATTTATGCATATCGTGTAGGTGCTTTTGGGAAAATATTTTTTAAAACTAAAATTTTTTATTAGTTAGATATACAGGGTGTCAATTTGAAAACATACCAGCTTTAACTTTTGAGCCCTTCTACAAAATATGAAAATTATTTAAATTATTTATCATTTCACCCCGATTTCCATTTCACTTTTTACGGGTTGTTTCGACACCCGTTATAGGGTTAATATAATTTAATTGAAAACCAGCTTAAAAATATCCCCCTTGAAAATAAAGTTTACGTGTTTTTGCCGATTTTCATATTTTGTAGAAAAGCTAAAGTATTCAGTGGCGGATCGTCAGGTGAAGTAGGTCACCAAAAAAAAAAAAAAAACCAGGAGGAAAGTTTTTCGACAATATTAAATATTAATGTACCAATACAGCTACCATTTTAGCCCTTAAAAAATTATTATGTTCGAATTAATAATAATAATTTAATCCGAATGTAGCTATGCATAATAGGGCCACGGTTAACTCCGATGGACAATAATTATAAACGCTCGTGCATTTTGCCGCAGTCGACCGCGTCCGTTAGCTCAAAGCAAGTGAAGATCCAACGCCCAACTTGGCTTTGATATTCACCGTTGCTATGGTTACGTGACGTCAGTCACGCAAACAGCATGTAACAATTTGCATTATGATAAAAGGCAATTTAAAAATAGATCAGTCGTATGCACCATTGTTTTAGCATTGGTTCGCTTAACCTTAAGGTTTTTTTTTTTTGAAGCTTCGCGAAACTTACGGTTGATGTAAATGTAAATGAGAATAAGAGAGACGTTTTGTTACACGGGTTTTAAGTCAATGTTTGTTTAAGTACCCGCACTATACCTAGCTCTTCACCATTTTTTAAGACCGCGAGCCGCCACTGAAAGAATTAAGGGTGGTTGGTACGTTTTCAAATTAACAGCCTGTATAATGTACAGGACAGGACATTTACAGGGTGATTCTCGGTGGATAGTACGTTAGTCGTTTCAGCTAACCGTTCTGAAAATTTTGTCATTTACATAAACGAACATGCTCTATTTATCTAAAATATGTTTAATGATATTGTGTTGCCAATTCTTCCAAGAATTAGTTGCAACTTCGATATTTTAAATGGAATACCCTGTATTTTATTATATTTTCAAACCCCCATTAATTTATTAACAACCTTACACTTCAGTGTTAAAAAATATCAACATTTTTTTAAGTAACGTTTTCCATCAAAAAAAGTGAAGACCGTTCGAAAGTTATATTTAAGATATCGAAGGTGCTTCTCGATTTTTGCCAACACTATATCATTAAAAATATTTAAGGTAAATATAGCATGCCCGTTTATGTAAATGACCAAATTTTTAGAATTATTCGTTAGCTGGTTCCTCATATACGGCTAACATACGTAGATCACCCTGTATAGTTTTCAATTTTATGAATGTTTCTTACCCACTAATAAGCAACTATACACATTTAAGAATTCGTTCGTTTCATTTTTTAGTTTGAAAAATTTCATTAGCAACTTCATTCCAAGTTCCAAGTATTTTGTTATGCATGTCTAACAAAAATCGCCTTAGGTCAAATTTATTTGGATATTTTTTGGCATTACCAATTGTTTAGGGAACAAGGTGTAACACTCTGTATGAAAAATACTTATTTAGCACACGTTCGCTGTCACTATTTCTCTTACAGAGTGCCTGCCCGGATTTCCTTTTTAAAGTCAAAGAACATTTTACTTGAAGAAATATCGACGAATTTTGACCTATGGTATAATTTAACATTGATGTGTTCTGATATTGGTGCTTGGCTAAATTTTTTTTGTGCTTTGCAATATGGCAGCTTGGTTAACAGAAGGGTGGAACAGAGGCAAGAAAGAAGTGTCACGCATACAGAAATAACACAAAGGTAGGGGGTTACTTTAAGGTTTGTAGATGTAGTAATTTTAAGGAGGCAGGAACCGACGATGATTTACTATAGAGAGACCAATTATTTTATTTAAAAACGTACTTTTTCGCCGCACCGACAACTCAGTTTATAGAGGACATTCTAACTTGTAAAATAAAAATCCTGGAACTAAATCAGTTCAGAGGGGGGGTTATTTAGTAGGGGAGGAGAGAGGACTGTTGGGGGCAGTAATAAATGTGCCACGACCAAAAATGTTTTTTATTTATATTTTCATTATAAACTTTCTATTAAAGTCCACACTTTGTTAATTTTGGGTTTGGTATCACTTTGTAACCGCGCCAGCGCCTTAGGTGCGTTCAGTGCTCGTGGGAGTTCTCCAAAGATATATGGGGGTTGACCCCCCCCCCCCCCCCCCTATCTACAACCCTGCGTTGCGGCGAACCTTATATTACTAGAAAATTTCTATAGCGTAAAACACAAATTTTAACTGAAAATACGAAATTTTTTAGTTGTATAAGTATGCCAATTTTGTTGGAACGTCAGAGTGTCCGTAGTAGGTAGAACGTTTGACTGGTAATTGAGAGGTTCCTGGTTCAATTCCCAGCGAAGACATACATTTTTTTTTTAATTTTAAAAACTTTGTCGGCACGTCGCTAAATATATTTCACTTAGTATTAACATATAAATCGCATATTTGAAAAAATATAGAAATTTTACTTTATGCAACTCTCGGATATTACCCACTTTCACCATAATTTGATGATTTTAGATCTCAACTTTATTTAAATTTTATTGCAAATGAAGGTGCAGCAGATATTTATAAAATATTTTAAATTTAAGAATAATCTAAATATTCTGTTATTTTTGTAAAACAACTAGATATAGAAACCTGAATTCTCAGCTAAAACATAAATGAAAAATCTATCAGGATTATTTTTATATTTAGGTTTATTTCTTGGTTTTTATTACAAAAATTCTTCATTATTTTTACAAGTAAATTCATATTAAATAACAACTTTTTCTTTACATTTAATGAAATATGATATTTCATGTAGGAGATCTAAAAATAACTAAATTTTTGTGTCTCAAAGACTAGAACAATAACATTTTAAATTGCTTTTACTTATTCTTATATATTTTGCCTGCATTGTTAATAAAAAATTATTCATCGAAAAAGGTATACACGTGGAACTTTTCAACTTCTCTTTCCTACAGCAACAACTCGTTCGTAAGCAAGTTTTAGATTACCTAAATATGTTTAGTTTAAAGTTTGGGTAAGATTTACTACTCTTGGGGTGAACAGTGTGGGTTTATGCTGGCTTTCCAAATAACAGGATGTAGCTGTCATAATAAAAATCTGCTCAAAGTTCTAGAATTTAAGTGCAAAACATTGATTGGAGAGTTACTGGTTAGAAGGCAAATATCTTGGAATAGAATAATAGGTACCATTAGAATATGTATACAATTATTATAAAACCTAGAGTTAGAAGTAGTGACAAATTCGCCATTTACATTTTTAAGCAATTTTCGTATACTTTTTTAACAAAAAATTTAAGATTTATAAAGTAAATAAAGCAAGAAAATAAATATGGGGTAACTTGACAAAAGGTAGTTTTTTGATTTTATTAATTTATCAATGAAAATTGAATAAACTTAAAGCTGTGTTGTCGCTTCCCAAAGACGCGCTTCTTTTTAAATTAATATATTTTTTAAATCAGAATGCGACACAATATACCTACTGGTGTGGCTATAAATGCCCTTAAAAAAATTCGAAATGGCGTCGTATCTCTAATTTTTTGAAATCTGACATCTTTGACAATAGCATTGTTAGCTCGGCTACAAAAAATTACGCATCTTCAAAAAAAAATTGGTTTCTAATCTCAAAGCGTTTATTTTTTAATTGGATGAGAACAAAATCACTAACTTCAAAGTTTCGTATCTCCGGAACGGCTAAAAATAAATGATGACATATTATTACTGTTGGAACAAAAAATCTAAAGCAATAGGCTTACTATAAAGTAGGTTAGTTATTTAAAAAATTCAATATAGCGTCTTATCTGTCAAATTTGTAAACCTATATAAATTTTTTGACATCAAATTTGATTTCTTCAGGAAAAAATATTAGGGAATACTTTCTATTATTTTCCATGAGTATGTATTAGATTTTTTAGGTTGACTAATTACATTGTTCTACCGTCTAAACACTGTTTTCCAGCATATCGTAGTTTTAATATGTTAAGCTAAAAGTTTAAACAAATTTCCATACTCTTGGGACAAAAACTGTTTTACTGGAATTCTCTAATTAACGAAATGTTTCTGTCACAATAAAAGTATGTACAAAGTTTCCACAATAGAATTGTCAAACATTAAAGTGTCTATTTATTGTGTTTCCCGGGTCGTGTATTATTGAAATAACCTTACACAATGCATAAGCCTTCAAATACTGTTTCCTTTATAATTTAGTTAATTTTGTGTTACTTCGTGTATATATTTTATTATTCAACATTACCATTAAAATAGTTTTAGCTCGTCCAACAAATAATACATAAACATAAAACTTTTTAATACACTTTTCCTGCTGGATAAAATGCTATTTGTCAGCGAGTTGTAGTTTCAACATATTTAGTTAAAAGTTTGGTGAAATTTACCTCTTAAAAAAACAACGTTGTACTTTTCCTGTATTTTTTATAAATTACAGAAGGTAGTTGCGGCAATAAAAATATTTAGAAAGTTATTTAAAACAACCATTAAAACATTAAAGATGAAATATTTATTGTAGGGATGTTGTTGGTGTTGCTAAGCCATTTTGAAGTAACATAAAGTTCAGTCCGGGTTAATATTTTATATTGAGAAAACATTATCCTATATTAAAATAGTAGAATTTAGTGTCCGTTAAAATATATAGAAAAAAACTTAGCTGCAAGCGGACAGAGTAGTGCGTCTATCTTTTGCATTAAAGTACACAGGGACGCTAAAGGTAATGGGTTCCGTGGGGCACAGGTAGACAGGCTGTTTCGTCCTTATTGGGACTCATCAGAAAGCCATAACCTGTAAGCAATTCCCATTACAGCGAAAATATGTTTTCAAGATATTTTTAAGAATAAATATATGATGAAAACCTAGTATCGCCATCTGTTGGATTCCAACAGTTGGAATCAATCAATCAATCAACAGCCTGTCATTGTCTACCTGTGCCCCAGGGAACCCATTGGCGTCCCTGTGTACTTTAATGCAAAAGATAGACGCACTACTCTGTCCGCTTGCCGCTAAGTTTCTTTATACAGGGTGTCTCTAAAAGGTGCGGAAAAGAAGCTACCACAAGTTCCTGAGGCGTAAATATGACGATCTAACCCAACTTACCTTAGTCCAAAAGTGGATGATTTCGGAGATACAGAGTGTCAAAAGTTTAATTTGGTTTTCACTTTTTATAAATAATTTTCTTAATAATTGGTGTATTGTCACAATATTCGACTTGGGGGATTAGGTAGGTTTTTTTTTAGTTTTTAGTGACGTTATTTTAATTTACCGCCTACGCTTCAAAAGTGTTCAATTATTACAATAATTTAGACCTGGCTATACACGAAGTGAATTTTTAAATCCAGATATCTCAAAAACAGCTGCTCAAATCAACTCTTACTACGTATACCTTTTTTAGGTAAAAGACGTTGGAGAATCCGAATTTTTATTTAAATGTTAAATATAGGGTGACTCAAAAAAGTTATTTCGTGTTAAATGTGTGCAAGGTACCGCAGGTGGCACCCTCTAAACTTTACAATAAAAATGAGAGCAGATTCTAATTTCTCACCCCGCAAAACCCCCCCAAGCCGAATATTGTGACATGACACCAATTATTAAAAAAAATATTTATAAAAAATGAAAACCAAATTGAACTTTTGATACTCTGTATCTCCGAAATCATCCACTTTTGGACCAAGGTAAGTTGGATTAGATCGTCATATTTACGCCTTGAGAACTTGTGGTAGGTTTTTTTCCGCACCTTTTAGAGACACCCTGTATATTACGTATATTGACCATAGTCAATATAGCTAATTCCGGACCATTTAGCGCTTTTTTTGCGCCTAGAATTAAAAAAAAACAATTATAGTGCTTTACCTGTGATAATTAGACTCTTCGCTAGTTAGTTGGGTTTCAGTTTTATTCATTGGGATTTGAATAAAATATTTGTTACGGTCGTTAAATAAGTGATTTGTATCTATAAATTTATTTAATTTAGTCAAATATATCAATAATTGGCCCTCGCAAGTTGATTCGGTAAAGTTTTGCTGGCGTATGACTAAATATTTAAAATATATTATCGTGTATGATTCCTGTAATTTAATATGATTTAAATTATTTTGAAAACAGGATGATGTGTAAGTATTTAGTTGTACTTATTTTTTGTTGTTCTAGGAGGGTTTTGCAAGAACAGGGTCCAGACATGCAGCATTACAAGTAAGTTAGTGTTTTGCATGCGTTTTTTTTGTTTGGCCATCTTTTAGAAATACATAAAGTATCCAAAAAGTGTCATAGTTTTTGATAAGTGAAAACAAGTTGTTATGTTTCAGGATCTATCGGGAATCGAACCAACACTTGTTAAAAAAAACAAAAACAAAAAAAGAACAATTACAACTCGTTAAGTTACATTTAGTTTATTTGGTGTGTATAGAACATTCAGAGTGTTACAACTTACACCAATTTTAATAAATCAAAGAGTAGTTTATTTGCAGCAGCGGCGACGCCAGGATTTTTGGGATGGGTGGGCACAAGCGAGCCCGATAATTTAAAGGTGGGCACTGCCCAAATCAAAAAAAACTTCATCTTCGTTCTCTTTATCTCTTATTACATCCCTCTATAATACCACTCCTTTCTCATCAAATTCCATTACAAAACAGATTTCCTCAATTTTGGGGGGCATCCATGGTTGTAGGGTGGGCCGGTGCCCACCCTGCCCCCTGGCGCCGCCGCTGATTTGCAGAATAAATACTTTTGGATTCGTGCTAACTCATAGATGAGAAATGTTTACTTTTTGGATGTTTAACCGAATTTAAATTGAAAATTGTGGTATAGGTTACTGTGAACTTAAAAGTCGATATTGGGTTTGAATGAGAATATAATTTACTTATTAAAAGCCAAAGTATCAAATAGTAACATACTTATTACATGAACTAAAATAAATATTTAATTTCACAGTAACCCAGAAGCGGCTAGAAAACTAATCTTAATATTTATTTTATTAGGGGCCCCGATGTGTCGACTCTAAACGACGGAGCCTATCACACGCATAGTAATGGTCATTCAGAACATTCCCCTAACTCCAGTCACATGTCCGTTCATAGTGACGAACCATTAGTGCGGACGCAGAAGCAGCAAACAACGCAGCAAGTGACCACAGTCACTAAAGTGGTTCGGGAGGTTCAGCAAATAGGTGATCAGACAGGGGAGTACATTCCTGTACCCCTTGGATCGTACCCGCATAGTTCCCATTACGCAGATTATATAGAGCAACCTCCCCACCACATGTATTCGCAGTATCACCAGCACCCTCATTATCAGGTAAAACTTTTGACATACTTTTCTTTTGAATTTGACGGTAGCATTGTAGTGTACCACTTTTTTATTTAAAAGCTTATATCCAAATACAAGTTATTGTTTTCAGGATTTTGACCATTACCCCACCCCATATGGGGCATATATGGGATATCCTGCAGGGGCTGAGCGACCCCCTACTCCTCCTAGTCCTAGTGAGCACAGTGCAGATCCTTCACCACTCCCTATGTCGGCCCAACCTAACACGGCTTACTTAGGATCAGGTTACGATGAACTTCCTGAACATTATAGGTAGGAAGACATAATTAGCCTAGATGATGAATATTTCTAACAATTTAAAATTTGTTTGTAGGGTTACCCCTTCACCTGGAGGTCCAATAGGGATAGATCCATACCAGGATGACCCAGGGGTGGTCTACGGGTATGTGTCACCGTCTCCCTATGGTACCGCCCCTTTGTCACGTCCGTATGTAGATAGTTTAAATGGCCCAGTACCCGTTGCCCCTTCCATGAGAATGTTTGAAGAAGAAGATCTCCAGAAACATATTAGTAAAATGTCTTTGCATGGGCATAATGTTGGGTTACCTCATGATAGGTAAGTTTTTATTTATCTACTCCTAACCATCTATACAAGTTTATTACAGGGATTAAATTTAACTGACTTAAAACTAATAGTATCAAACAATTTAATAAAATAGTTATATGGAAAAAATTATGAACTTTACTATAAAATATTTGATAAAATCTGATACTCGCATATTTAGTGTCACCTCTTGCTATTTCATTTTTTTCGCTGAAAAATGAGAAACTTTTTCTAACTCCTAAAACTTGTAGTCTATGTTTCTCAGATACGCAAATTAGTCAAAATTTTAGCAACATGATTTTTTTGTTATAGAGTTCATATTTCTTCTCCTGGTAGTGTGGTGGGCGATGAAGATGCAAGGGGAATGCGTTGGCGAGATCCAAACTTACCAGAGGTTATAGGGTTCCTAAATAACCCTAACAATGTGATTAAAGCCAATGCGGCAGCTTACTTGCAACATTTGTGTTATATGCATGACCCCAATAAACAAAAAACGAGAGCTTTAGGTAAGAAGTTGCAAAATACATAATGCACTATAAAATGAATTCTAGTTATGCTTTAATTGACGGTTAAACCACGAATTTAACTGCAAATTTAATAAACATTTTTTGATCCTCAGGATATCTTGTATAAAAGATAACATTTTTAGGTGGTATTCCCCCATTGGTAAAATTATTAAGCCATGAAAGCATAGAAGTGTACCGTAATGCCTGTGGCGCCTTAAGAAATCTTTCTTTCGGACGTCAAAATGATGAAAATAAAAGGGCGATTAAAAATGCTGGAGGAATTCCAGCATTAATAAACCTGCTTAGAAGATCCAGTGAAGCTGAAATTAAAGAACTTGTAACTGGAGTTATTTGGAACTTATCATCTTGTGAAGACCTTAAGAGAAACATTATAGACGATGGTGTTTTAACTATCGTTACTTTTATTATCATTCCACACTCGGGTTGGGATCCGCAAGGAAACCACGGGGAGACCTGCTGGTCTACAGTTTTCAGAAATGCTTCAGGAGTTCTGAGAAACGTTAGTTCAGCAGGAGAGTATGCTAGAAAAAAGCTAAGAGAATGCGAAGGTTTAGTGGATTCCTTGTTGTTTGTCGTTCGTTGTGCCATAGAAAAGTCTAACATAGGCAATAAAATTGTCGAGAACTGTGTCTGTATATTACGGAATCTGTCATATAGATGTCAGGAAGTGGAAGATCCTAATTATGACAAAAATCCCTTGCCTACACAAAGTAGGGTGGCAGCTAGCAATTCCAAAGGTACACGAGGTAAATTCTATTGCATTAAATGTTTAATAACATAACTTATATTCTAGGTGAAAATTTGGGTTGTTTTGGAGGGAGCAAAAAGAAAAAGGAAGGCAACTCATCAGAAACAAAAGATAGCAACTTCGCCTCGTCCAATTCAGCTGGTTCCTCAAACGTGGCAGCCAGAGGGGAACCAGTTAAAGGCATGGAGCTTCTCTGGCAACCGGAAGTAGTGCAATCTTACCTGGCTCTATTGCAGAGCTGTTCGAATCCAGAAACCCTGGAAGCCGCTGCGGGTGCGCTTCAAAATTTGGCAGCTTGTTACTGGCAGCCTAGTATAGAAATACGAGCGGCTGTGCGAAAAGAAAAGGGCCTACCGATTCTGGTCGAATTACTCCGAATGGAGGTAGATAGGGTAGTATGTGCAGTAGCCACAGCACTTAGGAACTTAGCAATTGACCAGCGAAACAAAGAACTTATAGGAAAGTATGCTATGCGTGATCTTGTTCAAAAATTACCCTCGGGAAATCCGCAGCACGATCAGGGTACTTCAGATGATACTATTGCTGCTGTGTTAGCAACGTTAAATGAGGTAATATATTTATTAAACTCCCTGCTTTCGTTTTTACTTTCCTCGAAAAATTTTACTACATGTCGAGTCTCTAGATCGTCGATTCCATTTCCGTCGGTCTGTCTATTGGTTCGAAAGCTTGAAAGTTACTTCACGGGCAATGACGAAATTTTGTATGAAGTTATATTATGGTTGTTTATTCATTTGTAATATTTTTTTAGGTAATAAAGAAGAACGCAGAGTTCTCGCGGTCCCTTTTAGAGGCTGGCGGTGTAGAAAGACTGATGACTATAACAAGGCAACGACAAAAATACACCCCCAGGGTACTAAAATTCGCAGGACAGGTACTGTTTACCATGTGGCAGCACCAGGATCTTCGAGATGTTTATAAAAAACATGGTTGGAAAGAGCAAGTAAGTAAAATATTCCTCTTAACAATTTTTTTCTTTTAAAACTTTAATGAATTATTTTAGAAATGACGTCGGTTTATATCAAAAAAAATATATATATAGGGTGTTTTTTCATTGAGTGCCGATACCTATATTTGTGAATCCTTGGGTGATTTTAAGAAGAAAAGTTAATATTAACATATGTCCTAAAGCTCTTCATTTTTCAGCTACAGGGTGTTAACATTTTTAAAAAAATATAACTTTTTTTATCATAATTATTATATCACTCTTAGATATTTTTATGAAATTTTGTACGTACCTCTTAATCATTAAGGAGCATTTTTTAACTTAAAAGATTTTTTTAAATTTTTACCAGTGACGTCCGTACGGGGTTTGAACTGAATATTTTTAAAGAAAAAAATGTTACGCCATTGATTTTTCTAAAAATTAAACATATTTAAAATCCTCATTTATTTTAGAGCAAATTTGGTCCACAGACTAACTTTCGTATGATGCACCCTTTTTGCATAAAAAAATAAAAACAAAAAAACAATTTTTTTCTTCGGTTCATTGAGACTGCTTTCGATATTTTGTTGAAATGAAAATGAATGAGCCTTAGCACATATGTTAATATTAACTTTCTTCTTAAAATCACCCAATGATTCACAACTTTAAGTATCGGCACTCAATTAAATACACCCTGTATATATATGAAAAAAAGGCATATTTTTATAGAAAAAAAAAACATACATACATACATATAGTACTATTATAAAAATAAAACACAGTGTAACTTTCAAAAAATGACTTATTGTAAAAAAAACTTAAACCTAACAAATACATTTAGAAAATTTACTAAAATCACCTTACTGGCCCTTAAACAATATAATTCTTAGAAAGAAAAGTTATCCGCAAGGGGACAAAGTGGTGCATCTATCTTCTTCTTCTGGTGCCTTACGCTTTTTGTAGCGCGTTGGCGATCACGTGTTCACTGTATAATGTGAAGTGTGCCTTCTTCGGCTCTTCTAAATATCGTGGCGGCATCCGCGATGTTACACCAGTTTCTAATATTACGAAGCCATGAATGTTGTTTCTATGGTGCATCTATGTTTTGCATTAATGTACACAGGGACGCCAAATAATGGGTTCCCTGGGTAGACATTATTTTGGCGTCCTTGTGTACTTTACTGCAAAAGGTAGATGAGCCACTTTGTTCGCTTGCCGATAACTTTTCTTTCTATTTTATTACGGACACTAAACGTCTACTACTTTAATATAATTTTTGTTAAATGGCTTCGAATAGGATTTGTTATTTTAGATTTTTGTTATGTAACAAAATCAATTCTAACTTTTAATTATGTTGACACAATAGATTATATTAGAATATATATGATTGCTGCTTGTTTCTGATATATATACAGGGTGTTCATTTGAAAACTTCCCACCACGGATTTATCGAAAACCACTGATCAAAAGATGTGCCAAAGGGGACAACTTTTTAACCAAAAACTACTTCACCCCCTTTTGCCCTCTGCCCCCCGGGGTCATCCCCTTAAAAATTCTAAAAGACAAGGGGTATCAAGTAATAGCTTGTTTGAAAGGTCTTTCAAAGTGCTTTATTTTGACGTTTGATTTTTTTAAATCGGTCGATTCGTTTTCGAGAACATTAGAAAAATCTTTATTTATCTTATGCAATGGCAATGGCTAGACGACGAGTTTCCAGATGAATGGATAGGGCGAAGAGGGCCTATAAAATGGCCTGCTAGATCTCCTGACTTGACGCCATTAGACATTCTATGGGGCCATTTGAAATCTATTGTGTTCACTCCCCAACCTGAAACTTTGGATAAACTTCGTCAACGCATCATCGAAAGCTGCCATAATCTCCCACCACATGTTTTTTAAAAAGTCCGTCAGAAATTTGAATATCGCCTATATCATTGTTTGGCCAATAACGGGCAACAATTTGAACACTTATTGAAATAAAAAGTGATATTTTCGTGGTTTTTTTTTCTGTCTGAACAAATTAAGATAAATAAAGATTTTTCTAATTTTCTCGAAAACGAATCGACCGATTTAAAAAAATCAAACGTCAAAATAAAGCACTTTGAAAGACCTTTCAAACAAGATATTACTTGATACCCCTTGTCATTTAAAATTTGCAGAGCAGAGGGTAAAAGGGGATGAAGTAGTTTTTGGTTGGCACATCTTTTGACGTGTCTCGGCGTTTTTTCTTTTAATCAGTGGGTTTCGATAAATCCGTGGTGGGAAGTTTTCAAATGAAAACCCTGTATATATCTTAAAACAGATAAAATAATCCATTTGCTAGTAATCAAACATAACTTTATTTTTTAAATTATTAAAAATATTGCATTTTTGTAACGAAAAACAAAGTCGGCACAGCTTGATGTAAAATGCAAGTCTTGTTTCCACTTTTATACAACCAACGGGCTTCAAAATGCTCTGAACAAGGCCTATCATTTTGGTATGGACTCCAGTCTGATCTATGCATGTTCTTGATCCAAAGATTACATATTTCGGGATATTTCGTAGGGAACTTTTACTCAAACCCAAAAAAGTTATTATACTTACATTATTTTATAATGTACTAAAAACGTTAATCTCGCGGACAAAAGAAAATATTGCTTCATTAAAATTATGCAACCGACGCCACTGCAAATTGTCTTACATTTCCTGCTTATACAGCAATTTTATCAATAAAAATATTCAAATATCTTACAGAAACCAGATACATTGTTGGCCCAAGACTCAATCAACAATAAAATAATAAAGCAAAATAACTCTGATGTTCATAAAGAACAGAAAATCAAAAATCATGATTTGGAAATATGTTATTTATTACCTGTGGAAGCTTATTTAGGGCTCCTTTTGCTCGCCACGACTTTTGCACCTGTAAGCTGGACAAATGACCATTTTCTTCAAAGATAAATACCACTACGTTTCATTCAATTTTTACTGGAAAACACTAAAAACCCGCGTGGTGACACATCGGATGTTTGGCACCAGAATAATGGCGGCTATCGATTTTTGGTCACACTTCGCCGCTATTGGCGGTAGACGCACGTGCCGTGTCCCCTGTTTTACCTTGTCTAAGGTATGGTTAATCGATGTTACTGGAAAAAATAAATACTGTATAAATAACCGAAATTAAGAGTGCTCTTCATCCAGAACGATAACAAACTAAAACCTAATTAAATCACAAAAATTAACTACCAACTACTCTCCGTGTGACGACTAAGGCTCCGCCCATACACCTGCGCAATATCACAGCTTTCTTCCTTTGTATCATTTGGTATTTGACAATAATGTATATTTTTTTTTATAGGATTTCGTAACGAAGACAGTGGCAGCACGCAACGCAGGTCCAAATTCGCCAAACAACGCCAACAGTACGCTCAATAGACCGATGGCTTCGCAAAGCGGTACTCGCTACGAGGATCGAACTATGAAGAGATCTGCGCCCGGGCCCAGAGGTCCCGTTTTTAGGGTAAGATGTCTATGTTATAAAAATCCTTAAAATTAATACCAAAAATTACACACCTTAAAGATTTTTTTAAAATCCTCAGTTTTTCACAGAATGTTTGTTGAAATTATGACAAATAATCATTATGTTTGTATAATATTATTTAAACTTTATCTTTTTTAGGATGAAATACCAATGGCAGACATGGCGTACCCTGAAAACGCGCCTATAATGGGACGTCCTTACCCTTCCGGTTCAAATCTACCCCCAGTAAGTCATTAAGAAAAGCACCCTATTATCAGTCTTATCCTTTTCCTCTTTCATTTTCTAATCCACGCGTCCATGTCAATTTATATTATTCGCGATCGACTGCTTAAACAAAGTCATATAAGTGAATCGGACTAAAAGCACAGACTTGCTCAATGCCTAGTATTATTAATATATGACTTGTCGGTATGTACCTACCTTAACTTAGTATGCGAGGATGTGTAAAATCCTGGATTTATATAATATTTTACAGTGGCGCCTTTACGTTTTGGTAAAAGTACAATAGAAAGAGAAACTTAACCATACAGAGGAGCAGTGACATTGGCATTGACAACTGACATACAGAGAAGGCAAGCTCGAAAAAAGATTCCGGTTCGGCGCCACGCCTCTGTCTGATTAACGCTAACGCAATTGAGCTTCTATATTTCTGCAAGAAAGCTTATCAAAATTCATAAATTATAAAAATAATTTAATCTTCCAGTTAAGTAAACGATTTTTTCCGATTAATTTATTTATAATTAAAATCGCCCAAATCACCTATACATGGTGATTACTAAGTTGATACTTCTTTTTTAGCTGTGTATAGAAGGCATTAAAATAAACATTTTCAAACACCTTTTTTTTTAAACTGAAAAATAAGGTACTTACATTCATTTATTACACTGTGGGTCAAATACGGTTCTGCCTAACTTACCCGTCGAATAACATTAAGAAAACTTCTGGGTGTAGGATGAGCCCGCAAGGGAAAGCGTTCTGCGTATAATCTCGAAGCAGCAGCTGCACTTTGACGACGCTCACCGTACATTAGCACCATATCTACTAGTTCATTGTTTTCAAATTTTACCATTTTTACGTGTCACCAATTTAAAATTAACTTGCTTCACAAAAACACCTTAGCGTATTGCCAAAACCACCTACCCGTAAATTGCATGACTGATAAGAGATAAGACAAACAACATATAGTATAGTAGGCTACGTTTTAATGACCAGGCCAGCACTTGGATTTTTTACTTCTGTATCTCGCCTATTTTTAAGTTTTTAAAAAAAAGTTATTTGAAAATGTTTGTTTTAAATACAGCTAAAAAAGAAGTATAGACTTGGGAATCACCCTGTAGAGAATAAGGGAAAAAATCTACATCAATATTGTGAAAACAGGTCACAAACTTTTGAGAAAACTACTGAACATATTTTGTTGAAACTTTGCTTTATTTTACTAAAATGTTGGAGTTTTTCTATCGAAAGTAACTGTAAACTTGAACGGCAGTAGAGTTTTGGACTTGCATTGTCTTTATTTGTTTAGAATCACTACGTTTCAACTGGTAAGTATCTCCAGTCGTCTAACAATTCTTATTTTCAAGAAAAAGATAGATTCTTTAGCCAAGAGGACGGACTACCAATGGGCTCATCTCTCTCGCCCATAATCGCCAACATTTATATGGAATGGTTCGAATCCGAAGCAATAAAACAAGCAAAGAAGAAACCAAAAATATGGCTTAGATATGTGGATGACACCTTCATTATTTGGAACGGAAACGAGGACGAACTCAGAGAATTCTTACATCACATTAATAACTTTGCACCGACAATTAAATTCACCATGGAAAAAGAAGAGAACAACCAATTACCTTTTCTAGACGTCAATGTAGAGAAAAATGGCAACACCTTCCTAACCTCAGTGTACAGAAAACCTACACATACAGGGCAATATCTCAATTATACATCAAACCACTCAAACAACACAAAACATGGCATAGTAAGAAACCTTGTGGATAGAGCAATTACTCTCTGTAACTCAAACGAAGCTCTCAAAAGAGAAACTAACCACATCAAGACCGACCTCAACAAGAATGGCTATCCCATGAAACTGATTGACACAATATTGGAAAATCGCAAGAATCGGCCAAACACACGTAAAGCAGAGAAAGAGATACAACCAATACTCAATATTCCGTATGTCAAAGGAGTATCTGAGAAAATAAGAAGACTAGGAAAACGATACAACATCGAAACAGTATTCAGCTCTAGAGACACTTTAAGAAGCCACCTAACGAAGACGAGACCAGTAAGCCAGAAAGACAAGAAAAATTGTGTTTATCAGATCCCATGCGAATGCGGCCAGTCTTACATTGGTGAGACACTAAGACCACTAGAAGTAAGGATTAAAGAACATCGGAATAATACCCGAAAAGGAGAGACCGAAAAATCAGGTGCAGCTGACCACGCCTGGACGCACGGCCATCATATCATGTGGACAAAAGCGGAAATCCTGCAAAAAGAACCGCACTGGAGGAAGAGGAAGTTTAAGGAAGCTGCTACCATACACCAAAATCCAGGTTGCTTTAGTAAGCCTTCATTAGACATGAGAAACGTCTGGAAACCCTTGTTAAGTAAATGTAATCTTAGAATAAGACCACCCAAGAGTTAAACGCATGATTCACCGAGCATGACGTCATCGAGCATGACTCATCAAGCATGACTCATCCAGTTATGCGTCATCACCTAGCAACACGCATGACTCCGCCCACTAGTCATGCGTCACAGCACCTGCCTAGTATAAATAGAGCTGTAGTTACCGTACTTATTCAGTATTCACCTGAAGACGACTGGAGATACTTACCAGTTGAAACGTAGTGATTC
Source organism: Polydrusus cervinus (assembly GCA_935413205.1). NCBI lineage: Eukaryota > Metazoa > Arthropoda > Insecta > Coleoptera > Curculionidae > Polydrusus > Polydrusus cervinus. Next base: position 11,241,523 of record OW284520.1, on the reverse strand, counting down.
TAAACAAATAAAGACAATGCAAGTCCAAAACTCTACTGCCGTTCAAGAAACGTCATTGTCTCCAACCTTTAAACAGACACTAACTGTAAACTTGTTATGTTAATTATGATGACCATTTTTATAATTTTTTTGAATCTTAGGTCTAAATTAAATAGTTTTAACAGTGTATTGTATGGGTCTGTTTGAAGGTTTTTTGAATGATAAAAGAGTTTTGAATTTTTTCAACTGGTAAGTATCTCCAGTCGTCTTCAGGTGAATACTAAATAAGTAAAGTAACTACAGCTCTATTTTATACTAGCTAGATGCACTGAAGCATGACTGAGATAGGTGCAGTCATGCGTTTAGTTCGTGTGTGGGATTTTAAGTTTACATCTACTTAACAAAGGTTTCCAGATATTTCTCTTATCTAATGAGGGCTTACTAAAACAATCTGGGTTCTGGTATATGGTAGCGTCTTCCTTGAACTTCCTCTTTCTACAGTTTGGTTCTTTATGCAGTATTTAAGCTTCTGTCCACTTCATATGATGACCATGTGTCCAGGTATGGTCAGCTGCACCTGATTTTTCGGTTTCTCCCTTAAACGTGTTGTTTCTGTGTTTCTTGATCCTAGTTTCAAGTGGTCTTAGAGTCTCACCAATGTAAGATCGGCCACATTTGTAGGGGATCTGGTAGACACAGTAATCAAAAAGACAGGAAGAACTGTGTATACCAGATCCCCGGCGAATGCGGCCAATCTTACACTGGTGAGACTTTAGGGCCACTTGAAACTAGTATCAAGGAACACAGAAACAACACGCTTAAAGGAGAAAACGAAAAATCAGGCGTAGCTGACTATACCTGGACACATGGTCATCATATGAAGTGGACAGAAGCTCAAATCCTGTATAAAGAACCACATTGGAGGAAGAGGAACTTCAAGGAAGCTGCTACCATATACCAGAACCCAGATTGTTTTAGTAAGCCCTCATTAAATATAAGAACCTTTGTTAAGTAGATTTAAACTTAAAATACCGCAAACGAACTAAACGCATGACTGCACCCATCTCAGTTATGGTCCAGTGCACCTATATATAAAGAGAGCTGTAGTTGCTTTACTTATTTAGTATTTACCTGAGGACTACTGGAGATACTTACCAGTTGAAACGTGATGTAAAACAAATAAAGACAATGCAAGTCCAAAACTCTTATGTGTTAATAATCCTAGAGAAAACCTGCTTTCACATTCCTGTTTTTTTTTAAATTTCTTAGGCATTCAAAAAAATTATACAGCAGTTGTGTATAATGTAATTCAATGCTTATATTCTATAGAAAATTCTGTAATATTTGACCGTACGCCACTGATAACAACGCTTCAAAAACCTAAAAAGTTTCAAAACTACTTAATGTAGAATTAAGAAGGATCTTGCATTTGCACAAATAAAGGATGTTTTTTAAATAAAGATCTGCTGAGCGTGGTTAATTTTTTCGTATCTGTTGTATTTTTTTCCGTTCCAAAACTCAAAAAATACATTAACAAAACGCTGGTTAGTACAGTTGGTCCAAATTCAGTGCTGAAATGATCAAAGATCTTTAAATATTCAAAAAAAGTATTAGGACATTTTGGACTGATTTAAATTGAACATTTTCAAGAGTTCTTAGTCAAAATGAAGAAACGATCTGTTTCAACTTGTTTTTATGTAAAATATGACCAAAATAAAATGCTTTAAGAGACGTCCTAACGGACATTGTAAATCGATTCATTATTTCTTAAAACTCTTAAATAGCTGACTCTGGTGATGAGCATCGAATTTGGCATATGTACTCCTTTTTTTTGCTGAAATAACATTTCCGGTTTATGTAAATTTGGTTTTGTGAAATTGTTAGGTTGCCTCTAAACTTAAAGTCTTAGGATCTATTCACTGTTGTGCTCATATTTTGACTTTTTTATCTTTTGGATCAAAAATGAAATTGATTTATTAAAATGCCAAGCGATTATTTATATACCGGATGACATCCGCAATTTTAGAAGTAAATATTTAAACATTTTAGGAGTTTTTGACTAATTCAAGTGTAAAAGTGAAGTCAACTTTTAAATTTTAAATGAAAATCCGCCATTTTTATTCGATGCTTATAATCTATAGAAAATTCGCTTTCAGTGACATATGACACATTGTTATTATCATTTGTTTTTAAAATATGACCGCCTAGATTAATATTTTTATTTGTTTGCGAAAAAAATTGTTAGGGCTATTTAATACAACCAGATTTTTAAAAAAAACAAGGTGGAATTTCCAGTTGATTTTATATTATAAAGTAGGTTGAAGTGAACCGTTTTAAGGTTTCCATGGCCTACTCTTCACCTCTTACCTTGTTCCACTAAAGATATAGACATTTTAGGAAACAAAGGAACATTGAACTAGGCGGTCATTTTAAAACCAATGATAATGTAATATATTATTTAAAAGAGCATTTTTAATTGAAACCTCGAATAAAAATGTCGGGTTTTCATTTAAAAGTTTACTTACTTCACTTTCAGTTAAATCAGAAGTGGTTTTTAAGGTTTGAATTGGCCGAAAAATGGTAATTTACACACTTATTAACTCTAAATACTTCAAATTTTTCCTGCTAGAATTACAGAATTTTTTTTTGTGGTCACACTACACATATTTATTTTGTTTCAAACACAAGGTTCGTATTAATTTGTTTTAACACAAAATACAACCTTTAGATTTAACTGGAAACCTTAAAAACCATAATCAGTTGCAACTGACCAATGTTATTATGACTTCCGTTTAGGGGTTAGTTAACCTAACAAAACAATCGAATTTTTTCACGAATCTCTGTTGTTGTTTGATATTCAGGGGGATTTTATACATGGCCTATATAAATGAAAGAATAACTGCCTCATTTACAAAAGTAGATTTGTAATGTCACGTAGGAACTTATACATACATTATGTATTACATAAATTATATACAAAATATAACCTAATAGAATGGGACGGTGCAATGATTACATTATTGTAGTTTTCATACACAATTTAACTAGCAACTGATAAAATCGCAAATTGTAAAATGCCTCTAATTTTTTAAGGCTTGATTGGACGGACTTAGTTAATAACTTGCGAAAATCCTTGTAAATACTCATTGTGGATATAAAACAACCTTATATAGACGTTGACTATTTTCAAGCGATAGTACAATTTTAGTTATGGTTCGGCAGGTGACATGAACAATTTTAACACTACTTACTACACCCATTTAAATATTTTTTTTTATCAAATCTTGTTCTTCAACGTTTTCTTTGGTATTTGATAACGCTTCATTCATAATTTGTGTGATTCATTTTTCTGGTAGCTCATTTCCCTTTAAATATACATACAAAGAAAAAGAAACCTTAAAAAAATTACAATGGATTATAATTTTCTAAATACAGGGTGTCCTTGAAATAACTGTACAACGCTTCACCACAAATTCTTTAACCAAAAATAAGGCAATCTAGGCAAGCTTACCTATATGCAATATTGCTTCATTTTGCCGTTACAGGGCGCTAAAGTTTTCAAATACATATCGTTTTTCCGGAATAATTTCTAAATACCTTTAACGATTTCCACTAATTTTGGGACTAAGAATGACTACTATTAATAGCGTGTTTTGACGTATGTGCCATATTTTTTTAATACCTGCAAATTTAAAAATGGCGTGTGATTGGCAAATAAAATTTTTTTTTTTATTACCCCCCGTATAAATGGCTTTAACTATTTCTCTGACACTAGCTGACTTTATGTTAAAACTTTTTGTTTCTTATAAAATTTTAGCCAGACATGCATTTTTCTCCAAAAAAATTATTTATGGTATCTTATAATTCATCATTGCTGTTTATTTAGAACGAGGAAACATGAACAAATTTTTATGTCCAAATAACTAGAAACTAATTTGATTTTTATAACAATTGTTCGAAATGTTCACCGTGTTCCTGAATACATAAATTAATTATTTTCAGGAAATTAAACTGTACTTTGGGCATCGTGTCGGGCTTGTGTTTAAAATAATCTGCAGCATTTATAATTCTTTGCAATTACTCTTTTTCGTAGCGATGCGGAAAGTATTTGAAAACACACTCTTCATAGAGCTGCAGTTATATCAATTTAGGGCTCTGTTTATTTTATTTTAACAGTTTTTAATATGTGCTCAACTGTCTGCCGTTTATAACCATAACGAAAATTGCGATATCTCGCTTGAATAGTCAAAGTTTTAACATCATTTTTAAACATCCGAAGGGTAATTACATGATAACGTACACGACACGGTACTTAAAAACTACAAGTACATTGTCCTCCAGCTGTCTCATTAATTAGAACTCAATATTTATAAGTTGTACTTGATGAATTGTGTAAAAAAAAAAACAAATAAAGAGTAATGTTTGAAACGGCTGAAGGACAATCCATTTTTGGTTTAAATTTTCAGGGATTACCACGTCACTCACGTTACCATTAAATTACCCTGGATCGGATTAATTGATTAAAAACTAATTCTGAATTATTACCTTCTAAAATTATAGATTTATCAAAAATTACGTTTTAATTGTTGTTTAGTTTATATGAGGCATTCCTTATTATTAATGTTAGGGTGCTAATAGGTAAAACTAACCAGAGCTAAAGAAACACAATGTTTAGCTGTTTTCATAGGATATACTGTAACCTAGGCTATTGTTTAATATATTTTAAGTATATTTAAGTAATCGATAAATATACCTGACTATTTATACATAACTTTTCTGTTGTAAGATATATTAAGAAGTTCATTGTATCTTCCCATAAGCCGTATGTACCAAGTTGTTGTTTATTTTATATTTTACAGTTGTTTTTTTATTTATTAGATTTTGTATTTATATATTGTATTATTTGTCTCCTAGATGTATGGAACTTTATACTTTGTCGACTTATGAAAGTACTCTTTGTAAAAGTTTGGATCTTCCTGAATCCTTTTAAAGTTACTGCTAAGGATGACAATGGTACAACAATTTGCAAATCGTTTGTAACGCGCATGTCTGTAACATAGTTTTTTTATTTATTGTGTTTGGAGATACAATAACATAACTTATCTGCAAAAATAAATCATTAAGCTACTACGCAGAATACTGACAGTTCTGATGCTGGAGTTATCTGTTACAGCTACACGATGCCCAAATTGATGATTTTTTCAGGGAAGATGTATTTTGGGGCGCAACGCTTAGGTTTTGAAATATTCCTTCTGAAAGTGCTATTTTGTAAAGGTTAGGTTTCGGATGTTCATTGAAGTATATTATCAATCACTATTAAGACTGGCTACCGGCCATATCTCGGAAACTGCTGGACATAGAAACTCAAGGGAAAAAATTCGTAATTAAAGTGGCTATGAGAAAATCCTGGAAATATTTCCGCATTTTGCCGCAAGAGGGCATAATTGAAAATTAATTATCGAAATTTTAAATTTCTCCGAAAATTTCCACATTAAGGTGTACCTTTGGTAACATCATTAGAAAGCTTAAATAATTCTGCATCATTTTGTTTTAAGGCTCATTGGCGTACCGATCTTTATAGGAGTGGGAGAAGCCATTGAAACTGTACTTAAATAAACTGCTAAACAATTGCTTTGAGCAAGAAAAATTTCGCTTAAATTTAACAGTTAATATTTTCTGAACCAGATATGACATCGACCTACGGTTTTGAATAATTGATAGATTCATCCCTTGGGAAACAATTGTCATTGTTGGATTTTCTTTAACTGTCAGAAAATTTCATATACCTACAGGGTGTTAAAGAAGACGATGATTTTTGCTCCAATTTTAATGGCGTGTAACTTTCACAATAATATTTTTAAATTTTATCACTCTACGTCAATTGAATCACTGGTTCATAGCAAAGAAAGTAATTTGTCAAATTTTTGATATCTGCTATATTTTAAGAAATACCGATTTTTTTGGAAAACCTTGCTTTATTTTAAATTATTGGTAGCTAGATCTCAATGTGCGTTATATCGTGCAAACTTTGCGAGTGATTATTATACCTTATGAAAAGTTTGATTATGTTCAGTAACAATAGTTGTACTTATAAACACTTGAGTAGGTATAGTGTTAGAAAGTTAGAAATTAACAAATACATTTTTTCCAAAAATTAAATTAAAAAAATTATCTTTGTTAAAATTTTGTAAACACACTGTATAATATACCTGTAGTACGATATGAAAAACTAAAAAATAAGAAAAAATTCACCTTATCTAGGGGCGAGTACTTTCCAATATAAAACAATCGTGAAAAATTGTGAGATACTCATAGACCATAGACATATTAGGTGTTTATAAGTACGGTACTGTACATCATAACACTTAGGTACAACCTCGGGTACAACTATTGTTACTGAACATAATCAAGCTTTTCAGATGGTATAATAATCACTCGCAAAGTTTGCACGATACAACGCACCAATAAGTTAAAATAAAGCAAGGTTTTCCAAAAAAATCGGTATTTCTTAAAATATAGCACATATCAAAAATTTGACAAATTACTTTCTTTGCTATGAACCAGTGATTCAATTGACGTGGAGTGATAAAATTTAAAAATACTATTGTGAAAGTTACACGCCATTAAAATTGGAGCAAAAATCATCGTCTTCAACACTCTGTATATAAAATTTTCTGACAGTTAAAGAAAATCCAACCGTGATAACTGTTTCCCAAGGGATGAATCTATCAACTATTTAAAACTGTAGGTCGATATCATATCTGGTTCAAAAAATATTAACTGTTAAATTTAGGCGAAATTTTTCTTGCTCGAAAGCAATTGTCCAGCAGTTTAGTTGTAACTTCTAAACGACTTATCCGATTTTAGTAAACTTAAGCTTGTTTGGAAAAGAAAAATAAGTACCTACTTTCAATTGTATCTATTGGTACACGATAGTTCGTACTAACGACACTTTAAGGAATATTTCAAAAACAAAGCGTTTCCGATAAAAATCACTTTCAGATTCGTAATCTTCCTAAAATACATCGTTCCTAAAAAAATCAATTTTGGCGTGGTGTAGCTATGACAGATAATTACCCTGATGCTGGTTGAAATGTAGAGGCTTTTTCACCTCCGCAAGGATGAAGCCTATGCCAGATTATAGTTCTTTCTTTCCTATACCTACCAGAACCCCCTAATACGGAAAGGTGAGCCGTAGAAAAAATATACTCGAGTGGAATGTCCATATCCCGCTCAAAAGATTGAGCACGACGCGTGCGATATGAACATCATATCCACTCTTGTATAAACTACTATTTTGCCACCATTTCCAGACGGAATAAGGTCGGCAGAAGCATTTTTAAGACGACAAGGTATATGGTCATAAAAATCTTCATAGGTTCAGATATTAACAAACCATTAAAACAGAGCATTCCATAGTGTCTTTATTGATGTTTATTATTAATTATAAGCAACCCATTTATAAATTAGCAAAAAATTGAACCTATGATGATTTTTTCCTTTCTTATTCTGATATATTTATTAGTGTTATGTAGAATATTTACCTTGCTTGCATACGTTTGTCTTGGTGTTTGAAATAATTTCCTTATATAGGGTGATTCCTAAGTTGATACTTCTTTTTTAGATGTGTATAGAAGGCATTAAAATAAACATTTTCAAATACCTTTTTTCAAAAAACTCAAAAATAAGGTACTTACATTCAGTTATTACACTATGGATCAAATACGGTCCTGTGTAGCTTAAACATAATCCCGAAGCAGCAGCCGCACTTTGACGGAACTTACCGTAAATTAACACATATCTACTAGTTCATTGGTTTCAAATTTTACCATTTTCAAGTTTCACCAGTTTAAATTAACTTGCTTCAGAAAAACACACCGCAGCACACCCGTAAATTGCATGACTAATAAGACAAACAACATAAAGTATAGCAGGCTGTTTTGATGACCAGGCCGCACTTACTTTTTTTTTACTTCTGTGTCTCGCCTATTTTAAAGTTTTTTGAAAATGTTGTTTATTTTAATGCCATCTATATACAGCTAAAAAAGAAGTATCAACTTAGGGATCACCCTGTATAAATAACTTTAAAATTTATTAAATATTTATGTCTCTGCTCTTATTTAAAATTATGCAGGCTTGGTAAATTAAACACCATAAACCGAAATAATATGGATTCAGTTAATCAGTGCCACAGAGAGGTCTTCCTTTTATTTTTTCTTAGCCATCATTCTCCTCCTACCCGTCATAACTTAGCATAGAATTTTAGAACGCTTGTAAGATGGCAGGTTGACATACGAACGACAAAATGGCGCACATCAGCACAGTAGTTCTTCACGGTTGACGGACACCGAAGGCTTCGGGCGGCGCGCCAGGTAAGGCTGCATTTACAGTGCACTCCGTGCCGATTTACGTGCCGGCACGATCAGTAGTTTACATGCGACACTGAAGCTCACTCCGCGTACATTCGCCATATTCATATGAAGGCTTCAGTGCCGTAAATTTGACGTCGTTATTTAGGATTTGAAAGGTACAAGTAGAGAAAGCGGATGTCCATAATTTTATACTTTTTAGGAAAGATAATTAAGTTTAAAACGCTATTAACCTCGCTAGACGTTAGCGCTGCAATCGGGAACTTTCCTATATTTTTTTATTGCTTAAGAATATTCAAGTCACATAAAATCTTAAATATCGCTCCTTAATTTTTTATAAATAATTAAAGTTCGCCGTGTGACGTCACGTAGTATGAATGGCCCGCTCTCGCGCGACGTATTGTACTCTTTGACGTCACAACCGCAAACTTTAATTGCTTAATCCAGAGGATTTCTTTGTCGCTTTCGCTTAAGAGTGTTATTTTTCAAATTTAATTTTCAGTCCAGTTCCCTCATGTTAGTATTTTCACTTATTTCTATAAATTTGTTAGGGATGCTGGTAGGCTTTAAGAGTGCCTCACAACCGCACTAGATGTCGCTCCATGTTATTGATATTTGTTAAATGCATTTTAAATAGTAAAATACAATATATGACAACAGTGAATAAGGCTAATAATTGTAATACTGACTCTTTATACTTTTTGTGACATTTCTATTACTTATAAGATATTAAAAATAAGGTTATCCGAAGATATATGTTCCTTAACAATTTGTAAGGTGGTAGGTATTTTTTGTCAAGGATGGACATCCGATTTCTCTCTCTGTAAACTTCATTTGTGCATGTTGTTGTTATTCTTCGTGCTGGCACTAAATTATGCCCGTGACGTGAATGTAAATGGGCCCTTAGGCTTGTCGGCAGCTGCCCAGGGCCTTTGGTTTGTCATGCCCAAAAACAAGAAGGCCCTGGCCAGCTTCTGTCGTAGCTTGGGTCAGGGTAGGAAGAAAAATCTTTTATTCATCTTAGGTACAAATTCGGCAACACAGAGCGGCGATTCCTAAAGTAAGTACAAAAATTTTCAAGATTTTCTGAACTAATTTTATAAAATAAAAAGTTGTATAAACATGAACATTTTATAATAAGAAAATTTCTATAAACATACAAACAAATGCTTTGTTTTAATAGTACGTGGATATTAAATTTGTTTGATATAGAGTGTTCTGGACATGACTTATTTTCATTTTTCTCTGGGTGTACCAGAGAAACACTTCATTATTTTAAAATTGACTGTAAAAAGTTGGGTAACGGCTCATTAAACTTAATGCGCTGTACGCCAGTGGGAATATCGATTCTAATCTTAATGCCTCTTATACCTGAAGGCCAAAAAGTGGTTAAAAATAAAAATATTTCGACAAAAATAGGCATCTACTTTTGGTACTGTAAGCAGTTTAAAATAAATTTGTATTCCTCAGCATAAAAATAATTAAGTGTCAAGTGCGGAAAAAGTTTAAATCATGGATCAGGTTTATACCTATGTGTTTATTTATTAAGAGTGAAGTCTAGTAATGCATTCACCATTTCATTTTTTGATCAATATTCCTTATACTTTTCGCTTTATTGAAAACGGGGTCAAATATCCATCCTTGAGTAGCAATTACCTACAATTTTAAACTAAAGAAATTTTAATTAATGAATTAATAAACACAAAAAACGAGTATTAATTTGTGAAATTTGTCCATTTGTCTTTTTCTGCTTTTGTTACTTTATAAATTCAAACTTGTTTCACTTTTAAATGGAAGGTAATTATGCTTCAAATGTCGGTATTTGGCCGATTTTTAAATAAAAGGAAAAGTTAACGAACATACTAAATTTCAGATTAAATAATTAAAATTAAATATAAACGAAGCAAGTTTACCTGTCGTGTTTATGGAACTTTTTCCTTAAAATTAGTTCGGGTGGATAATTTTAAATTTTTTGTACTACTGAGAAATACCGGTAGCTCTGTTGAACGTTATTATACCACATACATTTTAGTTGATCTTCCTTTTCTTTGTTTCCTTCGAATTTTTACAAAGTACCTATATCCTTACTGCAAAAACGTTTCTCTTCCTATCCTGTGTAGGTATTCCAGTTTTAAAAATATTTTTCTTGTATATTTACATGTTTTTCAAACTTATACCCATATGTCTTTAAAGGGTTTCTTTTATAAATATAACATATACGTTTGAAAAATATGTTAACGGCATACATTCAAGTTTTTATTTTAATTACGATAAGTTTTTTTTGTAAATACCGGGAATGGAACTTAGAACCTATTTCTTTACTACTACTTATATAGAAGTTTGATTCCTACAGATGGAAAAACTCTCCAGTCGTTGAAGTTTTCAAACTGTCAAACATTAAAAAAGGTATTGAGTCAAGTTCTAGGTTTAATTTCCAACTATGTATAGTCAATTTATAACTCAGACGAACCACCGACGATGTCGATGATGATATCAAGTTGTTTTTAATTGTCAAGACCTTGATTTCATTAATTATAATTTCCCAGCGTTCATAGAAATAATATAGATGGCGGTAGCGTTGTCATTCTATTCTCAAAATATCTTTAAATCTCACAACAAAAACAGTAATGAGTAATTTACTTTGTTATAATATCTCTTTATTAATTGCTTGGTGACTGCAGTTTCGTAATACTACTACATTATCAAACTGAATTCTTTTTTCATTTTGTTTTTCAGTTTGATAATGTAGTAGTACTACGAAACTGCAGTCACCAAGCAATTAATAATGTAATATTATAACAAAGTAAATTACTCGTATTGTTTTTGTTAAAATTCGGGGCCACGCCCAAAGCTTGTTTAAAATTCACCTACCAACTACTATCAAATTTCGAAAATTAATTTTTTTTTCGATACTGCTAGCTGGCTGGACATTTTTTATATTTGTGAAAAATATGAATATTAGTGTCAATCCAAAATTATAACAAAATACGCATGTTAACCAGCGTTTTTCGGGCTCGGCTTTTCATAATTAAAAATAAAGTAAAGATCGCTCACTACGCCAAAATTGATGATTTTTTCAGAAATCATGTATTTTAGGAGCGTAGATCTAAGAGCAGTTTTTGGTGCAAATGCTTAGGTTTTGAAATACTCCTTCTTAAGTGCCGTTTTGTATATTCATAATAAAGCATTCTCGTTTCTTCCCTCTCTATTTTTTATATTATAAATTATCACACTTCTTTCATAAAAAATGTTTCAATTATAATATTTACTTTAATTTTTCTCTTTAATAATAAATATTTAATTGTTTTTTGTTTTTGTTGAAAAAATATTTTATTGCATTTGGTTACATTTTTGTTGATTGAAAATAACTCTGAAACAGAGAAAAAAGAACAGACAAGTATATAATGGAAAAATATGATTATTTTTACTCGTTTTCCTATAAAATTGCACCATAAATCAATAACTAAAACGATATGCGTCTAAACCCTTAATCACTATATACAACAGGACTTTTAGAAGGAAAAGTTTAAAAACTAAACCTTTGCTACAAGAAGTTTTCCATCTAAGCCAAGAATAATTTCAAATTTAAATTAATAGTCCACGCGTGAGACGAAAAATTAGGTTGCAATTGGACCCCGAGCTCCTAGGCGGGGGGGGGGGGCATCCCCCCCCCCAATTATGCATGCCACTGGGTCAGGTTAAAATATCGAGGCTAATATGTGGGGGAAGGGAAGTGTGGTGTTCCATCGTCGGTGGTTTTACTGCTTGTCAGCATGCCTTTAATATATTTGTCGGTGTTACTTAAAACGAACAATAAAATATATTATTTGTTATTTCAGCCTGAGCCTCTCTACGCTCAAGTTAATATGGAAAAGAAGCGCAATAGACAACCTAGTCTAGGCAATGCTAGTTTGAACCATGTAGGAGATGCGCAAACGCAGACACCCCATTCACAATCCAGTCAGGGACAACTTCCACCTTTAACTGTACCCCCTGGAAGAGACTCCTGGGTCTAAACAATATTACAATATTAATTTTGTTAAGTCTGGTCTAAAAGTGTTTCAATGATAATGAGATATATAAAATTTTTTATGTATGATCATTGAATAGGTAAAATTTAAGTTTCAGATTTAGATTATTATATGCGAAGGAATGGCTGTGTATGTTGTCAGTCAGGGAGTTAGAACGATTAACTGGGAGGTATGAACTATGAGTGGAAGAGTCACTTGCCAAAAGGCCTGTAATACATGAAGACAGTGGAAGATCTTTTAGAAAGCTTCTTTCGTTCTTGTCATAAATTGGGGTCAGTTTTATGTACCCTTGCAGACATGTTGACAGTTTAAAGGCATATTAAGCGGCTATGATGAACTAGTATGTTCCACGTAAGGGTAAGATGTATATGTCAATATTCAAAATGGCGTTTACCGCAAACGAACCAATTTACTATATTGTGACCGGTGGCGTAGCCAGAAAATATGCTCGGGGGGCTTAATGGGCGTAAGTAGGACTTTTTTTTAATCTGGAGAAAGGGACAGTCGAGACTACATGTAATGATATTGTAAAGCGCCGCAGGGGAAACATTTTCGTTTAAAATTCACCTAACTACTATCAAATTTCGAAAATTAAAATATTAAAATTGGTTTTTATAAAGTTTTTTTTTAAACTTTTTTTTTGATATTCCTAGTTGGCTCTTTATTAAAAAAAAAAACAATTTTTATATTTCTGGAAAACATGAATATTGGTGTCAATGCAACATTTTAACATAAGACGTATGTATGACTCTAACCCCCGTTTTTCGGGCTCGGTTTTTCATGATTAAAAATAAAGTAAATATCGCTCACCATGCCAAAATTGATGATTTTTCAGAAATATGTATTTTAAGAGCGTAGATCTAAGAGCAGTTTTTGGTGCATGCTTAGGTTTTAAAATACTCCTTCTTAAGTGCTGTTTTGTATGTTCATAATAAAGCATTCTCGTTTCTTCCCGCACTTTTTTTTTTATTATAAATTATCACACTTCTTCCATAAAAAATATTTTAATTAAAAGTTTTACTTTAATTTTTCTCTTTAAAAATAAATACCTTACTGTTTTTGTTGTAAAATTTTTTATTGCATTGGGTTATATTTTTGTTGATTTAAAATAGCTCTAAAAAAGGGAAAACGGAACAGGCATAATAGAAAAATACTATAAAATATTATTCTTTTTACTCGTTTTCCTATAAAATGGCACCATAAAGCCATAACTAAAACGATATGCGTCCGAACCCTTAATCTCTATATAAAACAGGACTTTTAGAAGGAAAAGTTTAAAAATTATACATTTCCTACAAGACCTTTGTAATCTAAGCCAAGAATAAATTACTTAAAAATTTAAATTAAGAGTCCAAGCCTGAGACGAAAAATTAGGCTGCAATTAGACTGCTGGGGGGCTGCAGCCAGGCAGCCCCCCCCCCCCCCCTCCCTCCCCCTAAATACGCCACTGATTGTGACTTAAAAATAAGAACAAATGTTAAATTATGCCTAAAACTGATTTTTTACGAATGTACCGGATGACTAAATAAGAATGGACGCCGGTCATGTCTCAGAAACCGTTTACCACAACGTTTTGAAATATAAAAATTCATTGCAAAATCGACCAAGAGAAATCGCTGTAAATTATTATTTAATTCCTAAATTTACCACAAGAGAGCATTTAACCGATTACTATGATCGATAATATTCAAATAAAGTTATGTCAAAAATCAGTGATACGGTAGAACTTTGCTTTAATACATTTTGATATAACTCTCAAAATAAACTGGGGAGGCAGAACCTCTTTTGAAAAAATACTCATAATTATTTTCGGAGATAGATCAAAACCTATTAAAACAAAGTGTTAGGTGAACGGCCTCTAGCGGTAAATATAGGAAGTTAAAAATTGTCTTGATCGATTTTGTAACGCAGTTTTTTTTTTATTTCAAAACGGGATAAGCGGTTCCTGAGATGTGACCGACGTCCATTCTTATTTGATCACCCCGTACGAAGTCCAGTCAAAATTATTTAGTTATACCAGTATGCTTTAGTAGACTTTATATTTTGTATAGTATTTCTTTGAGGCAGCAATATATAAATAAATAGAGATTGTGTTCCTTTTTAGTGACAAAATAGATGTTTCCTAGAATAGTGGTGCAATGTAAGTTAGATTTTTACATTTTATTTTTTGACAGTCAAAACGTCTATTATGTTTCCCTTTATTTAGTATTAAATAGGTCTTTAAAGAGAGTTTGTGTATATTTTTTTTGTGAGCCATTTGATGGTTTAAATATATTTTTAATTTTTGGGCCTGACCAAGAATGGTTAAAGGCTATTTCGCCCGAAGAAAAAATATTTTTAGATCAGACTCAAATACTCTGTATATTCAGTCATAGGTTGAGATATTATTTTGCACTGATTCATATTAAATATGTACTATTTATGTTTATGGTTTACTGTGATTAAGCTTCAAGTAAAGAGAAATTGTCTGTACATACATATTACTTTTGCATCAAAATTCATTTATTTTTTTCATTTTTGTTACACATTTTATTCAAAGAGCAGAAATGAATTTCTATATACTTAAATTATAATCATATAAACACATGATAGGTATAATGAAGGCATTGTTTTTCTTTAAATTATATTTTATTTCTATTTGACAATTTTTTTTTATTATAAACATTTAAACAAAATGTCTTTAATATTTGAAATATTCTACATTACCATAGTCAATTTTAATATTGTTTATAATAAAATAAACCTATTGTAATTTAACCACAGTTTCATTTATACATTAGGACTTTGCAAAACTGTGGTGCAAGTACCAACCTTAAAGTCCTACAACCGACGTAAAGTTAAGTATAAAACGTATGAAATTTAAAAAAAATTGAGCAACAGGGAATAAATAATAATACAATAAATAAATAAATTACGAAAAGGAACAGTCCCTACGGTCCTGATTAATTTATATAATAATATTTTCGAATGAAACTTCTTCAGCTATATGCTCAAGAGTGTCTAACAACGACACAGATGTCGCTCCGTGCAACATCTTGCTGGTGTGCTCCACCAAATACTGTATAAGCAGTTTTGAGTTATTCATTTCCTTTGTCGGAGCCTAGCTCTACTGATGAGCCATGATATAGCGAAACGCGTCTAGGGATGGATCTGACCAATCGAAAGGAAAATTTTTATTTGATTTTCTTAAGGTTGTGACAATCGATCTTGATAAAAAGAAAATAAAGTTATGTAAAAGGAAATAATAGTGTGCAAAGAAGTTTCATTTCTAGCGCGCGTCCTGTGCCATACGCACCATTTTTATAAACTGCAAGGTTACATTTACTTGCATAAAGTCTATCAATTAAAAAAAAACGTTTAGGGTTTTCTTAGACTTTAAAATAATGCAGATAATCCAAACCCTATTTAAACTTATAATTAAAACTTATTTGGTAACGACTTTTAAAATTACTTTTATTTTAAATACTAATTTTATTTTACCGTCCGTTTGGTTTAAACGTAGCAAGAACGAAATTAAGGGGATCGTTGCAATTTTATGATTCCTGTTGTGCTGTTATAAATATTTTTCACAACTAAAACCCAAAATATATTTCATTCGAAAATCCGGAATATAACAATGAAATAAATTTATTTCAATTAAAAAAAACTATTAATTCAATCAATAAAAGTACTTAAATTTCAAAAACCCACATTTTCCTCAAAATTCAATCAATTCGTTTCATTTTCAGTTTATTGGGTACGCTGTCTCTTTGACCACTAAATACACATATGTGTGTGACTTCACTTTGTGTCTCTTATACACGGTGAAAGCTGTGTAAAAGCTGCTGATTGTAAAATTGATATTTTTAAAATACAAAGTTTTTTTTTAAATTATGCCATAATTATTAGGCGCAGTGTATTACTCTTTTTATATTGCGTTAATTTTTTCTAGTTTGGTTTTTCTAAAAATGGGAAAAATTATACTTCATTGTAATTTTCTGGCTTCTTCAATAGTTTGAAATTTATTAAAAATATTATATAAGGGCACAACAGGCATAAGTCTGATACATGGCCTTAAGGGCATCAGATAAGTTTGTACATGTATTATATTTAATTCTATTCTGTCGTTTTAAATAGTTTCAAAAACTCACTAAAGGGTAATTATTTGTAGTCAAAACATGTCTCATACCACACTAAGAGTAATTCGAAATAATTAATTTAAAAAAAGATTTGGCCCGGGTTTGTGAGCGTGCGCAATATGTATTATGAACCAAAGATTTTAACCAGCGGATGCCTAAACGGAAGCAGGACTCGATCGTTTATTATTTTCTGTAATTATTTTCGTGGTATTTTAAATGTGGTGTTTTTAATTGCACAAAAACTATTTAGAACAATTTAGATGTATTTATAAACGTCTATGGTAGATATTGTAGGTACCTTTAACGTGGCGTGGTATTCCTAAACCTCCTCTACCGGCCCTGTTCACTATTTACATGATCTACGAAATGATTGATCTTTGCAAATTTAGTATATTGTTTTAGTCCTCCATCTGATCACAAATTATGTATATGCCATTTGCAATAAATACTGGTTATAAATATGTGATAACGACCCTTAAAATCGGCGCACCTAGCTTTTTTAAGGGGGCGAGGACTAATACGATCAAAAGTGACTTTTAAAAGAAAACGTGCCTTCCTCCCCAAAATTAAAAACAAAGTCTTCCCTGCCACCTGTTTTAATATTAGTGGTTTGTTTCGCCGGGTTTGGGGCCTGTAGCTCCACACCCTGTAGAACTGAAACATTTCTTAATTATGCGTTTAATTGAAAATCCCTTTTTTAACTTCTTTGTCATTTTCTGACCTTTCCAAAACAATGTCCGTATTATCTATAGCGTGACATAAAACATATTTTGTGTACACTTTTTTTGAAAACATTTATAATCGGATAAATTCAAAATGTAGCCGATAGATACCCTTATTATTATTGACGAAAATATAAAACAACTAAGTCTATTTATTAAAAAATATTTACAGTAACGCCTATCTTCTTTTTATGTCATGTAAAGAAACATGTCAAAAAATTAAATAGATATTTTAAAGTCACATGGTTCTTAAAGATACCAAATCGAAAAAAATGTAACTAAAATCAATGACTATTTTTTCTTTTTTAAACCTGATTTTAAAACCTTATTACGCCTCTCAATTTTTGGTTTATATGTTGCATACACTGGGCCAAAGAAATAATTGAATTTATTTAAACTTTAATAACTTTAAGCATATTTTTATTAAATTATAATTTTTATATTTATATACATAATAAGGGAACATTTCAAGAAAACATATTTCTGCATGTTTTTAAATTATACAGGGTAGACCAAAAATATTGAACTTTCCCATTACCTACGTATACTTAGATAGAACAAAGTATTACCAATGCCACTTTGGAAAATAAAGTTAAAACATTTTATTCCCTTACCACTTACTGGTATTTTTCTGTAACTTTGCAACTTTAAATTATTAATTTCAGTTTAACTTTTATAATCAAACCATGCCAGAGGAGGAGATTTGTTCTTAACATCATTTTTATTTCTCTTTATGACAAACCAATGCGTAAATTAGTGGTAACAGAAAAAATAATGAATTCACAATGAAATTGCTACTCTTTGACATGGACTAGATTCAAATTTAAAGCTTATGAACTTAGAGAATATACAGGGCGGCGCATCTAAAACGAAACAGAGACATTTACTAGCAGCTAAGTTATTTTTTTGAAAAACGCTTAGACCCGTCGATTTTGTTTTTGAGGGGGACACAAAATTGGCAAAAAATTACGTCACCCCTAAATGGAAAGGGGGGTCGGGCGATACCTTATTTTAAAGGTATTTCAATTCCCTTTACTACTGAACTGAAGTACATGAATTTCATATCATTATAAAGGAAATGGAAAGACTTTTAAAATAGGGCATCGCTCGACCTCCCTTTCCATTTAAGATTTTAGGGGTAGTGTCACCCCCGCCCAGGGGGCTGCGCGTGCTAACGTAATTTTTTGCTAATTTTGTGTCCCCCTCGAAAACAAAATCGACGGGTCTGAGCGTTTTTCAAAAAAATAACTGAGCTGCCAGTAAATGTTTCTGTTTCGTACCTTGTATATCATACGAGTGGTATAATAATAAATTATATTTTTTTATACGTCTCAATTATACATGTTCTAAAAATGTCTCTCTAAATTATTAATGGTTGCTTTTTACTGTGTTTCACAAAAAGTACAATGATTTTGGTATATACCTATTTTGTTTAATGTAATAACATGTCCCAAGTTTTTTTTTTTATAAAAATAAATGTTTTCTTCGCACTATTTATATTATCCGAAAATTATTATCCAAATTTTGATAAAAAAAAATAAAGATATTAAACTTTAAATTGTTAATAATTTTAATTTGGTTCGCAGTGTATATTTAATAGCAACGAAATATTACAAATTGTTGACACTTATTATCTGGTTGATCCAACCAATAAAAGATGATACTTTCACATACACTCCTGGAACATCGACTCGACCACAGCCGAATCCCCAGGATACCAGTCCGGCCAGTTCATAAAATCCATCATCTTGGCATACTAAAGGTCCACCCCCATCGCCCTAAAAAAATATAATTAGTGATATTTTTTCTACTCCCAGTACTCTTACATGTATATCTCTTTCCTTTATAACCAAGTGACTGGATAAATAGGCTATACCAGTTAACTGTACGGATATAATTTCATATCCATCCTTATAAGGTTATGAAATATTAATTCCAGATCCTATGCATACACCAATTTTTATAAATAATATATCAAAATGATAGTTCGTACTTGCATTTGTTGTTTTTTTGCGATGCAAATTATTTTCTGAGACGATTTTTTACTGTTTTATGATATTTTCAACGGTGCCCCAACCTTAAGCGACCTTAAGACATAACATCTTTCAGAAATATCTCTTTGATTGTGAGTTAAAATGACAATTTGTTTTGACCGTCCCTTTAACTACTACTATAAATTTATTACCTGACAGGCATCATTTCCTTCTTCACCTCCAGCACAAAAGCTGCTGGCTGGTAAAATAAAGATTTTTTCTGTCACTGCGTTTACTTTTCTTATACATTCTGCATCACTGACAATTGGAATTTCTGCTTCTCGCACTCTTAGTGGTATTGGACCAGCTGAAAAAAAAGCTACCATAAATTATTACTGTAGAACCAATTTTAATATCTGCATTTTTTTTCTGTAATTGTTTTTTGGTTACCATAGAACTTTCGAAACTCTGCGGGCAACAGTTTATACAACGGTTATTGTTATATCGGAATCTACATAACAATAAAGGATACTTTTCTTCTGTAAAGTTCGCAAAGATTCACACACAACAACCTGTTTCTGCGATGATATATCGGATTTATTATTTAGTATTATCGATGTTATCCAATTCCGCAACTAATTTAATTTATAGGCAGTTAATAACTGTGCTTACCTTCTCCCATGTAACCATATCCAGTGACGGTACATCTTTTTCCTGCCGCGTGGCTAACTCCTCGAGCTGGCAAACAAACCAGACATACTCCCTCTTTAAGTTCTGCTTGACCGTGAAGCTTTAGCAAAGCTATGTCATTGTCCAGTGTTTGGCTGTTGTGATTATGATGAATATACGTTGTTGCGACTCGTAGGGTTTGAGCTCCTGGACTACCATATTTTCTTGTGAGGTCATGATCACCCACTCTGACGTAAATGGCATCTCCAGATCGAACAATACTAAAAAAATTAATTTGATGGAATAGACTGATCGACTTTCAATCGTTATTAAAACTGAAATGCATATTGGTAGATGGAACAAATAGTTTGTTCCTAACTTAAACTCTTGTATGATTCCTGCACCTTTTAGTATTGATAGTAAATAAGAATATGCTATGCAAATACTTTTAAATTGATTACTTACTTGGTTACACAATGTGCTGCAGTAAGAACCCATTGAGTACCAATTAGAGCAGCACCACAGAGGTATTGGTTCAAACTGTTGATAAGTGCGACTTGCCAGCACCATTCTCCTTGATCTCCATCCTCTCCACCCACTACTCTACCCATTCTGGAGGTGCCTTTTACTCCGCATACATATTTGCTGTAGACTTGGTTCTTTTGGGTGGTTACCACCGATTTTGACAAATCTGTAGCTAGAATTGAAACATAAGTAGGTTGGGGGTTTTCACTTTCCTTATAATATAAGAAGCCACTATATACTAATAAATAAAATTTATTAATAAATATACATTCGTATTATCTAATACATTGCGAAGCAATTCCTAGTGAAAACTTTAACTCTGGTGAAAAAGGCAGGAGTGACTTAGTTAAAGCACCAGTTAATCAGGGGATAGTCAGTCGAAATCTTTTCTACCACTTTAAATCGTACTACTAATTTGGATTAATTCAAATTCTTGACCGTAGGTTTTAGTGACAACTTAATTAAACAACTAGTCCTATAGTGAAAGTAAATATAAGCTTACTTGTAGCCATAGTTACGGGTGGTACTGTAAATGCTGCAGGTCCAGGAGCTGGTGTAGTAGTATCTTTACCACTAATAGGTTCTTCTTTTTGGAAAATTGCTTCTTTGATTAACGATTTTGGCGCACAGCATTTTGTTCCAGCTTTTCTGCATTTAAATATTTCAGTCATTTCGGCGTTTCCTGAAAAAATACTGAGTATATAAAACAGAGCTATATGTTACCAAATTTTGATGGCACGAGTACACAAAGTTACCAATTCTGGTCCTTAAAAGGTGTACCTACTTACCAGTAGTGCGTTATAGTGCATGCAGAACCATAATTTTGTAGAAGAAACGATAGATGATTTAATAACTGAACAAAATAACAATACGCTGTAAAAACAAGCACTTACAAAATATGGCTTTTTCAATGGGTGTCACTGAGACACGATGGACATTTTTTTTTGTTTGTTTGGACATAAATAGGCGAAGTAGATATTATACGTCCGAGGTATCTGCGTTAAGCACCTCATTTTTTTTTATTAGCCCGCTCGGTGCAGATCTTGGTTACCCTATAACAAGACTGAGAAAAAATACCAGGTTGCTGAATTGTAAAGAAAAACCTGATACTGCTTGGCTACTCACTAACAGTAGGTAGCACCTTATTGAATACTTGGGATTTAGGAAAAACCTTTCTAAAGGAACTTTGAAAAAGTTGAATGTAATCTTATAATGAAGGCAATTGATCTCAACCTTGTAGAATGTTTCGTCAAAACATTCTAGCTACGACTCTGCAAATATTAGTTACCTTTCAACGAAAGGAAACCGACATTTTGCGGTAAGTTTCATTTATTTATGATGGAAAATGACAATGTACCTATAATAGCTCATTCGATGTGCACTTTGGTTTCAACATTCTATACATTAATACCTGTAGGTTTAGGTTTTTGGTTAACGAGATATAGGTAGTTTGATCATATAAGGTATAGGTATCGCTAGCTAGTATTATATAAGGTGGTCGAATCCTAATAAATAATATAATATTTGTAACAGTCAGTATGATAACGTTAGGAATTGCATTAGAATGACAATTAGGATTATTCCTTCTATCCGAGAACATCCTGGCTGGTCTAAGTTGGTGAGAGGGTATCGGGCCTTCTATTTGTCTTAGTTGACAGGTTGTTATCTGTTGACAACAATTCATATTATCATGTCGTGTCTCGGGTGAACCATATCTATGGCTCCCATTCAGCAAATAATAGAGAACCTATACGCAAATAAAGGAAATGCAGTTTTATTTAGGAAGGCAAGTTTAATGGTAAAGGCTGCAGTTTTAATTAAAGATAGTGCTAAGCTAACACAATGTTGTAGAATGTGACGAAAGGATTTTTATTAGAAAATAATACATATGGTACTTACGAAAGCAGGTGAAGCTCAAATAGGACACCACACATGATCCTGGACAATCTGGCCTAGGATCAACCGTGGTTGAAGTTGTTGCAGTCGGTGGTGGATAATGGGGGTTCGGTCTAGGTTTGGGAGCATAAGTGGTACTTCTGGTATTGTCGCAACATACAGAACCCCTTTTGCAATTTGTATGAGGTACTAGAACAGAAGGACGGTTACAGAATGCTGCCATAATATTCAAAAGGCAAACACCTGGACAAGTTGGTCCTGGATCCCTAATGATAGGTTGTACAGTTGTTGTGGTTCGAACTGGTTGAACTTTTTCCGTAATTGGTTCTTCGTTCGGCTAAAAAAATACGTTTTATTGGTTACAATGATAGACAATAGTAATAATAAGGCCATATACTTATTTCGTATTATTAAGAAGCTCCAATTAGAGAAAATTTCTCTTATATCTGAGCTCTAAACCACATTTTTTTATATAGCCTCTGCATCCGTGGCGGCTCCTAGTAAACATATAAAATTTAAACTTTACTTGCCTGGTTCGGATTTCACACGCAGTTTTTATCATTCACATCGTGAATGTCGAGTATAATATAATAATAAATTCATAGTTTTGCCATATCAAAGGCTTTAGATTTTCGAAAAAATACTTAATTTTTAACATAGGCTGATAAAATAGTAATATCTATACCTACACAACGACCCAGTTATGTTATGTTAGACTTATAATTTATACAATTCATACTGGTCTCTGCTTATCGGTTTGTGTTTACTAACACTTCGCTTTCTATAAAACAAAAAAATACATTTTAACAAACTGTATTATAAACAAATTCTGATTACAACTGAAATGCCCCGATACAACCCGTAGTACCGCTGAAAAGTTTTCGTGTTACCTTATCTGTAAAAAACTTTTACACTATTTTGTTAAATGAATATTAAACCCAGCTTCAAAAGTTTTTAGATTACTTGTAGTGGATTATTCTTTCCGTGTAAGCAGGAGGTACTAGAAATTTAAACCGTCCAAGGCAGTTTTTGAAATTGTAAAATTATTGTTTTGTTTCAAGTAGGTAGGCACACGAGAAGATTTTCTTATAAGAACAAAAACAATATATTATTATATACCGGTTGGTGCATCGTTGTTGGAAACAGGAAATCCCATGCAAGTTTTAGACTGTCCAAATATTTGCTCCCCTATTGACTTTAGAGCGGGGTTATAAGGATACTTTTCTAGGGTCTCTGTGTGGTGAGTGTAAATGCAGAGTTTAAACAATTTTGGACAACCCAATCTTAACTTATTTGAAAAGTATTAAGGTTGATTTTTCATTGAAATTCAACAGGTGATGCTACGGACACCAGCATTGATTGGACTTGTCAAGAAATTTTAAATTTACTTCCCAATGAACTCTAGCTTTACCAACTTGGCAGAATAGCACAATTATTTCAAGGCTATTTCTTAATTATATGTTGGTACCCTGAGTCCAATTATTCTAAAATATGTAAAAAAATACTTAAAATTGAATATTTAGTTTACTAGGTAAGGCTTTCTCTTGGAATACTTTTAGTTCAATTTGTTTGACTTTACTTTATGTCTTTTTATACACGCTGATGGCTAAAATATCAAGCCTGCTGATTGAAAAACTGATATTTTCAAAAAATCGGTCAAGATCTATTCTGTTTGGGTCCCAAGTTATGTAATACCGAAAAAATCTTTGACCTTTTTATTGCATATTCCACATTTGAAGTCCCCTGTATGCTCTCAAATATTCCTACATTTTGAAAATGACGTTGATAAAGGCCCAATAAAGATTAAAACGTCGGCCATTTTTTAATTAAAAAGGAATTATTTTATTAGTCCTATACCGACAAACATCTACCTGCCTCAATTTAAATTAGGACGCTAATCTCATAACATTGTATGTTTGGTTTATAGTCCGCACCATATAAAAATTAAGAATATATTACACGCGCTTTCCCAAAAAAACGACCTACATTTTTTTACAATTTATCCAAGCTTTACTGTATACATTTTTCTGTTTAATTCTGTCCATTTAATTTTAAAAACATTTTGCGCCTTAAACAGTGTAGGTAATTTTTTTTAATGTGAAATGTTTCGGCGACATTTCTTCTGTTCTAGACCTGAAGTATTTAGCCCATAAGAGAGCTTCAAAATTTATAATGAGATAAAATGAATTTAAAAAAATATATATGGCGGAAATACATTTTTACTTACAGGCGCTGTAATACAGCAACTTCCTTCATTCTGACAAACAGCATCTGAGTCTATGTCATCACAAAACAACGCAAAAAATCCACTAACACACTCACCACTACACTGTTTTAATAGTTGCGGTCTGTTCGTAGTAGGTGCGTTAACTTTAACCATGTATACGGTAGATAACGCAGTTGTACTTGTAGG
The DNA here is from genome assembly GCA_935413205.1 of Polydrusus cervinus. Taxonomy (NCBI): domain Eukaryota; kingdom Metazoa; phylum Arthropoda; class Insecta; order Coleoptera; family Curculionidae; genus Polydrusus; species Polydrusus cervinus. Next base: position 11,216,828 of record OW284520.1, on the reverse strand, counting down.
ACTAATCGTAGTACTCTTTGGTGTAGTTCTAGTCTCTACTCTGGTAAAGTTACTTTTTGTTTTATCGGGGAAGAATAAGTCTGGAGGAGGTTTATCTCCGTAAGCATCGCTGGAAACACAGCATCTTAAGCCTGCCTTACATAAACTTGAGGTATTGAGAATTGCCTCACAGTAGTCAGCTACACGCTCAGCGACGCATACACCTCGTTTCTCTGCACACGCTTTGGTACCTGTAATATAGAAAAAGGCATAATCCTACATTAAAAGAGGTCCGGTGTAAGTGATCTCATATCATCAGGATTTGTCAAACCTGACTACTTGTTTTTGAAAATAAAATACACATAAAAATTTCGGGTGGATAAGGTTTCCCTTTTGGTTATGACCTTTATATTAGATATAGGTAATTAAAGTTAAAATTGGGAATAATGTTAACACCAAGTCAAAAGATTGTTTTATAGAATTGCTAAAGTCATTATTATCTTGGGCAGGTCACATCAAAAACCTGCTGGCAGGTTCAGCTGTGTCAGAAATCTCTATAGTAAGGACGAGAGATTATCATAAGTTATTTCGTTTGCATCTGGTCAATAAAGCGACGTTTATTTTGGTCATTCAATTTTTCTATTTACGCCGATTGACTTTGGTAATACTATACATTACAATGTCTATAAATAGTACAGCGTAATACAGAGCTATTAATTTAATTGAAGGACTTATTGGTATATAGTGTCATGCCACATTTTTTGAATTTTTGCGTCATCCTGTTAGAAAAAAAGTTGACTCAAAAATCTAAAAAATGTGGCCTAACACTCAATTAATGGAATTGGAGTTACAACGAATATTGAGTAAAAAAGCTTACCATCGTCTTTTTCTGTAGAATTGGCTTCTTTGTCTGATGCTTTCTAAAACAAAGAATAGTGTCTTAATTTAGATAGGTAACTAAATCACTCTCACGAACATCAGGCGATTTAAGATAAGATGTCTTAGGTTTCCACGGAAATCGATACAACATTCTTCTAACTAACTAGGTACTCGTGATATACTTTATAGGATGCATGTTTCATTCATTGATTACCTGACTTGTGGTCGTGCTAATCGGTGTAGTAGTTTTCACTGTCGTACTAATAGTCGTACTAATTGCTGTACTTAAGGTAGTACTAGGTAATGTTGTAGTTTCATATCTTGTACCATATGTACTTGATATAGTTTCGGTTGAATTCGGTGCAGGAGGATCTACGCAACATTTCATAGAAGAAGGACATGCCACATCCTCCAACACATCGTAACAAATTATGGTGGCCAGTGAGTGAACGCATACTCCTGGACAATCTTTGGAGTCGGCTGTGCTGGTAATTGTATCCAGCAAACCTAAAGAAAATAAAAAAATATATATTAGAAAAAATAGACAATAGCATTTTGTCAAGCCAAATTTTTAAATAAGCGAGGTATAGCATTAACAAACTTATGTCGGGCACAATGTACTTACTGGTCAATTAGAGATGTTTAGCTGAAGTGATTATTGGTACTTTTTCCTTATAAATTGTTAAAACGTGAAAACGGCTCATTATGAAAACAAACTATTGAGTATGTTGCTAGGTACAAGGGGTGTCATAAAAGTTTTGCTGCTGCGTTATTTGAATACTATATTTTAGGACAATATTGGCCACATTTTGTAATAACCTAATGTAAGTTTCTTATTTTTGAGTTTTTTTTTGAAGTTTTCTTTATTTTAATTTCTTTTATGCACAGTTAAAAAAAAGTATAAACTAAGGAAATACTGTGGATTATTATAAACAATATATAACATTTACAATTTTATCGATAGCCCAACAAATCGCAGTGATATCTGTATGTAGGTATGTTACTAGTGATTATAGCGCGGCACCCAGTGGGCTACTGCAGCGCGATTTATATTTGAATCTACAAACCCGTAGAAAAAGTGTAGGGGTTTATTGCTAGTTCTATGTTTTCACGTCTAATGGCTATCTATTGCATTGAGTTAATTCATACAGATGGCGATACTAGGTTTTTTTTTTGTTTTTTTTTCGAGGGCCAGTCCGTGCGTCGGATGCACTTAGGCCAGGTTTGGCCCATTGTGCTCACCCTGTTTGGTTGTTACACCCACTCCGTGATCCGAGTTCCTTGCACTAGTTTGTGTAGGTCAACTGGGGAGAGGGTAAGGATTTCCTCTGGTTCCAGTTTTGGTTGCCCGAGTATTTGGTGCCTCTTCCGATCCAGTGACTCGCAAACTATGTGCTGTACAGTTTCTCTGTCTTGTCCGCATAATCTGCAATCAAGGTCTCCATTGTACAGTTGCATTCTGTGCAGATGGTTCTTGACAGCCATCTGTCCTATCAGAATTCCTGTAATGGTCCTTAGCTGGTTCCTATTTATTTGAAGCAGCTGTTTCGTAAGTCTTGGGTCTTAGGTTGCTCTTCAGAAAAAAGACAAATTGCCGCCTTTCAAATATATACATTTAAAACATATTTTTTATACCGGGTGTCAGCTGAAGGTAGCTCGCCCCTATAACTTTTTTTTTAAAAGATAATGAAATAAAATTGGGAGGATTTGTATGACCTAAAACAGCATATTTTGACGGATGATTCAACTTTAAAAAACATCTTTTTTTTTTAACTCTATATATGACGTACTAAATACAACCATGTGTCACCCAACTTTTTTTTTCTGATATATATTTTTTTATCCAAAAGGCTATGAATACGTTTAAATTACTAATTTCAGCCCTAAAATCATGAGGAAATTACAACGTTACTGTTTTCGGTCAAACGCTATCTACTGTATCAATTTTAATATTTAAATTTGTATTACTAATTTTTTTCAAAAGCAACGGTGGCTCATCGGATTAGGAACCAAGAGCACTTTATTACGATTAATTTGATACCACACACTATTACGTTTTAAACAAATTTCCATTAAAGAACTTTTAAAGTGTACCAATAGAACTTTCCTCAAATAAAGCATGTTTTACGAATAAAATATGATTTAAAAATGCAACCTTTAACTAAGCTTTTTTTGTGTTAAATCTTTCTGGGTTAATTTTTTTTCTTCGTTGATTCATTGTCTTGACTTCTTTTCAATTTTATATTTTTCTTCCAAACGGCACAATTACACGATGTGCTGAGAGTCTAGATATTTAGGCATCTCAAACAGCCAAGGATCAATATTCTCAGAATTCAGCGTTCGCTTCTGAAACGCCTTGCAGATGTCACTAGTAAAATTACTGGCATAGATGAAAGTTACAATTAACTATGGATTTGGACATAGACCAAAAACTATTATGAAGAAATAACCGGAGTACGATTTTTGAAAACAATTTTTAAGCTTTTGTGTCTTACTCGCAAGTAAATATGTAATACAAATGTCAGCTCCCTGTGACAGACAGAGAGACACCTAAATAATTTTATAAATGTTCCGGAAATACACAAAGTAGATTTTACACTATACGATTTTTTATTTTTAAAAAGCTCTACACTTTGTCAATAGATCACTATCAACTACAACTGTACAAGTTATTGACATTATTTTTCAAGGATAGTCTGAGATATTTTTAAAAGAAGGCATATGGATCAAAAACATGAACGTTATAAAAGGCAATAAACCTTTTATCAAACCCTATGCGATTGGATCCTTTAAAAAACAAACCAATTTTTTTTGCATTTATACCAGATCCTCTAAAATTGAAAAAAGGGTATTTTTCTTTACTTTCTTCTTGGCTTTTCCTTACTTGGGGCGAAATTTAGTCCCTAAATTTCTGTGAAGATTTCAGTACAACAAGCACTTACGTTTTCTCCAAACAATTTAAAACCAATAATGACCAGTGAAATTGATATTGCTTTTTTTCTCTACACAAAAAAAAATTTAATATCATTTCGTCAAATATGTTATTTCGAGCAATGAATAGAAGCATTGATGCAGACTTTTTATAATTTCGATGTTTTGGGATTATATGATTTAATACCCCTTTTTCTTTAAATTGGACTTTGGATTTCCATTGTATTTCTATTGCTGATCACAACGTTGCAGTTAGTTAATATTTCTATCCGTTTTCAAGGGTAAACTAAATTATAATTCTGGGGCTACTATCTTCACTAACTAATTAAAAAACTGTGTTCAGTAATAAAATATGGACAATGAAAATTCGACAAAATCTTTCTAGAATAAGATATTGACTGGATACTACTTTGGCATCCTTAAACGAAAAACAAAAATACATTTAGGACAATTTAAGACCAATTTATTCCTAAAAATTTAAATAACTTTAAAATATAAATATTTCTGTTTTGCTCGCAAATATCCTACTGCACTTTAAAATCCACTTATAGATAGAGAAATGTCACTGAATTGGTTAGAGAAAAGGCAGCTTCACGTTGAAACAGAAGGTTTTATATTCTCTATCCAAGACCGTGTCATTCGAACTCGAAACTATGAAAAGGTCATCATGAAAAGAAATGTGGAAGATGTGTGCAGAAAATGCAATTGCCCCGGAGAAACGATAGAACATATCACGGCAGGCTGTGGTGCTATGGCCCCCAATGCTTACCTGGGGAGACATAATTGCCTAATTTCAGCTAGATACGCCATGAAATGCCTAGTTTCAGCAAGCTCTGCCTTGAAATGCCTAATTTCAGCTAGCTCCACCATAAACAACTATATTAAAATGTTTAACAGCGGAGGGGTGTAAGGGGTGATGGCAAGAGAAAACAATTGCTGACCCAAATGACAACCTCACCTGCACGTGGTACACTCTGCTAGATAACCAACGAGGCTCTGTCGACCGAATGACCGGAATAAGCAGTCCACTCTCAATATCCAATAGCTCTGGGTGGAAGAGCGACGGATAGTAAGGGCAACTCCTTGTCCTGGAAATGAGAAATCGTCCCTAAGAGATGCAATGCAAATCAACTAAACCCTGATTAGAAACAGGTCAAAAATTCCATCAAAACCACGGAAACGTGATCAGGTGCCAGCATTTATTTCGATCACAATCCTGTTATTAAAAGTGATCAACAAAAAATAAAAACAAAAAATGCTAAGAACGGTTTTGATCTAAATGGACTAGTAGATCCAGAAACAAAACAACAAGTAAGCGATAAAAATCAAGGAGACCTGTGGAAGATTATAGAACGAAATAAAAGATTCGACAGATAAGAGATGGCAGGATAACAAATGGAAATGAAATATTAAAAATGAAGAAAGGTGAAAACATAAAAAAAATTAAACATCACTTTATATAAGGAAGTTCATTATATAATTAAGTAGGAAATAACTGGAGCAAACGAGTTCCTCTGAGTAAATTACTAATAGTGAAAGCAAACTTGAGATTTCTTATAGGTAAGACAATATTCATTAAAACATTTAACAAAATTTTGCTTAACAAGTTTAGCCTCCATTTAAATTAAGTTTTGTTGTTTTTACTATAATTTTTTTTAAACACTGTTGTAAGTTAAAAAGGGGTGGATTAGTTTAGTACTTGCTAACTAGAAGGAGTAAAAAAATAATAAAGATAATTGAAGGCCGAAACAAGCACTTTTTGACAATTTTATATTGCCTTCTCTAGAAAAAGATTTTTCTGCCTTTAGGGGTATTTTGCTTTCATGCTTTCTTCCTATCCTTAAAATAAATGTGAAAACAGGGATTTAGTCCTAGTGTCTAGTAAACCACTTTTGTTTAATATGGTTTATGACTGTTGATCTCTTAAACTCCAGTTTTTACATGTAATTTTTAATATCAGGTTAATTCCTAGCCAATTAAAAATAAGTTTTTAATAAGGCCGTGAATTAAATCGTATTGTTTTTGTAATGCATAGGCATATCTTTAAAACTGCTTGTTTTCTATACTTATTGTGCAATCTTGTCATTTTAGAATTAAAACATAATGTTAATGTATCGTGACGCAATAATAAAAAATGTTCCTTGTTATCCTGGCTCTGGACTCTTGTAACGTTATTTTTTTGCATTCTACTGATTTGATGTCCTAGGTAGAGAAATCTAACAAATACTAGTCGCAGTATAGTCGTGTCGTGATATCTAAACTTTTTCCCTAGATTTATTACCCTCAATACGCTGGAAGCTCGCAATAGTTAAAAAGGCGAGGAAACTGTATTTTTTCTTAAAAACTATTTATGTTAACATTTTATAGTAAGAAAAATAATAGAAAATAGGTTATTAGCATATTTTATTAAATTAGTTAAAAGCAGTTTACTATTTACGGTGCCGACAATGTTCCCACATAATCACATATTTTATTTTGAAAAAATAGTCTATACTTAAAGTGAAGTGGAAATTTAGAAGGTAAGAAATAAGAACACAAAGTCTTCCTCCACTGTTATATTATAGAAATATTTTAAGCAACTTCTCTACATGTTTCGAATGCAGAAGCATTCATCTTCAAGAGAACAAATAAAAGAAGAAAAACCAGTAGATATTACCCTAACTGAGCTACAAAATTGTAGGTTCGATGTAAAAATGAGTAGAACGGTGAGAAAACAGGTACACACGTTGCATTGTGAGAAAGAAAAATATGTGGGTTTGAGGCTTAAGGCACTATAAAAAAATGTAAAGAAGTGGATGTATCCACTTCTCTTCTCTTCTTCGCCATATTTTCTCAAATGACTAGCCAACAATTTTCTTTTGCTTCAATGATTATTTCCATTCACTTCAGTTTCATCTTTCGACAGTTTTTTCACACAAAGATGTCAAACTTTTCATTCTTCCTTTAAATTTTTTTTATAGTGCCTTAAGCCTCAAACCCACATATTTTTCTTTCTCACAATGTAACGTGTGTACCTGTTTTCTCACCGTTATACTCATTTTTACATCGAACCTACAATTTTGTTGCTCAGTTAGGGTGATATCTACTGGTTTTTCTTCTTTTATTTGTTCTCCTGAAGATGAATGCTTCTGCGTTCGAAACATGTAGAGAAACTGCTTAAAATATTTCTATAATATAACAGTGGAGGAAGACTTTGTGTTCTTATTTCTTTCCTTCTACATATTTTATTGTCTTCCACCGATCATGGATTAAAATACGTCCTAAACCCAAGCTTTTAGCGATGCAGGATGCAGATAGTGGCCAGCTTTTGCCAACGAGCAAAAATTCGATAATTAAATCTTCAGACGCCATATCTTGGTATTTGCTAACTTCTAAAATAAGATTTTCGGTACCTCCACTAGATATGAAACAGGTGTTTGCTAAATTGGTTGTGTAGCTTTTTTCTGTCCCGTGTCGCGATTCGTCCAGGTACCTACTGGAAAACATTAATTGTTTGTTAAAACCCAAGCAACACCGTAGGTTTTTTCTGGATGAATTTACTCACACGTAAAACGAGATCGGCCTATTTACTTATCGTTAAGTCTTCCCCCAGAGATAAGCCACTCTTTATTAAGTTTTTTTTTAAACTATTTCATTTGCGTTAATCAATAAATTAAATTTAAATATTAAAAACTCATTTATAGTTTTATAATTTAGAAAAAACCCTGTCAATTGAGCAATTTATATTGCAAAATCTTGCTACCTTTATGTTTAAAAGATTTTTATTAATCATATATTATATTTATATCGATTAATTATAAGGTTTGTTCACCTTTTAACGATGTATATACGGTTATTCCTTTAAAACTTGGGAAATGTTGTAAATATTTATGAGGAATGCTGTGTCTTACTTAAATTAAAATTCAAATTGTGTATAAATGTGCTAGTTTAGAGATGTGTTCCATTAATAAGGACATGTCAGAAAAGCGTTGGAAATATATATGCCATATTTTGTCTTTTAAAATTGATTTAAAGAAAAAAGCTTTGTTTGCTTTGCTCATCATAAATTAAGTGCCTATAAAACATATCGTAAGATAAAAAAAGTCCTCAAAGTATATTTCCTGTAACCAATTCCGCATGTCTCAAATTATTATTCTTGAAATATTACCGGTGAAAGAAATATAAATTGTCGTTATTTTTAAGAAAACTAAATATGGTAATTAAGGCAGCACAAAATGGTGGAATGATTGATAACTAGGCTAGGGACGCCATTCAAAAAGAATTTCTACACATAGTAGGCAATGGATTGCTACCAGTTTCGCCATGTTTTGACTAGATCTGTGACTTTTGTCAGAGAACCGTGTTATCATTTTCTTGGAAAAACATTTTTATAATTTTTATAATAAAAAACCAATATAGGGAGGTGAAAACTATCTTTCTCCTAGAGTCGCCGTTCCAATTCTACAGCCTGTCAAAGTCTGACAATGCCATAATTTAAACGTCAATATCTTAAAAGCAATTGAATTTAGACATATGAAATTTTGTATAAAATATACGTGAATTTTTATAGGGAATTAAAAATAATATAATATATAGGATGTTCCATTAAAAAAGAAGTATTTTTGATATGCTCTGACTATTTGGGATACCCTGTATAATTAATACGTTGACAGCGGGCGACTGTGTATAAAGAAAGTCCTATCGCTAAAGTTACACATATTATACTTCTTTGGGTTACTACAATAAAGAACTTTATATACCATTATCACCAAGTATATTAAACTCTATATTCATGTCATACATTACTTGTCGGAAGCAAAGTTCTTCAAGAATTTTCACAAGGAAATACGACTTTTTTATTGTTCTTCTTTGTTGAATTATCTTTAGTTCATACCCTAGATTTTGGCGGTTTTGGATATATATTGGATTTTATGACCGCATATCAAACCAGTAGATAAGGTCACAGGCAAACACCGTTGACTAAAATCTTTTTTCTACAAAAGTTATACAAGCTCGTCTTTTTATGATTTCATGTGCATAAAATAAGTCTTTTATAGGCTAAAAAAGGCTCATAGTTAAAAAACTAGTCAAGACCAGTGGCGCACGCAGGAAGTGGGGGGGGGGGGGGCACTTTCTTTCTCACCCTGTATAACATTAAAGTGTTTGAGTTAACTTATAGGCAAGCCATACCATATTCTTATGCAAGGAACAATCTTTTAAACTCTGAAAACTGCTTTACAATGTTATATTTTTCCTCCCTCTATACTATACTATCTATACTATTCAAATTTCCTCAGGTATTCCATTTTGTTCCCAAAAATTGAAAAAAAATATTTAAACAAAAATTGTCGAATTTCAAAAATCTAATACGTTGGGCTAGTCCCAAAATATTTTGAAAGGTTGTTTTAAAAAATATTCTCTAACCCTTCCCAGGTATTCCATTTCATATCATTGACTCCACCCTAGCCTACATTCAAAAAATATCAGTTACGCATAGCACATAATACTTATCGCGCGACTGCGACTCGCACAGTATCGCTTTTTTGAAAGTGTAAGAGATTCTTCAAATTCTTATTTCGATTCTAGATATCATATTATTTTCTAAACTAAATTAGTTATTTCCATAAATAGCGTTCTTTAACTTTGTTGTGATAGGCACATTTGCTCTAGTTACCTACATATTTATTTAACTTTTGTTTTCAGGTGTCATCTAGCTAGTTAACTAAAAGTTAACTGGCCTCACTTAAAAGAAACTTGTTAAAGTGTTTTTCTTAAAAAGGGCATGTGTGTCACAAATCAAGGGGCATTGTCTGCGTAAAACTTTCTGTTGTTTTTTGTGACTTCTTCTGTATGGTTAAAGTAGTACCGCTACTAATAGACACATAATTAAGAAGTAAAAAAATTGACTGTAAAGAAATTTGCAATGGATATGGTAAATTATTTAAATCGATCCCGCATGTAATGATTACCACACATTTAATTTGTAACAGTACTATAGAGTACCGTTGTTCGCCAAAACAAGAAAAGTGCGATGTTTTCTCTATACCTCTTTCGTGTCAGACAAGAAAAGTAGATAATACTTGACATAAGATGAGACGTACCTGACAAGAAACTGCCCGCCAAAGAGTCATCTTGTGCGACGGTATCGCGACTAAAAATTAGCAAAAAGAACCACAGAACGGTAAAGGTCCCGGTCCTAGACATTATAGGGTTCCAGAATAGGTACCTCTGTCACACACGGTCACTGTCAATACGCACGAAACATTAACTTTGCATTGCTTTACTAACGAGGCCTCGGGCACTTTAGTTCATTCATGTATGCGCGAAGAATCACTTTAACACAAATTTACCGTTGCTAATTACTGCTGGGTTCTTCTGGTGCGATCAGTTTGGTTTGGTACCCACCATTCCGATGGTAGTAAGTCTTCTGTTGTGACCGCGATAGTTCAAGGTTCCTCGGCCACTATGAGTACACACCAGCTATATATCGGTTATGCTACTTCGGTACCATCTGAGAACCAGTCTCAAAATTCGTACTCAATCATTAAAGCAGCGAGAACCTAACCACCTAACTTGATTTGATTGTTTTACCAGGTTGGTTCTACCGAAAGTGAGGCGCTAGGAAAATTAAAGGCCTTTTTTTTATATCGTTTAATTAAATTTTAGTTATGAAATAATAAATTAAAGTGAGGGTTTCATTTAATAAAAAATAACGAGAAAAATTAAACAATTTAATTTTTTATTGTTTACACGATATATTTTCTTCTCAAAAAACTTCCTCTGTATTATATAGATTCTTATTTAACTGAGGATGTGTTTTACAAGCTTTAGGTATAGTGAAAACGAAATGAAACTTTAACAAATCAAATAGGTTTTTCTTTTGAAATCTAGTGATTGAGATCTTGGGCCATTCCAAATGGTAATCGTATTTTTCACAAGTCAAAGATCTAAATTAAATGGTTCTTGAGATATAAGAAGCTGAAAAATAAATTTTTTAATAATTTTCCAAAAACAACTATCTACATAACCACCGCGGCAGTGGCTCAGTAGTGAGGTACTGGCATTCGACCGTGGCGGTCCGGGTTCGATCCCCGGAGTGGGCATACGCATAATAAAAAAAGTATGTCTGAAATTTAGGAGGTTTAAGAATGCAGGAAAAAGTGTAAAATGTATCTCTCCATTCACGCCGGTAACCAGGCCGGATGAGATCGGACATCTCGTGGGGTGCGGAAGAAGGTACACGCTCCCCAATCGGTAGGTCATGCAATGGCAAGAAACCAAGGGTTGATAACCCTTGGGGAGTGTTGTATGACCGAGGATTGTGGTTCGAAACCCACGTTAAGCTGTAGGTCTCCTCGGGAATGGTCCTGACAGCAAACGAAGAGGAAAAAATACACAAAAAAAAACTATAAAATCTTCTTATATTTGATTTTTATTTTTTTACTTAACTAATTAACTTCCGGTTAGCTTTCGAATGTGCTGTTAAACAGGAAGTTATATGTATTTAAATGTGTAGACAATGAAACAGAGAAAACTTTATATAGTGATTAGTATATTTTAAATTTTTTCCCTTAAAGGTGAGACCTTGGTAAGCAGCTAGTGCGCCAAGGGATAAAACCGGTCCAGTCAATACGTCTGACGCTGATATGACCAAATAATTAAGTTGATCGATGTAATGTACTATTGTGCCGATAAAAAACTGGGACAAGAGATTTACAAAAACAATGTAAGAAATACATATCCCCTAGACTATAAAAGGTGTCTAGAGCTAAAAAGGAAAAACATTCAAAATTTAAAAAGTAACCTAGGTTACATAATGGAATGTTTTGTATTTTTCGATACGGGGTGGTTAAATTTGAGAGACATCATATAATATGGATAAAGTAAATTTATTAGATTTTTTTAAAGTCAAATATTTTATAAATTATTATATTTACCATTACCACAAAATAATAAATAAAGCTAATACAGGTAATAAAATACATTTAATAAAAAGAAAAAAATTGCGAACACAAAGTTTGTCAAAACAACACAAAATTAATATTTGGTCATAGAACCATTTCTGTTTATTACTTTTTGGAGCCTTTGTGGCATACTTAAAACTAAGTTTCTACATAATTCGACAGTTATTTCATCCCAAGCTTGATTTATCCTATGACGTAATTCATCCCTGTTTCTAGGTTGAAAATCATGTTTATACATAGATTTGACCATGGCACCCCAAATGTTTTCTATCGGGTTCAAATCGGGACTCTTCGAAGCCCAGGGAAGAACTGCTATGTTATTTTCTTGGAGAAAATTTTGTACAATGCGCGCTGTGTGTATTGGAGCATTATCATGCTGAAATGTGTAATTTTGACCGTATACAGCGTTTACCGATGGTATCATCACTTCGTTTAGTATATTAACGTATACTGCTGCAGTTAGTCTTCCTTCGACGATTTGGCAAAGTCCTGGTCCTCTAGCGCTAATCCAGCCCCAAACATTTATGGAGAAACGCCCACTTTGGTTGGTTTTGTGGGTGTATCTCTCATCATACCGCATGCCGGAAGGCCTATACACCCGAATTCTCCCATTATTGCATGACTGAAAAGTTTTCTCGTCAGAAAATATAACTGTTTCCCATAAATTTATTTGATTAATATATTCATGTGCAAATTCTAACGTGCCCTGTTTATTTATTTCCGTTAAAAAATTTTTATTGGCAGCACAACGGCTTCGTATATCGGAATTTCGAACCCTGTCTCTAGCGGTATTTGCAGAACCTGGAAAATTCGTCCCTTCTTTTGCCTTGATTGCAGTTTCGAAAGGATGATCCCTTAGATAATTAACCAGTCTTCTATCATGATCATCAGTAGAAATTTTAGGGGGACCAGAACCTGCATTCCTAATAATAGTCCCATGTCTTGCTATTTTTTGTTTTGCCAATAGCACGGTATTCTTGCTTACTCCCAGTTCATCTGCAATATCCCTAATAGCAACACTATCTCGCAACCGACTATAAATAATTGCCTTTTGCTGGGGGGTTAATTGTGGCATATTTACAAATAATATATGATTGTATGTTTGACGAGTCAATCATAAAGTGACAATCTTTATTGACATGCAATTTTTCATGACATTTTACTGGTACCAGGCTTGATGTAAAATTATTCTTAATAGTCTAGGAGAAAATAGAAAAATTTCCTGTCCCAGTTTTTTATCGGCGCGATGGTACCATTGCGCCGAAAAAAAACGGGGGCAGCAAAATTGTTGTTGTAGATTAGCTCCTTGACTATAAAGAATAAAAACAAAACAACAATAATACATTTTTCTAAATACGAGGAAAAATGAAAATATGCAGCGTTTTAAAATGTAACAAAAATAAAACAAGATTTTTTAATATTATGTTCCTATAAATTTTAATTTCAATCATATTTAAACCTAATAATAACATGTTTTTTAATATTTCTTAATTGCACCGTTATTAACGATTAAGGCTTGTAAACGTCGTGGCATACACTAGGTTTCTTGTATACTCTTGGGTTATTGCATCCCATGCTTCCAATATTCTTTGGCTTAGTTCATCCCGAGCTCTAGGCTGGAAGTTGTGTATAAACATAAATTTTGTCATCTTACCCCAAATGTTTTCAATTGGGTTGATATCCCGACTTTTTGAAGGCCACGGAAGAACACTAATTTGATTTTCTTCTAGATAATTTTGAACTATGCGGGCTTTATGTATAGGAGCATTATCTTGTTGAAATATAAAATCTTGGCCATATACTGCGATGACAGATGGTGTCATAACATGGTTTAGTATGTTGCAATATAATGGTGAATTAAGCCTCTCCTGCACTATTTGGCAAACTCCTGGGCCCCTTGCACTGATCCAGCCCCAAACGTTTGTAGAAAAGCGTCCACTTGGATTAGTCTTATTTGTATATTTTTCATCGTATCTCGTACCAGAAGGTATATAAACGCGAATTTTCCCATTATTGCATGATTGAAGGGTTTTTTCGTCGGAAAATATTACGGTTTCCCATATGTTACCTTGATTTATATATTCATAAGCAAATTCTACTCTTCTCTGTTTGTTTGCTTCGGTCAAAAATATTTTATTGGCAGCACAACAACTTTTCATATCCGAACTACGAATTCCTCTACTTGCTGTATTAGCCGAAACAGGAAGATCTGTTTCTTCTTTAGCTTTTATTGCTGTTTCCAATGGATGATGTTTTAGAAAATTAATGAATTCTATATCTTGGCCGTCATTCGAAATTTTGGGGCGACCAGAACCTGGTTTTTTTACAATACTTCCATATTCTGCAATTTTGTGCTTAGCCAACAACACGGTATTTTTGCTAATCCCTAATTCATCTGCAATGTTTCTTATTTGATGCCCATCTCTCAATCAAGTCTAAGTTATCGCTTTTTGCTCAGTGGTTAACGCGGGCATTTAAAAAAATATTTCTTTTAACACGTCACTGTCAGTCACAAAATTAAATTGGGGGAAATCAAACTACAATTTGCTGTCCCAGTTTTTTTTGGGCGCAATGGCACCTATTTGGCCAATTTTCTTTTGGAAACTTAATGTTATCTCAGTTAGCCTAGCTCCCTTCCTCTTTTACGCTATTTTCTTTTTTATAAGAAAATATAGCTCTCACATGAACCCAATAAGTTTAAAGTTTACCTCTATCGGTTGAGGCAAAATATAATAGCAGGAACTTGTTCGTATGTATACAAGGGATATAATTTATTAACAATAATCTAATAAATCACTTTGTAATGTTATCTCGCCTGTATCCCCTTGCTTGAAAATCCTATAAATTTTGTATTAGAGAAGTATTCACAAGTTAACAATAGCAGTAAATATATTATGCTTAAGAAAATTTCTGGATTGTGAGGACTTTCGATAAAAAGTTGAGTTTTATAGGCCTAATAAAATAAATCTCAATACTAGGCCTTTTATATTGGAATTAAGATAATAAAATCTGTTAAATAGCCACACAGTGGATGCTATAAATATCGACCTAGATTTAATTTAATTGAAGATATAGAAATGATCAATTATGGAAATTAATAATAAATTTTTTATTGGCAGTTAAATGAAAATCAACTAAAAGTTTGTAGCTTTTTGATAATTTCTTTTTTCTTTCTTTTGTTAAATGACTGACTATTATTTCATTTTAGGGCTGTTTTCCAGGTAATTTTATTTATTTTTAAATGATTTATAAACTAAATACAGTTTGTTTTAGACCAATAACCGACTTAAAAAAAAATTAATTAAATTGAAAAAAAAGTAAAAATCTTACTTCTGCGAAAAGTATAGAAATATAATATGTTAAAAATCGAATTTGTATTTAATTAAACTAATGGTTGTCAGTAAAAACGAGCTTGTTAACTGTAAGGGCCTTTGAACGTTTTTTATTTGATCATAAGAAAAAAATGCTAATGAAATGACTTTAGGATAATAACTTTTATTTAATTATTAATCAATATCTACAACATATAACGGAATTATATTCAAAAATAAGTAAAATAGAATAAATCCAACGAAAAAATACGAAGTTCCTAAACTTATTAAATTTTATACGAAAATAAAAATCAAATGCTTCTGGATCACTGGGTACATACAAAATATGACAACAACAAAAATAATTTGAACTGATGTATTGCCAGTTAAATTCTTTTTTTTTACAAAAAATATGATTGATGAAATTACAACATACACTGAGGGAAATATATATATTATTATATATAGGAAATATAATACTGTCTTATAATTTTTAGTATCATATAGGACCATGATCCAGGATAATACCGTTACGATAAAATTATTATATTAATTAAGTGGTATTATTTGTGTTATTGTAAATTATTATAATAGTTTGTAATCTTTATAATAGTTTCTATTAAAATTCATGAACATGTTTTCAAAAATATTACGATATTTTAAAATAAAAAACAAAATATTTTTATTTGATTTTACTATTTATGGTAAGATTTACTATATTTTATCGTAAGATTGATTTGATTTTATTGTAAAATTTACTAGATTTTATTGTAAGATTTACTAGACTTTATTGTAAACCAAAACGGTCGCGCTGCGATGGAGACCGCCACCAAGGCGCGACGACAGTTTGGGCTTCGCTTTATAAAATTAAAATAAAAGTTAGCGGCAAGCGGTGCATCAGGACACAAGGACGACAAAATAATGGGTTCCCTAAGGCACAGGTAGACAACGATGACCGTTTCGTCCTTATTAAGTTTTTACGGGAAGCAGTGGCGGCGCCAGGGGGGGATGCCAGGGTGGGCCAGTGCCCACCCTAGTGCCCCACCAAAATTGAGGGATTCGGTTTTGTAATGGAATTACCGTGAGGGAAGGGAGATTTGACTATGCAATTTTTTATGAGAGAGGAGTGTTATTATATAAAGAGAACGATGACTTTTTTTTCTTTTTTTTTTAGAAGTAATTTTTGATTTGGGTAGTGTCTATCCTAAAATCATCGGCCCCACTTGTGCCCACCCATCCCAAAATTCCTGGCGTCGCGTCGCCATTGACAGAAAGCCAATATCCGTAAGCAACTAAAGAAACAGCGAAATCGCGTTTTTAAGAATTTCTTAGTTATAAATAAGTAGTAAAAACGTAGCAGCGCCATCTAGCAGAAACTGCCATACAGAAGACAAGCCACCAGTTAAAAAAAATAGGTCTTATCTTTTACAATGAAATATATTAATTTCTAGTGCTTCTTAATATCACTATTAATGTAATTACTATAAGAATATTTTATAATTTTAAAAATAAAATGAAGTAAAAGCAAATTAAAAAATATTTTTCTACAGAAAAATAATTATTTCTTTTTATTCCGTCAGATTCATCCCCAGACGCGTTTTGCCATCTTATGGCTCATCAGTAAGGTTACAGAATATGACGAAAGAAGGAAACGAGCACGCAAGGCGTAAAAGCCAGGTTGGATGGACCTTGTGGCGCCATCAGTGTCGAATTTAGACACTACTAGAGCATAGCCATAGAAATTAGTAAATGCTGAGAGAAGTCCCCTGCAAAGGCACGTGCCATAATTACAGCCCAAAACGCACATCGGTTTATGAGAACCGAATACAATGAATACAGAAGAATAAGTGTTTCCTTTTATTTCGTCAGATTCATCCTCAGACGCGTTTTGCCATCTTATGGCTCATCAGTAAGGCTACAGAATATGACGAAAGAAGGAAACGAGCACGCAAGGCTTCATCCTCAGACGCGTTTCGCCATAATATTTCTTTCTTATTGGAAAATATCGTAATTTAATATTATTACTTTTCTGGTAAATTGTATTTAATATAATTTTATATTACCAGGTAATAAAATGTGATTTTGTATTTTATGATAATTATTATACAGAATAGTAGAAAAAATTTTCAGTTTGCTCCGTAAAACATATTGACTAACTTCTAAATGATGCGATGGAATTTTATTTCATCAAAACAACCTGGCATCAGTTCTTATCCTTTCAGAGATCATGATATCCCTCCATATACCCTATATATTTGGAGTAAAGGCAGTAAATATATTAACTACGTCTAGCAAAATTTACATTTTACGAAATTTGAAAAAAACTATGCCCGTTTGTTAAGCAATTAGTAGCTAAAAGCCTTTATATGTTTTTCATTTGCTTGTATTACTTTTACGAGTATTTTATTACTTTATGTAAGTTTAACCAATAAAAGGTTTTAGCTTTTTATATAAAATGTCAATTATATTTATTTGTCAAAGGAAGATTTTATTGGTACGTTAATTCACAGTAAAAATACAGAAATTTTACTATTGTACCTTTGTCCTTAAATCACTCATATCTTAAGAGTACACAGAGTGTTATGACTTATTATATTTAAACAAGTATATCCTAGTATGAAAACATTAGGTATGGCAGAGCGCAGAAGAGAAAATATGCTCTACTTATACCGATATTGTTTGGTAAAAGAGCTTGGCGGCAGCTATATAACATTTTAAATGTGCTGGTGGCAGAGGTGCTGAGTTGTCAAACTAAACGTTTTAGGCGCCGCATCTCGATCTTAGTGCTGTGCCGATTGCCGCGGAACAATTGCGGTTTAACCAGCATTTTTTATTTCGGGAGACATATTTTCCGATTTTTCTTGAGAAAACACCTTTCTTAAGAGTACAAGTTTAGAAATGATTAATCCTTTCTTAAGAGTACAAGTTAAAAAATCATGAAAAGAACAGCTAAACAGAAGAACATGTACCTGTTCTCGGGTGAGAACCAAACTGTTTTAACCTGTTCAGAAATTTTATCTGTTTCTTAACATCTCTAGTTTATAATGTACAAACAGGCGTTCATAGTGTGTAAGACACGAGAAACCATTGGGCCTATCCATATTATGGTAAAGTTTCTCTTTATCATAGTTTTCACGTTTTGTGTACCGGTATCCGCCCCCTAATAAATTATTAGCACTGTGTAATTATCGTATAGTCTTCCTCGATATCAGGCTAATTCCAGCATTCTAGATAACGAGAAGGATAATGAAAAATATCCTTTTAGCGCTGTTAAATAATGTCGGACATTATAAGGTAGAGAGGCCAAATGCTTACCGCCTTTATCGGAAGCTATAAATATTGAGCTCAGGGAATTTACATTGCAATATCCACTTGCTAGTAGATATAAAGCTATCTATATATGGCTGAACTCTGAAACTTCTTTATAGAGTTTCTGTCTGGCAACGTATGGGAACTATTTGTCATAGGATAAAATATGTTTCTTTAAAAGTATAATCTCAAAGGAACTATTACGATCAATTTACCAGTTATTTAATATAAACTTGGACTTAAAGCCACACTTAGAAAACTGTTATATAACATTAGGTTGTGCATGACAGAACAAAAAAAGGCTCAATATTTTTAAACTGTGACGACGTGCGTTACACTTTTGTCTAGGGTTGCCATTATTTCCCCAACTTCTCCTGGTGGATATAAACCCAAATTAACGTTCTCCGTCGTTCAGTAGCGACGCCAGTAAAATTGTAATGGGTGGGCAGAAGATCAGCTATCCTGTATGGAGATCTCGTAAAAAATTGTCTCGTTCTTAAAACTTCTCCCCCAATCAAAAATGACTTCTTAAAAAAATTATTTCCTTCTTAAAACTTCTCCCCATGCGGCTAAAAAAGTCTCTCTCTGGGGGGGGGGGTACATTGGCGGGCTCTCACTGCCATCGTCTCAAAACTTACGGTCCCGTGTGTTCTTTCCTCAAGGGGAATATATAGGTATAACAAAATATTGATATATTGATTCTCATCTTAATTTTAAGTGTGAGTCCAAATTTTCGTTAAAAAATATAAATTTTTATTTTCCTTTTAATTTTTTGGATATTAAACTTGTTCTTAGTTTTCTTGTATCAGTAAAATACTTACTCATTTTGAATCAGACTAAAGGCATTTGAAAATTTAGGTATCGAATAAACTGATTTTAAAATATTATTTTCCAAAAACTATATAGTATGTACTAGATAAAAACTATTGTTTTAAAAGAAAACATATTTTTTAAAATTTCTGTAAAACAATATTTGCTCGTAAATATTAGATAACTAATTAAAAATAAAATAAAATAAAAATAATTAAACAAAAATTTGGATTTAGATCAAAATAATTTTTTTTCGTATCTCTAAATAAATTACACAGGCCCCAGTTTGACATTTTCAATTTATTAAAAAATAATTAAATATATATTATAATTTATCCTCCAGTTTATTACAGAAAAATATTAAATTTTAAAATATTTTTATTAAAATACATTTATTGGAAAAAGCTCACAATACTGTAAATAAATATTTTGCTGAAATTTGTCCATAATTATTTGCATTTTTTTAATAACATTTTGATTTCATTTCAGTGGACTGTCCCTATCCCAATTCTTCAATATTTTATTAGCTCTATGAGATTGATTAAAAGAAAAGAAGAAATAGGAAAAACAACCGTTTTGAGATCGGAAAAAGTAATATTGATTTTGTTTTATCGAATTAGGATGGACTCTCAGGTGTAGCCAGAAGCTTTCGGATAATTTAAAGTTTGCCTTCAACTTTTCTATTTGACCAACATATTGTCAGAGGCTTGAAAAATAATGGTTATTGAAAATCCAAAGAAATAAATGTGGGTAAAACCCTGTAAGTATATAATGCATTTTTTTTCTTGACGAAATGAATGAAAATTAAGCCTTGCTTTTTTTTAAATAAATTTGAAAATAATAATAAGGTTTTGTAGATTTGCATTGTTAATCTTTAAAATAAAACGATGATGACAAAAGTACCTACTTGTTGCACTTAGTAATAAATGTATACAAAGCAACTGCAAGACAAGTTGGTTTTTCTTTCCTCTCCTGACAGTTTCCGGAAAACAACATGACAGAATAAGCTTCGGTAAAAATAGGTTAAGGAAACTAAATTGCTGACGGTTACATGAAACTTGTTACTGTATGATAAAGTTTTATTTGGAATATTTTTGAAAGCAAAATATATGTCGACATATGTACATGGCAATATCCCTAAAAATCTTTCAAATGTGTAAATACTTAAAACTCGTGGTGAGGCACCTCGTAGTATTCATCATTTTAGAAACAAGAATGGTCCATGGGAAGAGTGTTGTAACCCACTAAACACCGTTCTGTTACATTGCACGCATATAATATTGTAATAATATGACATTCGGAGGTATGTGGATGTTATGGTGATTGTAATATGTATGCAATGGATTATGTCTCAGGTTTTAATATAACAAAGTGATATTCATTGCCACATAATATTACGACATACTGCAGCAACACTCATGCAATGTATTTTTGGATATATTGTTGTGATATTAATTTAAAAATATCGTGATGGCGCGGCGATGCCTATTTTGTCCATGAAAAGCTATTATTTGTGATATTTTTTATTTATGTTTATTTTTATGTAATAAAATGTATGCCATATTGTCCTTACTGTATTCGCATTTGGCCGCATTAGAACTCTTCAGAGAGACTATAATACCCGATGAAAGCAGTGTTGTCAACCTTTCGGAAGCGAATTCCCTAAAGGAGTGTCAAAAATTCCCTTTTACCAACCAAAATTCCCTTTTAAAATTCAAAACCACAAATATATTATTTTTGTTTATTATGATACATCAGAAAACTAAAATTATTAGTACATTTTAAGTATAATAAATTAGTATTTGTTTTTAAACGAATACATATCTAATTTGTGTAATTTAAGATGCTCTTCATTTACATCATATTAGGTCACAATATCATTTTCATTAGACTGCAGAAAGCTTCGAAAGGTGCAAGTTGCATTTAACGATGTTTCTCCCAGTCGGTTCCTCTTTTTTGTCTTTATATCAGTTAAAATGCTAAATAGTCTTTCTGCCTCGGCTTTTAAATGCGGCAGAAGTAGAATTATGTTGACAAGTTTCTGGAGATTGGGAAAAGCTAAAGTGTCATCATAGCATTGTTTTGTGCAAATAGTTGACTACATTTCATTCAGAATTAGAAATTCCTCATTTTTGATGAATTTTAAAAATATTCCCCTTTTCACCATTGAGTGCCAAAATTCCCCAGAAAGGTAAAATTCCCTAGGGTTGGCAACACTGGATGAAAATTAATATAATAAAAAATATTAAAGGCGTAAAGTGAGAGCACATAACCCTGGGCGACATCTATAGTACCGAGGTGGACACTTATATTTATAGTCTATCACTTTGTGATGTTGAAAAAATATAACTGAATAATATCAGCCTGAAATAAGAAATGTAATGTCGTCGTCTGTCAGTTATATAACGGTTATATACTTTTAAAAATTTAACAAAAGTTACTTTAAACAATGTCACCGAATGTGGTTGTAATATAACATGTTTGGTGGGAAAATATATCTATTAAAAAAATTGTTAGGAAGAAAGTTTTTCTAGCGCTTATCGTAACATATTAATACGTTTACGTATATTCTACATTTTTGGAAAGACTTAACCATCATTTCAAGCAATCAAAAAAGTAATCTTCATATAAAAACCGGACTTGCTGTATTAATTAATTTCGCCACTCTTTATAATACTGAACCCATTGCCAATGTTGCACAGTTACAGTGAATTACTTAAAAGGAGAGCATGTCCTTGGAGCAAAGGTCATTACCCTCGATACTTATTGCCTTGGTACCTATAGCACTCCCACGCCCACAGTGCACTTGCTGGTTGGTATCCCGCTGGTAATTTCTGGTTCTTTTTTTGGATAACTGGGTCTATTGTTCGATAACAAACCACAAAATTTATTGCGTTAATGAACTTATTTTTTTTAGGACCTCATGGTCTAGTTTTTTTTTGTTTTGTTGGATGGCATATTAATTACAACTTTAGGTAGCAGTAATTTGGATTGAATCGCTTTGGATGTTGAGTCTGTAGAAATAACAAAACTATTCCCGGTTGATCTTAGCATTTTTAAGTGGATCGACTACGCCGATAGTTGCCTTGTTTTATTGACATTTATTTTTTCTTGGCCGGAATTATAAAAAAAACTAGCAAATTATTAAGTTGTTGTAAGGATCGCACCTGAGAGAGGGGGTTATCAAGAATAGAAACTAAGAAATGATCAGTGAGATTTAATTAAATTTAGATTCAGACGAATTAAATCATTTTTATATTAGAAAGGTTATTAGGTATTAAAAACATATTTTGTTTTAACTTTGTTTATTTATTAATAAACTTTTATTACATTTTATCTTTGAATTACATAGGTACTACACATTTTTAATTTGAGATATTTGAAACTGCCGATATATAAGTACATTTCAAAAACATTTATTAAAGTTTATAACAAATATTGAAGGATAAACTTAACAAAAATTTGACATATATATTTCAATATTCGTACTGTATTTTGGTTAAAGAATGTTTTATGTACAATGTTAGTAAATAAAATTAAAAATTAATGAAAGCCTATTACATTCTTTATAAAAATATACAGGGCGTACTAAATTTTTAAAAGGTTCTGCTACAAGCAGATCCCGTATAATTTACACATATCCAGTAATAGTACTATTTATAAATTTACGATGTCTTAACAAAATTAAATAGTACTTAAATATACAATACAAATTATTAGACTTTAAGTATATTCAGGGTGATTTAGATGAAAATGGGTACATTTTTTTTATGAGAAGTGTTTTAAAAATATTCAATGATCCATATAATGATCTTTTTGTTTTTAGTCTTAAATTTAATATTTTTCTGACTTACCACAGAAGCATTTCTTCAATACGAAGAAAACTACTGAAATGAAGTACTTACATGAATTTTACATCATTATAAAGGAAATTGAAAGACCTTTAAAATAAAGTATCACTTGACCCCCTTTCCATTTAAGATTTTAGGGGTGGTGCCACCCCCGCCCAGGGGGCTGCACGTGTTAACGTGATTTTTTGCCAATTTTGTGTCCCCCTCGAAAACAAAATCGACGGGTCTGAGAGTTTTTCTAAAAAAGAACTAAGCTGCCAGTAAATCTCTGTTTCGTTTTCGATGCGCCACCCTATATATTTGATTCCTATTATTATAAGCATTCGGAAGAAAACTTTTATAAAATTATTTTTCAAAAGAATTGTCAGGAAATAACTTCAGGCCTTCGTGCAAACCAAATCTTGGCAAAATACGCTTTCTTTCCTTGTGTTAAATTGGTTTAGGATTTTTTTTTTATTTGTTTTTTGAATGGAATTCGCTAAAATCATAAATTTTTGCTATAATATTATCTTAAATATTTTCCTTAAGTAGCTGTCCTAAGTCATAACCAATTGTGGATTAGATCTGTATGTTACCAGGTTTAGCGTACAGATAAAATAACGGCTAGCTACAGGGTCACGTAATGGTCTAGACCCGACTAAATCGACTCAATTATCCTTTAAAAGAATGGTTTCCTAGACAGAACATATGTTTAAAATTACATTAAATGTAAACATAAAACCTCCTGTAAAAACAGGACTAACCGGAAGTTGTAACTTTTAGATAGAGAATAAAAAATTAACTAATATAGGAAGGTTAAAACCATTTTTCTCTACGATAAATCGTTCCAATGTTACAACCTGTCAAAGTCTAAAATCAGTCAATATCTCAAAAACTATTGAATTTAGGCATAATATTTACAAAATAGGCGTAGGATTTTGTGGGGAATCAGAAAATAATAGTATGTTCCATTAAAAAAAAGCACAAGTTATATTTGCCACGTTTTTTTTTGGGTCATCCCGTATACTCCAGCATAATTTTAAAATGTGCACCTCAATGGTTTCTACAATTTTTGTATTTCGAATTTTTATCTAATTCTTAAGATAAAGGAGAAAATTAACTTTACTCTATCGTTGACTCACCCTGTACAGTGGCGAAATATTCACTTTTAGGAGTTAAAATGAGGATTGGTAGTAATAAGGTATGTCAGAAATATAATTAACTTGAAAAAGATAAAGTATATATAAAGTGTTTCTGATTAAAAATTAGTCACATCAGATATTATCGCTAAATTCACCCTGTATATTACAGCTATATAGAACTATATTAACAAACGTATGTACATTGATTAGCCACCTTAATATATGTACAGTAGTGGATTTGCCTATTTTAAATTAAATAAAAACAAAATATTTACCTGCCGACTGTTTCTTGAAAACCGTACATACCAAGTCCATCATTATTATTTGATCACCCGGTAAAAAAAATTGAGCACATATTCTTTAATGCTCTTTTTTGTGCAGTATTTTTGTTTTTATTTAATTTCTACATATTATTAATGACGTTTATTATGTTATATGAAATAAAAATTAATGAAATTCTTCTCTATACGTATTTACAGTAGGGTACCCTAAATTGTATTATAATAAAATCCTATATCCCTATAAGGTGCTAATTTAAATTATCTTTCTTAAAATCACATTCATTAGGTCATATTAAATTTCTCTTAACAGATATCTTTTTTATGAAAAAATATCCGGTTGTGTTCATGGTTTTGTTAGATTTTTTTAAATTTAAGGTGCTATTGTTAAAAAAAATACTTAAATTTCAAACACTTATATTTCTAACAACGAGACAGATGTCGCTACATGCAACATCTTGCTGGTGTGCCCCACCACATACCGTATAAGCAGATTTGAGTTATTCCTTTGTTTCGTCGGATCCTAGCTCTACTGATGAGCCCTGATATGGCGAAACGCGTCTAGAGATGGATCTGGCCAAATGAAAGGAAAATCTTTATTTGAATTATATTTTCATCAAAATTTTGTTATATTTTTGATTTAATATGCTGTCTTGGGGACCACTTAATACAATGTGTTTGACTTGACTTTATGCATCTTTTATACCGGACGATACCTAAAATGTCAAGCCTTGTAAAATCTACTGATTTTAAAATTTATGTTTTTAAAGTATGAATCGATGAAAACTTAATTTTATTAGTTTGTTGGTTAAAGCTTTATACCAGCTACTTACTGTACCCATTACAGCTCAATGCCGGTCGTGTCAATTAACAAAAAAATTAATTTCAACAATCGTGATATTGCCAATTATAGACTGAAAATTTGTATTACGTTTCCAGAGAAACAATTTGTCAAATTAAAAATAGTAATCTAACTAAAATATTTTCTATTACCAAAAAGCAAATATAAAACTCGCTATTCCCGTTGTTAATAATAAAAAACTGCAAGAGACGTCCGAATTTCTCAAACAACAACCCCTATTGTAGGAGTTGTTGCCTTACCTGTTCTGTATTGATTTGCTATATTTTGTTGATAACGACTAAAGGAAATTTTACATTTAAATATTTTAGCCACCACCCTGTATAAAAAGACTCATACAGGGTGTTTTTTAATTGAGTGCCGATACTTAAGGTTGTGTATCCTTGGGTTATTTTAAGAAGAAAAGTTAATATTACCATATGTTCTAAAGCTCTTCATTTTTGAGCTACAGGGTGTTAACATTTTTTAAAAAATATAATTTTTTTATCATTATTATTATATAACTCTTGGATATTTTTATGATATTTTGTACACACCTCTTAATCATTAAGGAGCATTTTTTGACTTAAAAGATTTTTTTTAATTTTTACCAGTGACGTCCGTACGGGGTTTGAACTGAATATTTTTAAAGAAAAAAATGGTACGCCACTGATTTTTCTAAAAACCAAACTTATATTTAACATCCTCATTTATTTTGGAGCAAATTTGGTCCATAGACTTACTTTCGTATGATGCACCCTTTTTGCATAGAAAAATAAAAACCAAAAAAACAATTTTTTGAGACGATATTTTGTTAAAAAAAAATTGAAGAGCTTTAGGACATATGTTAATATTAACTTTTCTTCATAAAATCACCCAAGGATTCACAACCCTAAGTATCGGCACTCAATTAAAAAACACCGTGTATAGTAAAGTCAAACACATTCTACTGAGAAGTGCAAGAGATAACCAACCAAATAAACTGAAAATGGAATGGATTAATTAAATTTTATTGAAATTATGGGCTTTTGAAATTCAATTATTTTTTTACATAAATTAACAAGACTTATGAATGTCCATGTTGGATCTTCCCCTAAATTTTAAATCCGCTGTTATAGTAGGTACTAGAGCAATTAAATACTAGTGTATTAAGGTGGTATTTAAGGTGTTTTAACCAATATATTTATATATATATAATATTTTCCGGTACATATCTTACCTGTCAAGTAATATAGAATTATTTCAACCTTAATTTTAAAAAAATCGCAAGTTGCAATGCAAGAATATGATATACAGTGTCTTTAAAAAGTAAATCTCATCTCCTAAGCATTAAGTTTGGAATGAAAAGAGGCAGTGTCTGTAAGTTTAATAAATTTTGCAAGTCACATGTATTAGAGAAGGAACACGAAGTTTTTGAAATTTTGAATAACACCGTCATTTAATTTTATGACGTTTGATTTTCAAACATAAAATTTTGCTTTTAAAAAATGAAACCAAAATATTTTTGTGGCAAATATAATAATATTTTTATTTAAACTCAATTTAAAAATAATTATTTTTAAAAAACTTTTAATAATGTTGGCTTTAACATTAATGCGCATAAAATTTTGCATGTAAATGTAGGTGTATTAATTTGTAGATGAAAATTTTTGTAACAGTAATCAATAAAGTGATAGTGACAAAAATTGTGAGGGTACAAATAATATTTTTTGAGTCGCGTTTTTAAATTTTTGAACATTGAATTTACCAATCGTAATTTGACAAATTGCCGTCATAACATGCTAATTCAGATTTAAGTTTTAACTTCTCTGAAATAAATAGAATTTTACAGCAAAGGTCTTTTAACATCTATAGTGAAGTTAAAAAATATGACAATATTTATTTTTCGTAGTACATGGCAGAGCTGGGCAGTAATTGCTTCGACAGTGCTTCAAGCATAATAGTGCTTCGAGCATAACACTTTTAAATAAAGTGCTCGGTAATTGAAGCCCTTTATAAAAAGTACTTGGTAACTGGTAATTAAATTTCGCATTTCAAGCCATTTGAAGTGCTTTCAAGTACTCAAAATAGCTTAAAATTACTTTTCTCGGTAATTACAAGCATTTAGACTTTCCAAAATGCTTGGTGCTTAATGCTGACAATTACATTTCCTGCTCGAAGCACTCTTTTAGAGCGTTTTGCCCAGTTCTGATAATCGATTTAGCTTTTCTTTAAGGGTATTTGTCATTAGCTGTAAAATTTAAAAGTCTTCTGTCAGTTATATTTAATTGTGCTGTGAGGAGAAAATTATTTTTTGAAATCTCTATAATTAAATTTTGTACAAAAATTAACATTAAATAGAAAAATAGGAAGCATCTACGTGTCTTAAATACCTTTATAAATAATTAGCAACTAAAAATCATTTTTCCATGCCTTAATGCTAGAAAATTTTTACAATTTCAATTTTTTTTAGAAAAATTTCGTTTTTAGTTCGATTTTAACCTACAAAATTTTTGCAGATTCTTTTATTTTATACATGCTTTAGCTATATTATGATTTTTTATTTGATTTTTGTTTAATAAAATAGTGTTCTGGAGTTCCTGTGCGTCGGGTAGAAAAATATTTCCTAGATGTTAGAACCTGAACGAAATATTAAATTTTTATCGTTTTATTTATTATTTGTTCTCTTATCAAGCCAATATCAAATTTTAGTTAATCCAACCGTTTCAAAAATCAAATAAAACTACACGTTTAACAATAATATATGTTTTCTTCCAATATTTCTTTATTTACAATAATTGAAATTTTAACAAAATTATTTCTATTTTAGCCTATAATAGTTCCATTTTTTTTATTCCTTAATGGTCTTTGTTAGCTTGTGCTAATATAATCAATAAATTTAATTAATTTAAATTGTAAAAAATATTAAAGAAAAGTGTTACAAGTACTTTACAATAGTCGTGCTAATTTTAAGACAATAAATTTCAGAAGAATTGTTAAAAACCATGTTGAAAAATGTACCTCACTATCTATGCAACCTTACCATAAAATACGCCCCTGAGAGAGTGTTTCTGTTTACCGTTTCCGTTGGTCCATCCCCCTACCTATATAGCGGGTACATTTTTTTACCAGAAAGAAACTCGTATTGCAGACAAAAGGCATTCAAATAAAAAATATAATAAAGAAATTGTTTCTTGTTCTGCGAATTTTTTTCTTACATACTAGGGATTTTTTACATATTTTCTCCAATTACCCTCCTCCTTGTATATGCTTCTAGCCTTTCTATCAGTCTGTTGACCTAAGACCTTACTTAAAAATTAAAAAAAATACTTGTATGTGGATAAGGCATTAACTCTGATCGGGACTAGATAAACTATGCAGGTTGAGTTTGAGTATTAAACAAATTTAATTATTTTTAATAACTATAACTATTATAGTTAAATAATATTTTATAAAAAGGTAATACATTCAGATATACTATGAGCGGGCTTAAGAAATTGTGTATTATAAAAAACACCATTTTGTGTTTTAACAGCATTTATTTCAACAAACTGACATTTTCCATAAATATGTAAGTATACTAGGTTCCTTTGTACAGATCCGAACCGAACAAGGTACACTTTTCTAAAAAAAAATTAAAGCAAATTTGGAGAAGTGGGAAATTTTTAGGTATTTTTGCGATTTGAAGTAATCATAACCAGTAACTTTAATACGTTATATTTAGGGTGACCATATTTTTTATTGAAAATAAAAAACCAAATTTAAAAACAGAAGGTTTTAATAGTAGCAATCAGTAATATAATATAATTTTCTCTTGACGTGTCTGAAACTCCAATATCTAAATCATCACGTTTCAGTCATACTTCTTGGAACTCAGGAATGCCTTCAAAATTTACGGGTTGGTCAGGAACTGGAACATTTCGCTGTAAGTTTTATTGAAGTTTGTGTAAACTTGCATTCCAGTTTCAAGAGTGGATACCTCTATCTGTGATTTTTTTAAAGTCCTATAATTGTTGATAATGGAGAACAAACGCTTAATAGACCTGCTTGTCCCGGAAAGACAAAAAGAAAAATCGCTTAAAATTTGTAATTTAAAAAAAATATTTTTATGTAAACCAGATTATCGAGTATGGCGGTGTCGTGTTTTTTTTTGATTGCTGCATCTACAGATTCTCCACAGTAAATTGGAATCCAAGCAATACCGCCTGTAACAGCTTAATCAGTTCATTTCGTTCGGAATTTTTTCACATTTATTTAAACAAAAAGTAGTTGAAAGTTTTTTAAAGAAAGTACATTAATGTACGTAATAATATTCTTAAGGATACAAGAATATTACTTAAAAAGTGATGTACTTAAAACTGCACTATGGCCACCCTTACATTTCATCTCAAGAGTTTGCTTTTATACATAAAAATTACAAATTATCTTCGAAACTATTCGAGAAAAAAAAAACCATAAATTTGTTTACGGATAATGTAGCATAAAAGAAACTACCATAAAAAGAAAACGATTATAAGTAACCTACTAATTTTAAATCACAAGCTGCTTTCTTCTAAAAAACAAAAATAAAACAAACAATGCACTTGTAACATTTTGCTTTTGAGTGCTTTCTAGAAAAATAAATCAGGATAGCCCTTATATATTACAAATATCTTTCCCTTTTCCGTGTTTTTTTATAGTCGTGAAATGAGAGGAAAACAAAACACGGGAAAAAGAAAAGAATTTTATAAGATTTCTCAAGGGATAATTCCCAGAGGGTTTTTACTGAATTATTTTTAGATAAAGTACTTATTTAAGGAAGTTAGGCGACCACACTTTAAAATTCAATAAATATTAAACAAAGCATGTCCATATGCTCTGCCTTGAGCAATAATAACTATATCTACCAAATAAACTTTTTTAAACTTTGTTTATTTGGCGAATGAACATTAAAATGGCAGATAGGAATTCCTAAATAAAAATCTGAAAACCATTTAAAAACTATAATTTTTCTTTTAAAGTTTATTGAAAAATAAAAACTAATTTTTAACGAATAATTACACTAAAAATAATTTTAAAACTGTTATGCCACTTTTTTAGCGTAACAATTATTAAAAATGTGCCCCAATGATCTGTTAGTACAGACCAAACCGATGCCGATGGTAGAATTCTTCCCTTACTCTTTCCAAAACTTTTCGCGTAATTAAACGTATTTTTGCCCGAATCCTTGCCTTCAACTCTTCCAGATTTCTAGATCTGGAGACATAGACCCTGCTTTTAAATTGCCCCATAAATAAAAATCCAAGAGCTTAATATCCGGGGATCTTGACGACCACACTATAATTCCTCGCCGTCCTATCCACCTATTTGGAAATGTCATATTTAATAATTCTATTACATTTCCTGCAAAGTCGGGAGGGGCTCCATCCTGCTGGAAAAATATCCTTTGGTCTAGATTTTCATAATTAGGGAATATTCTTTGAACTTCTGAAGAAGGTATGAAAAACTTTGCAAGAAATTTAAAAAAAAAATATATGGACAAATTCCTTTTTCGATAAGCTTTCCAAAGTGGTAACCTCTAATTAAAAAAAAGATTGTTAGGGCTGCGCCCTCACCTTGGGATACCAATTCTTTTACATGACAAAAGCGAGGCCCGTAAAAAATCCTTAAAGAAGTATTTTGGGATTTTAGAGAAATCTTATTCCCAGAGCCGCTATAAGCAGCGTTCTATTTAAAATCCTTACCCTGTATAGTTCTTAATTAAAAATAAACACCCTGCTTTTTGCGATTTAAGAATTTTGGTTTTGAATCTCTCCGTTTCGTTAACAATGAAAAAAAGACAATTTACTTAAATATATTTTTTTAACTGATCCCACACACTTGCCCCTTTATACTACAACGAATTTATTTTAAATTAGGTCAAAAGGTCCCACTGCTATTTATTTAGACATTTGAAAAAGCAGCTCAGAAGACGTAATTTTTCAGGAAATAACGAATTAAGAAGATATGATGTCCTTTTTGAAGATTTAGTTATTTCACCATAAAATCTGCACTGCCTATATTTTAAAGGCGAATATGGGGGATAATTAATTTCTATGAAAAAGTTTTGGTAGGTGGTCTCTATAAATCAAAATAAACCGATGCCAATGATTGCCAAGGCCTCGATTCGCCATAAAAATGTTATTCGATAGCAGGTACCTGGAAATTATTATATTTAAAAAGTTCTTTACATTGTATGAAGGTTTTAAGTTAATATTTACGTTTCTTTTGAAAGAAGGTGGTAAATTGTGTTAAATGTTTTATGATGATATCGAAAACAGTATAAGGAAACTGGCAGGCAAGAGCACCAGACTTGATCCCACTGAATTATTTTCTTTGGATGGAAAATATGACAAATCATGTATAATGTAGAATGTATAAATACATTATTTTATTAACAAACGTGACCTAAAGATGACATTTTATAAAAGGTCTACTTGAAGTTTAAAAAGTAAATTATTATAGAAATGTTCCCCAATAAAGTTTTACTTATTTTTCGATATTTTCGTAAACAGGATAATAAAATAAAATAAATTCTATTCGACCGATTGTATCAAATAACAAGTGGAGAGAGATATTAAGTTGGAAGAAAGAACAAGAATTATTTAGAATTTAAGGGACTTTTGAAAAATACTTTTAGGTACCTGTCATCGATTACCATGTTTAAGGCGTCGCAACACCGGCTGGAGCAATCACTAGTACTAGATTACACATATTATCAAAACTATTTATTTATTATCCCACTTCCTTTTACAGAGCAAGGTTTAAGTGATATACCCTGTACTATACTAGGATAAAGCGATTTTTTTTAAATTTGGTTACGGGGTATTTATCAAAAGTTGTGGAGTTGCATCACAAATAACTGTGTTTTTGTATTTTGAGTTTTCGTAAAAGGCTTAAAGTTTCGATTTTTAAAAAAAATTGTGATTTTAACTTTTTTTTGAGAATCATAAAAGTTATGCTTTGACTAATTTGGAAAAAATTGTTTAATTTAAAATTTAAGGACATACTACGCCACAGTATACCAAGCAGAAATACGTGCTATACAAGCATGTGTACAGGAAAATATCGAAAAGGGCTACCACGACCAAGAGATATACATTCTGTCCGACAGCCAAGCTGCCCTCAAGGCCCTGAACTCCAGTCGACTCAAATCGAGGATCACACTGGAGTGCCTAAACGACCTGAAAAACCTGGCCGCAAGGAACAACAAGGTAGAACTCCTATGGGTTTCTGGCCACTCAGGGATAGCAGGCAACGAAAAGGCCGATGAACTGGCAAGAGCCGGATCATCTCAAAAACTCAGGGGCCCTGAACCCGCCCTTGGCATATCAAAACAGGCAACCAGAACAGCATCAGACAGGTGGGCACAACAACAACACCTGTCCCGATGGGACAGGATACCTGGTCATACCCAAGCGAGGGCCACAATTGGAAAACCCTCCAAAAAGTTATCAACTGGAATGATGCCTTTAACGCGCACCCAGCTAAAACAAGTGGTCGGCCTACTAACAGGCCACTGCTTAAGAAAACACCTACACCGAGTAGGAATTTACAATGGTCCCATTGAATGCAGGCTTTGCGGCGATGAGGACGAAACCGCCTCACATATCATATATAACTGCGAAGCACTGACCCGAGGAAGACTCAGAATCTTCGGAGACATTCAATGTGGGGATAACCTCCCACATGACAAACTTGGTAGGAATTTACTGGACCTTATAAAAGGAACAAATCTTTTCTAGCAAGATAGGGGAGCACAATAAGCCACTAGGCTGCAGTGCAAGAAGCTTGGGCCGAACGCCCAACCCCCGCCTTAAACCAACCAACCAACCAACCAAGGACATATGCAAAACTATGTTAAGTACGTTTATTTTTACATTTTTCGAATCGTAATCGTGATAAAAACCAAAGAAACAAAATATTTCAACTTATTTTTTAATATCCTAAAAAGGTTACATTTTTACACCCAAGAGAATACAGTGGAGAGATACAACCCACATTATATTCTCACTTTTGACCTTTGCTTTCCTTTCAGTTAAAATTTGTTTAAATCCGCTGTCTTATTGCCATATTTTTGATTGTTACTTCTTCTTGTTGTTGTCATCGTCTCTTGACTTCTACGACATTGTTTTTAACAAGCATTAAACGTATCTGCGTGTGAAATATATTATTTTAATAAAATATTAGATGAGCATTTGGAAAGTACGGTCTTTTTAAGTCATTGACTCACTGACTTTTTAAACTGTCGGTCGTGTATCAAATGTTATTTGAAACTAAAACAATGTTATTAATATGCATTTAATCAATGATTGTGATTAGTTTTATCTACACTGGCGCAATTAGACAGATCTGTTTGGGGGGGTGGGGTGTAAAAAGTATCTTCTAAATAAAGAAATGTCCCTATTTAAAAAAAAACAATTGGTCTAGAGGGGCTTAGTGCAATTTGTTGTAGTTGCTTGATAATTTATCTGTCTTTACATATTTTTTGTATAAGGATGGTATCCCTCTGACATGTATTTTGGGTTACTGAACCTACTGGCCTGTATGCGCTTGTAATTATTCGGAATGTTGCCTAGAAATCCTGTAAAAAGAAATTTGAATATCTGCCATTTTAAGGATCACTTGCTAAATAATATAGGTTTGATTTTTTTAACAGCAATTTAAGATTCTAACCTGCCTAAAATGTATTATTTTTTAAAAAATGAAACCTATTTTTGGCTAGATATTTATAAGAAAAACCAAAGAAACAATATTTACAAATTTAAATTAAAAAATAGGCAAACTAGCTACCTTGTTGCATCCAAAATAGGACAGTGGCTAAAGGTACACATTTGATAGACATATGAAATAATTAAGAGTGCTACAATGTTTAGGGAACTTTTTGAAAGTCGTGCTGAGCCTGTTTGCATTGCAGCTGGTCTTTCTCCTGAAACGAAAAAAAAATAGATTAAAAATAAATAGATAAGAATAAGTAAAATACAGTGATGGCGCCAAAAAAATGTAAATGGGTATAATATGGTTTAGGTATTTTAATATAGGTATTTATGACAGTAAAGGGGGGAGTTGGTTGTACACTGTGCTCTGAAGAAAGGAAAAAACGTTGGTCATTTTGACCAAGGTTAGGCTATTGTTTCAACATAAATTATGTACTACCAAAATCTTTTTAAGAAACATTGCTTTCAAAACTCTATTTGACTTGGTTAAGCTCTGATGATGGTCTTGAGTAAATAAGGCCGAAACGCTTGGCGTCACTGTTAATAAATAGTTACACTGAAATACGTTTTTTCCTTTTTTTTTATAGGTATTTATACCTGGTGGCACACAATTTTTTCCATAATTCAAGTCAAAATTAAAATTTTTAGGAATTAATAAGTGGGTAAATTGCCATTTTCGGCCAATTCAAACGTTCAAATCTGCTTCCGGTTTAACCGGAAGTGAAGTAAAATTTTAAATAGAAATGCGCCATTTTTATTCAATGCTTAAATTATCTTTTTAATGCCATACATACATAAATACATTTATCTTTTGTTTTAAAAATGGCCGCCTAGATTTGTCTTTGTTTCCTTAAATGTCTACAACTTTGGTAGAGAGTAGGTAAGCCATGGAAACTGTAAAACAGGAAACAAGGAAATCTATTTTTAAAACAAATGATAATGTGTGTAATTTTTGAAATGGAACTTATTATTTACTGCCTTTAAAATGTTGCACATTTTTAAATTAATGGGTGGCAATCCCCCCCTCCCCCTCCTTTCCTTCCAAATGGCGCCACTGAGTATTCGAGTCCTGCAGGGACCGGCATTTCACAATCCGGCCCGGTCAGAGCCGGAATTTTGCGACGCGGCCCGGTTCGGCCCGTCAACTGAAACCGAACAGCCCGGCAGGCACGACAAGCCCGGCGAGCCCATCAGGCACGAAAAAAATTATTAGGCCATGAAAAGCCCGACAGGCCCGAAAAGAACTGTTAGAACTTGAAAACCCGAACATTTATTGGTTAAGTGGCCCGGCCCGAGATGAAAACCCGGCTCATGCAGGCCTCTACTTCTTTAATAAGAAACTTTATTTGCATTATTGATGACATCCTTTAAATTTATTAGCATTTTTAAGGTAAAATGTCCTAATTTATTCACCAACCAGTAAATAATGGTTTGTTATAAATCTGGTAGTTATAAAAATATAATACATTTTAAGTATTTTAACAAAATTATTCTTGAAATTGAAATCTATTTGATAAGTTATTTACAATATAAATTAAGTTTGGCAAGTGGCAATTCATGATTTAGAGAGTCAAAGACTTTTGCGAGAAGAAAAACAATACAAAATTTGAATCCCAGTTTTCTGAAATATCATCTTTAAGTTTATATAATAAATTAGACAAAAACTTTTAAATTAAACCCTTTTTATTAATATCGCCGGAAATTATGTGTTTCATTTACAGAAACTTGATGCAAAATTAATTTTATTCTTACTTTTTCATTTTTAAGGTAATTTTTGTCTCAAAGATATTTTTATTAAGTTTTCATTTAAAAAAATTTTGTAACAAATATTTTTGAAATTCTTCATATAAAAGTGGATAATTTAAGAAAGAAATTAAATTAAAAGTGGAATCCTCAAGGAACAAAAATTTAAATTAATATTCTTCTTATTTATTATTCCGTGTGTCTACAGTAAAAGAATTTTTATAAATGAAAAACATTGTTTAAATATACTAAAATTTTAAATTTCTTGTATTATCTTACAATTGTATCAAAAAATAAATAAATCAAAAATTTCTTGTAGTTTCAGAAATCTCTTTTTTCAGTGTAGCCTTTGAAGATTACCTTTGGACGGCCTAGCTTTCTCATAAGACATTTAAGAACCTACAGCCATATACATTTTTTTCATTCATATGTGAAATCTCCCTTACAAGTAACTATCAAACCCGCAAATATACAGGCTTTCTCAAGACTGAATGTGATTATATATCCTAATCGCACCAGGAGTCAATTAAAAAGGGTGCCTAACCTAAACAACAATTGCAAACGTCATAAACTTATCGAATACGGGGTTTACCTACCAGCTCTTGATAACAAGGACAACATTTTTATGCAAAATAATAGTAAGCAAGTGACATTATTAAAATTATAAATATGTGCATGTAGACCTCTCAGATATACATCAATGAAGTTTTATATACATATATATTTAAATAAATGACAGGTATCAAAAGCCAAGACGATATACTTTGAGATGTACTATACCAGGTATTATTTCCTCCAACGAGTAAATGCCTGTTTATATTGATGTCAATAAACTTATATCCTTTTTAAATGTTGACTGTAATAACACATTAAAGGTTATAAAAGGCAATAAAATACATTTACTAAAATATATAGTCGTAGGGCTTCAACTTTTAACGTAATGTAACTACAAACATAAATTTATTAGCCAATTTAGGCTTTATTTTTTTCCCATCCTTCTTTCCTTCTACTCAAGGGTATTTTTAAGGCTGTCGTTTTTTCTAAATGGGGGCTTGTTTACGATAATCCAATTATATTTCCATTTCAGAGCTTGTACAAAATATCTGTATAAATAGATTTTTCTTCACTTATTTCTCACTCAATTAAATTTAAACTTAGCTATAAATAAAAACAGATCTCTTTATTTGGTACTATATATTACGAGCCTTTCATACCAGCATGAATCGCGGCATCGTTTCCTGGCTTGTCGAATTGAAAATTTAATACAAACATCTTACTAAGGGGTTCACAAGAACTTTTAGTTTGGCGTATGATACCTAATTTTTTTTCCAAAAAAAAAATAGAAAGTTTATTTTAACCTCTCAATTATATGGGTTAAAATTATATCATCCGCCCTGCAGAACATAAAAATAGAGACATTGCGGCCATTCATATTAATTTCTTACTTTTTATTAAAACTACAAACGGCGCCCCGATGTTATCTTCAAAACCCCGATGTTATCTTAAAAATGTCCAATCTCCACTGACGTCGCGATACTTATTTTTTTGTGAAATTCGTTTTTATATTACTTTGTATATAAAAAAGGGCATTTTATTGCCATCGTCAGACACAGGTACAATATGTTGTTTTCGATGACTCATCGACTACTGTTTACTCTTAAGGGTGTTTTATCCATCACTGCTCTTAGTGCATAAAAATTCAGTTTTTTAATGACATTTCTGTTCTAAAATAAAAATTTAAAATTCAGTTACCATCAATCTTTGGGGTTACTAGTTACCCATCTTTAAAAATAAAAACCCTTTTTTATTTTATACCTTGTAGAAAAATTATGGGAATTTCAAAATTTCTTCATGGACCTATAAATTTTCTAAAGGGGTTTAAAATTTAAATCACCAAAGATTGTCAATTCTGTTTTTATTTTGAAACAGAAATATGTACGAAAAACTAAATATTTTGCCGTTTTTTGAAATATTCCGAATACTTCTGAAGATATTCGAGAAAACCCGAAATTATCGTTTGTAAGTTGTAAAAAAAAAGATAGTACTTTGCTATCATAACCAAATTTAAAATTTTATGGACCCGTCATATTTCCACTTTATAGCTGGTACAAAATATCTGTATAAATAGATATTAAATTATTAACGTTCGTTTCGGATGTTCCCAGGTGCGGACAGACGCTCACTATAACTAGGATGAATGCATAAACATTTTAAAAATTTATGATGCAAATATACTTTGGGAAAAAATGAATTAATATAGTTTAAGGTATTTATTAAAAAAATCATTGTTAAATCATCAACCTGATATAGGAAAAGAAGACATTTATTTTCAGAAAATTGTATACTGTGTTGTTAAATTTACAATATTTTTAAAAGCAGTAATCCATCTTTAGAGGGTGGGCAGAGACAATATTGACAAATGAATCAAAAAAACAAAAGCAGGCATGAGTAAGCTTTATCCCTTAATCGGGAGGAAAAGCACCATGAACCTCAAAACCAAGCTTATTATGATAAAGGCCATAGCCAGACCACAACTTACCTACGGGTCGGCGGCGTGGGGCTATGCGGCCCCTTCCCATATTAAGAGACTTGAGTCACTGGAAAATCACTACGTCAGATGCGCAGTGAATGCACCATGGTTTGTGAGAAACGCACATATACATAGAGATGTTAACTGGGAACCCCTGTCAGCCTTCATGAAAAGGAAAGCCAGGAAAATGTTCGGAGAAATAAGAACGCATCCGAACGAAGAACTTCGTAGGCTCACATATTATAATCCAGAGGGGGTATTAAATGTAAGGAGGGCACACAAGCGGCCAAGAAGTCAACTTTAAACATAAAGAAGAAATGTAAAAGTGTTAACTAAGCTAAATTAACTTAAGTGTTTAACTAAGCTAAGTTAACTTAAGTGTAATGTTATTAATTAGGTAACATAGAAGCCCTGTAAGTACTAACCCATAAACCAAAAAAGGGGCTTACCCGCCAAAACCAGACGATGCTTGTATGGTATCCTGGCAGAGGCATCTTACACTATACGCCACTACACCACAAACAACACATAAACACACCGACACAGTAAGCCATCGCCAAAAACAACTAACCCTTCAACAACATACAGAGACGACAAATTCCTGTATACGCGGTCAACGTATACAGGTGGATCCAAAACAAAAACATGCTTCGGCGTGGAGATGTGGAGAGATCAGCAAGACGTCTGGAGGTTTTTATGGGCCACTCGGGCCCGGAAACTAAAAGAACGCGGGGTGTTTTAGTCGATAGGTAGCCCCCTCAGGGTTGAATCCGACATCACTAGGTGTCTTTGGAAGATCTCACCTCGACAAAAAAAAAAAATTACAGTGTGCTAGCAGGGCACTTCTACTTTAACCTAAGCAATATTATTGACCGGTGGAACGTGGGTCGAACTACTGGTCTAACCATTTTTTAACATTTTTATTTAATAGGCCACTGCTGTACGCCATCCAGGGGCCTTTTCTCTGCTGCCCACCACCTAAAAACGGCATTGCGCTACTACGTTTTGCAGATGCCTAGATTTGGTTATCTTAATATAATGTTTATTTGAAATTTTTAATATATCTACGGTCCATTAATGTAACAACGACGATATGATGCTTTTGTATTCTACTCTAAAATCCTACCGAATATGTCGACGAGAAAACCATGACCTTCTCAATGCAAAAGGATGTGCCCTATTATTTTTTGGGTTGCATACTTTACATGTTAGATTACGTCACTATAAGACCCGGTCACCGGAACCGAATTCAAACAAAAACATATTACGTTAGACCTCGAAATTTTAGTACTGGTGCCTGTCCGGGCTTTTGCGTTCGGTTTGTTTTAGCTTATTTATTAAAAACACCATTTAAATGTTTGCTGTTAAATAAATAATTCTCAATATCGAGTTGTTTAATTGCATATAAGCGCATATGCGGTAAAAGCTTTTTCTGGCATAAAATGCGGGAAGACATAGAATCGTAAATTAGAATTATAACGATTTATTTATTTTAATTATGGTTGCACATTTTGTACCAGCGAATCTTGGATTTTTGAGGTAGGTTTAATTTTTGTTTTTTAACTTAGAACATGCATTTCTATAAATCACGGCTCATTGACCCCTGTTAATTGACATTTCATATAAAAACTAATGCATGCGTCATTCTTTGTCACTTCATTCTGAGAACTTCGATGGTGGCGGTGCCGTCGTGCCATAATACAAGAAAAAACAATGGGTGGATTTTTTTGTTTATTTTAATGCAATGCATTTAAAAATATTTTTCTGAAACGTGTTTTCATATCAAGGATTTACGGGATTAAATATAATGTGTCAATTCCATAACACCCTGTATATAAGATTGTTTTTTTTTAAAGACAACTGCCTGCCTTTCTTTTTTTTGAATAAATAAAATATCCATACAATATAGACTCGGAGCTCAATGTGGCAATAAAGATAAAGACAAAAGTTTTATTTGTTTTTGTCAGGCAATATCCAAACGTAGACACTTTTCTTCCACATTACAAATCAATGTTAATGTACCTACACGAAAGAGCATTGACGTCCATAAAAGGGGTCAGGAAAACACATTACCCCCTTGAGCATTGGTTAGGATCAAGGCATTTACATTAATGGGACCCTAAAGGAGGAAATATCCACCGCTTTTTTACTACCAGTTTAAGGAAAGTCGAATAAAACATATTTTAGAAATACACATATTTTATCGGGTCAAATTTCCCTCGTATCTGTTTTAGCATTGTTTTCCTTTTAAAATTCATAAAACCTGCCGCATTGGGGGCTTTGCGGTATTTCAAATAACAATAGCAGAATTAATCGAAAACGGAAGCATTTAAAATAATACAAAGTGTTCATCACTTGGAAAATGTACGAGTCGTAAAAATAATTGCTGAGAAGTAGATATTCGCTAGCGTATTGATTACCTAGCTCTTCTGTAGTTAAGGGGGGGGGGGGGCTTGGTGATTTTTTTAAATTTTCTTGGGACGACACTGATTAAGTTGAACTTTTTGTCTTCAATTCGTACAAGGAACCTTTTAAAGTTTGCCTACGTACTTAAATACCACCCTGTATAACACATTAATTTAGATAAGAAGATGTAAATTAAAAAACTTATCCAATTAAAATGATTTTTATTCAAAAAATAAATCATAATTAAATTTAATAATGATTACGATTGAAAAAAACAATATTTAATTTATCTCAAAAAATAAGTTAAGAAAAGGCCTGCTACAAAAAAATATTAATTAAGTTCCTGGTTGGAGATAAATAAGTTTATAATTAAAAGTTAAAACGAAAAATCTTATTTTAAATTTATGTTAAATTAAAAATAATGCAAAAAGATAGAGACTAAATAAAAATGATCATATTTTGTATGACAATATAACAAAAATATACTGTATACATATTTTTTATTAGGTAGTAGAAGCCACAGGCGATTATTCTAAATTTTAAAGTCATTATTGTAAGTAGAATGCTATTTTTTTCTACTTTAATTCAAAATTTTATACAGCGTATATTATTATTTTTGTTTTGAGAATGCTTCATTTTTTTAAGAGCTAGCTTTCTAATTGAACTATCTAGATGCACATATATTGTGCTATTATTCTTTATGATTTTAAAACAATTTTTAATTAGAAAATTCATTATAAAAAATAAGAAAACTAATTTTCTAGTATCTAGAACTTTAAAATTCAAAATTTGAGACTTCTTAAAAAAATAATGGAGGTCTTCAAATTTGTATTATTTAATGCTTCCTAGCATGTATCCAATTACCATATTAAGTTAAATTTTGAAAGTTTAAGACGTTTAAAAAGTTAAAGGTAATCCCAAGACAGGGTTTTCCATTTATTATATTATAACCATCCTAAAAGCTTGAGGCAGGCACGTATAAGAGAGAACAATATTACGCAGGGTATATAGCCGAGAGGTACACTTGCATTTCCGGGATTGAAAAAAACGATAGGAAATAAACTAATAAAACAGCTAATAAATTGTTGGAAAATCTGTTTTTATAAATTTTAATTTAATATCAATATTTAAAGGGTTAAGAAGGCCATAGAATTATGTAACAGAAGTTAGTGATATAGTCGAGTATCCAATTAAGCAATTAAGTTATTAGCAACATAATGCACTTCTTACATGTAATGTAATGTAAAATAATGTAACACGTAAAACGACTACAACTATTATATCAGTGACCGGAACGCGCCATCCTCTTGTTCGAGGATGACTAGCGATGTTGCTAATTCTACTACAATTAAAATTGTATAACTGTAAATTTCATTAAATTAACTATCGTATTGCTTCCTTAGCGATACCCCTTATTATTAAAAGCAGCAAAAGGAGATCGTTGTAGTAACAAAAATAAAATTTAACAAAAGCTATGTAGCTCTAATAGCAATATGTATGGCTGTGCTTATATTAATTAGGCGGTATTGTTTTTTTTTCGAGGGCCCGTCCGTACTTCAGATGCACTTAGGCCAGGTTTGGCCCATTGTACTCACCCTGTTTAGCTGTTACACCCACTCTGTGGTCCCAGTTCCTTGCACTAGTTTGTGTAGGTCAACTGGTGAAAGGGTAAGGATGTCCTTTGGTTTTAGTTTTGGTTGCCCAAGTATTTATTGCCTCTTCCGATCTAGTGACTCGCAATGGCAAACTATGTGCTGTACAGATTCCCTGACTTGTCCGCATAATCTGCAGTCAAGGCCTATATTGTACAGTTGCATTCTGTGCAAATGGTTCTTGACAGCCATGTGTCCTGTTAGAATTCCTGTTATGGTTCTCAGCTGGTTCATGTTCATTTAAAGCAGCTGTTTCATAAGTCTTGGGTCTGGATCTCCAATGAAGCTTTTGCTGTGGTGTATTCCCTGTCTGTTGCTCCTGTGGAGTGGATTGTCCTTATATATGTTTACGATGACCATATATAATTTTTTCGGTGTATATTTTTCATTTATTGAATTGGGACTACTTAAAATTACTGTACAGTAAATAGCAAATATACGATATGTGAAAGAAATTCTGCCAGAGCGGCTCGACGCCCATGGCCGCGTAGAGTTGCGGGTCTGGATAATTTTTCGGTCGTGAGGCTATTCGAAATGTTTCAATATACAATTACCAAAGAGGAACCAATATTCAGCGATGTTTCCCGTCATTCGACTTGCCTACGTAATTACTTCGTGATTGATTTGCACATTTCCCATTTTCATTGCATTCCGTTTCGCAAAACGTTATTAGCATACGCAGTACGTTATTTAGTAAAATTTTGACATAGCATTTCAAGAAATCCCATCACATAACATCGTTGACGATAAACAAATAAAGAATTGATGTCTTGAAATTTTTCAGTGAAAAGTGTCAAGTCGCCAAACTATAGCATGGACGGATTAAAAACTTATGAGTAACACTGGAAAAAATACCTACCTAGCAATGGAAGAGTGTTTGCTTGCAATTAAAATCAATTAATAGAGGTCAGTGACCCGTCATTTATGGCGATAGCACTTGTTCCAAGTTTAAAAAAATTAACCCAGTTCAAAAATCCTAGTATGGCACAAAATTTACAACCATATAAAAAATGGTTTTAAATCCAATTTACAGTTAATGTGTGACATCAAGTCGTTTTAAACATACACTTAATGCATACGTTGATGCAATTACCTAATAAATGCTTGCAGAGCTGTGCGTATTATATAAAAAAATATTGTGCAAGAAATTATATATAATATGTAGATCATTCACACTAATATTATGTGGAATAGTTCTCAAATAACAATAAAAATCAGACTTTCTGCATTATTTACTGACAGTGGTTTTAAAGTTAAACTTTAGACAAATATTCAAAATTATGTCGTTATCGTTAGTGTAACTCGAAAAATGTATCAACTCAAATTGACAATGTATGAAAAAACAACGTTCTAAATTTTTAAAATCTAATACTCTTTGTTAGAAAATAAAAATTTAATTATATCAATGAACCTTAAAAATTAAGAATACTACACATAAAATAGCTATAAAATTGTCCTATTGAAATTCACACTATTTATTAGAATATTTTTATTTCCTCATAAACAAATAATTCCAGATCTAATCCTGGTAAAGACAAATCAGCAAGATTACCATACTGGCAAATAAAAGCCATTCAGTACTTCTTGCAGCGCCATCTGCTCTGTATCCGGTAACGTCTAAGCTACGAATGCAAGACGTGTTTTAATTTTAAATAATCCGAATTAAATTCAAAATTTCGATGTACGAACAGGCGAGGTTTCTTGAACGTCTGCTTTCTAATAGTGCTGTGGTTAGTGCTTATTTCTAATTTTAATAAAATATATTTAAAACATTACGGGTTAATTAAGTTAATACCATTTTCCTCAAGTTTTTCAACTGCAGTGCATTACTCTGTTTTTCTCAATAGTGTGATTCTACAGGCAGTATCAGTTGGACAAACAAATTTCTGCCACACCTTTCTTTTTTTGTCATCTTGGCATCGTCAAACGGCTAGTATTATGTGATGATTATCCTAAACAAGCTTTTTGTACCACGTAATACATTTTGGAAAGTATGTACATAACACAAAATTCAGAACGCGATTCACTTCTGTCACTCGTAAATGATTGTCATGTTGTTTAGGTTATACAATATACATACATTGTATGAATGATAGAAGAGTTTTAAGCTTGCAATGTCGTTATTTGTTTTAAATCACAACATTTCAACTGATAGTATTTCCATTCGTCTTTAGTGAATACGTTTTGAATAAAGACGACTGGAGATACACATCAGTTGTTACTTAAAACAAATAAAGACAATGCAAGTTCCAAACTCTTTTATCATTTAAGAAACATTATTGTTTTCAACCTTCATCTACAGTTTATAATTGACATTCTAAAAGATTTTTATATTTAGTATTGTATTATTTTTATTCAATATCTTTAAACGTATCGACTCA
Organism: Polydrusus cervinus; assembly: GCA_935413205.1. Classification (NCBI taxonomy): domain Eukaryota; kingdom Metazoa; phylum Arthropoda; class Insecta; order Coleoptera; family Curculionidae; genus Polydrusus; species Polydrusus cervinus. Next base: position 11,172,152 of record OW284520.1, on the reverse strand, counting down.
TATGATTCAACTGACTGAGGTGGCTTTCTGATGTCTACTTGTAATTAATATGAGTTCAACCTTTGGACAGGCATTTATAATTTTTATTTAAACTTTACCAATAAACTAAACTCCTGAATTTAATAAAGTCACAATCGTTGCACACTAAAATTAATTTGCCAAAAGAGTTTAAATAATAAATATGAATAAACTCATCCATTCAACTTTTTATTCTTTTAGCTTTAATATTTCAGATAGTTGAAACTTTTTTATTCTGACTTTTTACTACCACCAACCTTACTTTTAATTACTTTAGCATCTCTTATTGGGTTTCTACTCTAGCCTGTAACGAGACGTAGACGTAAGTTTGCATAACTTAGCACTTCAAGTTTTTAATTACATAAATTAGCATGCAACTTGAATTTTAGTATGGTTATTTTGTTTATATTAGGACGCCCTTAAAAGCACCAAACATATATCAGTCCTAATAATAATTCTTAGCTGCCTGTTAAACTGTAATTTAACTTAAGGTAAGCATACTTTATTTTTTATAAATTATTTATGACAAGGGTTTTTAAACAAAAGGAAAAGTAAAAACAAAATGATTTAACTTTAAATATGAGACTAGATAAAAACAAGAAAAATGTACAGTGCATTTTTTTCATTAGCACAAGAAAAACTGATAATGACTTTTATTGATGAGGATAATAAAATAATACCCATAAAATTTTTTGTTTTTAGATTAATTTATTTTTTTTATAATAATGTAATAATTAATTTTATTTATAGTTTATTTTTAATTTAATTTTATTTTATTTTAATTGATTAGATTTAACTTTATTTTTGTTTTATTATGGTAAAATAAAGGATGTGGGTTTGCTTGTGAAGTTGTGTATGTGTCTGGTTTTTGTGTTAGTATGGTGTGTATGTAGCCTGATGATGAAATTGATGGTCTGATATACGACACCAGACTGGTGCGGCGTATGTTAGTGTTGGTCCGATTATTTGTTTGTATATTGTAAGTTTGTTTTGTGTAGATACGTAAGAGAGTTGTAATTTTTGAGAATGTTTTCTGATTATTCTTTTATCAAATGTAATTGTTACGGGAAACCCTTCTTTAAATATATTTTTTTAACAAATAAAAATTGCAAATGTTTTAAACACAGTGCATAAAAGCAAAACAATAAATATCAAATTCCCCATCTCCACTGTGATAGTCTAGATCTCTATCCGACAAATGTTATTATAGCGAGTACTCTAAAATAATTCGGTTTTCCCAACACTATACTAAGAAGTGTGACATTAAGAGGACTCCATACAACTTTAAAATAAGATTTCGTCCCTTGGGTTTATTAATCCATTAAGAAAAATATGTTGTATAAAAAAGTTTTTAGAAATTAAACAAATAATATTGGAAAGTCCTTTTGGACTTAATCGGAATAGTTTGATGTCTAGTATCTCCAGTTACTCTACAGCCCATAAGTTATGGGACAAACTGCATAGCTAGACGAGTTACAGAAGACTGTGAACTATTCCAGCCCCATGGTAAATGTCAAATATTTACTTTTTTTATAAACAGGCCTGTATACTCTCTCTCCTCGACAATATTTATATATCGGGGTAAAATTGAATACTCCAATTTCATGTCCGGTTAGCGTACTTACCTATAATTTTATGCCTATTTCTATGTTTATATACAGGGTTAGGAAAGATTAACAGAACGGTCCATTATTTTAAGATTTTTTGTGTTCTCTTTAAAAAAATATAACTTTATTTCACCACAACTTTTTGGACGAACCTATATAATCCAATGTATTACAGATATGTAGTTTTTTTAAAGCCCTACATTTTTTATATAAGATATTTTTTGCTAACTTATGTATCTTATAATCTACCATTCTGGTAATCTTTCCTAACCCTGTATATGCAGTTAGTTTATTATATCTCTATTTATAAGTTAACATAAAAGAGAACGAGATAATTAAATGCCCTATTCAGTTGCTTATTACCTAGGCTATTGAGGCTAAACGGTGAAGCGGTATGTTAAATTTAAATTAAATGTAGTTAAAACTTCTATATTCAAGGTAAAAATATATTATTTATGCAACATCTCTATGTTTTATAAATTTAAATGAATATAAAAAATAATACAATATATTTTAAACTGTTTCTTAAGCTTTGCTGGGTCAGTTAGAATCTGTGGGCAAATTTTTCCTTGCTATGTTTTTTTTTAAATACCATCATTTATAAGAAAATTTTAAAATGCTTTAAAAAACCTTCTCTATACATTGTTGTTTGATTGACGATACCAAAATTTACACTTTTTGATATATTTACAAACCAAATACACTTTAAAACGTATCTAAAATTACAAATAAATATTTATTTTAGTTATCAATCGTGACAATAAATGATGTGTTTTCTTCTAGAGTTTAACTAAATTGAAATTCTTTCTATATAAAAGCAACTAATCAGACAAAAGCGAAAATCGAAAATAAATACACGAAGAGCAAATTCTATTAGCCGATTTTACTCCCTAGAGAGAGCTTAGGATTTTACAATAAAAGAAATTACATCGACTTTGTCAACTTGTATATATATAGGCCTCTTGCAATACAGAGTGACGTAGCCGACTGTTTAATAGAACAAATCAACAACTTTAATTCACCAGGAAAATAATATTTCTGTTAGATTTCATATTAGGTATCAATATTCTGTAAAACAAAGTCCCCTAAGGTATCTTTTCTTGTGTTATATTCAACATATGCATGACCATTTTGCAATGAGTTATCGTAGATTTCATATTAGGTATCAATATTCTGTAAAACAAAGTCCCCTAAGGTATCTTTTCTTGTGTTATATTCAACATATGCATGACCATTTTGCAATGAGTTATCGTCTGCAAACTGGAGATTCAACAAGCGAATTTTTAAAGAACTTGACCTTGCATGTTTTCACTATTGTACTACTATCACGGCACTGTTTTTCAAGTTATCGCCTTCGCACCATTAGTACACGTTAAAATACACTAATTCTAGTCCAAATATTAGTTTCTTGTTGTATCACTAAAAAAGATCCTTGGCTAATTGCATTCATTGGCCAGTTGCATAATCAGTAATTGATTAAAAAATTGCATATTTTCTGTAAATGACTCGGAGAAAATATAAAAATTTAGTTAAGTCCAACATGTCTGTTAAATGGAAAAAACTTCACTTAATTTTACCGTTTAAATTAATTGACAGTCAAGCAGCTCTTAGGTCGCTGATATGGAACAAGGTAACCTCAATACTGGTATGGGAATGTCAAGAGGAACTGGAGGCCTGGCAAAAGTAAACAAAGTAATACTGCAGTGGGTACCAGAAGACGAAGGTATTACAGAAAATGAAAAAGTCGATAAACTTGCAAGAAAAGGCTCAGAAAATACATTCATTGGTCCAGAACTGGCATTCGGAGTACCAAGGTGCACAGTACGAGATGCCATAAAGCAATGGATCAGAATCGAACACAAAATTCACTGAAGCAACAGACAGGGATTACACACAACGAATGTTGTTTTATTTTCAAATGTCGGAGTAATTTTTAAGGCTTTATATTTTCCGGACAGAACAGAACTTCGTGGCTAGCAATACACTGTGGTTTGTTATCCAGTAAAATAGGTTCATAATTTAAATATATATAGTTGCATAACTTGTTCTTTTTCTCCACTGTTCACCAGATGTAGACGAGTTCACTTCTTGATGCAATCTGATTTAAATATTGATACAGTGTTGACAAAATATGACCTTATATTATCAGTAACTTTCAGGTGGTTAGAAAATTATTCTTTATGCATTTTCCAAACAAATTAGTACTGGCAACAAACATATTTTTTAACCTAACAAGCAGTTAGTTTACTAATAACAAAAGTGACTTGTAACCAATACCGGAATCGGCCTAGCAATAAAATGTAGTCTCGTCACTAAGTTTGCTCTTGAGGCTATTATAACTAACTTTTCTTGTCATGGAAAACAAGATTCTGGTAAACGAAGGAGAAATATTACAGATTGTTAAAAAATTAATTCAGTTGTGGATACAATGAAATATCAACAAGCTTAATAAAGTTTATCATAACGGCAATAATAGAGCCTGTAGTTTATGTCATTAATAATTTTCTTGACTTTCAGAAAAATTAAATCATGCCTTGATAGTTCCAATTCTTAAAAAAGGTGATTATAACAACATAGAAAATTATCGTCCAATAAGCCTACTCCCTACCTTTTTACTTAAATACTTGTGTTTTTTGATATGTATGACTTAAACATATTGTACTGTACATTTCGGGGAATGCCGATCAGGTGTTCGGTATCACCCTACAGTGGTTAAGCATTATCCGACATGTATTGAAATACTTACTAAATACTTTTTATTGATTTTTCTTTTGTGTAAAACTAATTGTATTATGTATTAGCAGATGCCGAGTAACTACAAAAAAACTGGACGATGTAGATCCACTGGACATAGAATTTGATAAAAATGAAGGAGTTTTACTATGTAAAGAATATGGGAAAAAATAAATGTGGTATCGATATGTTGGCTGTGGAGGTTGGGTTCATAAGCTGTGCAGTGAAGCCGAAACACCAGAAAATTATATTTGTGTATAATATCGTGGGCTTAGAGCGAAAACTCACTAAGTCAACGATATATGCAGCAGTAGGTTCGTTAAGAGTCACTAGGGTACCTAATGACTTCTTCCGTAAAATGAAAATTGGATGATTGACTTAGTTTAAAGTAACACTGAGAAATATATTTGACTTAGTGTTAGTGAGTTTTATAAAATATTTATTTAGTACAGTTGGACTAAATGGAAATTAAAAATTTTGACTTAGTGAGTTTTCGCAACAAGCCCACGATATTTTACTACCAATTTTTTTGTAACTTTTCATTTTGTTCGGGATTACCTATCTCCTGTACCCAATTACTTGCAGCCTTCGGGTAATGCCGATTTTGTAATGTTTTTTTAAAACAGGTTTTGTGTTTTTTTCATATTATCTGGATTAAAAAATGTGTTGCAATTTATTTTCTAAAACTTTCTTTTATAGAATACATCATGACCATAAGTCTACTAATTTTAGATTTAGTATTACTTTTCGTTCGTTCGTTAGGTTACTTGAAATAGACTGAGAAAGCGACAGAGTATGGCAAGATGTAAGTAAGCAAAGGAATTCTGCAGCTAAACGTCGATTTGTAATTGACCCAATAATTACTTTTGCCGGCCACCCAGTATAAGTATCTTATTTTACCATAACAATGCTGCTTGCAATGAAAAAAAGTTCCGAAAAATAAAAGTGGACCTTTGTATCGCTACGATTTATATGAAGTAATAATCTTGGAGCATGTGTGCTCGCTATGGGGTAAAAGAACTGTATTAAATTTCTTCGGTTATTGTCGAGCTCAACCGAGGGTATTAAAACAATTCCGAGAAAAGCTGGGTTTATATATATTTTTATTTTCTGTAGCTGACGTAAATTAAAAACAATTGAAGTATTGAAAGTTTTAGTTTGGCTTTCGTCTAGAAAGTAATACGTCTATTGCAACATCTATAGATGATGTGTTCAGCTGGTGTGTTCCATCAAATATTGATTAAGCAGTTTTAAGTTATTCTAGCTTTACTGATGAGCCATTATAGGGTGAAACGCGTCTGGGGATGGGTACGACTGAATGAAAATATATTTTTTATTAAATTCATCGTGCATATTAAAAAAATTAGTTAATGCTTTTCATAAATTGCATAGGAAGTTAAATGGACAATAGGAAAAATATTTAGTCAGAGGGTACCGGCTTTTTTATTAAATGTATCAGATTTATGCCCTTTGTGATCAAATATTGAATTTAGAATTATTTTTTGTAAATAAAATATGTCTTATATTACATTACTGATACCTGGGAAAATTTGGAAATTGTCGATATAAACTTTATAAAGTAAACTATCTAAAAAATCGGATTAAAAAAATTGAAAGAATATTACAAAAATATTTAAAATCGTTTTGTGCTTAAAATTCTAAAACGTGAAAATTATAGTAATTTTTATTGATAATAATAATTAAGAGGAAAAAAATAATTAAACAATTAAGTGAAATGAAGCGTGACTAGTAAGTTAAAGCGCCACTTAAAATTATTTGATAGTAACAATATAATAATGTATGATTTACAACTATTTATTTAGTGCACAATATATAAATATACGATGTATATTCTGTCTGTTCGAGCGGTCCCACCATTGTGAGATAGGAAATGTGCTTATGGGTGAGATTTTAAGTTTACGTAAAACATGCAAAGAAGCTTTGGAACTTCTGCGGCGGTGCCAAGTTAATTTGGAATTATTGACAATTGTGATATTTTAAATTTTTTTAATAATTTAACTTTAAAAAAAGTCTTAATCATGGAACAGTATCCCATAAACCCTTATTTAACCGACATGTTTAGTCTTCCGGTTTCCAATATTCCAATATCTGGACTATTAAGACAAACAGACAGATACATATTTTAGTAGTTTTGAATTTGATATATATTATATCGTTTCTTGTCTAAAATTTACTAACACTTATTTATTCTTACAGTTCCTTATTGTTTGGTAATAATTTGGCTTCTTTTTTTAGATACTCTAACCGAACATGTCCACAAAATTTAAATTGTTTTTTTTTTGTGTAAACTCGACAACTATAATTCCTACATTTCTTTTATTACATAAGTTTTCCAATATTGTGTCAACTTTGTTTACATTTTCCGAGGTTTTATTTATACTTCCAGCGTAATAAAAATCCCGAAAAAATGGCTCCGTAGTTTGCCAAAAAATAAATTCATTCTTATTTATGATAAAAGGCTGTTTATATTTTACTTAGGTTTTTATTATAGAGGGTTAAACATAACTTGGTCTCTGTAATAGGATAAATTATCGAATTTTGAAAGTTCATTAAATGCACTCAAGCCAATAATAACTTTGAAAAAGGGTAGAATAAGTATAAAAATAACGAAATAGGGACACTAATAGCTACTGTGGCCCCATTTCATTTCCTTTTAACCAACGATATTGATAAAGATGGCAGCCATTACTACGGAGGCCTATTTAGAAAAGAATTTCGAGGCAAAGCAGAATTGACAAAATGGTCTTTGCTTTATTATTCGCATATTTTTGGATAATGATGAAAAGGCTGTAATGTAACAAAAGTTCATTTTATTAAAAGGGTAACCAATTTTAAAGCGAGAACAATTTTTGTAAACTTTACAAAACAACTAGAATATACTTTTGGGTACCTAGGGCCTAATAAAATTTCTTTATCAATAAATACGGACAAATCCGACCAGTTGGTGTAGAATTAAATAAACTTGTATACATTTTTAGGAAAAGTGTACCGATGTATTTCAAAATACAGTAATTTATTCATAAAAAAAAGTGTTGCAACAGTCAAGCTTATATTAATCATTAAACTAAGTGTTCGGTTTTGCTATTTTTAATGAAATTTAATTCGATGGCAAAAACATAATCCACTGCTCCCTCTTAAAGCCCGGATGCCTCTTAACGATGTTTTTCCATTTTCAGCAAAGTAAAATAAAGCTTTACCCCGCACCTCATGTTTCTTATTTTTATCTGGATGCATTTTATTTCCAGTTGGAAACTTTATTATTGTTCCCAACAATACAGACAGCTAAACAGTTTCCGGTATGCTTTAAGACCGGATGAACTTAATAAGCTTGTAAGCAATTAGTCACTTTTTCATTCCTACCACTTTACTTATTTTAACTATAGTTATTTGCTTTATTGTAAATATATACAGGGTGTCCCATAACTTATGGGCCGTAGAGTAACTGGAGATACTAGACATCAAACTAAGCCGATTAAGTCATATAAGCTTTTTCGGATTGTTACTCGTTCTAGAGATACAGGGTGTTGATGCAACTAGCGCCTTCTAGTTTAAAACTTAAAAATTTCTACAAATTCTTATTTCTTGCTCATAAAAACATAATATTGCCAACTTTCAATTCGATTCATCGAACCGTTTTAAAATTAAGGCTTATTTTCGAGAATAAACTTTTGTTTTCAACACCCTGTATCTCTAGAATAAGTAACAATCCGAAAAAACGTATATGACTTAATCGGCTTAGTCTGATGTCTAGTATCTCCAGTTACTCTACGGCCCATAAGTTATGGGACACCCTGTATAAAAAATATAAAACTGGATTTTGCGGCCTAATAATACACCAAGAAGTTGCTTTTTAAACACATCTATACACTACACGCCACTGTGCCCATGGCTTTTTCTAATTAATTATGTTTTTCCGATGGAAATTTCTTGCGAAAAATATGACTTTTTGTTGTCTTTTCTTTAGGCATTTTGCTGCTTGCTGTTTTGTTATTTGTATATTATCTTTTGTTTCCCCCAAAGCCACTTCCTACACAATGAAGTTTTTGTGTGCAGCCAGAAATGTGGTCTACGATTTATTTACATACTTACGTCACTAGAAAATTTTGGCACTAAAAAATGTAAGAAAAATGTATAAAGCGAAGTCTATATCAACAATAAAACGATAAAACTATTTATGCCGTTTTATATTTGTAATCATATGTCATGATGATGAAATTTTTTTGGTTTTAATGGAGTTTAAATATAGACCGGGATGAGGATGAAATGAAAAATGTTACTGGATATAAGAAATGGAAACAAGAGTAAATAGTATTCACCTGAAGACGACTGGAGATACTTACCAGTTGAAACGTTGTGATTCAAAACAAATAAAGACATTACAAGTCCAAAACTCTACTGCCGTTCAAGAGTAAATATAAACAGTTTTTTATTGATTATGCATGTCTTAGAAATAAAGGAAAGTGTTGAGCTGATCCGTATTTGATAAAAAAAAGTGTCTCCTTCCCATTTTTCTCTCCTTCTATTGATAGTAACTTTTATCAAAAAAATCAAACTTCTGTTTCAGTGAATAGATGCCCAGTGGTTTGTTTGGCAGAGCTGTGAAGGGGGTGGGGTGGGGTGGGGGGGGGGGGGGGGGGCTTAAACGTGCGCTATTGAACCTGCTATTATACTTAAATGCTTAAACTTTTAAAAGACTATGCGAGCCAGGAAGTTTTAAAGCAGATTTTTTGAAACATTGGGCAGTATTTTATGAATTAGGCGATAATAATATAACTTTAAAAGCTTTTTAACTAAGTATATTTGTAAACCGAATTTAATGCACTTCCCTTTTTAAAACTTATAAGTCTTTAAGTAGCATTTATTTCTTATATTTTTTAAAGTCATGTCGTAAAATGTGATAATAAGTTTCAAGCGTATATACAGGGTGGTGATGAGAGTATCGTGATCTCGGAAACTATAAGAAATAAAAAGGTACTCTAGTTTTAGATAACTATGTTAGTAGTTTATTGGTGCTTGCTGATCGATTCTGGTTCTTTTGATTTTTGAGATGTTTTGGACAAACTGAAAAGTTGCATTTTCTTAGATCCCTTGTAAATTTTTATTTCTCAATAATTTTTAAATCTGTAAACACATTTTCTACATAGAATATGTATACTGGGTCATATACTAATTATAACGTCTCGCTGGAACCATCATCAATTTATCAGCGAAGCTTTTTAAAAGATGGTCGGCATTTTGAACCTCAGTTTTCGCTTGATATTAATTATAACATTTTAATTTTAATTAAAAATTGTATAAACAAATATTGTTATTTAATTAACTTTAAGTAAAATTATTATTGGGTATGCCGGTATTGCCAAATATGTGCTAAAAATGTGTTTTTTAGTTGTTTGAGGTTACAAATTCTTATTTCGTATGTGTTTGATATCATATTATAGGAAAAGTTAAGAACTTTTCAGTGAGTTAAAAAATCCAATACGGCGGCCGTAAGAAAAAGAAAGTTGATTATGATTCCAGGAAACCAAAACGTTGTAACTAATTATGACCAAGTAAACATATTCTTTGTAAAAAGTGGCTAAAAATTTGTGTTTACAGATTTAAAAAATGTTATGAAATAAAAAAGTTACTACCGATCTAAGAAACTGCTCAAGCATCAATAAACTACAAATATAATTGTCTAAAACTTTCCCCATTTAACCGTTTCTCCATCTTTTATAGTTTCTGAGATCGCAGTACTGTCATCACCAATTTCTGGCACCCTGTATACCTACATATACACACTGACAGGGAAAATTATCCTATCCAGTTTACTTCCCAAAGTAAATCAAAGTGTTAAATACCATGTAATTATTGAAATGGATAGCTGCATAAGTGTCAGATTTTATCAATGACAAATAACATATGCCTTTAATAAATTGTTTTACGTGAGGGAACTGTTAACCTATACTTACTTTTAACCTACTTACTTGCGTATACAATCGTTAAATTTAACTAAACTGTATAAAACAATACATCCGAATAAGAGAAAGAACATAATATATAAGAAGCGTAAATTATGAATTTTAATTTAAAAGATCAGAAAATATGTTATTATATATTATCTATATGCTTTTCTGTGATAATTCATAAACCAATATAAGATATTAAAAAAAAAAATTACTCTGACGAAATAGAAAGAAGATAATGTTCTGAACGCTACCAAACCCAGTACCTCTTATTTAACATATTTCATAATTTTAATAGAAAAACAAAATAACTACAAATCTTAAGTGTCTGATTTAATTATCGAAATAAAATTAGCGGCCATAGGGACCTAAAATTTGGCCAATAAAAACAGTTTGGGTAATTTTTTGCAGACACTTTCACCGCAAGCCGATCCTGAGTTGAACGGAAACAAGAAACTATTATTGCCCGACTATTGCCCGACATTAGGACAGAGCAAAAACTTAGATGGGAAACTTATTTGATATCCTTTCTTTCCATAAAGCGTACATCGCTGACAGACACTACGTTTAAATTTCTTAGAGAACCGATTTTATTCTGAAGTTTTTGCTTTGAATTTCAATTTATCTAGTTTGACTGTGGTCATATAAAATGCAGTTTGGTTTTTGCTGCAAACTATCTTTTACGAGTGGAAACTTCAAGTGACTTTTCGAGAAGTTTGTTTCACCTATTAACTTAAAACAAATAAAGTTAAAACAATGCTGGAAGACGACAGATCACATCTCTACTTAAAATAGAAAATCACCTTTTCTAGTTACTGTGTAATTTAAACCTGCCCCAGCTATGGCTATTATAGGTACCTATATTTAGCATCTTAATTGAATGCGATAGTTGTACTTAATTACCCTATCCAAATATTTAAATGCAATAAAGGTTTCTGCTTAAAGATTAGGAACGCCCCAAGGCATACGTTTAAGCAAGTGATTTCGGGCAACCAAATAGTCCCGAAAATCTCCCTTAAGATATTAGAGATTTTAACGGGGCAAATTTTGTGGTTTCTATAACGATGGGACCGTTATTTGTTAATTTCCTTTCGTATTACTAGGGTAAACCGGGAATAGTTGGTGATACTAGGTGACATAGTGATTGTCTTACTTCTTATATCGTCTAAGAAGTGATACTAGATATGCTGTTGGTCTTTTAATTCAGTTAGTGTAATTCCACGTATACACTATTGTTCTGTTTTATCATAAAATCAGTAACCATCTTTCCCGCGTCAATAAAGATGTCTACCATAACAGTGTAAAAGAACCAATCAAGGGATAAATGGACAGTGCGGGATTTTAAAAATGCTGTTCAGATAGTGAAAACTGAACAAATGTCTATTTATCAAACCTCAAAAACATGTTATGACGTTCTTGGGTCAACATTAAACAACATTAAAGATAAGAATTTTTTTAGAGGAATGTTCAGACGTTCAGTATTTCCTATTAAACAAGTTAAGTTTTTAATACACAAAATTATTATAGTAGAAGAGGGAGAGGTACTATAGCAGTATTCTTTCTAGCAATGAAACAAAACACTTTTATTTTTGATCATAGTCTCCATGATCAGAAAAAAAGTATTCCTCTTGTCCTTCTAAATAAGACATGAATGTTCTACTTTAATTTGTTATGATGAGTATGAGCAAACTGACGTCATTACGGATCTTTTCATATATATGTAGATTAATAGTTATTTTTACAATCACCCACTGTATAAATCTCTCCGAGATAATTATTGAGGCTCATATTTGGGACACTCTCTATGTATATTAATGTGTAATACTTATAAGCAATTTAAGTAAAAACCAGTAATAATAGCTTAATATTAATATAATGCTTTTAGAAGCTGACGACGAAAATGTCCTCCCTTATAACTCTTCATGGTTTCCTTTTCGGTTAATTACAGTGAAGTGGATTATGTCTTTAAATGAATCCTCACGTTTAATTGTTTCATTGTAAACTATACTTATCAGTCAGTTTGTGGACCCTTAGACTGTCATTTTACTGTTGACTTGTTCCGGTCGGAATTACAGCGGCTTTACATTTAGCCAAACGGCCTATAACAATGGTTTGATGGATATTGTCTTCTAATCTGTAGATAATTTAGGGGTGTCAATAAAATTATGTTCAGGGATTTTAGTATTAAGTAACCTAATTAGACAAGTCAATGGCTGAACATTTAAAGCCAAATGACATCATAATTACTAAGTAGTTTTTAATTTTAAAATAGAAAGATTAATATTTTATTTTTTAAGAGGTCTTTAAAATTGACTACCTTCAAAGAAAAAAACTAACTTCATCACACACATATCTATTGGTTCAATGACACACTCTGTATCTTGCGTTTCTCAAAACTAATGACAAGTTTATTGTTGGATACTAAATTGAAAATACAGGGTGCTGCAACAGTGCGTTAGCCTTCCATAACTCCTATACGAATTAAGTTAGATACTTTATTTACATGCTGAGTTATACTGTATCATAGGGTGTATTTCAGGCAAATATTTTTCCATATACACGGTGCCCCCAATGTGTGTGATACTAAAAAGTTGTATTTTTTTAAATGGAACACCCATTATTTTATTGCACATTTAGATTGGTATTAGTGTCATTTATAATTGTCCAAGATTTAATTTCATTTTCTTTGGTAGTTTCAGAGCGCTAAATTAAAAACTAGTTTTGCAGTAATGATGAATTCCTTCACTGTATATTTAATAAATACATTTTTTTATGATAGTTCTCTACATGTTTCGAATGTAAAAACATTCATCATCAGGAGAAACAAATTTTAGTTTAATTAGAAACGAACGAATTAGAAAGGAAGCTGATTATCATCTTAACAGAGCTTTAAGAAAATGGTATTATTTATTTTTATTTATTTATTGACATTCAAGGGATATCTACAGACTTGGAAGTCCAAAGTGATATCCATGGATACATAACGTAGTCTACAGATATATTTTTAATACTTATTAGCCTAGTTATAAATTATAAATACATTGAGAAAAAAAGGAGAAGTACTTATTGAATAACATATTGCTCCCTTACACTATTTCGAAAAACCACTATAGAATTACCAAATAAATCAATATTAGCGTATCTCAAATTATCTATAATATATATATATATATATAGGTGCGTTTCTGCTTGAGAAAAGGACGAAAAATTATTGAGATACATTTTGGACCAAATATTAGCCGAGTCAGTTAAATTATTAATGATTTTAAAAAGAAGGATGATATCTGTATGTTCTTGGTGCGCTTCTACCGAAAAAAAGTTATAAAGGGAAGAGTAATTTTAAGTAATATTATTTAAGGATTTATTGATCTCGAGAAAATTAAATATATTTTTTTTTTAGTTAGTTAATGCTTGTTTCTTCCAAACCATTATTTCAGTCTCACATAAATTAATTTCCAATTATCAATTCATTTATACTACAATTTTGCTCCCTTACACTTAAATGTAGCGGACATGTTGGTCTGCTTGACCTTTATCCTAGTGATCGTCTGACCTAGGTAACTTTCCCAATTTTTCAGGTTTTACATTTTCCTCCTAATTCAAAAACAAAAGGAAATCCTATTTATACAACATTCATTTGTGCCTATCTAGAGGAGTTTCTCAAATACTTACCCTTTAAATCTTGTTACTTCAAATTACTTTTCCATTCATAATACTCTTACTTTCTCACAAGGTTTTATTAATTATACCAGTGGAGGAAGACTTAAAGTATCTCATTTTCCTTTCATTTACATTTCCACTCCACTTCAAGTATTACTACTTCTACAAATTTAAAATTATTTTTTTAAATATTGCATTAGTTGAGATTTATGACTTATGACCAGGGATCTAGAGATACTAAGAATCTAATAGTGATAATTTTATATTAAGGTGGTGTAATAAGGTTTCAAAAACGACATATCTCACATATCAGGTAGTTTCTCTAATATAAAACTAGACAGGATATTATGCGTATTTTTTAAATGCTTATTCCAGAAAAATCACAAAAACTATTGTCAAGGAAGTATTTTCGTTAAAATGTAGATTTTTTTATTGTTTTAACAGTTCAGTGTCCGTAGAAGTTTTGCCAGGATTTTTTCTTTGTCTGTATTTATTTTTCTTAGTTAAACTATTTACCGAATAGCAGAAAAGGATTTTATGTTTATTAGATTGTTTGGGCCGTTCTTATTTCAGACTGAAACCTCGAGCTTGATGCTTTTATTATGTCTTGTTTTTGTTTATTATCTTATTAAATAGGGTCTAAAATCTCCCTTGAGTATTTAAAAAAATAATTCTGATGGGATGACTTTTTTTCTTTTCTTGAAAAATATACTGGTTATTTTTATAACAAAAGCTTTTGTGGCTGAAAATATATTTTATATTGCACGGAAATTATGTCCTTTTTTATTGTAACATTTGTATTTTTTACAATGTTTAGTATAAATTACGGAATGACCTAAATTAAATGTTTTCATTAGGATCAAAGTCATTATCTTGTGTTGATGTTCTGTTTTAAAGGAAATATTAATTAAAAAAATAATCCTTACTTAGTCATCATTAAATCTGGATCAATGGTCTACTTTAATTTGTATATATATAATTTGGTCAAATGCTCTTAAGGGATTATTTTCAAAAATATACAGAACGTTATGTTTAAAATGAAAAAGTTGGTATTTTTCTGACTAAACGTGTACAATTACAAAAATAGTTTCATCCTTTCCAGCTGTCCTGTTTTTAATTAAATTTATATTCCAATTTTAAAGTTATAAGTAATAAATTCAGTTATAGTAAAAATATTCTTCCTAACAACATTTTTTCCAAACTAAAAGGAAAGGAAGGATAACCTAATATGAAAATATTCTCGCAGAGCCACAAATACGTCATCTGTGCCTGAAGTTTAAACCAGTTGATGTTATAAAGGTTAAAGTCTTCTGAGCGGCGTTATTATTAGCCTAATTACTGTGTGTATGGCACATAAAAGTTACGAGAATACTCACTTTATTGTAACATTAAATTTATCTCGTCATAAGGTTAGCAAAATTACACTTTGTGTAGACACACAAAAATGACATTATTTTAAATTAATGAAAACCTCTGTGTTTGCCCTTAAAATGTTGATACGCGAGGTTTTTATGGCCGCCAAAATGGTACACCAAAAGATTGTTCAATTTTAGTGAAATGGGTAGTAATAAATCGTTTTAATGTTGTATTTGGGAGATATTAATAAGAATGTCATTTAAAATAAACTTTTAAGAAACTTTATGGGTAATAGAAAAAATTGTTCAACCTTGTAAAGCCGAATACCAGTGACGGCTCGTGATGGGCATTGAGTACGGCAAGCCACCACTGAAAGTGGTTTCGAAGGTTTAAATTGGTCGAAAATGGCAATTTATACACTTAATAACGTCTCATAATTAATTAAATTAATTTATTTAACAACATCATAAACGCAATAAAAACAATTTTTTTATTAGCCCTAAATATTACTCTAAATAATTACTAATAAGAAACTATTAAAAATCTGTGAACTTATTACTGCTCTTAATTAAAAACTTACCGTTAAGAACATGTACCCTGACACTAGCGACATCTGCATTGGATGGGCTGCAGGAGTACTTTCCTGAGTCCGATATGTCAGCGTGTTGAATTAATAAGAAACTTGTCGTTACATCACCCTTTTCCGTTATGACGCTGACACCACCACGGCTCGAATCATAACTAATGACCTGGAATAAAAATTGGAATTTATTTGGATATATTTTTGTTTAATAAACTTTTCTCGTCGTGCAAGACGAAATGAGTCCAGAGTTTTGTCTTTGAGACTATAGAAAGATTTTTTTTATTTAGAAAAGTAGAGTTTGTAGAATTGGTAAGTATTAAACAATAATTGGGTTAATATATTCATTAATTTATTCATTATGAATGCACGGACGTATCTTTTATTCGTCAAGTTCTTTTTCTGTTAAATCGATTAAAGAGCCAGGAAAGGTAATTAATTTACTAAAGTTTAGTAAAGTTAGGTAATGTTTAGTAAAGTTTAATAATTGGGTTAATATATTCATTAATTTATTCCTAATGAATGCACGGAAGTATCTTTTATTCGTCAAGTTCTTTTTCTGTTAAAACGATTAAAGAGCCAGGAAAGGTAATTAATTTACTAAAGTTTAGTAAAGTTAGGTAATGTTTAGTAAAGTTTAATAATTGAGTTAATATATTCATTAATTTATTCCTAATGAATGCACGGAAGTATCTTTTATTCGTCAAGTTCTTTTCTGTTAAAACGATTAAAGAGCCAGGAAAGGTAATTAATTTACTAAAGTTTAGTAAAGTTAGGTAATGTTTAGTAAAGTTTAATAATTGGGTTAATATATTCATTAATTTATTCCTAATGAATGCACGGAAGTATCTTTTATTCGTCAAGTTCTTTTTCTGTTAAAACGATTAAAGAGCCAGGAAAGGTAATTAATTTACTAAAGTTTAGTAAAGTTAGGTAATGTTTAGTAAAGTTTAATAATTGGGTTAATATATTCATTAATTTATTCCTCATGAATGCACGGAAGTATCTTTTATTCGTCAAGTTCTTTTTCTGTTAAAACGATTAAAGAGCCAGGAAAGGTAATTAATTTACTAAAGTTTAGTAAAGTTAGGTAATGTTTAGTAAAGTTTATTAATTGGGTTAATATATTCATTAATTTATTCCTAATGAATGCACGGAAGTATCTTTTATTCGTCAAGTTCTTTTTCTGTTAAAACGATTAAAGAGCCAGGAAAGGTAATTAATTTACTAAAGTTTAGTAAAGTTAGGTAATGTTTAGTAAAGTTTAATAATTGGGTTAATATATTCATTAATTTATTCCTAATGAATGCACGGAAGTATCTTTTATTCGTCAAGTTCTTTTTCTGTTAAATCGATTAAAGAGCCAGGAAAGGTAATTAATTTACTAAAGTTTAGTAAAGTTAGGTAATGTTTAGTAAAGTTTAATAATTGGGTTAATATATTCATTAATTTATTCCTAATGAATGCACGGAAGTATCTTTTATTCGTCAAGTTCTTTTTCTGTTAAAACGATTAAAGAGCCAGGAAAGGTAATTAATTTACTAAAGTTTAGTAAAGTTAGGTAATGTTTAGTAAAGTTTAATAATTGGGTTAATATATTCATTAATTTATTCCTAATGAATGCACGGAAGTATCTTTTATTCTCAAGCACACGTTTTAGTGTTTGAGATCGTGAAGGGCGGCTTTCTTTTTTTAAAATTATATTTTTATTTATTAATATTATTATTGTATAATTATTTATTATAAGGATGTCCCCCCCTCCCCCCCCCCCCCTGTTAATATCCTCAATCCCTTAATATTTCCAGTTGCGATGCGACGCTTTTAAGTTAATTCGCTTTTTTCACAATTAAACCGTTTTAGAAATAAATAATTTGACCAGAATGTTATTGCAAAAATAGTTTTAGCTTTATTAAAAAACACACTACATACTAAACTACTTTTTTCTTTATATATCTGAAGAAAAACTAAAAAAATATATAATGGGTAAAAATTGTTATATTTTATTTTCCCGGATTTTATTTATATGAAAATTTTCGTTCGCAAAATTGGCCGAAAGCGCGGTAATCATACTATGTATTAGTAGTATAATAATATGCCTATTCAACCTTTTTCTAGAGCTGGCAAACCATTTATATTAGTTCTGGACAGTTTCACAAAAAACGGCAATAAACCTTATGCCCAGTCAGTTATTTAGAAAAAATGGCATAGCTTTTAATATGGCCCTACTTCTACTAAAAAAGAAATGACCAAATTATAATTCCCTGGTTAAAAAAGCATATTTTAGTTGGTTTCGGTATTATAGCCTGCAGTGTTGTCCTCTTATAATCAATAATTTTAACTCAGTTAAAATGTACTGGTTTGAAAATAGAGAAAACATTTTAAATATTTTACAAGCTGAGTTTGACAGTATTTTTAATAATAATTTAATTTTTATTAGTTATGGACGCAAATAAATGCCAACTTCACATAAATAAAGTACACAAAATCCTACATTTTTAATGAAATGTATTAATTAATTTTTTTCAATAATCTGGTCATTGTTCCCACTTGGATATTTTCTGTTTTTATTATACTAAAATGACTATGGATCAATGGGCTATTCTAGTTAACCGAACTGATATAATTTCATAGTCAATCTTAGTTAGTGATGAACAGTGTTGCCAGCTTTAAAAAAATATGCCATACAAAATCCCACGAATGCACAAAATACTGAAAAAGTCTTATTTTTAGTATATGACAACCACAAGTGGTCCTAAAGAAAATCCCACCTCGCGTAGATTATAGAATATTATTTAACTTAATATCTGCAATCTACAAATGGAGATATTCCAACGTAATATTTCGTAACTTAATAAAAATATTTTTGTTTTAATATTTACCACAAATTAGCGTAATTTCAACCAACAGCGGATGTAAGCAACTGAAGTTTAGGAAGTTTTCGAGTTATTCTAATGGGCTACAAGGTAATCGCAGTAAACTACTCTGCGTACTATATATATTTTTGTATTGTTAACCATCCCCTGCAGTTCACCTGATATTTTTTTCTTCTTATATATACTAGTGGAAGATGATTAAGAGTATTGTTTCTTTCTATTTAACTTGCCATTCTACTCCTAGTATGAACCGTATCTTCAAATATACCATTTAATTTCAGGACTTAAAATAAAAATAAAAAGAATAACACATTTATTGCTCTAATGCCTGATAATAATTCAAAATGGTGATTTAAAGGTTTTAATTAAAGTTGAAAACGTAACTCAACCCTCTGCCTAGCACAGATTTTACAGTGGAAAAAGTTTTGCGTTTGAAATGACGTTGCATATATGCTATCGCTTAAGTACGCTTAAATCGACTAATCAAAGTGTCAAAACAAATTTATGCTGTATGTATTTAAGCAGCATTTAATAGTAGAAACGCGTTTAAAAGCCCATGACTCCCTTTGGTTTTATTTTAATACGCGCCTTGTTCTCGTATCATTTACTTTACATATATTAAATTACTCTTATAAAAGATGTATATTAATATTTATTTTTACTGATATTACTGACATATTTTCATAAAATGCTAATTACAAAATAATATATTGCTCAAAGAAAAACTGAAAAAAATGAAAATATGGCAAGTTTTAAATAAGGTCACATACGAAATTACGTTCTTAACCGTCAAAGAGTTTTTAAACTTTCTTACCAACGAATAGATAAAGTGACATTATAGCATTTATTTCACATTTAAGAAAGCATGGATTCTCAATAAAAACTTAACAAACTCCTTTAGTTTTTAAGAATTTTTTGGTGATATTGCCGTTCAGCTTTTAAATCTTAATTTTTTTTATTTCAAATATAAATATTATAATCTTAAGAATAATGTTTTAATCCTAAATTAAAAAAAATTATACGTGTTCAGAAAAAAAAGTGAAAGCTATAAATATTATTTCACTGGGAACAAACAACCTCTACTTTTTATTCTTCGTTTTTTCGTTTTAATCAATTTCCTTTTCCGGCTCTGTAATACCAATTTAAAAACTATTTTCCAATTGTTTACTGCCTTTCGTAGATTGATTTTTTTTCGAAATGACAAAAAAAAATAAAAAGTTTCCAATTTGGAGAATTAAATTTAACCATATATGCATGGTAGGCTTGTTTTAATAATCGATGAAACTCAATATTTAGTTATCTAACAAGGCGAATTCACCACTGAAAATAATCTTTTTAATTCTGTGGAAAGTATTTATAGGTTTAAAAAATTTTTTTTAATTTAAAAAAAAGATTTATGAAGACATAACTGCAACAAAAAAATAATGAAATATGAACGTAATTTCTTTTTTTTTGTACAATATAGACTTATATGATTATCATCTTATTTTCTAATAAATACTAATTTTGATACCGTGTATATATACAGTTACAACAATTAAATCTGAAATCTGTCAGATTTTCACTTCTTTTTAATTTTTGGTAAATTGTTCGTTTACGTTGATTTACCTTTAACCATTAACCAAATTAACACGATATAGCAGAACTATTTTTATTATTCCGAAAAAAGAAGTGCCTATAGAACTATAAGAAATTTAAATCTATCGATATACCTATTTAAAACACATCATATTGATCAAATGGTAATATTTTAGCGTGGCCCCCTCTTTATCCAAGAGAGAGTATATCCTTCTTAGTATTAAAGTTACCAAAGCCTTTGCAAAGTCCGAATTTAACTCATTCCACGCTTTTGAAATTTTATTTTTTGATTCATTCAAATTTTGTGGCCTAGTATTATTCTCACCATTAACTTTTTTTAACTAAAACACCTCAAACATTTTTCCTTACATTTAAATATGGACTACTTGAGGGCTGTGGTAAAATGGTAATTTGTTCCTATTGCATCAATTCCCTGGCTTGCCGGGCTGTGGGAATGAGACAGTTATCTTGCTGATAAATAAAAACCCTTTCTGAAAATCATACTAATACAGAAGGTAACAGGGTGTTTTGTGAAATATTTATATACCTGTGTATTAAATCGTCCTTTAATAAGGTGACACACACCAACTCCCTAAACACTCATCCATCTCCAGACGTTTACAGAAAATCGACCACTATTTTGATCCTGTTGGGTAAATCTTTCTTCGAATCACGTTTTTGGAGGCTTATATACTCTTAGTCTTCCGTTAGAGCCAGACTGAAACCTTTTCTCGTCTGTAAATATTACTTTTCCCCATAAAACTGGCGATTCAAGGATCCGTTGTTCTTAATTTTCATCAGCTAAAAACATATTTTTAGCTGCTGGATTACAGCGCAATTCAGATATTTGTCTAGCCCTTCGTCAAGCTGTTCTCACAGATCCCGGGAAATTTATTTCCATTTTAGCTCTTACAATAAATTTAAAAAGTTGGTCCCTTAATATGCTTACTAAATTATTATCTTGTTCTTCATTGGATTGTTTGGAACGACCACTTTTTTCCAAGAAATGCATTTCTTGCCACCTGGTTTTAATAAAATTAACCGTGCTCTTTGGAATGTTAAGACTTTCTGAAACATTCCTTTTAGATCAACCTTCCTGCTCAATATTATTAAAACTTTCTGCTGGGTCGTTAACTTTGGCATTTTTCGAAAATTAAAACACTGACATTTATTATTGTTTTTTCTATGATGACATTTTAAATAGGTGTACAAAGCTTAAAAAGTTCTGCCCAAGATTTAATGACCGTAACTGTACCTAATATATTTTTTGTTTAAATAAAATTTTTGTCCTTTTTTCTGGTTTCCGGACTTTTAAAACTTATTTTTCCATAAGTCATATATTTTGATTGAACTCGGAAGGACCAACATCTAAAAACTAAACATTTTCGAGTTGGCCGATCCATCTTTAAAATTAAGTTTTCTTAGATTATGACCCTTAGTAACTTTGTATACATTTAGGAAACTCTGACAAGTTTTAGACAAAAGTGATAGGGAAGTTTTGTTCTGACATCCATAAAGGAGATCCTGTTCCGTAGGCGGAGTTCACAATTCTGTTTTCAATAGCCATTTTGGGCTACTATACAGTGAAGAATTTAATTATCTAAATTACCCATATCGTGACCTTTTAAAATATATATGCACAATTATATAATTAATCATTAGCTTTTCGGCTATTATACATAGAATAACAGTGAATATAAAAGGCCAATAAATAGCTACATACTCTCTATATTGTAAAAATAAACAGGCATGAAAATTTTAATCAGTGGTTTTATAAGGAGATCAATACGAAAGGTATTACCTACAGACACACTAATGAAAAAAGCTGGTTTTAAGGATATCGGCCATGTTTTTACTTGTATCAGTTTAATGCTTAATGCAAAGTAAAGGAAACAGATTTGTACATGTTAAAACAACACAACCAGTATCCAGAAATCCACCCAGAAAAATCGTACTTACACTTTTCTCCGATTAGAATTAAATTTCGATGCACTTATCTTTACTAGCTTCTCTAATATTTCGATTAAGTTATGAATATGAAGTACAGTTGTTTAAAGCTCCAAAGTTTTTTAAAATATAAAGTACTATTTATGTTTAAACTATTGCACCACTGACGTTTTATCACAACTGAGTATTAAAAAATAAAATTACATATACAAAATAATATGACCATGATTACTGAAACCTGACCTTATAAATTCTCCCTACTACTCCTGTAAGGTAATGCTTAAGATCTCTTTCCCATACTTTTCCAGAAGCCTGCAATGGTCGTGGAACTTTGAAACTTACTTAGACTTAATCAGAGCAGTTTCTTTTTCTTTCTTTTTCATGCAAATGGTAGCATATTATTATTTGTCGTGAAAAATAAATTGATAGCAACAGACACGATTGGCTGTGCTCCAATTATACTTCTGTTTTTGTGGTTAATATCGCATCAATGAAGGTTCGTTATTTTACATTAAAAAAACAGCTGCTTCTATGGCCTGTCTCTTGTGATAGGTTGGGTTAGAGTGGCATACCTTTGTTATTGACCAAACAATCTCACGTAATTCTATTAGGTCTGTTGTGATACCACACGTGTTCCGTAGAACCAACCTTGATCAAATCTCTGATGGTTAGTGCGGCGAACTCCGCAGAGCGATTTTAACAGCTTACTAAATCCAGCCACTACTATTCAGAAACCTGGTTAGTCGAGTCGAAAAGTTGTAAGCTACTTATTTCCTCCAGGCACTGAGCCTTCTTCTTGTGAGGCCAGGGCATTTACACAAAAAATGTTGAATACTTTCATCATCATCATTTCTGCAACTTCTGCAGAAGTCGTTAACTGGTATTTGCATTCGTTCAGCATATCTATCGAAGAGGCAATGTCCATATAACAACTGCAGTAATATTTCTCATGTCTTTCCGACTGTGTTTCAATCTCTTTTGTGATACCTTTTGTATTTATTTTTAAACCTTTAATTCCAAGAGAAGTATACAAAAATAGACATTCAAAGCTTTAGAAAGTTTTTCGTTAAAAGGCTTGATACAGTACACCAAGTAAATTAATGAGACTGAAAAATACTCTGACTAAGGTTTTTCTGTCCCTTTTAAACCCTAAAACTTTTTTGGACAATAATTATCTCGTGGCAGTGTTTCTGTTGGTCCTATTAATTATAATTTAATTGAAATGTTTTATCTGTCGGTAAATAAAGGATTCTTTGTCCCTAATCACCTCCAGTACACCAATAGTAGGGCACTGGTTTAAATTGGATAAAAGTGTTTGACTTGTAACTTGACCAACTTTATGACATATGTTCTAATAATATGACGATAGGATTTTGTACCCTTAAAAAGTAATTGATAAATCTACTTAATGGAAACACTGACAAAACTAATATTGAATGTAGAGAAATCTGGATTGATACTTTTATAAAAAAAAATAGTTTAGTATTTAGGAGATCCATTAAAAAGGGGTTTGTTTGTTGACAGATCCATGCTCAACATAAAAACTTTTGCTTCACTAAGTAAATAGGCAAATTTAATTTTTTTTATACAGGGTTCTACAATAGTGCTCCTATACAAATTAGGTTAGGAAATAAAAGTTTTGCAGAAAAAAACGTCTAAAATCATTTTTTAAACCGGGGTTAATAGTTAATATAACAAGGGGTTTATAGATATAATAAATCTAATAGTGTTAATCTATTTTATACAGGAATAATAAGGTTTCAGAGAAGCCTATTTTAAAATAATTTTCCTCAAGTTTTTCAAATGAAACATCCTGTATATTATTTGGCTAATTAATGTAGTACATATTTATAGCATACAATCATATAAGTTATTTTTAGTTTTTTTCGAAATAATTACATATTTCATAAATGTTTAATTACTTTTATTATAAAAATTCAGCGTAGACGACTAGACTAATAATAATTACAGTAAACAATTAAAATGTCTTCCATTCCGATCTGAGTACAAGTCAACAGGTAATAATTGTTTACATCTCTTAAAAATACACGTGAAATACTTACAAAATGGTTCATTAATAATGGTTATGCCTAAAAATTATGGCAGGCTTAAAAATAAAATAGGGATTCATTAATTCATATGGGAAAATAATTTAATGAAATACAACCTACGATACAGTATAGATCAGCCTATACAAAAAATTCATTATTTATTTTGTATAGGAGCTATGAAAACCTGAGGACCCTGTATATAAATTTTTAAAAAAATTCTTCATACCTAGTATTTTTTTATTTGTATGTAATAAAGTTTTGGTCTCGTCATGGTAGTAATTTATTCACATAAATATTATCATGTAATTATTTTATGCTTTTAAAAAAATGCATAATAAACTTTACCATACCCTTTAAAAAATAGCGCGCCGTTAAAGCTCAAGCAAAATTCAACAAGTCCATAATGAAAAAGAAAAATAAATTAAGTCACCTGGGAAAAGAATAAATTTTTCTTATACAAAGTTTGGGGAGAAATTTAATTTTTTTTTCTTGATGTATGCTTTCCACTGATATTGTTGGCACACAGGTAATTCAAAATTGCAAACGGATATAATAGATGTTTAGGGTTGAAAAGCTTATTCTGGAAAGCAAAACGGTGATTTAGCAGCGAAGAATTATGTCTTAGCTTGAAAAAGAATAAAAACGAGAACGGGGAAAGTTAGAGCAACGCCTGGATAACAAAAATGAATCACGGATATAATCCTTGTTTCCTTTCCAGTAATTTATTTTTCTCGCATTCGGATGCAAATGTTTCCCAGTGCTTTCCAAAGATACGAATTTCGGTAGGAAGGAAAAAATGCTTCGAATTTTTTTTTTGGTATTTTAATTTAGTTATGTCTCATTGGTCTCAGAGGCGTAACATTTTATAAAAACACTCTCTGTGTTTGCGCTACATTAAATAATTTGCAAACTTTACCGAATTCAGAGGCTTGACACTTTCCGGTTCTTCCTTTTATTTATTTTTTCCGCCTTATCCCTATTTCGTCAACTTTTGTTCCTAAAAAAAGATACATTCAAGAAAGTTTCAGAGTCTCTTTAGGTAAACGATACGCTTTACTGAGTATAATTACATATTACCAATCAGTACATTTTTTAAACTTAAATAACTCTCATGGGCTTACTTTCTAAAAAAAAATACATGTCCACTGGACTAGAACCCCACGTTTTCGGGGTCGTCGAATTTGAATCTGATGTCCATTTCACCCTTTCAAGTCTAATGCGCATTGTAAACCATCAAAATACTTTAAATTTTTACTCGAAAATTTTCCCCTCAATTTTTAGCGTTTCTCAGCATCGGGCTCAGGTGTCCTCTGCTATTTTCCTTCGGTTATTTGAAAGTACGACTTGAGGAGGATAGAGGGGTAAGATTCGATCCGGAATGCACCCCCTGAGGGAGTGAAACCCGTTTTTTCTGTTTTCGGAGGATGTTTCTCTTGGGGGTGATGATGTGTGAATACTTACTTCGAGAAACCATGTCGTATGTTAAGTCGTAAGTTATTGATAGTGTATATGTCGTAGGCTAATTACAAAATATCAATGACTAGGCATATTGTAATATGAAGAATAAATACCGAATTTTTACAATTCGACTGAACTCTTTAGGCGTTTCATAAAACGCCGAATTGCACTCAGGCTTATTGTAAAATGAAGGTGTGAGCGATTATTTTTACAATTTGCCTTGAATCAAACTAGACATATTTAGGCGTATTATAATAAGACTGCTATCGAGTCAGGCGAATTGTTAGTTTAACTTCTTTATGTTGTAGCTTCACAGTCTGTAAACAGTCAACGAGCCAACAGTATTTTTTCATTGTTTTTACTCCAGAAACTTTCGTTTTAAAATGTTAGAAGACTTAGAAAGTGATTTGTGTGTGTTTGTTGATAAAGAGTTTTATTATAAACAACAAAAAAGCAAAAGCCCACTTATTTTATTATACTTATTAACAATCTCTCTTGTAAAAGCCTCCATAATATCGATAATTTATTCCATATTAAATATCTAGTTTTTGTATTTGTTGTGAATTTATAACCCTTAAGCTTTTCTATAATAAAACAGCCATTTTAACTGTTATATCCTTGAAAAGACTGTGGTGTAATAATATCCCTAGAAAAGACATTTAAAACGTAATAAGAGGGCAATAAAAACATATAGGGTGCCACAAGGCAGTTAAAGCGCAAAGGGTAACTTTAGGAAGGGGTGCCTAGACATTCTTTAACCCAGTTTTTTGTTTATGGGATTGTATAGTGAACGCTAAGCTTTCGCAAGGGTGCATATTCTTGTTCCTAAAAAGATGTCATTTTAAAAATAAGCACACTTCGCAAACGCAGAATTGTAAAAACAAAAAAATAAGAGAGTAATTTCTGTGTATTTAAAATAAGCGAGATACAGAAGTAAAAATCTAAGTGCGGGCCTGGTCATTAAAAACGTAGCCTGCTATACTTCATGTTGTTTTTATCTTACCTATTACTCATGCAATTTATGGGTCGGTGGTCAGTTATTTATTTGGAAATCCGCTGCGGTGTGTTTTTCTGATGCAAGTTAATTTTACATTGGCGATACGAGAAAATGGTAAAATTTGAAAACAATGAACTAGTAGATATGGTGCTAATTTACGGTGAGTGTCGTCAAAGTGCGGCTGCTGCTTCTAGATTATACGCAGGATGCTTTCCCTTGCGGGCTCATCCTACACCCAGAAGTTTTCTTAATGTTATTCAATGGGCAAGTAAGGCAGGACCGTATTTGATCCGTACTGTAATAAATGAATGTAAGTACCTTATTTTTGAAAAAAGGTATTTAAAAATGTTGTTTATTTTAATGCTTTCTATACACAGCTAAAAAAGAAGTATTAACTTAGGAATCATCTTGTATAACAGGTATCTTATATTATTCTCTAAATTTTTGCATATACCGGGGGCTCGATTAAACGGACGCAGGACATAACTCAAGGACACAAAGTAAAAAAAAAAATAATTATACAATCGACAAAGAGAAACGGCTAGAAATGATCTTCAAGTTTAATTTTGGTAAAATTAGTAAAAAATTCTTGGCTCGGTATAAAATTGAATGGTAAGTTACTAAATCTATTTAAAATATATATTTATTACAGCACTGGAGGGAAAATGTTTATTCAAATTATAGTAAATATATATACCAGATCCGCCAACGCCAATGAAGCTGTGATGAAAGATTATATTACATACTAAAATAGCATGAGTGTCTGTTTGAAGGTTGGAGACAATAATGTTTCTTGCACGATAGAAGAGTTTTGGACTTGCATTGTCTTTATTTGTTTTACATCACGACGTTTCAACTGATAAGTATCTCTAGTCGTCTTCAGATGAATACTAAATAAGTAAAGTAACTACAGCTCTATTTATACTAGCTAGATGCACTGGAACATGACCGAGATGCGTTTAGTTCGTGTGCGGTATTTTAAGTTTACATCTACCTAACAAAGGTTTCCAGATATTTCTTATATCTAATGATGGCTTACTGAAACAATCTGGGTTTCGGTATATGGTAGCAGCTTCCTTGAACTTCCTTTTTCTCCAATGTGGTTCTTTATGCAGGATTTGAGCTTCTGTCCACTTGATGTGATGACCGTGGGTCCAGGCATGGTCAGCTGCACCTGATTTTCCGGTTTCTCCTTTAAGCGTGTTGTTTTTGTGTTCCTTGACCCTGACATTGGGGAGATATGTGGACGAAACGTTCATTATTTGGAATGGAAACGATGACGAACTCAGGGAATTCCTACATCACATTAATAGCCTGACGCCGACAATCAAATTTACCATGGAGAGAGAAGAAAACAATCAATTACCTTTCTTAGATGTGAACGTAAAGAAAAATGGCAACACTATCCATACTTCAGTGTACAGGAAACCTACGCATACAGGTCAATATCTGAATTACACTTCAAATCACTCAAACAGCACAAAACATGGCATAGTAAGAACGCTTGTGGATAGAGCAATTACCATCTGTAATTCAAATGAAGCCCTCAAAGAAGAAACTAACTACATCAAAACGGACCTTAACAAAAATGGCTACCCCATGCATTTAGTTGATAAACTATTGGAAAATCGCAAGAATCGGCCAAATACACAAAAGAAGCAAATGCAATTACAATCAACACTCAACATTCCGTACGACAAGGGAGTATCTGACCACTTGAAACTAGGGTCAAGGAACACAGAAACAACACGTTTAAAGGAGAAACCGGAAAATCAGGTGCAGCTGACCATGCCTGGACACACGGTCATCACATAAAGTGGACAGAAGCTCAAATCCTGCATAAAGAACCACATTGGAGAAAAAGAAAGTTCAAGGAAGCTGCTACAATATACCAAAACCCAGATTGTATCAGTAAGCCATCATTATATATAAGAAATATCTGGAAACCTTTGTTAGGTAGATGTAAACTTAAAATACCGCAAACGAACTAAACGCATGACTGCACCCATCTCGGTCATGCTCCAGTGCATCTAGCTAGTATAAATAGAGCTGTAGTTACTTTACTTATTTAGTATTCACCTGAAGACGACTGGAGATACTTACCAGTTGAAACGTTGTGATGTAAAACAAATAAAGATAATGCAAGTCCAAAACTCTTCTATCGTTCAAAATAGCATGAGGTATATAATCAAAAGCGGCATATTTTAAAAATATTTTACACTATACAGGGTAGCTCAAGAAAGTATAACGAACTCGATTTTTTTAAATTGAAACACTTTGTATATTATAGGCTCAAAAGGTGGACATAGAGCTGCTGATTACTTTACTATAAGGTCATATTGATTTATTTTTAGTGGTTTTAGAAATAATAACGATTTTATCTTAAAAATTGAGTTTAGTAACTATTTCCAAATTACCCCGTAGTGGTAGCCACGTAATTTGAGTTTAAAGAATTAGTGAAACTGTTTGAAAAGAGTCTTAACTAATAGGTATAAACGCCATAAATATAATCTTTAAATCGTTAAGAGAAGTAAGAACGCAAGAAAATAATTGAGTAATATAAAAAAGAGGTTGACTTGTTAAACATTTACGACTATAACAAGCATTCCTTGTTCAAATGCAGTAAATTTTCCCATAAAAGTTAGTGGCTCTTAAAAAAACATAAAGCGGTTAATTTATTTAAAGTACTTACTCCCGGCTGCTTTGCGCTTACGGAACAAATAAATATAAAAATCGCACTTTTTATTTATTTTTATAAGGCTAGATTCATGGACTCTTTCACTGCAATCAAAATATGCAATATTTCTTTTCCTGGCATGTATGAGTTACACTGTGGGTTAAATTATTACTCAACAAACTAGGCGATAGTCAAAAGTACTTTCCTTTTTTCTGGTGGTAAATTTGTTACTTCCCAAAAAGATTTTTTTAAATTAAACATCCACCTTTTTTTTATTTCTCCTGTTTCACGTTAAATTTATTTGGAAAGTCGTGTTTCCGCATTTTAATTTTTTCCTTTTATATTCTTAAAGCGCAGAATTCTTTAATGTATGTAATCGACTTTTCGGAGAAAAGGGCAGAAGCGGGCCCTTTAAAAAGATTTTGTCTTCCTGTAACTACCAAAACAAAGTTTCCAAATTTATTTAGACGATTTCTCGATAAAATGAACCTTCTAAGGATTATTACAACTTACGAAATTAACTTAGTTGTGAAGAAGGAATTTACAAAGCAAGATTATACGTTTATGTTGTTGTCGAAAGGGCTTATCACAGTAATACCAACCTATTCTTTCTTGCTTAAGTCAAGAAAATGAAGTACTAAAGGTCTATTACGCTTTTATATTAATATTTACGAAAATAATATGGACTAGAGAAAGTAGAGAGACTAAACAAACATGAGCTTATTAAAAAGATAAGAACCACGTTTTCTTTAATTTAAATTTGCTTGAACTTCAAAAAAATTAAAATTTATGAAGGTATGCAAAATTTATACTATTTTAACATTTTCTTCTACATTAAATAATTATTATGGTATTCATTAAATATTTTGCTCTATCAAAATATTAAAAATACACGCCATTGAAATTATTTCCTTGCATGTCGCATAACTACTATATGAAAGCTATAAGGTACACCGAGGTAAGTGGAAATTCGGGGCAAGTGGAACCCAGGCTTATTCCTGATATAACAATGTTCTGTAAAGTGGCTTTACCTATTGCATACCAGCTCACCTACATCCTTTACATACCCTGTTGCATAGAAAGCCTTTAGCGATTCATTTGCGCTTCGACAATAACACTGTTGTCAAGGTTGTCGATTTACCTTGTATAACGAGTTAACACGTGTTTTTTGTCGGTAGTTGTGACACACACGAAAGTTATAGTATTAATTAAGCTTTTTGAGGTGAGTACATCATAAACAATATTTTCTTGTATTATAAACCTATGGGTCACAAAAATTTGTTTACGTTGAAGAAACGAGCTAGGTTACACTTGCGCCTAAAAAATCACAGAATGGGGAAAGTGTAACCAATGTTAGGTTCAGGTCAGATTGAAGAAATTGAGAAGCAAAAGATAAAGAAAATCAAAATAGCAAAAAATAGGAAAAAAATATGTAAAGGTAGTAGCAGTGAAGATGACGAGTTAGAAGAATTAGGGAGAATTGAAAGCAAAAAAATAGAGAAAAAAAGGGCTACACTAAAGAAAACCTTATTTGAGGAAGACTATCCACTAATGATGACCTTCTTGAAGATGTGCAAAGCCTTTTAAGCAATTCCAGTGTCGAAGAGATACATAAAGAAATCAGTCTCCTGAACCAAATGCAGCTCGACTTAACAAAAATAAACGTTGGCGATTGGGTCGTCATTAAATTCGATCAGAAGAAGCAGGTTGAAAATGTACGTGGGCCAGCTCACAGAGAAAAAACCCTGTCTGGAGGTAAAATTTTGCCGAACAATTGGTAACACATCCACATTTTATTGGCCTGTTGTGGAAGATAGAAGCATCGTCAGTGAGGATAATAGTTTTATGCATTTACCCACGCCTATAGTAAATAAACGGTGAAAAATATCTTTTAGCATTGTTTTTCACACATATAATGTTGGTTAAATTGTTAATTTTTTGTTAATAAAAATAAATATTCTTGTAGCATGCGAAAAAATTAATTATTTACAGTTACCCCGGTCAACGTTCTTACGTCCAAATAAGAAAACGTGCCTTGGTTTACACTTGCCCCACAAACCTGGGGCAAGTGTAACCCAAGACCAGAGACCTAGAGAAAAAGGGAATTTTTTTTATCGGTTTCTATGTTGGTATGTTGTTAAAATAATGTCTAACCAGTGAGCCTGCCAACTATGAACAAGATTATGAGATAAATTTTTTTTTAATAACGTTTAAACAGGTATTAAAATTCACGGTTCCGCTTATCCCGGTGTACCTTAAGTCATTGACACAAATTTTGGACTTGGACAGTAATATATTATGAATTTAAAAAAAACTGCAGAAACATATTAAGCACCGGTTCCCGCAGATCACCGAAGTCAAGCGGTGTCGAGCGCGGTTAGTACTTGGGCGGGTGACCGCTTGGGAACACGGCGTGCTCTTGCCTCAGGGAAGAGTGTAAAAGGAATCGACACCTAGCCATCCTATTCACGCCGGACAGGCCGGATGAGATCGGATATCTCGTAGGATGAAGGTGCTGTTTCACACTCCCCACATTTGTGGTCGATGACCGGTTCAAGATGGCCTACGTAGTCGGCGAACCGTAAAAAAAAAAAAAAAAAAAAGTAGGAGGAGAAATAAAAAATCTCGATTTTTTTTTGAAAAAGCGTACTAAATAAAATAATCACCAAAACAATGAAATTTAAATCAACACCAATGCTCTTAGGTCAAATTTTATTCTTTAATAAAACACCCCTTAATGGATTTTCTAATTATAATTTAATTAATTACATTTAGGAACCAACTCTATAATTTATTTTAGGTCTAGCTAATATATAATGATTCGTTACAAATGAAATATTTTAGGAGATATTAATATCCCTGTGCTCTTCAGACCTTTTTAACGGAAAAACTATAACCTATAGCATGGGTAAAATTTAGTAAACCTTATAATCTTGAGTAATACAAATAATAGTTATAATGTTTTTATTCTATTTAAAATTAATTAATTTTTTTATTATATTTTCAGTGCCTGTGCATGACCTGCATTCAATAGTTAAACCAATAATTATTGACATTTTTAGATAAAGAATTAAAAAGTAAGTCAGAAAGCATCTTATTTAATTATTAAGCTTGTACATTTTATGCCAGTGTCGGAATTTTAAGTCAGGTTATGTTTTTATTTACCGCAACACAATTAAATGTTTAGGTACTTGTTATTTATTTATAGTAGTGCGCCTAATATACATTTTTAAAAAACGAATGGTTAATTTTCTCATCTACTATAGCAAAACGACAATAAACAATAAATAAAAACGTAAATGTGATAACGGTAAGGTAATTTTTATAAAAATTAAATCTGAAGTTATTAAAATACTCACATCATCATGATGATACCAAAAAATATATGCTGGTGGTTCCGGGCTAAACTTAATGGAGCAGGTCAAATTGATTGTGCTGCCTTTGTCTACATGCAGATCTGGTCCTCCCAATATTTGTGCTGTAGGTACTAAAATTAAAAGATACATTTTGTTGTATAACTGCACATTTGTGGTTTATTATAAAATCAACAAACACCATTCGTTACTTCAAAATAATACGTTTTGTTAGTAGAAGATATACAATATTTATGGATGTTCAAGGTGCTACAAATTCGTGTGCATATGGGGATTTCGAAACTGGTAAAAGATACAAGTAGATGGTTAATTTTAGGCTAAGTTGCATATTTTGGGGCTTATAAATTTGTGAAAGAAAATTGTAAATATTCCGAATACCTTCGAGATAACTGAAAAAAAAAAACGAAATTTTGAGTTTTTGGTTTTACTTTTAAGATTTAATTTGTCATTCAAGAAAAAACATAAAACACTTCTTGATAGCCGTTTTTATGTTTTACAAGATGGAGTTATTAGATTCCAAATTTGATGTTTTATTTCCGTCAAGTCAATTTTCTTAAATACTGACCTCAAAGTTTAAATAATTATTTTTAGTATTTAATATCCAAATCACATTACAAGAACCAATGGTATTGGAGCCGTTTATTATTGCAATGAAATTTAGTCAGAAGTCAGATTCACCAGAACCATACTTAAGAAAGTAAGTGAAATATAGGTACATTTAAGGTTGAATAATTTAGAAGGATAATAAAAATAATATATAGTTTTTAAGGCATGGATTGGAAAGTAATTTTATTATTTTAAAGCCTATACTAGCTTTATTTAAAATTCCAGGTCCGTATTTAAAAAAAAATTTACTTGACAGAATCCAAAGAACAAACCATCTAATTTTGAATCTAATAACGCCATCTCGTAAAATATGGAAAACGACTATAAATATAATTTTGTTTGTTCTCGAACTAAACAATTAAGGCGTAAAAAACTAAAAATCAAAATTTCATTTTTCTTTTTAGATTACAAGATATTCGGCATATTTACAATTTATCAAATTATTAAGCCCCATATACGCAACTTTGGTTATGGTAGGGTTGTTATTACGTTGGAGTGCGACTTCAGGTCGCATAGGTTAACTTTTAACCGTAAATGTTGTGTTTAAGTATATAAAAAAGCCGCTTGTTGTATACTATAAATATCAATGTTAATATATATTATGTTATTCGAAGGTTAAAAGGACAATGACTGGAAAAAGGGTAGTTTAATGGCGCCTAAGTCATTTTCTCTTCCAACCAATCGCATATTAAATTTTTGTTAATACCAAACAGTTGCACACACAAGTTAGTGTATTAATTTCAAAAATACAAGTGTAACCTTTAACCTGGTTGACCGTCATCTCTAGGAGGAGGTTTTTGTTTATATGGTGGACATGAACAATTGCATTTGTAACTTTCATCTTGAGCAGGCTCGTCTTGGGGAATGTCCTCTATAGAAATAAAAAATATGCAATATGCATGTATAACATTTTGACCCGTTTACTATTTTTTGATAAAGGAAAAAAATCAAGGAATAAGATATAAGCCAATGAAAACTCACTTCATTGTATTCTAAAAAATATTGAGAATTATTTTTTTTTTAGTAAAAATAACTTTCTCACATTCTCCAATATTTGCAGAGTCCAAATTTAAAATTTAAAAAATCCAATAATAAAATTTGACAGGATTCGCTTCATAATAACGCAATGCTTTTAATATACAGGGTGTTTCACAATTGAATGCTAATCCGAAAGGGCGATAACACTTGGACGATTCTAAGAAAAATTCTTTATATTAGGTCCGAACCAGTTTTATTTCTAGGTATAGAGTGTTTTCCCATTTTCTCTTAAACCATTTTTTATTTTTTATTCAATTTTGACACATGCATGGTATTTACGTATAAAAGTACTTTTTTCTCAAAATAATAGTTTTTTAAATTTTCATCAGTTAACATTCCCTCAAATACTTTTAATCAAACAAATGTGATGTTTTAAAAATAAAGTTTATCTTTATAATTAACTTCTATCTTCTAATTTTTTTTCCGAGGGTTCATCCGTGCGCCGGATGTACTTAGGCTAAGTCTGGCCCATTGTGCTCACCCTGTTTAGTTGTTACACCTCACCGTGATCCCAGTTCCTTGCACTAGTTTGTGTAGGTCAACTGGGGAGAGGGTAAGAATGTCCTATGGTTTCAGTTTTGTTTGCCCGAGTATTTGTGGCCTCTTCGATCTAGTGACTCGCAATGACAAACTATGTGCTGTACAGTTTCCCTGATTTGTCCGCATAATCTGCAGTCAAGGTCTCCATTGTACAGTTGCATTCTGTGCAGATGGTTCTTGACAGCCATGTGCCCTGTCAGAATTCCTGTAATGGTTCTTGGCTAGTTCCTGTTCATTTGAAGCAACTGTTTCGTAAGTCTTGGGTCTGGATCCCCAATGAAGCTTTTGCTGTGGTCTAATCCCTGTCTATTGCTCCAGTGGATTTTTGCGTTCACTCGTGATCCATCGCTTTAAGGCATCTCGTGCTTAGCATCTTGGTATACCGAGTGCCGGTTCTGGACCAATTCTATCTTCTCATAAAAATGATATCTTGACTTTTTTGTCCGGCAAACGGGTTTAAATTTAAAAAATAAAATTAAGGAATAGATATGTATAAAAATACATTTTGTAATAAAATCTTAATTTCAAATACATTTAATATTCGTTGTTTTGGTAAAAAATTATATACAAGGTATTTTTACTCTTACCGAAATAACAATTTTAATTTTTTATATTGCGTGGTTATAACGTGAATCTCATTTTACAAGAATTTTTTTTAAAGAATAACTTTTTTCGTTTCTTTCACTTTTTTGTAATTTATTTGTCCCTTTCTAAACCATATCCGCGGACATACTGTATAAAGTATTATTTACCAAGATTTGTTTCTTGCTATTTGCTTTATTTCTGCCTGAAAGACGAAAGGCTATTTTTATTTCATATGACCTAATTCTATCAGATATTTATCTAACACAGTTGATCAATGAATGGCATTTTTTAAAAGATGCCCTAACTGGGTAGGGTAGATATTTCTTTCGGTCGGTCCTAAAGAAACAGTAATTGAGTCAAAAATCATAAAATTTAGATGCACAACTATAAATCAGATTCCCTTTGAATTAAAGAATATCGGGGATATTTCGTCGGCTTTATGACGAAAAGGCGTATCTCAATATTTGGCCAAAATGAGTTTTGTCTATTTTTAAACCCGTGATAGCTCATATTTTGTTGTTACGAAGGGGCGTACCTCAAAGTCAAACCGTTTGTATTGTACAGACAAAGAAAAAAAGCCCTATCTCAAATACTGCAACATTTTATTATGACAAATAGGCGTACCTCAAGTTACGCCTATTAGTCATATTCTTTTTTTAACCAGGCAGCGTGTTTCTCGACATAGGCCCTTGCGGTCTAATTTGCTAATCGGTACATTTGGCGTCACTGCAATATTTATACAGACGCCTAATTAATACTTAATACTATGCGTTCCAATTCCAAATCAGTCGGCGGTTAGCACTGGCAAGGAGTGTGCGTGCGTGCGTAAGTCGTTTTCGTGTCATTTTACACGTGTACGAGTTACGAGTGTACTGAGAATAATAAAACCGTAAGGTAAGGAAGAGATTTAATATTATTACATTTAGAAAGTTTATTTTGTATATCTTTTTTAGATATCTACCTTTAAAATGGATGTGCTGGTCAAGTGGAAGGATCAAACTGTGAACTGTGTTGATACTAGCCTATTAAAAACTATTAAAAAAAATAATGAATTTTAAGTGGGAACTCGAGTCAAAATACTTTTTGGTAAGAAGTGGTATTATGATAAGATCATTATGGTCGAAAAAAAATCCACACTTACAACGAATGACTACGATTCATCAGATGACGAACCGTTTTGCAAGAAACTTCTTCAGAAAATTGAAGATAATGGCTCGCCCACTGTTGCCAAGAGTATCACAGCGGGACAAACTACAGGCGATTATTTAAAAAATTCTGATATTCAATTAGTAAATAAGGACAAAAATTCTGATGACGACGTACCGATGGTTGAGTTATTAGATAAGTCAGTTTTTGACAAAAGTTATGCAGTTGACGAAGCTACTGAAAAATCCACTAAAGAACCTAATTTGGAGTTGGTGAAGGAAGCTACAGAAACGTTAAAAAAAAGGTTAATTATGATATAAGTGACGATGAGCCGTATGCCAATATAGACTTGAGTGATATTGATGATCCGACCTATATACAAACATGTGAAGTCCCTCGATGTAAAAAAGAAGTGTTTAGTTCGTGTGTCCGTTGTTACATACTTATGTGTTGGGATCATTTTAAGGAGGAATATGAAACCTGTGACTGGCATCGCAATAAGGATTTTAAATCTTTGCCGCACTTCACAGAATAACTAAAAATATTGTAATATTAATCTTCTTTATTGTTTGTTCTTCCTTGTTGATGTTATAGTAAAATATTATTTTCTTACAAAGTCTAAACATTTATTTTGTTGCCTATTTTGTGTTGAGTAATAAATGAGTTAATACGGATCTTTGTCCCAAAAACCATTTTTGATTTTTGTTTACTATAGATAAAGTCTTATTTTGTAAATTAAAGATATTCGCATTGGTAAACTTGCCGAATTGTTAATTACTTGTTGGTTGACTTTAAGTTACTTGATTAGATTAGTGTAAAAATAACAATGTGTAAACTTTTATTTTAAAATAATAAAAAGTTCTTACTATTATTACCTACCCAGCTACTCACTTTAATTTTTTTTTAATATATTTTCTTGATTTTTTGTATGTTTAGTTTATAAGTACCTACGTTGTAGTAAAATAACAATACTAATAAACGTTTTTTCAATTAAATAGCACCTTATTAGTACTTTCTGATTGATACTATTAGGGCGTATCTATTCCATACCAATTATTAATATTATGACAAAAGGGCGTATCTGAATAAATAATTAATATTACTAATATTTAGAGTATAGATATACATCAAATAAGTAACATAGGGTTCTAGTTTTCCTTCAACTCCAACATATCGCTCAAAAAAACCTCAAAAAAACTTAAAACTTAGTGCCAGACTCAAATAAAAAGTCGTCATTTTTTTAAAATTGCTCTCCTGTAAAGTTATAAATATTGAGTTACGCCTTTTCGTCATAAAGCCGACGATTTGCATTAGCATTTCTTTTGAAACTTGACGTCAAACAACAAGAACTTTCTTTTACAGATTCCTTGTTTAGCAATGACTTTCTGACAAGTCTTGTTTTATTTTTTTCCCATTTAAAAGCTCTAAAACGCTATTGTTTTACTTTATACTTTTTATATTGTTCTGCAAAATAAATAAAATGACGTGGTTTATATTAAAAAAAATATTTTTATGCAAAATATTTAGTAGTCAGGCTTTTGTGCCAATCATAGTTATTCCCTCCCCCCCCCCCCCTCCCTGTGCTTTTAAAAAATATGCAATATTTTAAAAACAGTCGAATGATGATTTTCAAAAAATCCATGAGAACTTTCTCTTTACTCTTTTAGCCAGCATTATTAGTGTCACTACAAATAAAAATAATTTAAAAATATTTCTTTTTTATTAAAAACATTTTTTAATAGACTAAAACAATGTTGGCCGTAGGCGATTAGCCTGAAGCTATTTTTGTTTGTCCTGAATTACAATGTTAAAGATTTGGTCATTCTAAATTTTGCCTCAACTTAAAGTTTTTACAATAAACTAAAAAAATATATTAAAATTATAAACAAAAGGCCAGTTAATTTTCTCCTTAAAATATTTTTTTAAAAAGGTACCACAAACAGGTTTTTTCATTTAAAAAAAATTTAGGTAGGTTATGTTTCGTCCCTTTACGAGGTCTGAAAAAGAAATTTTTGTTATGAATATGAAGCCAAGAAAAAACCTTAATCGACGTGTTTTTGCATTTTTCAAAAATATTTTTTTCTTAACCTTTTAGAGAATTTGTTCCTGTATATACATACCTATGGGGTATGTTGTTTTAACGGAAAAATCTTCAATTGACCCATTAATTCCATAACTAACTTTTTCCCAATTGACTTGCGGCTTATGTGCAATTGCGTGTTCCCAATAAATCAATACAATCAAACAAAGAATTGATACCGATTCTCTTAAATAAAATACTAATCTTATATTATTGTTTTATGCGGGTTAATTTAAATATAAACATATTTTCTACTACATTAAATATGTATGGATTTGGAATAAAAAGGCTTATCGGATTTTATCATGTTTAACAGGTTAATCGATTATACGATTCTGCTAAAATATGATTAAACAAAAAACATTTTTTTCGTTTTGTAATAGTCTACATACTGACATCAGTTTCCTTTTTAAATTGAATTTCAATTTTGACACATCTGACTGAACCAGAAATTGAGTTTCCTCAATCATGTATTTTTAGGCAAACAAAGTAAAATATATATGTACATATGTAGGTACATTATGATAATTTGTTCAGGGGCGAACTGAATTTTAAAGTATACAATAATAATATATTTCTACAATTTTAAAAAGCATTGCATGCTGTAATGAAATAATTTTTTTTTTGGAAAAGTTGGCTATTCCGGTTAACTGAATGGATATGATTTCATATCCAATCTAGTTAGAATATGAAACTGATCAACCACAATGGTTTATTACAAAGAAACCAAATTTACACGTTGTAAATCTGTCAGATAAAATTAGTTTAAAAAAAAATTTAAATCAAAAGATTTATCCCAGAGTCTATACATACACAATTTTTTCCTAAAGAATGCACAAAATGGTGTGAAAATTAATGGTAAAATACCAAAATATATTTTTAGCAAACTATTATTTTCTGACCAAACTAAATATTTATGCACAGGTGCACTTTCGTATTTCAAAAATCTCCAGTTTTCCACTCATTTTTATACAATTGCTACAAAATTTAATGCATCAAATGTTCTATATACCTACAAAATAAACGTTTTCTACTAGCCTTGGTTGGTTATTTGCCATACAAATATTTGTTCATCGTGATATTTTCTGATATATTTTAAACGAGGATCTAGCGACAATCGACCTTAAAACTTTTATTTTACGCAATAGATATAGAAAAATTACAGGTACATCTTCCTTCAATGATGGAACATGAAGATAAGTACATAAAACCAGATAAAACAGACAAAATTATAAGATTTCTAGAAAAAAAATTAATTCTATTCGGAAGTTGTGTCGTAGAAAAAATATATTATACTACTCAAGCCGATTGTCCATATTGAGCTCGGAAAATTGAGCACTCTGCCTACGGCGTTGTGCTTATTTAACTTCCTCGTGCGATATGAACATCATATTCACTCTTGTTGTACAAAATACTGTTCTAATTTTTAGTGAGCTTATAAATTTATAAAAATTGGTGTATGAATACTAAAATTTAAATAATAAATAACAAATTTGACAGATTTACACATTCTTAACCTCACTCAAATTACATGTAAATTGGGTTTTTTTGTCATTATTTTCAAGTTATAATTTTTATCTGACCGCTGTGATTAGTCAGTTTCATATCCTAACAAAGATGGATATGATATAATATCCATGCGGTTAACTGGTACAGCCCATTTATTATTTAAATTTCTTTTTTAAATACAGGGTGATTCCTAAGTTGATACCTATTTTTTAGCTGTGCATAGAAGGCATTAAAATAAACAACATTTTCTAAAAACTTTAAAATAGACAAGATACAGAAGTAAAAATCTAAGTGCGGGCCTAGTCATCGAAACGTAGCCTGCTACACTTTATGTTGTTTGTCTTATTAGTCATGCAATTTACGGGTCGGTGGTCAGTTATTTGGCAATCCGCTGCGGTGTGTTTTTCTGAAGCAAGTTAATTACGGTGAGTGTCGTCAAAAAAATATTGTTTAAGTTAGGCAGGACCGTATTTGATCCATAGTGTAATAAATGAATGTAAGTACCATATTTTTGAGTTTTCTGAAAAAGTTATTTGAAAATGTTGTTTATTGTAATGCCTTTTATACACAGCTAAAAAAGAAGGAACTAGGAATTGTCTATTCCTATATTTTCAAGCTATGTAATAACATTTGGCCACTTTATTAGTCTTCATTCAAACCCTTTTTATCGTGAAAAATAAAACTTTTAGTTAGAAAATGTTCATAAACCAATATTACACAATAACTTTAATCTAAGTAGGTATAACAAACTTCGTGGCGCTGCGCTGATTCAGTCACCTTATCTAAAGCTAAAACTTTCCCAATAATTTTGGTTTAAAATATATTATACTTTCGACGTAAACTTGATTGCATTAAAAGTTTTATTGCAGTTACGTTCCAAAATGGTAATTTGAACGTTAAGTCATCACTGATATTTCGAAGCGATTTGCTACCTATTGTTATATTGATTCTCTGTAGCGGAATAAGTGTCTGTACCTTAGTCTGCACTATCTACTACCGATAATATTTTCTCATACAGATTTTTTTTTGATTCAAAAAGAAACAGGAATGGATCAACAATATTCCTGCCCTTTTTAAAAAGCATATTCAAAAATATATTTGTATTTGTTATACCTTAAGCTTTTATTTGACATCAAACTTCCACAACAGAAGGCCGAAAATAATTTTTTTATTTCTAAAATTTAAAATAATTGTTTTTTATATTTTTATTTTATATTTGATCCCTTAGTAAATATAACTAAGCTAAAATTTGGTGGTTTGTTTGATGAGAAATACAAACACACAAACGGACATCAAGTTATTTATTCCGAATAAAAATTTAAAAGCTTCAGATGTAACTGGTCAAAACAAAACATGATTTTATTATATTCCGATCCCCATTTAGTAAATTGGATGTTTCCTACGTGTTTGTGACTTTACTTTTGGGAACCAACCCCACTTCATATACTAAAATAAATTCTCTTCCTTTCTTTATATTCGTTACAAGGGCAGGTTTAGGACCATATTTAATAAATCAGCAAAATCGAAATGTTTTATAAAATCTAATTAAGAAAAGCGGCATTGAATTATCTTAAAAAATGTGAACTTGCATAAAATATGTTCTTAATATAAAGTTGATAGCTGTTTAACTAACGAAAAAGGTTTTCAGCTATGCTTTGTCGCGATGCGTGATTCTGCATATTCATGGGAAAATATTTTTTATTTCCAGTGCAAAATAAGATATATTTCAATATTGAAACTACAATTTGAAATGAGAAAATATTTTATTTCGGCACGATTGTGGATTAAATCGGTAAAAGTTTCATATACACGGGAATAGGCAGAGTAATGACATGTGTCCAGAGTAAAGGCCTGCACGGGCCGGGTTTTCATCTCGGGCCT
Source organism: Polydrusus cervinus (assembly GCA_935413205.1). Lineage (NCBI taxonomy): Eukaryota > Metazoa > Arthropoda > Insecta > Coleoptera > Curculionidae > Polydrusus > Polydrusus cervinus. Next base: position 11,129,892 of record OW284520.1, on the reverse strand, counting down.
CTCGGGTTCTGATTGGTTCGGGCCACTTAACCCATAAAGTTTCAGGTTTTCGGGCCCTAATAATTTTTTCCGGGCCAGTCGGACTTTTCGTAGTAAAATTTTGACTAGTGCAGGGTTCTAGTCCAGTAGCGGCACCAGAAAAATTGTAATGGATGGGCATAAGTGGGCCCGATATTTTAGTTTTTATAATCTATTAACTGTTTGCTTTAGAGAGGAGACTCTGCAGCCCTCCTTATTAATCCGCCACTGAAATAATATTAAGGAACCAATAAATTCAAAATACCTTAATTTAATCTTGCTTACTTCGCAGCGGTAAACAAGTCGTCTTATCTAACACAAAAACTTGGTTTACAACGTACACTTCTGACGTGAACTAAAATACATCAAAAGTTTTATGATGTTGAGATGAAGAGTAATTCTATTTTATATTTTCTTAGTAGCATGCAAAGATGCACACGCTTCGATAATTTTATTCCATTGTATTTTTGATGTTATTCAAGTAGTGTCAAAATCAGTTAAATTAGTTTTCAAATTTCCTGAAATATTAAATTGTAAATATGCTGAAATTACGATTTGAGCTTGGCAATAAATTGCAACTATTTATTATGATGCTGATAACAAATTAAGAGCTACTGAGATTGGGGTTCCATTTCTATAAAAAATACAACGTGTTGTCTATAATATGTGTCATAAAATCAAGTTCTTATTATTTAACCAGTGGCGGCTCGCGGTCTTAAAAAATGGTGAAGAGCTAGGTATAGTGCAGGTACTTAAACAAACATTGACTAAAAACCCGTGTAACAAAACGTCTCTCTTATCCTCATCTGTCCAGCGACTGAATGGAGGTTCATTTCTAAAACACACCACTAAGTAGGTACGTACACTACTGAATTAACTGAAATATAAAAACAAAATTTTTAATCACACAGTAAATCACGTAAAAACGATATCTATAACCGTAAGTTGCGCGAAGCCTCAAAATAAATACCTTAAGGTTAGGCGAACCAATGCTAAAATAATGGTGCATACGACTGTTCTATTTTTAAATTTCCCTTCATCATAATGCAAATTGTTACATTCTGTTTGCGTGACTGACGTCACGTAACCATAGCAGCGGTAAATATCAAAGCCATGTGGGGCGTTGGGTCTTCACTTGCTTTGAGCTAACGGACACGGTTGGCTGGGGCGCGCCAAAATGCACGAGTGTTTCTAATTATTGACCATCGGAGTTAACCGTGGCCCTATTATGCATAGCTACATTTGGATTAAATTAATATTATTAATTCGAACATAATTATTTTTTAAGGGCTAAAATGGTAGCTGTATTGGTACATTAATATTTAATATTGTCGAAAAACTTTTCTGCTGGTTTTATTTTATTTTTTTGGTGTCTTCACCTACTTCACCTGACGAGCCGCCACTGTTAGGAACCTTTTTAAGTCATTTGAATGGTTGTCGTAAATATGTTCCAACCTATTACCCAGTTTTTGCCAACCTGCTATTTGAATTTTTAAACGTTATTATCCATCTTTTCTGATCAAGATACCTTTATGCTTAACGATATACATAACGATTCGAGCATAAGATATTGGTTTGCCGTTAACCTACGGTGGATAATCGAATTACACACACAAAGACCAGAAAAAGTTAATGTTTGTGTAGATATTTAGGCTATAAGATTATTGGACTTTTTTTTATTAATGGAAACCTGGCCAATTACCTTTATTTACAGTTATTACGTGAAAGGATTATTCCACAATTAAAAATTCTTGATTCAGACCGAAGGAATATCTTGTGTCAAATGGTTGGTGTCCCCACACATTTTGGTTTAAATGTAACAATTATTAAAACAAAAAATGTTTAGAAATTTGTGAATAGGGAGGAGCGATAAAATTAAGTGGCCTGTCAGATTTCCAGACTTTGCTCCTTTGGACTTTTATTTGTACGATGATATAAAAAATAAGGTTTACCAAAATAGACCGCTAAATATTGAAAATTTAAAATATTAGAAATGAAATACATGAAATTAGGTTGAATACTTTTAGAAGAATTCGTTCGTTTTTACTAAATTTGTAAGAAAAAAGACACAAGGTTTCGGCCTCAAATATATTTCATAAACTGTCAGAAAAAAAATTTTTCGAGACCGAGACTTTGTGTCTTTTGGAATACTGTTGTCTTACGGGAATTTAAGACAAACAAAAAATGGGTTTCACATTTCTATCTTTGTGTTTTATTTTCTAAATATCAACTTTCGGTTAAAAAAGTTGGTATTTTTTTTAAGACAATAAAAAACTAAGATGGTGATTTAAAAACCCATTTTTTCTACCGCTGACTACTCTGTACAGATTAGTCGCACAGGCAACAAAACTTTTAGTAGTCACGTTAGCCAACATTGTTGATTGATACAATCCAATGGCGATTTACTTTTAAAGGAGAACCCATCCGGCAGATGCGTAGAGTCGATTCTCATCCAAGTCTGTGTGTAGACTGAACACTGTTCATTCCCGTTGATGCTTGTCTTTAAACGTTGGCGAAACGCATTGGGTGGTTTAATAAACAGTATTACATGATACTTTAAACCGTAAAACATGGTTTTGTATGATGTCCCGTTCTTTTATAAATATACCTTATTTTTTACATTAAAATATATTAATTTTCTATTGGGTAGGGCTGCTTATAATATTTTTTAATAAAATGCACGATTTCTTACGTCGCAATTTAATATTATAAGAAATTATTGTACGGAGTAGGTGCTATCTTTCTATTAAATTGTTATTTATATTAATATATATAATTTTATGTCACCAGGTAATATAATGTGATTCTGTATTTTATGATAATTATTATACAGAATACTAAAAAAAAATTACAATCAGTTATAATAAAGCCAGTTTGTTCCATGTAAATCTATCAAACCTTATATCGTTGAATCATTTGATTCTTCAAAAATATTCAGGAAGTTCTATTTAACCCATTCTAAATAAAATAGTCTTTATACACAAATTGACAAAAACCAGTATACTTTAAACTTACTTACCAACAACATTTAGATTGACAAAATAACTTCTGACAGGTTGGGTACTAATTTGACATTCATAAATTCCTGCGTCACGCTTTTGAGCCCATTTAATTTGCAACGTCCACTCATCCGTCTCTGGGTGATGATTCGCTTGAAACCTCTGGTCACTGGTATATGTATAACTACCAACTGTCAAAATGTGAATATCTCGATGACGTATCCATGATACCTGAAAATAACATTGAAATTATTAAAAACGAAGTCATTTCTTGATAAGTTGGTTAATGGTATGTATTTTAAACTTCATCAGTAACTAACAAGAGAAAAGTGTTCATCTCCTGGCCTTCATGAGTGACGTTAGTAAAGATAAGTGGCACATGAGAAAAACAATTGATTTTTATCCAAGAATCTACAATAATTGCTTTTGGATATTTTTCACTCCCTGCTTGCATCTCGTTGACAATTTATCTCAGTTTATTAGTTTTGAAGGAGGATATCGATTTAAAGTTTTATGGATTTGGACGTTTGAGGTATTTGAAATATGCCAACGATTGTAATGCTTAATAAAAAGAAAAAGCACTAACTAAAAAAGCCACGGCACGACAGCTCAGTGCTAGAACTATTGCATTCGGCCCAGAGCTGGGCAAAGCTTGCAAACATCAAGCACTTTTGAAAAAGTAATTGTAAGCACTTTAAAGGGAGATGAACCTCGAAGTTGGTCTAGTTCTGATGATCAAAGTTCAAAACCTATGTTAAGCCTTAGATTACGACGCTAAAGGACCTTAGACCATACTAGTACCTCTGTAGATTGATGGCTCCTCTAACAAACACATTCATTTGATTTTAACAATAAAATAAAACTTACTTACGCTTTCTGTTCAAATCTTTAAAATATTCTCTTCCATTCTTTAAAGAGAATGTTTTTTAAGAGTAAAGTATATTTTATTTAAATTCTATATTCATTCTTGGCATCAATTTTCTATTGGGGAAAACAAAATAATATGTCGGGATCTTTTTACATATTCCGACTGCATAAAAGTCATAAAAATAATAATATTTACGGACACTAAAAGATTTTTGCGGTAAATATAAAAACAAGGGGATCCTTTTTCTGCCCGGTTTTTGTACGGGTTTGCTGCAATAAAGGGTTTTTATTTTAAGAAATTACTTTTTGATTTACACTCGACGGGATAAGAAGTTTTAATTAAATTAATAAAAAAAAGTTGACGTCAGATTAGTATAAGTGGATTATGATACAATAAATAGATAATATAGATACTGTTTGTAAATCTGCTTATGGTAAAGCCCCTTGTAAGATTCTGTAAAATATGGGTGATTCTATACAATTCGAGTAACTTACTTTCTCCGTTGAGACTTTTACAAACTTTTTTAAAGTGAAAATGGCGAAAATACATTTTTTAAATTTTTTTAATATTTACTTTTAAACAATGAATTTTGAAATGTTATTCCAACTTTCAGAAAAATTATAAAAATACTGTTTAATTTTACAATATTATTATGGAAAAAGCGATTTTTCAAAAATTTTGCTTTTATAACAATGTTAGTTTATATTATAATTTTTTTCCGTTATTTATCAAATAAATTTTTCGCATTACTTATAGAGTGATAGAAAAAATATTTTGTGTACAAATAAAAACCCTATGGCCAGTTTTCGAAAATATTTATAATATAATAACAGCATAAAAAATATAAATGTTATCTTTTACTGATCTATCTTTTATGACCATACCCCAAGTTCAAAATTACTGTCAGTGATTTATCGCTTTCATATAGAGTGCAGCGGGTTGAACGAAGTTAAAGGAAACAATTCAAGTGTTTTTTAGAAATTCTATTAGAGCAGAATATTTATTTTCATGGAATCTTTTTCCTCTGATTTCGTACAACCTGCTGCTTTCTATACAAAAGCGATGAATCACTGACAGCAATTTTGGACCTGGAGTATAGGTAGTTACAAAGTCTACAAATACAGAAGTCGTATAGACTCCCCAACTATTGTAGTATTTTTCAAGCAGAAGTACTGGCAGTAAACAAGGCGGTCAATATCCTGCACGAACACTTTCGCCGGGGAGTAGCCTTGTGAATCACCATCTTCAGTGATAGTGGCCCACATTCGATAAAAAAAGAACCACAGAACTATTGAGATACAGTCGGAAAGACGTGAGAAATATTACTGCGGTTGTTACCGGACATTGCCTCGGTAGACATGCCGAACGTATGTATGGAAATACCCACTAACGACTTCTGCAGAAGTCGCAGAGATGAGGAAGAGGAAGAAAGTATTCAAAATTTTCTGAATGCCCTGGCCTCGCAAGAAGAAGGTTCACTGCTCTGGGTGAACCATTTTTCGATAGCCTGGAGGAACTAAGCAACTTACAACTTGGACGACTGAGCAGGTTTCTGAATAGTAGTGGCTGGTTTGAATAAGTTGTTAAAATCCTTCTGCGGTGTACGCCGCGCTAACCATCAGAGATCTGATGGAGGTGGGTTCTACGGAACACGTGTGGTATCACAACTGACTACGTGAGACTGTTTGGTCAGAACCAAAGGTATGCCACTCCTACCTAACCTAACCTATAGGTAGTTAGTAAAATAATATGTTTTGGAGTGTAGACTTTGTATGGACTATCTGTCTCAATATTCGGTAATAAAATGCTAACTATTTTTTATTTTAGAATTATGAGTACCTGATTTGATTCCTAATATTACAACAATTATCCTAGGTCTGATAACAAAATGTTAAAATTATTAAATGTTTTTCAATTTTAGGTAGGTAGCTAAAAGAAATTTTAATTTTCTTATTTACTATTTAATTCGAATTTGTATAATCCTAACATTGATAAATACCAAATATTGCTTATTGGCTAGAACAATACCCCCGCCTATGCCTTACCATGCTCGCCACCAATCAATATTAAATGTCCACTTTCACAGCTATCTGAAGGATAAAATTAAATTTGCATACTTGGAAAATGAACGATAAGCCTTTACAAAGGAGTTATTTGGTCATAATTGGACTTCCTTAGCAGTCGAATTATATTTGGATTAGAAGGATCACCAGATCATTTCGGTCTGTCCCATTAAGGAAATCCTAACAGATTATCTCAATATAATATATAAGTTTAGTAATTTAAATAAATCAAAACAAAAATTTATTTATTTCTTAGTTTAAGAAATATTGAGCTTAATGTCATTCCAAAATTTATAATGGCGTGTTGTCTGACTGCGTGGTTAACGCGTTATGTCATTTACCGTAGAATGTGTAGTTGATCAACAACCTAGTCCATATAAAATATTCCCTACAGTGGCGTACGGTAAGATATTTATGTTAGGAACTAGTTTAAGGGGACACCAGTTCCAAAGGTCTCGTCTCGATATAAGCGACATCAAGTGCTTCGCTTGACGCTCGATGAATTGTAAAAATTAAAAATATTGTAGTAGAAGTTTAGTGTCGGTAATAATTAAATAGAAAGAAAGGTTAGCGGCAAGCGACGGCTATTGACGGGTTTCTCTCAGACACCTTCACCATCAATGCCGGTGTTCCTCAAGGGTCCATATTGTCGCCTACCCTCTTTTTACTGTATATTAACGACCTTCTAGTGAAAACCCAAAATCCAATTTATAGCTTTGCTGATGACAGCACACTTGTCTCATCTTTTACCTTGACTCCCCAAACATCCGCTGCCGACGCACATCTTCGCAGGCAGCATGAAGTGTTGCGCCTCAACAAGGACCTGGAAGAAATTTTGGCTTGGGGTGACAGTAACCAAGTAGAATTTAATGCTAAGAAAACCCAGGCAGCAGTCTTCTCCAAAAAGGTTAACATTGCAGAACCGGATATAGTCATGGCAGGACACGCAATTCCCCTGGCACCGTCTATTAATTATAGTACTATAATTATCTGGGGGTCAATCTGGGAGGTAATATGTCTTGGCATGATCACGTTGCCGCAATTGCCAAGACAGCTGCACAGAAACTTGGTGTACTTTTCCGCACCAAAAGGTTGTACACACCTCATCAACTTTTGACACTCTACAAAGCCCAGATTCGACCATCATTAGAATATTGCTCTCATGTCTGGAGCTCTGCACCCAAGCACACCCTTCGGCTACTGGATTCCATTCAAAGGAGAGCCGTTCGTCTGATCGGCGACCCCGAGCTGACCAAGACCCTCGATAGCCTGGAGCATCGAAGACAGGTTGGTGATTTAGCTCTCTTTTACAGATATTTCCATGGCAGGTGTTCGACTGACATTGCCCACTTGATTCCACCTAGAGCAATGCAAAACAGAAATACACGGCGAACCACTGCCGCTCATCCATATGTTGTTCAGCTTAGTACTCCTCGAACTTCATTGTTCAACAAGAATTCTTTCATCTGGAGAACGTCATCTTTGTGGAATGATCTTCCTGAGGTCGTGTTTCCCAGTGAATACAATCTTCAACGTTTCAAGACCAACGTTAATCGCTTTTTTCGCACTCGCACCGCTCCCAGAGCGCCTTAAAGGATTTTTCCTACAATGCAGGTGTTTTATCATAAAAAAAAAAAAAAAAAAAAAAAAAAAAAAAGCGAACAATGTAGTACAGCTGTCTCTTGTATTAAAATACACAGGGACACCAAAACTGGGGCTATGACTTTCCATAGAGTCCTAATAAGGACGAATTGGTTGTTTTGGAAAATTTATACACAGTTAAAAAATAAGTATCAACTTCATCCCGTATAAGCTAAAGGATAAGCTCATTTCTTTTGAAAATATTTAAAAATTTGTTTCAGAAGCGTAAGTAGAGGGAGCTGATGCCTTCACCATCAAGCCCACGCAAGCTTTTGCGCATGCGTCAACTGTCACCTGTCAACTGGACAGAATTCACGCAAGTAAGACTAGCATTGACACTTTTTCTCTTTAAAAGTGTCAGTGCTAGTCTTACTTCTCTTTAAGCTTTGTCTAATAATATTTTTAACTCAAAATAACCACAAATAACTCCTGAATATATTTTCATAAAATTTATATCTATAAAGAGATACCTGTATTTCATCTTGTTTTAATCGACTAAGTACGTGTTGGTTCATCCACTTAAATAAGATTATCTGATTTCCTCGCGATCAAAAGCCTTCAACAAATTCTGGCATGGCAGATATAGATCAGTGTCCTGGACTAGTCTTGAATAAGATATTTAGTTATATACTTAGTGTAAATAAGGTTAAATCGATTTTTATTTCTAGTGGGTTAATAGGAAAATATTTGTAATAGAGTACTTAGTATAGGTTTTAACTTGTGTATAGACAAAAAAAAACTGTGATGGAAATATAAGCTTTTCCTTCTTAGGCTTTCATTAATGGAACAGAATAGCCTGAATTTCAATTTTAATATAAAACAACTGTAACTTTTTCTGTCTTGAGTTTTAAACACACTGGATAATGTAATGTGTAAGGCGACAATGCTAAAATATAGGTATTCTCTATTAAGGCACCATAATTTCTCAATATTTTTGCTTTTAACTCATCTCAATTTGCCGTATTTATTTCTTTGAGAGGACAAAGCCGATATCTTTGGGGTACCTTTTTACCACAATTGCGGGTTTGTATTTTTTTTTGGTACATCACTTTCATTGAAAACGAGACTTTGGCGTTTAATTTTACTCTCTCCCCCAAATAGCAATTCTGTGAATACTATTCAGTACTGTATAAATCATTCCTCTGATGACATATTTTTTTATGATATCTGGCAAGAATATAATACACAAGATATATACATGGCGGACTTATATTTTAAAGTACTTAATCCAATTTGTGAATATTTTTTTTGGAAAAAGTCTAGCCTTAAAGTTAGTCCATAAGTATGAAAAACACAGGCACACTGCTAGTATTTCAGGATATACAGGTTGATTTCTAAGTTGATACTTCTTTTTTAGCTGTGTATAGAAGGCATTAAAATAAACAACATTTTCAAATACCTACCTTTTTTCAAAAAACTCAAAAGTAAAATAATTACATTCATTTATTACACTATGGATCAAATACGGTCTTGCCTAACTTGCCCGTTGAATAACATTTAAAAAACTTCTGAATGTAGGATGAGCCTGCAAGGAAAAGCGTTCTGCGTATAATCTCGAAGCAGCAGCCGCACTTTGATGGCACTCACCGTAAATTAGCATCATATCTACTAGTTCATTGTTTTCAAATTTTACCATTTTCACGTGTTACCAATTTAAAATTAATTTGCTTAAGAAAAACACACCGCAGCAGATTGCCAAGTAAATAACTGGCCACCCACCCGTAAATTGCATGACTTATGTAACAAAAGAACTTAAAGTATAGCAGGCTACGTTTTAATGACCAGGCCTGTACTAAGATTTTTTACTTCTGTATCTCGCCTATTTTTAAGTTTTTTGCAAAAATGTATTTGAAAATGTTGTTAATTTTAATGCCTTCTCTACACGGCTAAAAAAGAAGTATTAACTTAGGAATCACCCTATATTTACGATCTGACTGTATGTTTTCAACAGACATAAATAATATAATAATACAATTTTGTATCTCCTCAAGAGCATTGGATATGAATTATGAAACAAAATGTTATAAAAAGATACATCTTTAATATGAGAAATAATGGAATAACATTATTTCTCGCACTTGTTTTACAGGGTATTCAGAATTTAAGGGAGAAAATAATATTCTCATATATATATGATATAGTAAATATTAATAGTTCTTAAATATCGCGACACAGTTAATAATAATATTCATAAATATAGCTATTATTTTAAATTAAAATTTCTCTTTTTTGTTGTTAAAAATAAGTACTTAAATACTGTGTTAGTATAAATGTTATTTCTATTACGTGGTTTTGTCGTTATTAATAATTATTATTTTTTGCCTTATTCAAGTTTTTATAAATCCATTAACGTGTTATTTTTTCTGACATCACGTGCTTGGTCGATATTTTCGAATTAGTTTCATGCAAAGTTTACAAATTGGGTTGATTTCTTTCATTTTTTGAAAGTGTATTCATATTTCATAAATAAATTCTGGTCAAAATTGTTTTGCTGGGAACGAAAAATCTACAAAGGAGTTGGCTGTATACAAATTTTGTTATTTATGATCTTTTGTTAAGCTGAATTTGACTAGAAAATACGAGTAACTTTAGGGATTTTTTCATATCGAAATATTATTAAAAGCCAATAAATTTTTGATAATTAAAAAACAAAGAAAACTGTTATCAACTTAGGTTATAAGCTGTTACAGGATGTGGTGATATAGTGCTAAAGAAATTATGTAACTGCTGGATATACAAAGAATACATTTTAGAGACCAAATCAGGTTCATTTTGTGTAAATATTTATGTTTCTAATATACAATAACTGTTTATAAATTGAATACATTGATATGGTTCTAGCGCTGCCTACAGGGACTCTTGTAATTGTGACATGTGTCTTTACAGGTGATTGTTGTTCGAGGGCTTGGTATGCTTTGGAAGTGTCTAACATTAACACTAGATGTCGCCGCAGGCTATATCATTTTGTAAGGTCGCGCTTTTAGCTAATTAAACATAATGACAGTCCTGTAGCATTATTTATGAACCGTCATATGGCGAAATGTATCTAAGGATGAATATGACAAAAGAAAATACTTTTTCTAAATAAATGTTTGAGTTTTTTACAGTGTTATGCAAATTTCTTGGAAAATCCTCAAGATGTTTGATCTTCCTTAGTCATAATTAAATCGCAATTAATATAGTTTTTGAAAAGCATTTTTTCTGGGTACATTTAAACCTAATTTCTAATAAAATATTTAAATATAATAACAACCAAAAAAATATATAAAATTATTCGACCTTAAATTTGTTGGTGTGTCTGGAGAACATTTCTACAAATTCACGTCAAAATCAGATGAAAGGCTGGCCGGTAGAGCGTTAAAGCCTTCTTAAGGTCTTTCTACGTTTTTTTCTATTTAACTGATAAGAAAATCTCTTCTGACCTAAAAAGCACAAATCATAGCTGTCTTTTAAGGGGAAATTAAATAAACTGAAATAAAATATGCAATAAACTTTTCTTAAAATGCTTTATATGGGTATTATATATTTATGGCTAGAAAAGGTGTAAAATATTTTATGTTTAATTTTATTTTGTAGATCTTTTATGTGATCATTTATATTTTTGGTATCAATACCTAGTATAAATATATTGCCTTCAGAAAATGAAATCCTACTTTATACAAATTCTATTTATATTTTTAAAATGTTAATTATATTTAGAGCAGATAGCCCCTGTTCCGCCGCACTGTCTATGCTAAAGCTTGTGGCTATTTCACAAAGTGACGCTTAAATATTAAAGGAATATCCTAAAATGACATACACAAATTATATTCTGAAAGGTTTAATAAATGGACTAGATAAACTTTAATCATCAAACAATGATATATCAAAGTGGTAAAATTAGTATAACGACGATACTACTGCTGTATGGAAATCGGTGTTTTAGGAAAAGTCTAGATCAATTACCATATTAGATAGAAAATTCGTGAGTATAAACCAAAAGACTTGTTATATACTATTTAATTGACTTATGTTATTTCTATATTATAAACTGCAATTTCTTGTAAATTGATTAGGTTACGAAAAATGTGCCATTTTAAAAGCTTTTGAAGAAACAGTAACTGCCGAACGGTTTTAATTCATGGGCGATTAAAACTTTTATATACAAAATTATATTTCTCAGTTTTTTTATTTCATTAAGCCAGATTTCAATGACAAAAATCGTACCAATTAAAAAAAAGTTGGTTAAAGTTAATATATTTAGTAATTATTTTTGAGATTATATATTTGTCTTTAATTTTTTGTTTCTGCATGAAAATAACTTTTCCATTGGTGAAAAAAACTCAATTGGTTCAGTTTTTTTTTATAATTAGGGCTAGACAAAGCAAATTTTTGCGCGGTCTGATCCATTGGATATAAATTACACCTGTAGATGTCCTAATTTTATTAGTTGTTTTAAGAACAAGTGATAATAATCTTTTCTTAAAAGTGCCTGCATCCCAAGAATTCAACATTGTTTTGATAACCACTATATTGAATATTCCATATATGCCTTATATGACATAACAATGCTGCTTTGAGTGTCAAAGTGTGGGCAGCTTGCTACGGTAAAGGTAAGGTTTTAATTAATTTTAGCAAGTTAACACTAGCAAATTTTACTAATTTAGTAATAGTACACGGTTAAATATATAATGTTGCAATATTGAAGTAAACCTTTATTGGCAGTGACGGCTTTGTAATATGTTTACCTTTGCCTAATAATAATATTAAATTATCATTAATAATTTGATTAAAAAAATTTAAAATTCTGCGGGTTATTTATTTTGCTAACAAAACTGCTGGACAATTGCAGTTAATATCTTCTGAACCAGATATGATATCGACCTACGGTTTTGAATGGTTGATAGATTTATCCCTTGGGAAACAATTGTCAATGTTGAATTTTCTTTATCTGTCAGAAAATTTTATATACAGGGTGTTAAAGAAGACGATGATTTTTGCTCCAATTTTAATGGCGTGTAACTTTCACAATAATATTTTTAAATTTTATCACTCTAGGTCAATTGAATCACTGGTTCATAGCAAAGAAAGTAATTTGTCATATTTTTGATATCTGCTATATTTTAAGAAATACCGATTTTTTTGGAAAACCTTGATTATGTTCAGTAACAATAGTTGTACCTAAATGTTATGATGTACAGTGGCGTACTTATAAACACCTATATGTCTATGTTTTATGAGTATCTCACAATTTTTCACGATTGTTTTATATTGGAAAGTACTTAGGTCAATTTTTTCTTATTTTTTAGTTTTCCATATCGCACTACAGGTATATTATACAGTGTGTTTACAAAATTTTAACAAAGATAATTTTTTAAATTTAATTTTTGAAAAAAAATTATTTATTCATTTCTAACTTTCTAATACTATACTCATAAACCATAAATATAACCAATACGTACTACGTATACGTATGTACCAAATTGATCTGAGAGAAGTTTGGTGTACTTACATACTATACAGTACTTACATACTAAAAAGTACTTTAAAAAATGCTTTTGTCAGCAGCTTTACCCAAGTTTACAATTTCTGTTACATTGATAGAAATGCCGAGTTATTCTACCGTGGATTTATATTATTTTTATTTATGATAAACATAACTGTTTGTTTAAAAGTATGCTTTCTTTATAACAAGTTTATATTTAAAATTTTTTTATTATCAAATCAATCATAAATCAACAATTTTTTACTTACCAAATTATTTGATATAACTACAGTAGCAATAAAGCAATATTTTCTTAGACTTTTGATAATTAAGTTTTAGAGTAGTTATGTTGGCGTCTGTAAATAATTTTTAAAATAAAAAAATGTTTTTGCCGGCGTCCAGACACGATTAAAATTGAAAAAGTTTTATGCCTCCGCTGGGAATCAAACCCAGAACCTCTCGATTACATATCAAGCGCGCTGCCAATTGCGCTACGGGGGACCTGAAATTCTCTCACCAACTTCGGTCATATAACTTATTCAATTTTATGTTAGTAGTAACCGTCTGGAATTTCCTGTGATTCACAGACCGAGGAGAGTGTTATAAGGGGAAAGGGAAGGAACTCACTCACCACTGAACATTAAGATCTATTTTTTTTATTCGTACATCGACGACATATAGCGTTATTAGCCGGAATCAGAAAGAGATCTCTGAACAGTGACATCTAGCCGTAAATAGTTTTAAAAATAGTTATGTTGGCGTCTGTAAATAATTTTTAAAATAGAAAAATGTTTTTGCCGGCGTACAGACACGATTGAAATTGAAAAAGTTTTATGCCTCCTTTTTCAATTTTAATCGTGTTTGTACGCCGGCAAAAACATTTTTCTATTTTAAAAATTAAGTTTTAGACTGTTAGTTACAAAGAACTTTTTTTTACGAAGTGTAAAACATGTCATAACGAAACCCGCATATTTATAATATTCATTTAATACAAATTAAATTTCTATTAATCAGTATAGAGCCAAACAGCTTACCTAAATTACATGCTTTATACAGGTCTGGTGTTTAAGCAGAGCAGAAGAATGAAGACCCTTTGAAAAACTAATTTATAAATATAAAACAAGTGTGGAACAGCGGAAAAACAGGGTAAAGAAAATTCAAAAGATTCTTTCATTGAGAAAAATAACCAAACCAAATATAATAAATTATAATACCAAATTTAATTAATTAAAACTTTAGAAATGTTTAAATAAAGTTTTGTAAATAAAGGAAGTTTTCTTTATTGGAATTAGTTTTTGACATAATCTTTTGATGTCAGGTTAAAAAAATGAAACTTTCAGATTTGTTTATATTCTAATAAAAGTTTTAATTAAACAATGCATAAATATAATTATAGAGGCGATGTTTCAGGTTAAAATTGTATTCGGTCTTTTCTGTTACTCCATCATCTCCTATTGAGGCGCTAATACACGCATTTTTAAAAACAAAAACGATCACAACCTTATAAGCGGGTTTTCTATATTATAATTTTATAGCAGTATATTGTCTCTTATTTATGTTATAAATAGCGGGATGTTTATCAAAACCTTGGGGTGCAAATCCACAAAGTTATAACTCAAAATCACCCCTAAAATATGAAGTCTTTATTTTTGTTGACTATATTTTATATTATTATGTAAAGCATGTCCCCTGTCTCTAAAAATCTGTGACACTGGTGAAGTTGCAAGACGCGAGACGAAAGCGGAATTTCTAATAAGTATTGAGAGTTTTGGCTTTTGAACTTTACTTAAATCCTAATTTTCCAATAAAAAAGAGTTTTGGACAAGTTGCAAAGGAAATAAGAATTAACAATATTATAAAGTTACTGATAACTGCCGTACTAAATGTGTGTGTGCGTGTGTATTTGTTTTAGGGCTCTGGTTTAAATTAGAACACGCATTAGGGTGAAGCGAAATAAATCCAAAATTTGTTTTCTCGGATTGATCCAGCACTAATGTCGAAAATTAGATTTTTGGAAATTGAGATTACCAAAGTCCTAAAGATGTAGACGGTTACAGATAATGTCTGATGCTATTTTTTTTTCCGGTGTTATTCATTTATATTCTTTTATATTAATAGTTTTCTGCATATCACTTGCACTTGCTGCTATTCTTAGTTAGTAGTTAGGACTCATCAGAAAGCCATAACCTGTAAGCACTTCCCAATACAGCGAAAATATGCTTTCAAGATATTTTTAAGAATGATGAAAACCTGGTATCGTCATCTGTAGGAATCAACTCAATGCAAAAGATAGCCATTGGACGTGAAAACATAAATAACATTAAACCAAATACGTTAGGCCAACACATCCGGTATAAGAAACGGTTTTGCACAGCCCTACACTTTTTCTACGGGTTTGTAGAATCAAATATAGATCGCGCTGCATTAGCCACACCAACCGTAATACCATGACGTGTTTAAAAAATGAAGTAGTAAAGTTTAGTGTCTGTATAAGTAAAATAGAAAGAAAGTTTTTTAGCGGTAGACGAACAAAGTAGTGCATCTAAGATTAGATGGATGCACTACTTTATCCGCCTGTCGCAAAAAACTTTTTTTCTATTTTACTTATACGGACACTAAACTCTACTACTTTACTTTTCAAAATGTTTTACAGGAATATGCTATTGCATAGTTAACAATGACACAAATTAGGAGGACGCTTAAGTACTCTGTTGTCTTCTGGTCTCTTGCTACATTCTACTATGGTACCACAGATTGGGTTTATAAGGAAATATAGGACCTCCTTGTTTCTGTCCCGCTTTTCCCCGTCTTTTTCTATATTAAAATAAATAAATTAGGTAAATTATGCGTTTCATATATAAAGAAAAATATTTGTCATTTTCGGTTTAAAAAAAAATGATATTACAATAAAAAAAATATGGGAGACCATAATTTATGATTTTTCTTTGTTTTGTTTTGTGACATAATTTGTTTCAAATACAAACGTATGTATTAGGGCAATCTGAAAAATCATCCATACATTCAGACTGTAACGATTTTGAGTGAATTCGGCAATTTATACGGACAGAAATAAATTGTGCTTATTATTCACCGATTTTCCCGAATGGGTTACCAAAAAAGGGTTATAAAGGCTTGATTAATTTAGAATTGCTTATGTTGCTTTTCAAACTTATGTATAGCCCAAAGTTGTTCGATTGACACGGGTCAAAGAAATGTTTTTCGAAACACATTAGTTTTAATTTAAATTACTTGAGAGGAAATTTTACGTAACATACCAGAACCGGCTTTTTTGTTTGGTGCAGAAGTGGACAAAGGAAACAACAATTTACCTTAAGAATTTATCAGAAAGAGTTGGTGATCATAAAAGGATTTTACAAGATGTTATAGAGACTTCGATTTTTTTTACACGACTTATTTTCAAGTTTCCAAAGCTTTAATTAAATGTAGTTTCTTTTCAAATTACCCAAAAACGTTGCGTTTTTTAGTTGAAATGGGCCAACAAAATGTATTTTGAAACACAAAATGATTTTGAATAAATACTTGAAGTGGAGTGTAAACTCAAATAAAAAGATTATAATAAAAGTTTATAATAAAATTGTCAAGAACCATCTGCACAGAATGCAACTGTACAATGGAGACCTTGACTGCAGATTATGCGGACAAGACAGAGAAACTGTACAGCATATAGTCTGCCATTGCAAGTCACTAGACCAAAAATGGAACCAGAGGACATCCTTACCCTCTCCCCAGTTGACCTACACAAACTAGTGCAAGGAACTGGGATCACAGAGTAGGTATAACAACCAAACAGGGTGAGCATAATGGGCCAAACCTGGCCTAAGTGCATCCGGCGCATGGACGGGCCCTCGGAAAAAAAAATAATAAAATTATGTTTTAAAATATTTTTGAAAGAAAAAGTCAATTTAGTAGGTATAAATTAGTACATTGATTAGTACATTTCCAAATAATTTTATTAAGGAAGAATCTGATTTTAATTAATGACGTATATTAACTGTCTTTTGTCAACAATCACATAAGTTAGCTTGATGAAAATTCTACATTTTTAAAAAATTATACTTGCGCCTCAATAGTAAACCAACCTGTTTCACGTACTTATTTAAAATCTCCATGGCGTCCCAGTATTGGCAGTCCACCTGTTGAGAAAAAATAATATTGCACGTTTTCGGCTCTAATTTGTTACATTAAATAGAACTAATCACCTGAGAAATTGCCATAAAGGCGCCTAGTAGCCATTAGCCTAAAACTGTTAGCAGTAAATGTATATAGGTTCACAGGAAAGCTCCAAGGGTTGAGATCTAAATAGATAAAGGCCCAAGATTTTCATTAATTAGAAAGTAAACGGGAAAGAACCTTTTCAAACAAATGCAACATCCCTGGAACACATGTACGCAGTCCGATCAAGATAACCACAGTGCTGCGGACGTCGCTTCTTTTTTACCAGGGTGCAGGGACGCATTATACTGTTAATTCAAATAAATCAATTTTCCAACAATAATTGAAGTAATTTTTAAACTTAAACGGTTTCATTTAGCACCTGTAAAAAGTCCACATTTACAATATTTATTTTGTATATTTACAACTAAACATACGAAATTGTACGGTAAACACAATAATAGAACTGATAGTTATACTTAAAACTTCAAAATCACTGTGCTTACATTGCATTTCTAAGTGTAAGTGTACTGCGTATTCGGACTGTTGCAAAGGGCAGGGTCATTAACTATTGGTCTCAAATTAAGTAAAACGAAATAAATGACAGATTTTACAAACACACCTTTTGTAAATGGAAGTATAATCGCTTTAACTGGCTCTTTAAAATAACGATGTGTTGGGGTGATTGCCCGATCATCTATAGGCCAGCCCAACCCTGCCCGGGTATGAAAAAAGCTCCATAATAGGCTCAAAAGGTAAGATATGTCCACAAACCGTGAATGAATGAATTTATAGACGGCTTAGGATGGGATTTTGCTAAACAGGACTAGTGAGCAGAGGTTAGAGGGAGTTAAAGTAGAAAATAACAGAATAAATCTTCGCTATGTTTTCGCCTGTGCCGGCGAAAGCTATAATTAATGATTGCATGAAGCCGGCAATGGCGCCAATGCGGAATAATTTAATGTTTTTTAAATAGGATGTTTTTTGGCATATACACAGTAAAAAAAATTAAATAGAACTACCATGGCATTGCATTTTTTCAAGTCATGTATGCAGCTTTAATGCACAGTCTATTGGTAAGCAGTAGTCAGAGCATCGGATTTGATGGAGCTTTGCTTGTCATTATATTCCAAAGACACCACTTTCTATACAAATTCAATTTACTTAATGATATTCTTATGAAATCGGTCAAAATAGGTAAGAAACAGTCTTCGGAATGGCAGTACAAATAAAACTAGGTCCAAACAATAATAATTAAATATTATAATATTGCACATTATTATAGATAATGAATTTCCATTGTTACATTGATTCACCGAAAATTATATGATTTTATAAGCGAGGAATTGTAAAAATACGTAATACAATATAGAAATTTAATTGTTAATTAATAACTGTGTGACTCAAAACTAAGTGATCATAATGTATTTTATTATAGACTTATTCAAGGATACATGACTTTTTTACTGTGTACCTAAAGATCGTGATAGGCATTACTTAATCATTTTTTTTATTGCTTAAAATTGGTGTTTCGAAATATTAAAGACAAATAAAGAAAGGCTAGAAGGAAAAAGGAAACCAAGAACAGACATAATATTGATCTTTAAAAAGGAAAATTCGTTATAATATAACATTTATTTTTAGTCATAGCGCAAATAAGAAATCAAAAAAGTTCCAAAAAAAGTCTTTTATGGGGATATTGAAGATTAGATTGACCTACCGTTGCAAGTAGAGTCCTAAATAAGTCATATGTCAAGTGGTATAAAACATCTTTTACTTTTAATTTTTTAGTAAGCTCTTCTAGGGGCCTCTATAAAATTTAAATTAAATTAAAAAGTATTATTTTCGGAAATTAAAAAAAATACATGACTATAGTACTCACTGACCAATCCATGGTTTTAAAAAAAGTACATTTTTTTAAACATCGTTAATAAGTAAAATTAAAAATCCTTAAAAATATTTTCCAATCAAGTGATGATATAACAATAATGTGAATCGAAAACTGTAATGTAAAATGAAGAATATAAAGACTAGCTTCATGTCAGTGAGCTGCTAGTTACATTCTTTTGTCTCTGGTGTCTTTAAATATTAAAGCTGTTGTATATAAAGCTGTGCATACTTGCTTATAAAATTATGTAAAAATTTTAATATACAGACAGGGTGGCGCATCGAAAACGAAACAGACAATTACTGGCAGCTCAGTTCTTTTTTGGAAAAACGCTAAGACCCGTCGTTTTTGTTTTCGCGGGGGACATGATGTAAAATTCATGTACTTTAGTTCAGTAGTAAAGGGAATTGAAAGACCTTTAAAATAAGGTATCACTCGACCCCCCCCCCTCTATTTAAGATTTTAGAGGTGGTGCCACCCCCGCCCAGGGGGCTGCACGTGTTAACGTAATTTTTTGCCAATTTTGTATCCTCCCTAAAAACAAATTGACGGGTCTAAGCGTTTTTCCAAAAAAGAACCGAGCTGCCAGTAAATGTCTCTGTTTCGTTTTCGATGCGTCACCCTGTGTAATTAATTGTAATACTGATTTCTGAAATAATGATTTATTTTCTATCTATTTTTACTACTTTTTTTGATAGCAATTAAATTTAATTATTTATAAAATTAAACATTTGAGGACAATGTGCTTTTGTATCCTCGCATTTCAAGAAACAAAGTTCTTGCTTTAATTACTAATTAATTCAAGTGCTCTGCGCAATAAAAATGGACCCTTATGCAATATGCAACAGGAGGTTGTTAAATTCTTCAATGAGCATGAGTATATTGAAGCTTCAAAGGGCATTAAAACATTAACTACAAACCGGTGTCTACTTTTGTAACCTGATCTAGCAGTGAAATAAAACTGTTCGGTCTGCAGTAAAACCGCGTTTAAAGGTACATAAACTAAAAATATTTGTATTAATTAATTCTATTCAGGGTGTTTGGTAATTATAGGACAAACTCTCAGAGGGGTGTAGAAAGCATTTAAATAAGTCTAGTATCTCATATATCTTTTTTTTTCTATAGTGTCCCCGACCGAGATAACGGACTCCAAAGGGGAACCCAACAATTTCTCTTTTTCGTGTTAATTTTTAGCCACCTCGTATACCTTGTTACAATTTTAGAATTTAGTATTACATAGTAACAACTAATGTCTTAGGAACTTTTGATAGGTGTCATGGTATTGAATTAAATATTATTTTTGGATACTTTAAACATATTACTTCAAAAAAGGTACCCTTTAATTGTTTTAAAACACTGAACAGGTAGCACATATAGACTCACTTACTCTAATGACTTATAATTAGCAATTGGTTAATAAATCTAAATATTTTTTAAAGTTGTCACTTTGGTTTTTATAAAAAAAAGTACAGCTTCGTTATTTAAATTGATGTTTAGATTTAAAATATATACTATCATTTCAAAATATCTATTTATTTAAAGTTAATTGCACGCCAAATAACACAAATTTATTTTTATTTTGCGACATTAAATTTTAATCATAATTTGTTTAATATTATTGCTAATTAACTCAAAAGTAACACGGTCTGACGTTTTGGATAATATTTAAATGAGGTGTCATAAACCATACTTACATTAAATGGAAGAAAGAAAAAAAAATTATATTCATAACATTACATATGTTAGATATATTTTTTCTCATTATATCAATAGCGAAGAAAATTAATAATTAGAAATATTTTATAAATGAACATGGTAATTTCATGTATACAGGGTAGCTCAAATATAAGTTACGACCATCAACTTTATTTTTTCAAATAAAAACATATATTTTTTTCATTTTTGAATTTTGCATTAAATTCTCAGCATGTTTCATGTACCATGTCCTATACAATCATATACTCAACAGTTATTGAAAAAATTAGGATTGAACATATCTATAAGTAAGAACTGTTTATTAAAGAAAACAGAACAAAATCAAATTAAATGTTGAAAATGTGCGCCATTTACGGCTTGACAATGACGATCAATAAACTCTCTTTTCACCACTCACGTTTCCAACCATTTCCAGAGTTATGACACGCACTTCTCTTCGGATCCTCTCTTTCAACTCCTGCATATTGTTTGGCCTGTTAACAAATACTTTTGATTTGAGGTAACCCCACAAAAAAAAGTCCAGCGGAGTTAGGTCTGGCGACCTAGCAGGCCATTCGATAGGTCCTCTTCTTCCTATCCACCGATTGGGAAAGGTTTCGTCCAAAAATGTGCGCACAGTGGCAGCATAGTGCGGAGGAGCACTATTTTGTTGGATTATCAGTTCTTCGTCAGGGGAGTCTGAATCCAATGGATTCGGAAATAAAGCCACTAATGCTGGAATTAATTCAAGTTGGAGGAATTCGAGATATACTTGTCCAGTTAAAGACTGTTCAAAGAAAAATGGACCAATTACTCTTCCGCGTACGATTCCACACCAAACACTTATTTTTTCGGGGTACTGGCTGTAAACCTGTCATCCAATGCGGATTTTCTGTTGCCCAATATTGACAATTTTGTCTGTTCACATTACAATTCAAATAGAACGTAGCTTCTACCGAAAAAATAATATTTTTTACTAAATTATTATCTAGATTGCACATATTTTGCATGCGTTCGCAAAACTCATTTCGCCTATCGAAATCATCTTTAAATAACTTATGCACTGGAATAACTTTGTATGGGTGATATTTGTGATTTTGAACTATTCGGTGAGGTCTCGCGTCAATTGGACGTGGAAAATTGGACGCACGACTATTATTGGTCGCAGTCAATTGGACGCGCGACAATTGAACGCGTGCGATAATTGGACGCATGTGACAATTGGACGCATGCGACAATTGGACGCATGCAAAAATAAAAATAGTTTGTATAAGTATTATTGCAAATACCTGTAGGTATAACAAAGGGATAAATTATTTCAATAATAAATAAAAACCATTTCAAAATATAAGGGATTAAATTCATTATGTGTAATAGGCAATAAAGAAAAAAGATTTAAAATCTAAGGGATTAAATTAATTAAATGTATAAGGGGATTATATAGATAATTAGGCATAGTCAATAAAATAATTATAAGTAAGAACATACATTAAAATAGGTAATAAGGGAAACCATTAAAATAGGTAATAAAGGGATTATAGCCTATGGCCTATATATTCAAAGATCAAATACTCCAATTTTCATAAGTGATAAGACTGTTTTACTGTTAACATGGTTCTTGAGTTTGTAAAAAGTGAAAGGGGTAACCCAATGCTATTATACGATGGTTTCTTACACAAAAGGGAGCGTATTGTCGGAGAAAAAACAATCTGGAAATGTGCTGATTACAATAAGAATCGCTGCCTAGGAAGAGTGCATTCGGTGCAACAAGAAGTTGTTCGGTGAACAACAGATTTCGGCATGTGTAAATCGGCACCAATATGCGACAGGGGAGTACATGGATTTTCTTCCAAAGAAAGCAAAACGTCAAGTTTTTCATTTTCATCTCGAGTAGGACGACCAAATTTAGACAAATCTCTAACATGACCGTATTCTCTAAACTTAGCCTCTATTTTACTCACCATCTTTTGACATATGGGAGGACGATCAGGATGGATTTCATTAAATAATTGGGCTGTTTCTATTTGAGTACGTGTTTTATCACCAAACCCAACCATGCATCGAATTTCAATTTTTTCCTGTTCCGTTAACTTCACCATTATTATGAAAACTGCAACTTTGACACTACGCTTGACAATAATTATACTTATTTGAAATAAAATTGTCATACAGTTTCTATAGAAATAAACGGTGACAGTGACACTCTTACTTATTAGGGAGCCCAAAATGTCATATTGCCAAAAGATTTGATAGATCGTTGGATTCTCTAAATGATATATTCAATCCTAATTTTTTCAATAACTGGTGAGTTTATGTATAGGACATAGTACATGAAAAATGCTTAGAATTCAATGCAAAATTCAAAAATGAAATAAAAAATGAAGTTGATGGTCGTAACTTATTTTTGAGCTACCCTGTATACATGAAATTACCACAAAAAAAACACATTAAAAAATAAAAATCGACGGGTACGAGCGTTTTTTCAAAAAACTAACCGCTGAATTTTAAATGAATTTAGACATTACTTATGTGACTCACTGTATAATATAAGTAGTTTCAAAAATAAGTTTTTTTTTTGAATAAACTAAAGCGATATGGAGAAAACAGAAATATTTAACCAGTACAATTTTTTTATACAGGGTGTCTCTAAAAGGTGCGGAAAAAAAGCCACCACAAGTTCCTGAGGCGTAAATATGACGATCTAACCTAACTTACCTTAGTCCAAAAGTGGATGATTTCGGAGATACAGAGTTTCAAAAGTTCAATTTAGTTTTCATTTTTTATAAATAATTTTTTTAATAATTGGTGTATTGTCACAATATTCAGCTTGGGGGGGGGGGGGGGGGGGTATAATATTTTGGTGTTTGTTTTATCAAAACAGGTTTTACTTTTTAAATACAATCTCCTGTTAGATCATGCATAATATTAATTTATATTTATATAAAACAGGAAAGTTTCAAACTTTTAAAAATGCATTAGTTTTAATTTATAAATAAGGCTGCTCCTAAAAATATCTTACCTGAAACTAAATATTTTTTTTTGTTGAAATTGGGATACAAATTGTGAATATCTATAGCTTTTTGTAGGCAGTGACCTCTGAAAAGTTATTTTTAAAATATTTTCTTTCATCTTTTGATTTACTCCGTCTTTTTTCATGGTAATACGGGTTTTCTCTTCAAATGTGAAAAACTATTTTCTGAGAAGTAGTACACATCTGTTTTATTGGTTTAATATATAGAAATCGCTGATTTGATTCTTTGATCAAAAAACTGTTTGAAGTGTAAGTATATAACCTTCCTTCGATAATATAATAATTATAAGTTGATAGTTATTTGCTACATTTATACCATTTATTAGTATTAAAAGTACTTATGATTAATATTTAATTGTTATTTATTTAAATTAAGATTTAAGTAGTAAAGAAATTTGAATAGAGAATTTTAAACTTGACCAATATATTTAAAAACTTTAAAATTATTGAAAGTAAATGTGTGGAATTGGTTGTACACTGTGTTCTGAAGAAAGGAAAAAGAAAAAAAGGAAAAAGAAAAAAAGGAAAAAAGGAAAAAGGAAAGACGGAACACTGAAATACAACGTTTTTCCTTTCTTTAAAATTATTATTTTAAGCGTAAAAAACAAAACATAAATTTCTCATTTGTCCTTTACATCTCATATGCATCTGTTAATAAAAATACATTTAAATAAGTTTTAAAAAATGTGCTTTTAAAAGAAATGTACATTTTTCCATTCTCTCCAGTATTTTTAGTGGTGTGCAATAAAATTAAAGTGTTGTTTCCGCATTAGGAGAAATGTAAAAAATATTATTTTTAATTACCTGTTTTTCTTTTTATAACATAAAAATTCATTTTCTCTACAATGTTTTTATTTTAATTGTGAAAACAAAATTCTGTCTCGCGGCGAAATAACAAATAAGTAAAATTTAACAGGTCCTTGTAATATTAAAAATAAATGATAGATATTTGTTTTTATTTATCTCAGGTTTGATAATTAAGAGTGAACCTTTGCAAACTATATTTTAGCCACTTGTCGTTATTGTAGTAATAAGTTTGTTATATATAGGGTGATTCCTAAGTTGATACTTCTCTTTTAGCTGTGTATAGAAAGCATTAAAATAAACAACATTTTTAAATACCTCCTATCAAAAAACTTAAAAATAGGCGAGATACAGAAGTAAAAAAGTGCGGGCCTGGTCATCAAAACGTAGCCTGCTATACTTTATGTTGTTTGTCTTGTTAGTCATGCAATTTACGGGTCGGTGGTCAGTTATTTGGCAATCCGCGGTGTGTTTTTGTTAAGAAAGTAAATTTTAAACGGGTGAAACGTGAAAATGGAAAAATTTGAAAACAAAGAACTAGTAGATATGGTGCTAATTTACGGAGAGTGTCGTCAAAGTGCGGCTGCTGCTTCGAGATTATGTTTAAGTTAGGCAGTACCGTATTTGATCCATAGTGTAATAAATGAATGCAAGTACCTTATTTTTGAGTTTTTTGAAAATAGGTATTTGAAAATGTTGTCTGTTTTAATGCCCCCTATACACAGCTAAAAAAGAAGTATATACTTAAAAATCACCATGTATTTAGTTTTTTTTTTAATTATTAGTGGGCCGTCTTATTTTTAATGCTGTGAAAGTGTCTCCTAAATACTCTAGACGAAATTCTTCTTGATTAATTAAAAATGTTGTATTATACATATACCAAAAAACTAGATACTCTGTAATTAACTTTTATAACTCATTAGCCTACTTGGTAAACTGTTATATAGGTTTAGTTTGGACGCTTTATATTAAGTTTTAATCCGGTCTAAGAGAATTTTATAACAGTTTATTTTTACTGGTCGGCCACTACATACTCATTATGAAATTTGTAGCATTTGGTTCTTCAGTTCTACTATACACATTTCTTAGGTACCACCAATAACAAATTTGTTATTTTATTTTGCCATATTATTAGCACATTCTTAGATTCAAACTGTATTATGTGCATTACCATAACATAATTTATAACAAAAATGATTCAGTTTATTGCTTAATAGATATTTTAAAACTTTTAATAAATTCAGCCGTGTCAGTATGATCACATATGTTATCATTTTTCAACAAAAATGAATTAAAAACAGTTAAATATTTTTTAAATGGGATTATAATTTAGTTACTAACACAACAAAGCAAACGTATTCAGATTATTAAATTGTTTATGTAATTTCAAGCTTAAAAACTACAGCCGGTAACAGGCTTTATTTATGCTTAGTAGTGCATAATTCATGATGCAGTGCCATTTTCCGCACAAATAAACTACTATATACAAATAATGAGTGACTTGTTGAGAGTATCACCCTGGTTCAAGTTGATCTTTAAATAAAATTAAACTAATAAAATTTGTTTATCATTTCCTAAAAAAAGTAAATAATTCAGAATTTAAATCTTATCATCTCATCAATCATGTTTATTAATATCCAGTTATACATCGACAGATTTAACTGTCTCATTTTGAAAGCTTTAATTTATTCTATGCAATGTTGCAGGAAGTTGCAGCGCTTACAACATTTAAAAATACGTAAAAGATCGACAATATGTATTTCTTAAGGGACCTCATTTTTGCTCATCACCGTCAATGAATTTCGTCAAATTGGGACATACGATTTACGTTAATTTAAAGATATTGAAAAACATATCCTTAAACTGTGTTTTTAATGTAACGCATTTTGGATTTCGTTTTGAATATTCAGTATCCACGAATAGAATTAAAAAAGGTCAAATGAATCAAAAAGAAAACGATACAAAAAAAAATCATTCTTGTAAAATAAATTCTATTCGCTGTATAAAAAGTTAATTTTTTTATACAGAAAGCATAACAAATTTAAAAATGTTATTTTTGTAACAGTAAATTTATCTTGTATATTATTTTCTATCAGAAGAACCAATATAAACAAAGTTTTAAATTAAGCGTTAAGCTGAAGTACAAGATTTCATTAAAAATTTAACTATTAAAAGTAACGAGTGTTATCGCATTACTTTTAGAAACTCCTAACTAAAAATTAAATTTTTCATAACATGAATCTTATTTAAGTTACAAGCAACAACGTTTAAACAGAATGACTTCCTATTGTATATTTTATTTTTTGAACCATTTGTCTCTTTTAAACCCTATCCGTGGACATACTGTATAAATTGTGTTATGGAAATGACTTATATTATACTTAAATTATTAAATTTTAATATTAAAGAATCATATTTTTTTAAATGCACTTTGTTATTCTAAGCGACAAAATTTACCATTTACCTTTAGACATTTATGGTCCTAACTTATTTATTCAAATATTTTAATTTATTGTTGGTCTAAGTTTCACTAAGATGCGCTGGCAGACCCTACGTTACAAAAAATTAAAAATATGCATTTCTTAAGGCTCGTTCACAGTTGTACGTAATCAATTATAAATTAGGAGAATGCTTAAAATTATACTAAACCGATATAGACTTGTCAGCAGAACATTTGTAAATAAACATATAGATTCTACTCGATACAAACATTGACTCAATTTGTTATTGCATTTATTTTGCATGTGTTTACATATCTAGACTATGCAGCATTTGAACATTAGAATAGCTTTTCTATAAAGCAGTGTAGTAGTAGAATACCATGGATAATAATAAAATTAATAGGAACTGCTTATTGCATGTAATTAATGAATCAAATAATAATTTTTACATCTCATAGATTTACTAATATAACATTAAAAAATTAATACTCTTAAATCAAGTTATGACCTTAAGTATTTTAATGGTCAATGTATAAGAATATTATTAAATTGATATTCATTTTTGTTAGGAATTTAACTTTACACCAAAAGTTATTTTAAGATGCAAAAACTAATGTGATTTGAATATTGTTGCATGAAATGTAGTTATGTCTAGTTAGGTCTAACACATCTTTTGTAGGATATTATTATAAAAACCCATAGAGGTTAAAGTTGTTTTTTTAATCACTAACGGCTGGAACCATAAAAAATAATTAAAATTTAATTCTGAAATTAAATATTTTTCTGGTTGTTGGCGACTGGTATTTTAGGCTTTAAGTTTAAGTTTAATAGTGTCCTTTCAATCAATGTGATTCTTGACATCTGATGAACTGAGGGTTATCTACCTCTTAATAGTGCGTCTTCGAAGAATGTTGTCACATACCCCTTAAATCAATTGAGACCAGAATCAGACCTGTAACACTATTAAAACTGAGAATCCGTGTCAAAGTGTTTTATTGAATTGCATAGCTTTTGTTGTGAGAATAGTTGAACAACTGGTGCCGGTTGCATTCACAACACTACGTAGTGTGATGGTCTAGCCAAACAACCTACCAGCCTACGAAATAAGCCGTTGACATTAAATTGTAACTAACTGCTTGCCATACCAGAAGGATGCCGTTGCGCTAAACTGTCAAACCTAATTTGACGAACTCGAATTTAAATCTACAAGAGGTTGTTGCTATTACACCTCTTGTAGAAAATCATTTACTTTGTCTGACGCATGCGACATGGATTATAGTGACACAAAATCCCGCTAGATACACTACTAAAAACGTTTTTTTTCTTGGATTGTCTATAATTCTGAAATAGCTGTACTTTTATTCAAGAATAGCACAATCTTATGCAGACCGTACACCTAGACGGACTGATAATATTACGGGCAGTCCTAAAGGATATTAATCTTATACATTTTCATACTTTTTTTAAGTCACTATGATGGATGTCTTTCAGGACTGTCAGTAATACCACAAAATATATTGCGTAGCTGTGGTAATACTGACCATGTAGGGTCGACTGTATATAATTATATTAAAGTATGTAACTGATAGCGGTTATTTTTGACGAGGTCTATTTTTTTGTTGTATAATATTAAATTATTAAAACAACTTATTTCGTTAATAAATAATTAATGTTTGCATTTTTATTATATACGTCCCTTACCTTGCTTTATCCAATTTAAATTTCGTTTTAATGTTCTAGAAATTTAATTAAATATTAAATTCTTATAAAATCTTCCAAATCTCCTTATTGACGCTTTTGCTGAAATTGATATTTAAAAATTTAAGCAGAATTCAACGGTCCTGAAATTAAGTGGGTTTACATTAGAAAATATTTTTTCTTCAAATGTCAATAATTAACATGACAAATATAATTGAAATCGATATTTCATGCCAAAGAAGCAACTGATGTTTTTACTGACATATGTTGGCAATAAACAAACCAGCAAAGTAACATTCAATTATTTTAATTATATATATAAGAGAACATTTTTCGTTTTCTTGGGGTGGTAAAAAGTTTTTTCAAATTTAATTTCGCGATACGAAAATATCTGGCACAGACGGACTGGGATGCAAGGCGCCACGTAAATCTAAAAACAAATGCTCTTTTATGCTGGGTCTGACATTTCAACCTCTTTTCACTTTATTGTACTGAGTATTCATGTGATGTGGTAAATATTTTTTAAATACAATTATATCAAGAGATTGTTATTAATCATTGTACCAGGTAGATGTATAAAATATAGTTAATCTTAAAATAAACTAAATCATAATATATCAATAAATATATAATAAAACTATATTTTAATACAGTATAATACTGTATATTAAAGCACGGTTAGCAACACTATACGTATTTAATGATTTATAGCCGGAGTTTATAATTAAAATTTATTATTATTTTCAATAAAAAGTAATACATTATATTCATTATATAATATTTATATTTGGTCATGTCGTAGCCTGTGTAATAATATGATACCTATTTTGTTTTTATATTTGGGCCACAACACAACGGTACAAGTAAATACTTTCATTTTACAGTAAATATTAAACAAATTATTGGTTTTCTGGCTTCGCATCGTAAATACATTCTGTTTTAAAACGTTACTTCTGTATGCTAAAAAAACTTGTATTGAATATGTTTCCCATGTCAAAACCAAGTGTTTTAGATAGAAAATATCGCGAAACTGCCAAGTTCAATCGATTATTGTGAAATGAAAAAAAGCCAAACTAAATTGAATCCTTGCTACAATCAGGGACGGCACCGTGTGAGCATAAAAAGTGGGTGAAAACAAATTCAGACTATAATAAATAAATACAGGGCTGGTGTCAGGAAATTTCTTACTATATAGTATATAGAATGCATGAAATTTAATAACTGTTTGCTTTTACCACAAATTCATTGCGACCGTATTACTTAAGGGTCTACCTTCGCCTTTGGGAATTTTCCACTTGCAACCTGAATTTGTACCATTTACTTGTAAAGCTATTGAATTTATTTCAAAATTTATTTATTTGGTAACTGAAGTAATTTTTATATATTTCATTTCTGCGCTATAAAAAATATTTCAAAAATAGTAGCAGAAGTTCGGCTGTCACTAAACATCACCAATAAAATTAAATTAAACAAATATAAATTTGTCATTACTGGATAGCTAAAGTTTCAAAAGTTGTCTGTCTTGTAATAAATTTTAAAGTTAGGGCTTTCATGGGGACAAACTAAATACTAAAGAAGTTTAATTTATACTAGAATAAATTACTGTTTATCTCAACAATTAAAGTTAAATCAGAAAATTAGTTACATGATGGGGGGATGTGTCTTTCCGCATCTTAAGGTTAAAGTAAATTATATGCCTTAATTTGGAGAAATTTAGTAATAGCGGAGCGCAATAAAATCGGTTTATTTTTTATGCGGTAATAAATTCTTAATTATTAGTGCTGTATAAAGATTGAATACAAAGACGTTTCTTAAATGATAGAAATGTTTTGAACTTACTCTCAACACGAAGCAATATAATAAGCACAGAAGACAACAAAAATGTGTTTAAGCTGTGTGGATGACACCTTCATTATCTGGAATGAAAACGATGACGATCTCTTGGAATATCTGGAAATCTTTGTTAAGTAAATGTAATCTTAGAATAACACCGCGCACGAATTAAAGGCATGCCTGAATCCATCCTAGTTATGCTTCAGTACACTTAACTAGTTTAGCATAGACAGTTCAAAACTCTTTTATCATTCTTACTTTCCCAATGCGTTGATTTGCCAAATTCAAGTTACTGGCCAGAGGCTTTTCCGAAAATGTTTAAGATTTATTTTAGATAATCAAATTATGGATAACACCAGATAACAAAAAATAGGATTTTTAGTAAGATAGGTAAAAACTTGCAATGAGACAGACACAACCAAATCAAAAAGTAATAGACCTGTATTTTTTCTTGCTGACCATATTTATTCAAAAAAGATAGGTAATGATCTTAAAATATCACAAACATCGCTGGATGGTGTGTATGAGGAACTAGAGGTAATTTTGGAATAATACGGATAAGACAGTAGTTGAGTGTTTTACTATCCATGTAAGGGGATGTTGCAAAATTCAATAAGAGAAAAGGTTTTGGTAACAGTATTTAAAAATAGTTTGTTGGTCTAAAAAGTAAGTACATAAGATATTAGAAATATGGTATTAAATTTTCTTCTACTCATTTTATAACAAAACCTTAAAAAATTGTACACTTCTTTTATGAATACCTAGGTAGTATTAATCTTGTTTTAGATTTATTTTGAAAAAGTAAAGTTTATGAATACAACGTTAGGCTCTACAGAAAAGCCGTCCCTGTCTACAATTCAATCTTAAATGTTTTACCATTTGCAATTCTCGCCACGTTGCCTTAATAAAATTCTAAGATTACAAAACAGGCGAATTTGATTTCGATATATAGCATGATTTCATGTGTTACCGACCTTTTCCGTGTTATCGGTAACAATAGATCTCAATTTTATTTACTTTTTACTTTATTTAGCTTGGGTAAATAAAACTGCCTATTTTTATTTCTTTACATGTTAAACAGGTGCACGAGATATGTAAAAAGCTTTTTAGTGTGACGTAATTAAGAAATAAAAAAAATATCTGTACCAATTTTATGTGGGGGACTTTTTATCACAAACAAGGTACCCCAGCTGAAGATTATGTTTGTTATTATACAGTGCCCGCGGAAAAGTGAAGTTGAAAAAGTTCCTGCTCTAATCGGAACTGACTCCTTGAATTTTTCATAGCTCAGACGGGGAATTTATTAAATGCAAAGAAGCTTTTAGGTAAAGCGTGAACTAACATACCTACTTGTGTTTTTAGAAATATCCTGATTTTTTCTTCAGTTAAAATTATTAATAAATCAGTCCTTTTTTAAAGTTTAAACAATAAATACCTAACTATGTCGGGTTTCTAAAGAACCAGATATTTGTTAAATAAAGTTATGGGCCTAATAAACTGACAAAGCTGATAGTTTGACGTAAGAACTAGGATGGTAATTTTTATATATATTATATGACTTATGTTGCAAACCTATATATTTCGTGAAGTTAAAAAAATGTCTAGTTTGTTTGTGCCTAATTAGAAAACATATCGCTTTTACTTCAATCCATACATGCCATTTCAAACGTCAGAAAATGACATTATTTGTTCCAATATCAAAAAATGTAATAAAAAAAGGTATTTGCATTTAGATGGACATTCTAAATCCAAGGTTTGGTGCAAAATTTAATTTTTTTCAGTACAAGAAAAAGTGGAAATACTCATTTTACGTTTCCTTGTACTGAAAATATCTGTTATTAAGCAAACTTTTTTGCGGGCACTGAAGTAGAATATTACTCAAAAATGTCTCCTAGCTTTTTAATATATACTAATAGTATTAATTATTGCTTTAATCTCTTTGCACCAAGAAATAATGATACCTGCAAAGCAACTGCAAGGTAAATTTGTTTCTACACATTTCATGTGTGTAAAGTATGATGATGAATTCCTTAGGTAAAATCCCTGCGACATTATTCCACTGAAGATATTATACATTTAAGCTACGTGCTTCATGTGAACTGAACAAAGGCATTAGAAAGATAAATACGAGGGTAGACTGTAATGTTTTCACAATGAAAATGAAATCCAACCAACCTCGATGAAAGGGGGTATTTGGAGTATTTTTACAATAATGTTTTGTTGTGTGTAATTTATTTATTTATTCATTTAAGGCTTCAACAGCAAAAAGCCAGTTACAGACACTCAACTTTAACTAATAGTCAGGCAAGAA
The DNA here is from genome assembly GCA_935413205.1 of Polydrusus cervinus. Classification (NCBI taxonomy): domain Eukaryota; kingdom Metazoa; phylum Arthropoda; class Insecta; order Coleoptera; family Curculionidae; genus Polydrusus; species Polydrusus cervinus. Next base: position 11,096,965 of record OW284520.1, on the reverse strand, counting down.
AAAGAATATAAAGTTATAAAATACAATTACAATTAGTTAATACGTAATTTATCCTGTATAAGTTTCCTAAAACTTCTCGGATTAACAAGGTCAATATCAGTATCAGAAGCATACAAATTAAATAAATAACATATTCTACGGTCTTCTCTCTCTACATTACGGTTTCTAGAATTAATACGATTGAAGGTAAACGGTAGCTGTTCAAGAATATAAAGACAATCAATATCACCCTTAGGAATTTTAAATACTGTACAGAAGAAGGTCCTTATCCTTTTTTTACTTAAAGATATTCTATTGAAAATTTCCACTAGATACTCATTATTACAACCTTGAAGAGGACAAAATCCCAAACTTTCTGTAATGTAATGTAATTTCCAGAATTTTCTCTGCATTTCCTCAATTAACTTTATCCAAAAGTTATACTAGGGAGACCAAATTATACTGCCATATTCCAAAATGGGTATCAACAAGCTATCAAACAAATAAAGGCGGACATCAACATTAAGATTGCTAGCAATTTTTTTTTTGGTTTTTTGGATAAATCATTGTTACGGAGTCAAAAATAAAAAATAAATGTTCCTTTGTGTAAAGTCAATCCGTGAACATACTGGATATTAATCAATAATTTTATTGAATAACTTTGGGATGGTTATTTAAATTATGTATACCAGTAAAATTTTTAAAGAATTGGCTCCTGCTGTGTTAGATATCATAAAATATATTATTTTACATATATGTAGCCCTAAGCGAGTTTTAAAAGTAAATATTTTTTGAAATGAAAATTATAAAAAGAACAATTTTTTAATAAATAATTTATAATGTCCAATTTGTTGCTTTCCATTAATATAAACAATTTGTCAACGGCATATTTCTAATTTTAGCTTTTGATAACGTCATGTTACAAAAAGTGTTTTTTTGAAGTTAAAACATAATATTATTCGTAAATAGTGATTTGTGACAAATAATACAAAGATATAGTTCAAAAAATAAATCCGCCACTTGCATAGTTTATATAAATGTTTTTATTATAATTTTAAATGCTAAATTACAACTGCACATTTAATTTAACAATTGCATATGATGTGATCAACTACATTTTACGAAAACTCTCAATAAATATTAAGTACTTAAAAAAGACTTACTGAACTTTTCTTTGAAAAAGTATTATTACTGTTCAATAATTAATTAGTGGCTACTGATATTATGTTACTAAATTTGTATAATAATTACTGATATTATATTACTAAATATATTTAAAAAACAGATAGTCGGAACAACAACCATTTTTTAGTAAATCAATAAGTTTCTAAATACATTTATTTACCTTATACAAATACCTGGGTTGTCATAAATTTGATGATAAAAAAGAATCAGAAGGCATTATATGTGACGTCACATTTATATTACTTCTGCCTATTTATAGTGGGTCACTATACTACAAGAAAACGTAATTCAATAGACTTTACACCAAAAAACACTAACATGAATCAGCATGTTTTCATGCTTGCGAACACTTTCACTAATTTTTACCTCATTGGGCACTTTTCTAGACACTATTATTGTAATTAATTCACTCTTTTTTAGCTTATCGAGTTCTTTAACAATTAACTCATGATCAGCCATGTTGCCTCTACTAGCTCAACAAAGCAATTTTGAATATAACTAACTTGACTTAAATCGACCTACTTTCATATCAGGACTGTCCTCAAACGTTGTACACGTATTTCACACAGACACTCCACCCTATATTATATTTATAAAAAAAGTATTTCTATAAGAATATATTTACAATTACTTTACTTTATGCAATATTATTTACCAGTTGTGTCATATGTGAGATATCTCTGCAAACATATTTTTAAAACGAATTTTAAGTTGCTCCATTTGCAAAAATCTTGGATGAAAGAAAATATAGAAATGTAAACGATTTATTACATTTTATATTTACCAAAATACGGTTTATACATTTCTTTCAATATGTGGAGAGTGGTGTTACAGCTGTTTGCTCATTTATTAAATATATTTTAGCCAAGATACTACTGTAGGTTAACTACAGTTTTAAATCGATAGGAATCTCTCAAACTTAAAACTTCGTCTATACTTCAAACCAACATTAGAAACTTTTTCTTGACGAAAAACCCTTTATTGTAGGTACACTATCACACACATCGAACCGCAATAATCTGTTATTTCTTCTACTACTACTACTAACTGAATCGATCAGATTTATGTAATTACCTAAAGAAATGTTAAACTATGGTCATAGTAGTGCCCATATTTCTATACTCCATTTAGGAAAATATATCATTTTGAAATTTATACCGAATTTATAAATCTACGAGCACTATTTCAATAAGTTTTTTTTATAAATTAACTTTGTTTATTAGTAACTTTTCTTATACTGATTTTAGTTTGGCCGGTATATTGAGGAAAATCATTGGGACTGGAAGAGATTTATCTCAATATTTATTTATTATAGGTAAATAAAGGCACTGAAATAAATGACCTTTGACCAAAATTTAAACAGAGACAATTATTCAGTTGTAGACGGATCAAAGTGGTTTATTTAAATAGAGTTTCCTGTTTCCAACTTCAGTTTTAGTTGTCGAACAAATAGGTAAACTAACCCCATTTCAGAAAAACGAAACGGTAATCTCGAAGTTAACTAATAGTATACAAATTAAAATTCTACTTTCAGTTCACTGTTGACCACCATGAGCGTATCGGTAAGAAATAATACGTTATATTAAAGTGTTCACTATTGTAAATTTTATGATATTCAACTTTATTATTATTCACAACATATTTTGATACGATTAACACCCTATAAATTAAAAATTATATATTCTTAGGTAATAACATATAAATCAATGATATTTGTTTGATTAGTTTAATATCATAGGTTAAATAGTATATAGTTTTATATTAGGTTTACAAATTATTAATTAAAGGCACCAGAGAGGCTACGATATGTCGTTATACGTTTACACTCGCTTTTGCGGATTTACCGATCGAATCAACACGAACATAAGGTAAATACTAGTTCCTCTGTAGGATTTTATCAAACAAATTAAGGCCAGCGACAGATTTCTGGGGCTTTCGATGCTCCAAATGCGTGTTGTATGAAATTTGAGTTTTTAATGAAAAAGAAGATACACTTTATTACGGCCAGATAAAATCTAAAACTACATTTCTATATAATAATATAATATAATATAAAATATCACATTTTGTTTAGCGGTTTTTGATTTTCATGTTATTATATAACTTGACATAACAACAAGGCTATGCCCTGTTGGAGCCGATGTTGTCTCTAGGTAAGAGCCTCTCGACTTGAGGTTTTATATCTTTGGACAGTTCCAGTAGTCTATTACTGCCAGGTTCAGTGTTGTTTTGCTCATCATATGCTATAAATTTCATTAAAGTGATTTATAAAGAATTCAGTGCGGACTGTGACCCAGGAAGGGAATGTTTGATACTGATCCGTATGAATTGATGTCCTAAATCAAAGCATTCGTTGGTGCGGATAAATTTCTGTGGTGCGACACTTCGATACTGGTCCCAATGAATTGAAAAGCTCTCCTGCACAACACTTCAGGTCGCACTAATTAGGTCTAGTTTGTGGAGGTCGATAGTGGATAATAGGTGTTGCAATCCATGTTAAATTGTATGTCCCGTCTAATAGAGGTTACTTGTCTGGGCTATTCTTTAAAGCAACAACGATTACTACTACTACTACTACTACTACTACTACTACTACTACTACTACTACTACTACTACTACTACTAATACTTATATTGTACTGCACTGGTAATTAAATAAAGGAGGATACCGATCTAGAGTGGAATTTTCGATGGTGAATTAAACTCAGTTAAACTCGTTTTCCTATTGCAACCACAAATTAATTTTATAGTTTAAATGTTACGTTTAGGTCGAATTTATATACTAAAACTATAATCTGTTACCATCGCGTTTAATGATTTATACGTAGAGTTCGACGTAACCAGAACGGGATATGTTTCATTTCATGAAGATTTAATAAATTTTGAAGTTTTCAAGGCACACTTGATTTATTAATATTTACCAAATTATGGTTTTCATTTTTTTCGATTATTCGAAGCGATTAAGAAACAATACTTTTGAAATTCTAATTAAAATTAATTATTATAATATTATTATTATTCTAATTAATTAATTGTAAATCATAAAGGGATATCGTGATATGGATATTTTTTGCTAGAAAATTGGAAATAAAGAACAAAATAGAAGCCTCGCTATTTCCTAAATAAAAACGAAATAGGTTTATTTATTTTTAAGCACCTCTTTTGTTGTTACCAAAGATTATTGAACAATAATACTCTTTACCTATTTTTACTGAAAAAAATAGCTCTTCGCAATAACAGGTTTACTATAAGTACCTTAAAATGTACCATATTCATTATAAATCATCGCTTAAGTTATACTTGCCTATTAATTTTACTTTGACGCAGCCAATTTTACTTTATTTTTAGACTCTTTAGATATTTCATTTAGCTAAGCACCGGCGGGTTGGGCTATAATAAAGCCAGCATATCTCAAGTTATGTGGATTGCGAAGATTTTTTAAGTCCAATTTGTTATGGAAAATTTTCAGTCGTGCGTAACAATGTCATTTTATTAGAGGAAAGGTGGGAAGTAAAATTCAAGTTATATTAGGTTACGTCTAATCAGTATTCATGTAGTCTTATATGTACTGCTTAACACATATATTTTCTGTCATACTTATAAATAAACCTTAGACTTGTATAAAGTTTATTAGATATATGAGTTATTTTGAATAATATATATATATAAATATATGTATTTTACAGGAAACATAGGTGTCTTCTTGTGTTAAAATGTGTATTTAAAATGGCAGCAACAATAGATCTATTTTTTATCTAATTTAATCAGAGATATACATAAGTTGCGATTCAGTAGCCCGATTTAAATGGAAGAATTCCTGCACGTCCAATCTGGTCTAAATAATGCAATTGTTTATTATCCAAGAGCACAATGTCTTATATATGTGACAAGAAAAAATATAATCTCAAACGTAAATATTTGTGTGTGCAAGGCTTAAAATTTGGAAAAATATTTTTTTATTTTATCTATTTTAAGTCCCTGTTATGCAGTAGTAATTTATTTCAGAATAATACAAATATATTTTTTCTAAACAATGTCTAGTCGAAGGCTTAAAAAAAATGATTTTACTTAAAACATCAAACATCACACCACCCTTCCTACCTAAATAACGTAGATATTTTCCTACAAGAGGTATCTTTTTTTTTTAAATGCTTAAATTCAGTTGTCAGTCAGTGCAGTAAAACTTGTTTATAAAGTCGTTAAAGCAAATACGAAGCTTTCGTTGAATAACCCTGTAAAAATATATTATTAAAGTGTAAAGATGTATCCAAAAGTCTCTTTACCCAATAAATTTAAAATACCTCTGGTGCCTTCCTTTTCACCAACAACACGGGAACCTTCAAGGACATATTCTTAAATACTCGACAAATTGACTGAACTACGGAACAAAAGACACCATAGTGATTTCAATTAGCTGATTTCTCCCTTAAAATAGACGACGGGTGGGAACTCCGGTTAACGCTTTCTCAATAAATCACTTTCAGTGGCGTACGGTTTATTAATAATTTTAGTCAACCCGATGCTTGGCAAGAAATGGGCCAATTTATTACCGTAGTAGGTAAATTAGTTTCACATTTCTGAATATATACGAGTAGTTCTTGCTAAATTACAATATAATAATTTCTCACAGATAGTAATTTAAAATAGCCCAAGCTTTAACGTCTTGAAATATGTTTTTGAGAACGGAAATTTAATTTGTATTTATTTTTATCTACACCGTATATTATAATTCTGGACCTGGGCCTAACGAAACATTTTAATAATTCAAAATAGTACACAAGGACGCCAAAATTGATTCTAGTGGATTTGTCTTTTGTATTAAGTTGATTCATACTAGATGGTGATTGAGCATTTTCACTACTTATTTATTCTTAAATAAATATTGAGAATGCGATTACGCGGTCTGTGGAATTGCACAGGTAATGGATTTCCTAATAATGGCCATAATTATCTTACTTGGTCTCAGGGAACCCTTTGTTCTGGTGTCACTCTGTACTTCATTATTATCACGGACACTAAAATTTCTGCTATAGTTTTTATGTTAACGATTTGGCAAACATGAGCGTTTTACTTATAAAATGCCTAGCACAGCGAAAAATATCATGTTCTCGCCTGTCGCTTTAAATACAGACTGAATAATTTTTGTCATATACGAATCTAAAATAAATTATTAAATTTCTGATACATTCACTTGTTTAAAATAAAAATAAACTAATATGTACAATAAATTTAACACAATATGAAACATATTGTTTATAAAACGCAACATCTATGTGCCCCACTGATTTAAGAGTTTACACTTAATAAAATAATAATAACTAAAACCTACCGTTTTATTTCCCAAGTTCCGCACTCGACAGCTAAGATAAGCCGACTTCCCAACTAGAGCCGTGACATTTCGGGGTGTCATAGCATCAAAATAGGGCTCAAATCGGTTTTGCGGAATGTGGCTGGGACCAAGCTGCACTGGAGGAGGTTGCTGAGTTTCAGTTTCTTGTTGAATCGCATTCATGCTGTTTATTGAGCTGGACATGCCTCCAATCACAAAATGCCCTGCGGATAATAGGATCAGTTAACAATATTGAACATATTATAAACGCTAGTGAGTGTTTATTTATTGTTAACCAACAAATTTATTATTAATTATGTTGTTCCAGGCCACTTTCAATAATGTTTTAAAAGTTTTGTATATAAAATATACAGTTTTAATATTAATTTATATTTATTATAATCGCAAGAGGTTTTAAACTCCGAATTTTACAAGAATATGGTGTACAATTGATTATATATTATAGTTTACCATTAATTAATTATTTATTTGTGGGACAGATCTGTATTTGATTTGTTTCTGGACTTTTTATGTTCTTTTCTTATACCAGGATTGGTAGCGGTCCTGATTATTTTGTAAATAGTTTTTAATAATACTGTCACGATAGGGAATCATAAGATCATAACATTTCATAAATCAATATATTTTCCATTTTAATATTCTAATCATTATTCGCGTTTATCGCCGGCCGTTCAACGCAACATGAAACCGACGCCGAGTTTATTAAATAAATCAAAACAGTTGCAATTATGAAATGTTAGATTATTGTGGCGTCATCAAGTCGGTATAGAAACAAGGTACATGACCTAAGTCCATTGTCTCCCTAAAGTGGGAAAAATCGCTGACTTGATGAAACTACACATCGCGCTAGAAAAATATCGGACGACACTAGTGTTCGAGTCCGTGACGCATCCACGTTGAAATATGTGAATTTTTGTTGGTCCCAAATCTCAGCGATGAGTCCAAATTTAAGTAAGTATAATTTATTGCCAACTGTTTTATAAAGGTCTAAATCCAAGCTTATTATTTGATTTTCTTGTAAGCCCTTCAGGAATTTATTATTTTATATTTTCAATAAACTTGTTTTCAAAACCGCTTTGTTTTTCTGATAGTCGCCAAGGTCTCGCGCTACCTTACGTCCCTCGTCATACCCTAAAATCTGGGCGTGACATATGGTGGAGGTACGCCGGTTCTCTTTTTTTTTCACAAAATTTTAATTTTTTTAACCATATTTTCTCTTTTCACCATTGACATATGGTGGAGGGTCCTTTTTTTAAGAAATTGCCGGTCTTTTTTTTAAGAAATCGCCGGTTCTCCTTTTTTTCCACAAAATTTTAATTTTTTTAACCATATTTTCTCTTTTAACCATTGACATATAGTGGACGCGCCGCTTTTCTCTTTTTTACGAAATTTTATTTTCTTTTTTAACCATTGACATATGATAATCGCGCCGGTCTTCTTCTTTTTTTTACGAAATTTTACTTCTTTTTTAATCATCGACATATAGTGGAGGTGTTACGAAATTTTATTTGCTTTTTAACCATTGAAAGATAGAGGCGCAGCACTCCTTATCTTTAAAAAATAAATTCATTTTTCTTTTGTAACACTTCGCGATAAACACAATTTTGTTCATACGTTAATGTAATTTTTTTTTCAAAATTTTAGCAAATTTATTTTATACAATAAGCCAGGACCTTACACTATTATTAAACATAATATAAGAGCATAACAAGGATTTAGGCCTTTGAAATATTTATTTGTGGTTCAGATTTAGTTTTTTTTCAGGAAAACATTTATTTTGATAATTTTTTTGCATATTCACCGACTTATTTACTTTCATTTTGAAATTTTTTTTTGCGTCATAAAACCTATAAATATGCGGAAGGGCAAAAAATATTTAGGAATCATTTTGAATATTATTTAATGTCTTATTAAAAAATCCTTGGTCTTGAAATTAGGCAACATTAGAGCACTAGTCAAACATCATTACTATCAATCACGGACTTATCAACACAATCACAAGTAAGGGCACCTAATTTCAGACCAAGTCATCAAATTTAAACTCATTTACTTAATTTCTTTTATTCAGTCAATTTTACATATTTTAATTTCAATTAATTACAAACACAAAGTGTATTTTTAAAGACAGATAATTTTTTAATTATTCTAACTAATCGCTTTTGAATTACAAAAATATTTTGAATTTGACAATCCTTTCCCCAAAAAATGATTACATACAGGATTCAAAGTTAGCAAATTACAATATTTTTAGAGTTTTTCGTGTATTTAATAATAATATAGTAGGTATTTGTTAAAATTATAGAAGAGTTAAATTACAAATAAAGAAAGCGTTTAAGTATATCTATGTAAATATTAGAGAAGTTTTTTTTTGAAGTTGTGGGATAACGGAATTTTGAAAAATATATTATTTATAACAACATTAATTAAAATATTTACTAAAACATTTCCAAACATTTTGTTAAAAGAATATCGTAAAATAGCAGTTAACTTTTGTGAAAGACCTTTGATATGGAAAGCCCAGTCTAAATATTCATTAATTCGTACCCCTAAAAATTTTGTACTTTGGGTCGATTCTGATGGATTTTTATCAAAAATTTCAAAAACCACCTAAGATATTATAATACATTTTGGTATATGTAAACTATTATATATAGATATGAAAACACATATTTCTAATCCAAAAAATTTTTTCTTTTTCAAAGCAGTGGCGTCGGTACAGTCGCGCCTCAATACAATTTTAACCAAAAAAATATGTTACGCCATTGAATGTTCCAAACAATAGCTGTATTATTACTTATTATATAATTTTAAACAAAAAGTTCTCTGCCATCTTTTTCCTAAAATTTAGCGTTTGAAAGAAAATAATTAAAATAATAATCATTACAGAATCGATAACATTGCTAACTTAAATTTGGTTAAACGAATTTTGTTTAAGAGTAAAGTCTAGAGATGCATTCACCAATTCATTTTTTGTTCAGTATTTCTTATCCTTTTCGCTTTATTCAAGAGCGGACAAATAATCGCCTTTTTTTTTTTCGAGGACACGTCCGTGCGCCGGATGCACTTAGGCCAGGTTTGGCTCATCGTGCAAATAATCGTGCTTGTGCAGCCATTACCTACAGTTTTGAACTTAAGAAATTTTGATTAATGAATTAATAAAAGCATGTGTGTGCCTATTACTTTATAAATTCAAACTTCCTCAACTTTAAATTTTTTTTTCTAAAATATATTACGGCTTGTTAGAAAATTTATTAATCTTGAATACATTGCCATTTCGAATAATTTTGAAAAAACCTGTCAATAATTATCCATTTAATGGTGATACAGACCTTTTTACTGGTTTTATTAGTGCAACTTTTAAATTTTCACGGAATATACCATACTTAAATGAGTTATTAATTATATTGTGTAACAAATAATGTTTTTATATACACTAATAGAAAATTTTACAATGCTGATAGGAATTTCAGCAAAACCGGAACTATATTATGTTATTATATTGTGGTATAAGTAAATATATGTTATCACAGTTAAACGGAATACTTGATACATTTTTCATGAGATCACGCATGACTGATATTAGATACTCGTTAAGCGTTTACTCTACTGGCATATTGTTTTGTTCAAGACTATTTTAACAGTTCATCATACTCTTTTTTCTTTTCCCTATATTGGTCTTTATAATTTTGATGATGTAATAATGACGTGATAATAATAATACTTCTTTATTTCAAATTATATACTGATTACAAAAAACGATAAAATAAAATGACGTCACAGAATGGAATAGATTTACCAAGAAGTCCACTAATGAATAGGGCTCAATGTCTATTAACACTTTTTTAAATGTTTTTTCACTCTGACACACTAGTAATTGAATAAATATTATCTGGCAGTTTGTTGTAAAGTTTGATGCACATGTAATAAGTATTTTTTTTCTCTGTGACAATGAAGCGGTGACGAAAATATAATAAGTTATTCGTCCTTGTATAATTACTATGAACATTTACAGTTTCAAATTTCAATTTCTTATTTCTAAACAAAAACATTAAATACGCAAAAATATAAAGACCACATACTGTTAATAGGTATATTCAATTATTTAAATGCAAGAATCCAGAAAGCTCATTTTATTTAGGTATTAACGTTATTGTTCTTTTTTGTATTACAAAAACCTTTTGTAGCTCAAAGCTACTTCCTCAGAACAGCATGCCATATCGCAGGACAGATTCAAAATTTCCATGGTATAGAATTTTTAAGGTGTTTAAGTTCATATAGTTAGCCAATAATTTCATTCCATAACCCATACTACCCAGTTTCAAACACAAACCATTTATAAGGTTGCTCCATGATAAAAATTCTTGGGTATTACCAAGAAATAAAAAAATAGCTAAGAATTTTGTATTATTTCAAATACATTTTCTTGTCACATACAGTGACAGTATCGGGTTTATTTAACGTATTTTAATTAGTGCTGAAAAGAATTAATTTAGTTTTCCCATCATTTAAAATTAATTTATTTTGTGAGAACCAGTATACTCCCCTGAGGTATACCAATACAGCTTTCTTTAACTTTGATTTCTCTGCTACCGTCCTGAACTTTTTTTTTGAACTTTAGATGGAAATACTGTTGAAATATATTAATACCTAAAATTATTCATAAATACACGCCACTGTCCATTAACATAACTTCTTACAACCTCATAGACATTTAACCAGTCCTGCTTACTCAGACAGGGCAGAAATTCATTTTTGACTTAATTGCCAAAAAACTTTCGTTACTACTAATAAAAATACACTGGTATAAAATTCAATCAAACATACGACAGAAAAGTAATAAAAATATATTATATCGATAAATATAGATCAATATTATGATCATACAAAATAAAACAGATAATAGAAATGGGCTATAGGTATATTAAATTTAAAAAAAATAAAAACAAAAAACCAAAAAAAAAAAATCATATAAGTATAAATAAAATGCACAGTATATTAATAAACAAGCACTTTAAAGTTACAAGAGTTCTTCCAATTACTCAAAATGGGTTTACTTAAATAAATAATTTAAAACAACAATTTTTCAATCTAATGTTAAAACATTGATTTGATTTGATTTGATTTCAATAAGTTTTAAATAAAATAATAATGACATACGTATCGTTAGGCTATCATCAAACTAAAAAGATATAAAAATACTTTTATTATAATCATAGCAGCATCATAAACAATACCATTATAATTAGGTATAGAACACAGAGAAAAGATACAAATAATCTCAATATTATCTCATATAAAAATATTTTCTTCAACAGATTTGTGTTACCAATAGTTTTAAGAATTCGGTTAAACCAAGAAAGTAAAAAAAAAAAAAAAAAAAAAAAAAAAAAAAAAAAACTGTGGTCAGGAGTTAGCCATCCCTGTCACAGAAATTTTTAAATAATTTAAAATTCCATTTGCAGATTGATCCTACAAAAATATTTTTTTAGCAGCAGTTGTGTGTTACTAATAATTTAGAGTTGACAACGACATACGAAAGAAGAAAGAAATAAGAAACTCTGGTCAGGAGCTAGCCATCCCTGTCACAGAAATTTTGAAAAATTTTTTTTTTAAAAAAAAAAAACTTCCATTTTTACATTCCTCTTTCACACATCCCAAGCTTTAAACTAAAATTTAAATACAAATTGTAATAAAAAATATACACTGGAAATACTTGAGCATAAAACCTTCTACTACTATCTTCCGAAAACAAATATGGCACAGATTTAGTGCATCGAAATATAAGATATTTCAATTAAATTTTTCCAATAAGGGTTAGTAGGCCCGACCCATATTGCAAATATTTAATACATTAGTCGGTGTTTCACTTTGTTATTTACGCCAAGACTATGCGTAAAGGTTTTGGATAAATATCATCGTAATTCACAATGACTTAGTCTCGGGGACATCAAAATTTCACAAGAAGAAATTTTGACATTATGAAAAGTTGATAATGGATATAGATTGAATATGAAATAATGATTTTAAATATGGCAGCTGAATGAAGCAAGCAATTATGAAGTATATGTGAAAAGCTGAAATAAGCTAATTTTTATAAGTAGGTACTTTTATTATGTATGTTTATGTTATATAAAGAAAATATGAATCCTGCAAAAGGCAGAAGTAAGATTATTGCGTAGGTGGAAGATAGGGGCTTACAACTCGGTAGAAGGCTTTTTCAAGTATTATCCAAAATCCTACGCAGGGAAAAATAAAATACCAATGCAAAAAATAAATGCATTTATAAATAGTAATTTCAGAAAATGATACAATCGAGGATACAATTTTATAGGTAGATCAATCTAACCTCAAATCTTTAGGTATAAGTACCAAAACTTTGATATTTCAATTTTACAGCAACTCAAAATGCAATGCTAATAAATAATATTATTTCTACAAAAATTCAGTAGCAGACGAGATAAAATACAAAAGAATTTATCAATCAAAAATTTAATTAGCAAATTATCATTTAAATACTTAATTTAATAATCTAAATACAATAAATAAACCTCAAACTCTGCATTGCCTGCTATTTCTTTAATTTTCTATTGATAGTTGTTGAATATGAATATGAATAATATGAACAAAGATAGTCTAATGTAAATTTTCAAATAATAAAGTCATTCAACTAATGCTATAAATTTTAATTCTGAATTTTCTTTTAACAAAAGTATAGGATATTCAAAATATCAAAAAACCCAAATGCAAATGTAAATAAGATTTTAATTATCTAAGCATTTTAGCGCTAGAAAGTGCAATATTCTGGCATTAATAAATAAAAAATATAAAAATAATTGAAAACATTCAGAGATTTTAGATAAAATATTAAGCAAAAAATAGGAGCATATACTTACTCTTTGTTTCCTTCTTTTCATGTAAACACTGCTGCACTACCACGAAGCCACCTGGTCGGACACCTGTTCCATCCTCAATCAGTATTGCTGTCGGCCCCAACACTAGAGACAGAACAGCCATTGTACAGCAAGCATGACTCAGTATTGTTGGTATCCAGCCTTTACTGCCAAGACACATCGATGCCTGCTGACTAAGCTACACTATCCCAATCCAATCATAGAAGTCTCCATCAATTCATGCCCAAGTAGATGAAACACTAAAACCGCCATTCATCGACACTAACCATGCACTCGACCGAGAGGAGAAAGCAAGGCTGCTAACAACAAAACAATAATTGGCAAATCAAGAAGATGTACACTGCATCACTTGAACTATCACTATAACACTTCACAAACACTAGTGATTGCCAATTTAGACGATTTTCTTCAAGAAAAGCCATTAATCGCGCCGTTTCCCGAAGCCTTGCATCGAAACACTGGAATTTGCAACATTTGCAAATTTCAAATCATCCAACAATCTTCCAATTTGAGGTTAGCTTACAAAAAACGACTCTTGTAGCAACAGAACAGACGTCCAGCACAGAGGAAGGATAGGTGATCGCTGTCGCGTCTAGCAACAACTAAGGATCACAGAAGAAAAAAGGGCTTTATAGGGCAACAACCACAGAGGAAGGACCCAGTATGGCATCGGCTGTCTACGCAGTAGGCCTTGGCACCAACATCGACGATGCATTCCGTCGATAGAGCACCCACAGCTACGGCGTGCTTCAACCATTCGGCCAATGGACCCAACCGCGCGTTGGCCCACCATCTAACCATTGACGACACGACAGGACCGTACCCAGGCATGGACTTTATTTTGGTGTAGTGACCAAGTGCAAGCGAAAAGTGTTTAGGGACAATTAAGATGTTTCATTTTATATAAAGTTTGTTTGTTTTGTTGTTGTTTGATATTCAATGATATTTTTTTCTTTATAAATTTAATACATTTATTCATAAAAGAAGGGAAGTGGAGCCAACTTTTGAGTCAATATTAAAATTTTTTTTTCATACACTTCAATTTTTTAAAGTAAATAATGTAACCTCTACTTCCTTTCGGCCATCGCTGGGGGCCAGCTCTTTTAAGACCGGGGGATGTGTCACGATAGGGAATCATAAGATCATAACATTTCATAAATCAATATATTTTCCATTTTAATATTCTAATCATTATTCGCGTTTATCGCCGGCCGTTCAACGCAACATGAAACCGACGCCGAGTTTATTAAATAAATCAAAACAGTTGCAATTATGAAATGTTAGATTATTGTGGCGTCATCAAGTCGGTATAGAAACAAGGTACATGACCTAAGTCCATTGTCTCCCTAAAGTGGGAAAAATCGCTGACTTGATGAAACTACACATCGCGCTAGAAAAATATCGGACGACACTAGTGTTCGAGTCCGTGACGCATCCACGTTGAAATATGTGAATTTTTGTTGGTCCCAAATCTCAGCGATGAGTCCAAATTTAAGTAAGTATAATTTATTGCCAACTGTTTTATAAAGGTCTAAATCCAAGCTTATTATTTGATTTTCTTGTAAGCCCTTCAGGAATTTATTATTTTATATTTTCAATAAACTTGTTTTCAAAACCGCTTTGTTTTTCTGATAGTCGCCAAGGTCTCGCGCTACCTTACGTCCCTCGTCATACCCTAAAATCTGGGCGTGACAATACTATTTTTTATTTAAAATATTTTTAATTAGAGTAGATTAAAGCTGGGAGATAATTATGTCTCTTGAATACTAGAAGAGTTTTGGACTTGCATTTCTTTATTTGTTTTAAATCGCAACGTTTCAATTGGTAAGTATTACCAGAAGACGACTGGAGATACATACCAGTTAAACTAATAAAGACAATGCAAGTCTAAAAATCTTAGTAGATTAAAGTTGCGTATAGGGGAATAAGGTAAATATACCCAATGAATCAAGGTTACAGTGGTATTATTTTTAAATTTGATTTATTGTATAGATTTCAATATATGGTTTCTAAATTTGTAAAAAGTTCTACTAAAGGTCTTAGTTTCTAACCAATCCTCTCATATAAATAACTAGTAGCTTAAAATGTACATATAAAGGTATAAATAGTAAGTATGTATTTATGGTTATCATTAGCATCAGATCATATAATTATTTGTGATTAATTGTTTTTAAATAAATACATTAAATCAGAATAAATACTTTTGCTGTAAATAAATATATATTTTTTAAATTTAAATTAACACGTCTTATGACGTGCCTTTAGCTGAGAGTTAATTTGGCCAAAACTCTAAATTATCTGACAATTAGGCGAATGCTCTAAAATGTCTGACAAATAACTGTAGAGTCCAGACTGTTTTGACAAAACCGTTATTTTTATGTAAATATTTACCTTTTGCATTTAAAGTCCTCCTTCTTAGTCAGCAAAACAGGTTTAAGAGCTTAGTGTAAAAGATTTTTAAAGTGTTTAAAATATACAGTTTTAATATTTTCTTTCCCATTATGTGAGCAAAATGCAAAGGACAAAGCTTTATACAAACAGAACGAAAAATAAATGTTTATAAACGTCGACTTTTAGTACCATTTTAATATTTTATATTTAACGAAGGCAAATAAAAAGTTAGAAGATATGCAATGCGCATTCATTAAAAACTCTCATATTAAAATTTGTTTGCGAAACATGTATGTGCGTTTAATATCAACAACATAAAAATATATAGCGGAATTTGCAGTTTTCCGGAAATCTTGCCAAGTGTGTATTATTTTGTTTTCTATTTGTTATTTTTTATCACTCGTCGTGTCTATGCATAGATTTGGTATTTTATTCTACATATATTACTAATTTGGGAAAAATATAGATATAGGTAGGCATAAATTATGTTTGACATTGTACTAATTAATCATTATAATTAAAACATAATTTACTTTCGTCAATTTCTCTTCTTGTCTCGCTATAACAGTTAAACAAGGATAGCTAACAATTGATGTGGGTTTCTTTGGCTTGCTTCTTGCCGTACTTTCAGTACTGATAGGTCTATGTTTTACTATTATTTTTATAAATTACTATGTTCTCAAAATTATCAGTACCTAGCTAGTCGTTTTCCGCGAGCTAGCTTATTACATGAGCTAACAAAAAGTTGGGTTAGTTTCCATCGCTGGTTCAAGGGTAAAATTCACAGAAAAATTGTTAAATGAAATAAAAATGTATTAATGTATTTGGGGTTTTTGAAGGAATGAATGGATTCTTTCTAATCTTTATTTTTGTTAAAATATTTACCCTGTATCTTGACTCCATTGACCACAATTATCAGATTGTTAAAATTATCTATTAAGATATTTTCCCCCTTTCTGTCGGTTTTATTTTTTTTTTCAGATGAGGATTTAAGAAAAGCTGTAATTCAACACAATTGCATAATTTAATGGTAAGAACTGTATATATTTCAGTTGTCCTATGAGCAATTGATAATTCTAAAAAGGTAAACGGAATAGGAGAGAAAATTGTCTCTTTTCCTATAAAAAATAAGGAGGACTTAGATTTGAGCTCGCCTTTTTTTATTTACACCTACAAGTACGTATATATATTGTGAGTGGGCTCTGTAAATCTCTCTTTGTTCCAGCAAAGTCATCAGTAATCTTTGACGCGTGACAAGCCTGCATAGTATTGTCTGAATAACAATCTATGTAAGATTGGACTAGGTAAAGCTTTGAGTAAAACTCACTTTGCTGCTTTTGTACAAAGGCTGATAAAAACCAAAGATGCGTAATTAAAGTCACCAAAAGATTCATTATTAAAGTTACTACATCTATTAATAAACATTATTGTTTAAAAAAATAGCAAAATAGTTACTTGAAAGTAAGTTTTAAAATATAAACTATAGAACTCTGAATAAGTAAAATTGTGACGTCGCATGAGTATAACTTATTATTTATATACCAACAAACCATGCTTTACATTACAGAAAAGATACACTTAGACAAATAAAAAGGAATACTTAACCAACGTGTTTTATCTATAAATGAAAGGAATCTTAATCTGAAAAAAAAACTTTATATAAAAGAAAATATGTAATTACTGGATACCTAAAGCGTATAAGTTTTAAATTTGTAAACTGTACAAATAATAATTTATAAAATAATGTCATAAAAATAAAAAGGTAAAACTATAAAAGATCAGGCAGGCAGCTCTTAAAATTGTAAATTAAAAAATACCTTGATATTTTAATAACGTATTATTAATTGTAGTAAATGTAATGGCGGGATTGTTTTTGGTTTGATAAATCAATGCTCGAAGCAAAGACAAAATATTTGATCTTTTTGGACCATAAATAGCAAATAATATTCTTTTAATTTTATTGAATTATATTTAATGAGAAAAAAATGTAGCTTATTTACCAAAATATTCCATTTCATTACCTTTTAAGTAAAAAATGATGTCTTAATCGATAAATTATTAAATAAATAAATAACGAATATATTCTTTGTTGCTACAATCTTAATGAGATCAAATCAAACAAAATATTTTGCTAGAAAGGTCTGCCGCAAACTTGTTAAACTAACACAAGACATTGCGTTGGTTGATCATGGGATCATCATTTGTGAAACAACATACGGTCAAAAGGTATTGGAAACTTTGTAATAACTGTCTTAACTTGAGGCCTGTTTACACTAAAGCAATTTTAGATTGGATCCCTAAACTATATTGCTGACAGGACCCCCAAACAGATCTATGGTATATTATGAATTTTTTAACACGCATAAATGAAATCTTAAGGGTCTTGAATCTTTTATTTCACTTTTTGGTTACTATGAATTGCTGATGATGTAAAGGAAAACTGGTATGACGGGGCAATGTTACCTATTTGTTATTATACTTAAAATTGCATATAATAATATTGACCTATCAGCATAGGCAGCATAGCCGTTTAAGCTGGTCTAAAATACAATTTAAACAAACTGGTACAATTCAAAGTACAATATTCGTAAGCTTATTCACTTAATGAACATTTAGTTATTGAACAAGGGGTGTTATGATATTGGCCGCACTGGCACTGTTCTACACTTGATTTATACGATAGGAATCGTATGTATTTTTAAATGCATTATAGCGCATCCACCACTGTGTTTGGGAGTGAGTTCCATGAGCGATGTACTCGATTTATAAAGAAATACTGTCTATAAAGTTTGTGGAATCGTTCGCGCATTAGCTTACCTGGAAGATCATGATGAACTTACATCAATGTAACTTTTTATCTTTAAACTTTTAACAATTAAAGTCATTGCCAATTTTATATAAACATTTTTTAATCTACAATTTATCGACATCGGTCGTAAAATTTTCCCAAAAACTTACTTTATAAATTGTTTCTTAAGTTCTCAGATTATATTTTAAAGACTGGTAAATCATATGTCTTTGAATGAAAGGCCTTAATTTAACACTCAAAATGCGAGGCTGCGTGTCATTAACATTAAATAACCAACAACAGAATATGAAAGTAGGGATTTTACCTTTGGGGAAATACACCCGTTATAATAACCCCAAAATATTAATTGAAGAACTTTATAACGAAGTTTTACAAAGCTACCAACAATTGTATAATTTCTAACTTTATAAATAGATAGCTTTGTAACTTTTCCCAAGGCGAATTCATTTCAAGATAGTGATATTTAGTTATTTAGTACAGTTAGCAAAATAAAAGACTCAATTAAGCTAGATTTTATAAGTTTATGTTTAATGTGTAGAATTACAAGAATTCTGGTTGTCGTGACGGGAAATATATAATTTTTAGCATACACAGGCAGGACGAACCAAATATGAATGCAGTACTCTTTTGGGTTAAAGTAATAATAGATACTGAACATTTAATTAAAGAATAAAAAAATTTTTTTATGTAAAAATTTATATAGTTGTGAAATAGTGTGCCTTAGATAATTTATTATTACTAATTGAGAAATCAAACGAATCTATCTGAGATCAATATTGTTTACTTTCTAATTTGAACTACATTCCAAACATATTAAGTGGGCTGAAAAGTTCGTAGATGGCGTAACTAGAATTAAATCCATGTGATTTTTACTTAGTACTAACCTTCAAAAGATACATGAATGAATTTCACAGCTGCCGGATAATTAGTTCGTGAAATATAGCATTGTGAGTGAAGCAGCTTTTGTTATTGTGAAAAAATGAATAAAAAAGAATTTCGTGTGTTAATAAAGCATTGTTTTTTGGGGAAAAAAGTACTGTTGAAGCCAAAGCTTCCCCATCCACCATATTCTCCAGATCTGGCCCCCAGTGACTTTTTTCTGTTTGCAGACCTTAAAAAAATGCTCGCTGGAAAGAAATTTAGCACTGATGAAGAGGTAATCGCCGAAACTGAGGCATATTTTGAGGCTAAAGGGAAATCGTACTATAAAAATGGCATCGAAAAATTGTATGACCGCTATAATCGTTGTATCGCCCTCGAAGGCTGAATAATAAAATCGAATTTTGTCAAAAAATATTTTTTACTATGTTAGCCTACGAACTTTTCAGCCCAACGATATATAGTATAAAAAGTCCACTAACCCCATTTTTTTGTTACCCTAAAAAACTACATCAATTATTATTTGACCAAATAAATGAAATATACTTGGTGGGTCATATTACTATGTATAGTGCAACAATGTGAATTGCGTTGTGAGTTATATGTTACAACGTTGTGCCCGCAATAATTTGGTGCAGCCTTGGGCACTGATAAGGCTCGCGCTTGGTATACTCAAGCATTGATTATTTAGCTTCAGGTAGCACTTGAACACGTTTATTTCCGAACTTAAAGTTCTCCTTAATTTTTGGGTGGCAACGTTACACCTCATACCAAATTTAAACTATCTAAGACAACTAGGAATGTTGAAACATTTCCGGATAAACACCGAACTTTAAATATTTTATAGATTATAAACTTATTGTGTCCCTAATAAAAATTTTACACATCTCGTTTTTTTAATTTCTGGCCGTAAATTTACAGAATATCTCCTCCACAAGAAAAATAGTGCGACATTTCTTGGTCTGATATACAACACTCAAAATTTATCTTCATTGTTATGGGATGTAGGGCAACAAAACGCCATAAGAATAATGCATTGATGATCTGGATACTATATCACCAGCTTACACAATCGCGTTTAAATGCATTGGTTTTATATGGCTCGGTTTATATATATGGCTCTAAAAATGTATTGGAATTCATATTACGAGGATCAGTCCCTAACGTTTTTATATTAAAAAAATGTACTAACAAAAATAGGTATTAAGGGACACTCTGCTAACTGGACATCGAACGTGTCACATTGCCAAGCCAAATCACTGATGAGCACCCAGAATCAGAAACAAGAATGACCTCACATTTTATTTTAGGTGAGGCAAGGAATGTTAACATCAGATTAAGGAGGACGAAACAACGAAAGGATTGAGGTGTTAACGGAAGAAGACAGGGCATACCGTTGTTAGCAGTGAGTCTAAGAATCCATAAACTGCCATTCCCCACTGACAAGGTCAGGGGACTGCGGGTAATAGACGAAGGGGTGCACAGCGTGCAAACCCCGGACGCTCAGCGCCGTGGAGGTCTACCAATAAATAATTTTGTTTACTGATAGGTACGTCCATCAGGTTTTGAGGTAACCATGGCAAGCCTGTCATTTAATTTGATGTTAACATTCCTTGCCTCACTTAAAATGACATGTGAGGTCATCCTTGTTTCTGATTCTGGGTGCTCATCAGTGAGCTGGCTTGGCAATGTGACACGTTCGATGTCCAGTTAGCATATTGATCCTCTAGACTCCTTAGCTCATTGTTGTCGGTGATTTATTCGACACATGAGAGGTAGGCAGCTTGGCTGCTCCTGAGTTCTAGTTAAGGCTGATTAAGCCTTCTCTTTCGATCAAAAAGGGACACTATTGTGAACAAGAAAAGGTTATTTAGGCTAATTCGTTCAAACTGAATTACATGGCCTCAACAATCTTTGAACACGTATGTCTTGTTTATGTAATAACTTTGGTTTGGATCTATTTTCGGGTATTGGCACTTTTCGTAATTCCGTCAATACAAATATAGGGATTTGATGATTGACAGTTATCTTTAGAAGAATCTCGGAGTTGACTTTTTTTAAATAAACTGTGATGTTTCTATATTTTTATACCTGTCTTTGCTGTGTTACTCTACTTTAGTTTGTAATAATTAAGCTCGAATTTAAAATATTGTAAACTTTTGTATAAATGGAGATGAATCCCCAAATAAATAAATAAAAAATAAAATTAATAAAAGTTTGTATGGCAAGTCTGTTCCTTGACATATTTATTTTAATATTATAGATAAAAAAAAACCTCAATGTCCTAGCATAATAACAATTAATTATATTGTTAATTTTGTATTATTCTATCCCTTTCTCTAAAGTAAAAATATCTTATATTATCCTTATATAAACCACATTACATTGTTGTATGGTCGGAGGCCAGTTCCTTATCAATCAAGGTCCCTAAATTGGATTGTCTTAAATAACCTCTAATCTTTAGTAAGCCAATTTTCTTTACATCGGTCTTAGTTTTAGTATAGGCTTAGTAAAATTTTTGCAACCAATGAACATTTTGATATATTACTCTTTTAGACCAAAGAAAAAAATGTTGTTCTTTTTATTTTGCTTAGTCCTGATAATTGGTGACTCTGTTATTGTTAAAGGTTTTGTATGCATCAGCATCAGTATGACCCATTTTATATGAAAAATGTTTCTTATATTGAGATTTAAAATTACTAAAACTCCACGAAATAGATGTTATTTCTAAAAATAGAATTTGAAAAATATAGAGTTGAGTATAAAACAGAGTATCAATACGATTTTTACAGACTTGATTAGCATCTTTCGGAGAATTTGCAACGGTATAAGCAGTCTTATATAAAAAATAACAGAAATAACAAACTGAAAACTATAATATAAGTAAATAGAGTCCATTTTTTTAGAATGTTTTGCAACCTTTCTTGAGGTTTTCTGGAAAATTATCGCCTTTTCGGCTCATTTTTCATTCCAAATAAAGCTGAGTACTTAAAGTACATAAATTTGATATAACTGTACGAGTACTTTTATATTTTACTTCAGGTCTAAGAAAAAGTTTATTTTGAAAAATATTGCAAACTCAAAATTGTTTCTTATCAGTTTCCGTAATCTCTTTCACTACAGAGGAGGCGGCAATTATCTTCATCTACTTACTTATCGCTGCAGCTTCTCCTATTACTAAGTTCCAGTTTAGTATTTTTTTTAATATTTCCGTTGTCTCTTGGTTAGGACCAAATATTCGTAGATTCTTGTTTTCTTTAATTTATATTAAATTAACCTTAGGTATAGAGTTTTATATAATACAATTACTTTGCTTATTCAGTTTGTTATTCTTTCTCTAATCTGTCATTTGTTTTTGGTATCTGTGCCTAAAAATTCCACGTTTCAATGTTTTTTTTGTTGACTCTTTCTGTATTTATAGCTATAATATACATGTATATCTGTGTATTGATTTCCTATTTCCATAATTGTAGTTTTTCCTTTTTACATTTATCTTTCTTTATTAGTCTTTTAAATTATCTATATTATAGTTTTGTGTACTTATGTAATTACTTTATAGCCAGTTTTCTAAAATACACCACACCCATAAATATGATATATATTAAAGAAGTTGCTTACATCATATGTATACTCCCGGTACAAGTCATAGATGAAATATTTTATTGTAAACTCTTGTCGTGCAAAGTGATAAAATAGACTGAAATAGATAAGTTTCTTGACCTAAGTGCCGGGCTATCGCTTTTTAAAAAAAGTGGATGGATTTATAGGAAAAACTTCGCTATTGCCAATGCAATTCTTTCACTTAAACCCGCGTTGAAAAGAGTTTCAGTACTCGATGTAAAATATGGACGACGCTTTATAAAATGCATTTTCAAACACTTGACTTTTGCAAGTTATTAAAATTTTTACTATGACATATTGACAGCGCACTGACGGTCGTAATATTCATGAAAACTAATACTATTCGACTTCATAGGGTTAGTTTCACTTTTGAGTTACATATGTTTTAATGATGAGTTTGTAATAAGATCTTTTTCTCTTTAAGAGATTTTAAATCATATAAAATTTTCTGTTAATAGTTGATAAGCTTCTAGTTTTAATGGAATATTACTGTGACTGTTATTTGTGTTTGTCGATTAAGTGAATAATTAGTAAAAATGTAAAAATACTAAAACACACATATGAATTAATTGCATAAGATGTAAATACAAACAGGTGGACTCTTAATGAAATATGATAATTACCTACTTTTCTATTATCAGTAAGGCTAGCATTCAACGAAATAAAGAAAAACTATTATTCGAATAGTAAACAGCACCAGGCGACATTTAGGGTCGAAGATACTTCGAAATATTACTTAAAAATAAGTAAAAATATAAAAAGGAAAAATTTGTAAAAACATACTTTACAATAATGACAGAAGTGCCACTAGGCAGTGCTAAAACTAAAAACGGTTTAAAAGAAGTGAAACCAATGAATTCAGAAAAAGTTCGTCAGATCCATGCTTATACGCCTTTTGTTATATCATTGCTTAAGGCTCTACTTCGGAGTTAATTGGTTTCGGTTCCACCAAACTGATACTAGTTTTAGCGCTGCCTAACGGATTGTGACGTGTGTATTTACAGGGGATTTCGTCTTAACGTTTTTATTTATTTTTATAAGTTTGTTGGAGGGCTGGTGGTGGAAGTGTACAAAATCGACACTAGATGTGGCATAATGCTAAACATTTGTTTCATAGGGATTGTTTTGTAAGAAATATTTAATTTAGAGCTTTCGTTTGGAGAAAATAGTTTTTAAAGGGGGGTCTGTTTACACCTACAATAAAATTGTGAAGAAATAAACAGTCATTTCCAATAAACGCATGCTACAAAATTATTATCCAAAACAAACAGAACTGGTTAAAATTCATTGCAGTTATTAATATGAGATATTTTTAGCTTAAAACACCTGGCAAGAAATAAAGGATTTTTAAGAAAAGTTTTGAAATATATTAAATCGAAATGACACATCGCGTGTTAGTTTATCATTTAGCGTAAGCAGCTAGCTAAAAATATCGTGGTAGCCCTTTCTAGTTTTAATCACGTTCTTGAAATAAGAAAAGTTTAAATGTTGGTTCTTTCTTTCTTTGAAAGAACAATTTCTTTTTGGATTTTGGTAATACAACTGCTAACAATGCAGATAAAAAAAATTGCACGACAATAACATATATGTTCCAAAAATTGAAAACTTGGACAGGTTATTTTACGTGACAAAATAAAGGTAAGAACAAATCTAATTCTCACACTTTTCCAAGTTAAAGTCCGTCAAAGTTAATTTTTGTCCTTATTTTTAACATGCTGCAATTATTTCTTTACATTTCAAGTTTACGTTTGGCACAAAGACTTAACTTGGTGATTCCTATCAACATTTGATGGCCTAACTTGAAAAAGATTAAGATGTATAATTTTTGTTACATAACTGACTACCTTTATATACCTGTCCAAATTTCCAGGTACATTTTCCGAACCTCCTGTATAAAGAAAGTAAAAGGGGTTTTAAATGTTTATTATAAACACAAAATCTCTTTAATAGGTTACGTTTATTGATTTTATTAGCTGCGAAAGCCTGGACAGGGCTGTACATAATCTGTGAAAATTTGATTATGGCATTAACCATCTGGGAGATAAAGCGAGTAAAATATAAGGGAAATATTTTAAGCTGTCAGTTATATATTACTGACATTTAAATATTGTAAAATTTAGGATTTTCGAAAGCTCTGAGCTCGTGAAATTAATGTTCCACTTTGGCAGATTAAAAAAAATGGCTCTTTAATGGCAATTTTCAAAATTACACAGAAAATACGTTTCTTTAGTCAACTTAAAGAAGTATTTAAGCAAAAAAATTTTAAGTTTGGACACACCAAGGCGCAATCTAAAAATGACATTATTATAGGTTAATAAATAATTAAAAATATTGTGAAACAAATTTTATTGTTATCTATCAAATTTCAGAAAAAAAAGTTATCGTAGTCCAATACATATCGTCATATTTACACACAAAGTACATATATTCTAAATTTACTTTAACAAACCTAGTTAGTTAGTGTGAAAGTTATTTTAAATGTGGTAATTTGAGATTAACAATTTAGGGAGTAACATATTTTTATTTATTTTTTAAATAATATATTTCTTAAATATCGACTTTATAGATTTTTATTTTTATGCCTACAATACTGTTTTAAATAAAAGTAAACTTATTTTAAGAAAAGATTTTTACGAGCACCAAAAAACTTCAAAAGACATTCTTTGACTAGTTACTAGCATAGACTAACAATTTTGATTACAACTTCAAGTAGAAAAGTAGGGCGCATTCCCTTTCAGACTGTATTATAAGGGTTTAACCGACAAAATCGAATAAGTTTATCGTATTCCGCACCGCTGAACCATTTAATCACAAAAACCGCTAATGCAAACGCCCGAACTAAAGGGCAAACATCGAAAACTGATTTCAAACGATCTACCGGTATTTACCTTTGTTCTGCCCTTAGTGATTGGTGGTTGAATCCCTCTTTTATAAAATTTAAATTGGTCTAGTTTTTGTTCAGACTGCTGTCGTCGTTCAAATAGAAAATCGCAGTGAACTCAATTGGTCAATACAAAGGATTGTGAAAAGAAACACATGTGCGAACATGCGAAGGGGGACGGGGGCAAGGCAACACTTGTCGGATCAGTACCAGAAGTGCGTCCACATAAGCCACTGTATGTATCATCAATTCCTTTATTTAGCTCAAGAAACCTATTTTTGCAACACGCCCTAGTAACTCTGAACGACACTGGTAAAGCCAAGGGTCTGCGTTATTTCGAAGCCAACTAAATAACTTCGTTAAACCAACGTGGAATTGAACCTGAAACATTCCGCAGGCTGCCATGTTTCTTTTTCAAATTAATAAACTTAAAATTGGTCAACAAGAAATATTGTAAAAAACTGAATTTTGATATCCTAAGCGAGTTTTGACACTTAAGCAAAAACTGTGCAGAGAGATTTTAAAATTGAATAGTTTTATGCCTCCGCTGGTAATTAAACCCATAATCTATTTATCACAAGTCGAACATTCTACCAATTGCGCTACGGAGACTCTGAAATTCTTTGAACAAACTTCGCTCATATAATTTATTTTATATTAGTAGTATAATATTAATAATAATACCTATAATATTATTAGTAATAATAATAATACCAGTTGGCACAAAAAGGTAGGATTTTGATTAGTAATTAATTAGCCTTCCAATCCGATCCTAAGAAAATGTTTTGTTTTTAATTTTTCTTAAAAGTAGAACAGTTTAATTGTATATTATTATTATTTTTTGAAATATTACATTTAAAATAAGTTTTATATTTTTCCATATGATATATTGGTATCTCCAAATATTATTTTGATTTCCAGTATTCATGTTGTGGTTAGTTCTAAATTGAATTTTTTCGTATAGATAATCTGTTTTTTTTAGTAGAAATTGTTTAATGAATAAAACAATTAAGGTGAATTTTGCTCTTAAATTCAAGTTTTATAAGTAATACAGTTTGAAATCTCCTGTGATGTCTTTACTTAAAATTCCTGCAGATGTCGCTATATGTCAACGAGGCATGGATAAAAGATAACTTGGACCTTAATAATCAGTGGTATTGAATGAATTCTCTTTCCCCTTATAACCCCCTTCCCTGTTGTGAATTACAGGAGATTCTAAACTGTATAAAATCGAATAAGTGATATGAACGAAGTTGGTGAGAGAATCTTAAGGTCTCCGTGGCGCAATTGGCTAGTGCACTTGACATGTACTAATCAAGAGGTTTCAATTCCCAGCGAGGGCATAACGTTTTTTCAATTTTAAAATCTTATCTGCACGCCGCCAAAACATTTTAATTTTTTTTATCCCTTTGAAAACCGTATTAACTCGAAGTATAAATTTTACCGAAGATGCAAATGAAATTTTGAGTTTATCTTGAAAGTGCGTAGTAGTGGGAAAAACTCTGAAAACTTTCTGCTATGATAAAAGGTGGTAGGGTTTTATTTGTGAAGAAAAACGAACATTTTTTTTCACATAACACAGTTTTCAAAGGGAAGGTGCGACATGTACTGTTAAAGTTAACAATATATTTCTAGAAGATGTAAATCTGTCAAATTGGTTGTTTATCATTTAAATCAAAATATTTATCTCAGATCCTATGCATAAACCCATTCATAAAAAATGTATATACTTAATGCTTTATCAAATTATAAGTTAGTAAGTTTGCACTTGCCTTTGGGATTTTGTACCATGTAAATAATTTTTCTACTATTTTTTAATATCATCAAAGGAGCCCTAACCCCAATCGACTTTAATACTTTTATTATACGCGAAAGAAATTGAAAAATTACTAATAAATCTTCCTTAAATAGTAAAAACGAAGATTACTTTATCGTGCGATATGGAATCATATCCACTCTTGTTGTACAACATATTCTTTCATCATGATCCGCGTCGTTAAATAAGTAACATGCATAATAGTTTTAAAGAAGGTATTCTAGGTAGGTCTGTATATTCCGCAGCTAATATTTCATTTATATAAAAGCTTAAAATGGTAAATACAAATATCCCATATTTTTAGATTCAATAAAGGATATTGCGAATGTCAATTGGGCATGGTCTAATAGTTGAGAGGGTCAATTTTCTATTAACAAGTAATTATATCATAATAGAAGAGCGACTACCAACATTTCTGGCCTTATAGCCTTGGGTCCCAGTAAATGGTTATAAAGAGGTCACATGTTGTACAAACGACCAATCTGTTGCCTTAAAGGGCAGCGCTTATTAACTTTGCTGGAAAAAGCTATTTAGGAACAAAAATTAAAAGTACCAAAATGATATAGCCTGGTACAAAATCAAATTAATGCTAAGTATAAAGGGACGAAATCACTCTCTGTTTGAAACTTTATGAAAACCGGGATTGTTTTATTTTTCGTTGGTGAAAAACTGCTTGGTTGGCTTTTAGGGTCTAATTTTCTTAGCAACGGGCTTAATATATTTTTTACATGTATTGGTTGGTTGTATAATTCAGGCGCGGCTCGTGAGTTTTTTTTACAGGTGGGGCAAATTATTATGGCAATAACATAACAAGCAAAATGTTAAATGGCAGTGGAGTTTTGGACTTGCATTATCTTTATTTGTTTTTAAATCACTACGTTTCAACTAGTAAGCATCTTCAGTCGTCTTCATGTGAATGTTGATTCCCGAAATTTTTTTGAAATTTTCTTATTTCTTTGTTTGCGCCCACCTAACCTTAGTCTTTTTTGCAAGTCAGAACAAATTGTAATAAATCTAAGTTATACCGTATATTTTAAAACTTTAACCCAGTGCTGAGTTACGACCGGTGTTATACTTATTTTTGACCCCCCCCCCCCACTACAGCTAATTTTAAAAACGACCAGGGTCAATGAGCCGTGTCTATTAATTAAATCAATTCATAAAAAATTATATATTAAAATAAATCGAAACGAATCCCTCTTAAAATAACAAAAAAGTCGTATACAAACAATGCGGAAACCATGATTATAGAACAATTAAATTAAATTAAAATCATAATAAACTTCAGTAGGGTAGGATATTAAGTACTTTTTAATTAATCTCTGCTAGCAACATATACCAAGACCTGCACACAAACTAATTACAAATAGATTAGTGAAAGAAAACAATAAAACCGCTGTTTTTGTCATGAGAGGAAAATAAAAGTCAGACTGGTAGATTGATAGGGATGTCGGGTTGGCTTCATTGTTTCTACACCGAAATTATTAAGGGCCACATGGTTTTTAAGTGCCTTATTTGGGTATTTTTAGGATTAATTCTAAGTGGAAATACTGTTCGCCTCTTAACTTAATCATTCTCTTTAAAATTTTAAAATACCTGTCAATTCCTAAAGGTGAGTCTATATTGTGCCACCGACCTGTCCTGGTCAAACAATGCTGAGCAACATGCTGTCGGTATAGAAGCTCAGTGATAGAGCTGGCGCATTCAGCCGCAGGTGACCCGGGTTCGATCCCCGGGACGGGTGTACGCTTAATAAAAAAATTATACCCAAGATTTTAGAGGTAAGAATGCAGTGTGACACTGGTTGACTCCTGAATGCGACCCATTGAGGGTGGATTTAGAGGATTCTGACAACTGGTCCACCCTCCCTAACCCAAACAACATGCCGTCGACGAGATTGGTGACAAAATGTGGACTTAGTTTAATAATAACCTAATAAATTATTGTTGATAACGAAATTCTAGGCTACTTTAACCCTTTATTAAAAT
This sequence comes from Polydrusus cervinus, assembly GCA_935413205.1. NCBI lineage: Eukaryota > Metazoa > Arthropoda > Insecta > Coleoptera > Curculionidae > Polydrusus > Polydrusus cervinus. The sequence continues at coordinate 11,067,155 of OW284520.1, read as the reverse complement.
GTCGCTGGCAGGTGTAAATAATTTATGAGTTTATTTATAAACTACAGATTTAAGATATTTTATGTAAAACTGCATAGTTAATAATATAATGGTTTATATATAAAAATAATAAAATACCAAATTAACACAAGCATACACTAATCTTTCCTATTTTTTTTTCGAGGGCCCGTCCGTACGCCGGATGTACTTAGGCCAGGTTTAGCCCATTGTGCTCACCCTGTTTTGGTTGTTACACCCACTCCGTGATCCCAGTTCCTTGCACTAGTTTGTGAAGGTCAACTAGGGAGAGGGCATCTTTCCTATAATAATACGTGAAATTGTATGTACTATAGCAGGCACGGCTTGTCCATAAGGGCACTTGGTCAATGACCTACCCATTAATTTGACCCACCTAATTAATTTATTTTTTAACGCAAATAAAAATAATTTATCCTTCAAAGAATTCAAATATTCCAAAATGTGTCATGCGAAAACTCTCTAATACAGATCGAACTAATTGACACACGCGGTTCTCACCCGAGCTGTATATTACTTTAGCTCACGGTTAACCTTTATGGGTTTACATTGAATTAGAATATTACAATATGAAAAATAAGAGCGAAACAAACATACACGCTCTTGGAAGTTACAAAGAAACAAGAAAGTGACAAATTCGGACGTCGACTTCGCCACACTTCGCGTTTAGTCGGTCAGTTTAATCACATTCAATAAGAAATTTACGGAAACGGAGTCGAACAGCTTCGTGAATCATGCATGCTATCGCAATTAAAACTTTAAGGGAAGGCATTTTAAAATCCGTTAAAAATAATTATGACAGAATAAACGTTTCCAAGCTTAAATCAGAATTGGAAGTTTTATTTAGTCGTGAAGATAATAGTGCTGGTGCTATGGCCATTTTATAGCTATTGTTTGAAATGAATCTCGGTGAAACGGTTTCAGCAAGTGTAACGTTATTATACATTTTATGTACTATTCCAATGACGATAATAGAACGTAAGAGGTGCTTTTTGACACTTAAAAGAATTAAGACTTTTTAAGAAACTCATTGGGAGGTTAAGTTCTTTAGTTATGTTAAGCATCGAAAACCCCTTTTATTAGAAGTACCTATTTATAATTTTAATGACCTAGTGATAAAACATTTTTTTAAACAAAAGGATCGATTTGATATAAAAAGACGCTACTACATAATGGTAAGAGAATTATATAAAAAAATAATAATAAAGTGTATATAATAAAGCTGTTTGATGTAATTAAAAAAAAAACAAAAACAAAAATGCAATTTTAGTATTGGTTGGTTTTTGGGTGTTTATTAGTAGGTAAATAATTATTTATTGGCAAAACTATGCACTAAACTGCTATTTTGTTTGTTATATTACTGACTTAAAAATTTTACTAACCTGTTAAAAACTCATGAGCCGCGCCTGAGATATAGTAAACGATCTTTTCAATACTTTTCATAATTATCCAAGAGAGTACTTGCAATATTTTTATATTTCAAAACTGAGTGGCCAAAAATTATATACACGTTTGAAATAGTGTTAGTTTAAGAAACTAGATTGTTTTGGTTTTCTGATTTCGCCGGGGATCACGTTTCACCAGTAAAATATTACCTTAATTTTTTTGTGTAGCTAGTAAAATCTGGAAGTATAAAGAAAAGCTGACACAAGGTCTGCAACAAATAAGGCAATATTAAAATTTCCCAAGAAATTTTTAAAGGGATTTCTACGCATATTTATGCCTTACATTTTTGCAATATTACTAAAAGGCCTCTTTGTTTCTATATTTCTTTTACACATTATTTTCGTACCCCTGGCTTTAACTTAAGACTTCCCTTCAATGATGCATTGAAGGGAACTAACGTTTATAATTTTTACAAACTGGGTTATATTATTTTTTTCTTCGCGAACCAAACATTTTTTATTTGAAAACATCGAAATTCACATATAGTATTTAGGATAATATTTTGAATTGTGGCACAAAAATTCAATGAGTAATGAGTTCAGAAGTATTCATATTATACAGGGTATGATAAAAATTAATTTTATATTAAAATTCAGGCGCGTATTCTCCTCAGCATTTTACCAATAATTAATTTTATCGTCGCCGTAATAAGTAATTTCCGTGCTGTCTTATGGTAAATCGAAAATTAATTTCTATTCGAATTATTGTTTTTCGCTCAAAATTGTGAAATTGTATGCTTCCGGTAAAGTTTACTCCCACTTCAAAACTGTATGTTAGTCGTAGTGATTTAAAAAAAATTAAATGTTGATTTAGATTACTTTATAGGAAAACAATTAAAATTAGCAAACTCTCATATTTCTGTATATATTTATATTACTTCTTATAATATTTTTTAAATAAAAGAGAATTAAAAGGGGTCTTGTTTATTTTATCGCAGTTGTCATAATGCAACCATTTGACAAGGTGTGAAATTCTTAAATATGTCAGAAAGACACGTCGTGACGTCTTTTATTTTGTTTTTAATATATGCAATGCCAAATCTAGGGAGGTTCCCCTAGTTCTAGAAGGGATTAATACTTTTTATTCACTAGGATTATATTTTATCAACTGTCAAAATGCCACATGGGCTACGTGAATACTACCATCTAAAGATCATGCTGTGCTTCATCCTAGTATGGCCATCTCATTAATTTATATTTTATAAACATTTTTTTTTAACATTTATCTTTCTCACACTTTATTTCCATAGTTTTTATTATGCCGACATCATAGTATCTTTCAAAATGAATTATTAAATTTATACCCAGATTACTCTTCATTTCTCTTAACAATTCTCTTCCTCTCACTTGGTTGTTAAACCTTTTATTCTGTACTTAAATTCTGATAGTACCCAAAGCTACAAACCTTACTGTAATATCCATTTTTACGGTGTGACGTGTATTTTGGTAATAATTCTTCCCATTCTAATTGAATCTTTATTTCGCCTAATAATTTAATCTTAAAGCTCCGTTAGGATGATATCTACCCTTTTATTCTTAATTTCATTTGTTCTCTTTAAGATGAGTGCTTCTACATTCGAAACATATATAACAGCGGAGGAAGACTTTGAGTTCTTCCCTTCTAATTATCCATCCTACTTCAGGTATGGACTACTTCTTTAAATTATTTTATTATATTACACACACAGGACATACAAAGACATTGTATTCTATTGGGGATGGTTACAATGCACTGCATTATATTAGGAATAAATTGTTTGTATGCAGAATATGAAGATTCTTGACTAAATAGTTCCACTGTACTTGTAGAGAAAATATATTTTAGAAACGATTTGCATGCACTGAAATTCCCATATATCTTTATACGCTATAACTGACTTGAGTCTTGGAGTAAAAGTTCAAGCCAAACGAACCGATAAGATGCAATCTCTTTTTAGTCAATCTTATATCGATAAAGTTTTTACACGACTTTTATTTAGAAAAGAAATATAAAAATACTAATATCATAAAAAACGACTATACGTATATTATAGTCTGTATATTACAAGTAAAACCTTTTACAATAATTACTTTTTTTTGTATATTTCACTTTTAGTCTCATTTCATACTACATACCACATTCTCATACTGTATATGCGCCTGGACTAAATTTTTTTATATATTGTTTATTGTTGTCATATGTTTTTAGTGTAGGTAAATAAAAAAGATGATTTAAACTAAAATCCTCGTCTTCGAAAAATGTATTGACAGAGATAAAGGATTAATTCTACTTAGGTTAGGTTAGGTAAGAGTGGCAGACCTTTGGTTCTGACCAAACAGTCTCACGTAGTCCTATTAGGTCCGTTGTGATACCACACGTGTTCCGTAGAACCCACCTTCATCAGATCCCTGATGTTAGCGCGGCGTACACCGCAGAAGGATTTTAACAACTTATTTAAACCAGCCACTACTATTCAGAGACCTGCTCAGTCGTCTAAGTTGTAGGTTGCTTAGTTCCTCCAGGCTATCGAAAAAAGGTTCACCCAGAGCTGTGAACCTTCTTCTTGCGAGGCCAGGGTATTCACACAGAAAATGTTGAATACTTTCTTCCTCTTTCTCATCTCTGCAACTTCTGCAGAAGTCGTTAGTGGGTATTTGTATACGTTCGGCAGTCTACCGAAGAGGCAATGTCCGGTAACAACCGCAGTAATATTTCTCACGTCTTTCCGACTGTGTTTCAATAGCTCTGCGAGTCTCTTTTTATCGATGTGGGCCACAGTTGCCTGGATGTACTACAGGTTTTTAACTCTGTCCATCTGTTCTGTGCAAGCTGCTTGGCCGTGTAATCAATCTCCTCTTTGACTAATCCTAGCGGTTTGTTCACTGTATTGTCTGCTAGATCAGCTGGCATGCCTGCGCCCTCTCTCGCGCATCGGCAGCCTCGTTGCCATCTATTTTGGAGTGTCCAGGAACCCAGCACAGAGTAACCCGTTGTTGGTTGCCAAGTGGGCATAGATTGTTGCGGCATCGCTTTACGAGCTTTGATTTGACGCTGCTGGAACAGATTGTCTTAATTGCCGCCTGACTATCACTGAAGATGGTGATTGACGAGGCTACTCCCAGGCCAAGGTGTTCTTGCAGGATATTGACCGCCTTCTCTACTGCCAGTACTTCTGCTTGAAAAATACTACAATAGTTGGGGAGTCTATACGACTTCTGTATTTGTAGACTTTCGGGAAATACCCCGGCTCCCACACCAACGTCCATTTTTGAACCGCCTCTAAAGATTAAGTGATCTGTTTCCGTTATATACTGATTGTCTTTCCACTCTTCCCTACTCGGAATGAGTATAGAATACCTTCTTAATTCTACTTAGCAATATATGTTTCATCTAACTAAATAATTTAATTGGTGTCGGGAAATTAAATATTTAACTCAAAAAATTATATATTTTAATTAAAATTTAAAGTAAGACATTGTGTGTCATTAATAATACTTAAATTGGCACCACTCTAAAAAGGATATTATATTTTTGAAATAAACAATATGCTCATATTGCCTACAGACCTAGTAGTAGCTGCTTAATTACCTATATTCCAATAATATCCAAATTTCGGTGGGTATTTGTGTACGCTACTGAAAAAAACTAAAGCCGACCAAAATAGCATTTTTCAGACTAATGGAGGTGTATTATATAAAGTTAAGACATCAATGACGGTATCAATCAACGGTTAAAGCTCAATAAAAAACGAGCAATGAAGATTTCGGCACGGTGAGCCTTAGTGTGTAAAGATTTAGTTCGTTATCAGCGGCTTTAGCTGGTTATAGCTTGAGTTCTCTTATGAATGGAAGGATTTTCACGAAAAATTGATGACAGCATGAAAACTATGGCTTATTGTAGTAAAATAGAAGATTCGTAACTTTTTCATGAGAATGAAGGCGTAAATCAAAAGCAAATTTTATCAGATAACATTATTACTTATTATGGAAACGATACAATACACATACTTAGTAATAATACCATTACTATATTACAGGACCGTACGGTCCAGTGCTTGCACTAAATATTGAGTACTAGACCATAACAAGTGATGGATTATCTGCTGTCGTCTAATTATTACTAATAATAAAATTATCGGTTGAAAACATTGGTACCTACTTAAGTACCTAAGGGAAATTATTTTATATTAAGTTTACCTTCTATCAATATTAACATATTTTGGGCAAGAAATACAGGGCTAGTCAATAAAAAAAAATATTTGCCGATGTATGTTAAAAATTTTTTTAACTTTGTTGGAATGCACATTTGGCTAAGTTTGTGCCAAGTTATTTATTAAAAATATTATGTGAAAGTAACTTTGAATTTTAATATATTAGAAAAACAAGTTGTGATTAACCAAACGACCTTTTTATTGTACCCTATAAAAATTTTAAAACATCGTCTACGCGTACCATCAGGTTACGAATCCCTGTAATTTTTCTTCAAAAAAATATGGTTTAAAAAATGTTAAATTAATTTTCTAAATCTTTAGCACATAAATAAAGATTGAATAATAATATTTAATTAGAGATTAAACACAAATCCCTCTATTGCCTAAATTTGCTAGCACAAAAAAAAGTTTTTTTTACTATGTACGATAATATAAAATCATATTATTTAACATATTTTATTTTTCATTCCTTTATTCGGCAGCTTTACTGTCAACCAACAGCGACATCTTTTTGTTGTGCCAGTGAAAGGTACATTATTTAATCTTAAAAAAGCATTAAATAAAATATGTCTCTCATCCCAAGATCAGAATTTTTTGACAGACAAAATTATGTGTGCAAAATGTTATTCCAACTTATTTTTCATTATTTTTTTTTTATTTTTAGGCATAGAGGGAATTCTCAAAGTTGTATTTTTCTGTCTTGTTGGCGAATAAAAGCGAATAAGAAAAATGATTTTAATGTTACAGCTAATATACAGGGTTGCCCAGAAGTCCGGAATAAAATTAATAACAATTAAAGGAAAAAGATCTAGGAAAAATGCTCGGACCCGTAAATTTTTATTTTTAGTTGTGCATTTTTTAACATAAAAAAATATTATACCGGGTGTCTCATAGAACTGTCGTCACGTCTTTGACAGTTTTTTTAACGGTTCAAAAGAATAAAAGAAAGAATAAAAAACTAAGATACCCTTCGGTTCATCTTAGAGAAAAATGGTTTTCACCTCCCTATCTTAGTTTTTTATTCTCTATTCAAAGAAACTAACCTCCCATTTACCATGTTAAACCAAAAAACCGGTTTTGACGGCTTAACATGGTAAATCGGAGGTTGATTTCCTTGGATAGAGAATAAAAAACTAAGATAGGGAGGTGAAAACCATTTTTCTTTAAGATGAACCATTCCAATGTTACAGCCTATCAAAGTCAAAAAATGCCATATTTTAAACGTCAATATCTCAAAAAGTATTGAATTTGGACATATGACATTTACAACATAAGCGTAGAATTTTGTGGGGAATCAGAAAATAATACAATATATAGGATGTTTCATTAAAAAAAATTGTCAAAGACGTGACGACAGTTTTATGAGACACCCTGTATAATATTTTTATATGTCAAAAAATGCACAATTAAAAATAAAAATTTACGGGTCCAAGCGTTTTTCCTAGATCTTTTTCCTTTAATTGATATTTATTTTATTCCGAACTTCTGGGCAACCCTGTATATATTCTCTTATGTAAAATTTAATACACTGTCTAAATATTCTGTATATAAAGCTCTGTTCAAAGTATTGAATAAAACGGCACAACTAGGAAACAAGGACGAAACCGTTTCTATAAATGTACAGTACAGGTCCCTGAAAATATTAAATTAATCTCCATTTTTGTAAACCTTATTCTTAAAATTACCCCACAAATAAAGATTCAAAGGGGTGAGGCCTGGAGATTTAATAGGCCACTCAATTTTGCCTCTCCTCCCTATCCACTGATTTGGAAACAATTGGTTCAAAAATTGAAGAACTGGAATAATCTGTCCATATAGGAGCTCCGAATATGTCATACTTGATACAAATTTAATCTGGCTCTTAAATCGATTTACTATATTATTATACTATAAAAATAACATGCTTATTTTGAGGATTTATCCTTAAGGTATGTTTGTTTTTATATACGGGGTGTCCGGTAACTTATGGGCCGTAGAGTAACTGGAGATACTAGACATCGAACTAAGCCGATTAAGTCATATACGTTTTTTCGGATTGTTACTCGTTCTAGAGATACAGGGTGTTGAAAGTAAAAGTTTATTCTCGAAAATAAGCCATAATTTTAAAACGGTTTAATGAATCGAATTGAAAGTTGGCAATATTATGTTTTTATGAGCAAGAAATAAGAATTTGTAGAAATTTTTTTAAACTAGAGGGCGCTAGTTGCATACACTACACATTTTATGAGCAAGAAATAAGAATTTGTAGAAATTTTTTTAAACTAGAGGGCGCTAGTTGCATACACTGGGCTTCATAAATCTATGATTTTTTTCTTACCTGTGATATTAGGTGTTTTTCAATTATAGCTTCTTAAAAAGGGCATTTTCTGAGTCAAAAAGGTGTACTTGATTGATCTTAATATCTTTAAAGGTTTTGAGATATTTTCCTTTAAACATCCCAAAGCATAAAAAAACATAGTGCATAATTAAATTACCAAAAAAAAAACAAAGTGAGAATCCAAAAAAACTTATATGACATAATCGGCTTAGTTTGATGTTTAGTATCTCCAGTTACTCTACGGCCCATAAGTTACCGGACACCCTGTATATTTTTTAAATTTTTATATAATTATAATACTATTCAATTGAAATAAATAAGGGTTAATTTAAATTGTTATACATATGTAAATAATAACAAGCCAGAGTATTGGGCTCTGCCAGACCTCCCACTATTCCACATAATTTCCAGGCTATTAGGCTTCCGTAAATACAGAAGTACGTATAATATATTGGGAACTTTAATTGACCCGGAACAAGGAAATTTGTAAAGCAAGCTACCTTGAACCTAGTAAATGTACAACGAGACGGGACCTATAAACCATTGCACTATTTTATATGCAAATATACTGATTACCCTTCTGGACCTACTTTGATGGATTACCAAAACTTTCTGGCTATTGTGGTTGTTAACAAGGTATACAATTACATGCCAGTATAAAGCTAGACTAAGCTAACTGACGACATAAACTTCCATTTACACTAAAGTGGAAATTAACATTTCTCTACTTAGGATGATGAGGGGAGTATTGGAATGATCAAGTAGTAATACGCTGGATGCTCCACAGCTCCACTCTAAGACTAAAAATAAAATAAAAAGCTATTGACAAGTACGATTTTACTACTATACCACTACTTTTAAAGGTAGGTCCAAAAAAAAATTAAATAGGGAGAAATAATACTCAAAGTCAACCTTCACTAAGATATATTCAGTAAACAAACTTTCAGTTACTTAGTTCTACATGCTTCGAACGTAGAAACGTTAATCTTCAGGAGAAGTATAGTTGTATAGTATGGGAAATTATGAGTCATATCCTCATAGAGCTTTTGAGGACGTTAAATAATTGGAGAAAATAATGCTTACATAAAAGTAGCGGAGAAAAATTGTACTACCAGGTTCTGAAGATAAATATGGGGGTTAAATGGTATTTTAGGGTGAAAAACTGAGAAACGTTATGTGAGAATGATCTAGAGAAATAACTGTAACTTAAGTGGTGGAGTAAATTGTTGAGAAATTGCGGTTAAGAAGAAAAGATGAAAAACTATGTGTGTTGGCCAGACAGATGCACCATTGTTGTCGTAACAGTATGAACTGTGATGTTCGAAGACATTTTAGGGTATGACCACTTTAAGTGACATGGGCGGTTTATAATGTGTAGAAAAAACTTAAGAAAAACATATTTTAGGGAAGTGAAGGTTTAATGTTGATTTTATTGTGAAATTCAGTTTTAAGAAAATGGAGGAATACTTAGTTATGTAGTTTTAAAAAACGGGTAGACATTCAATCAAGAATATGTATAGGCGAAGTTCATATTTTTAGTTTTCTTTAACATAACGATTCACTCAGTGGGAATTTTTTTTTCCGAGTTCAAGTTTAGATCGAGCTTTACAAAACTTAAACTCTTATTGTACAACCGGATCTTAAAGAGTATTCCCAACTTTTTTTCAAATTATTTTTTATGTGTCATATCCTTTGACCTATAAGAAGTCAATATATCTGTTATATACCAAGAGAAAATGACAACCTATAAAATCGTCACCCGAAAAATTGCCCCTAACTATCAAGTATAAAAATAGGCTTTGGGAGTGATTTATCTAAAGCAAATCTGTTGGCTTTGCCTTAGGATACTTAAGAAAAAGGTCAAAACCATCATTTTGTCATGTAAATATAGAAAGTAAACAGAAACGGCACAGATACGTTAATGCGGAGAAGTCGAACACAATTCAACATTGATTGATGTTTAGTTTCAGTAGCGCCTTTATTAGAAACATATTTCCCGATAATATTTTCAGATAAAAGATATTTAATCCGACTTTTTGCTACCAGAGACCTAATTTTCCAGAGTAGTAAAATAGAAACTTATCCAAGAGAAAATTGTTTCTGACTTTTCTTTCTTTCCGAGTTACCACCCATTGAACGTATTAGAAAGTAAAATAGAAAATGGAATGGGATTTGTCAACTAGAATAAAGAACAGAATTTACAATTTTGTCAACAAATTATGCGATAAAAATAGCACATTTAAGAGATACTTATTATTAGCAAAAAAACATTTTTTAGAGGCAAAACAATTAAAAACATTTTTTGCAAAAAATTCTCCGCAGGCATTACTAAATTTAGAATGGTTCTTTTGGTATTATGAAAATTCTTAAATTCTTAATATCAAAATCGGCCAGTATCGGAAAGTGGCTGCATCAAGTGCATATTTTGGGTAAAAAAGAAAATTTGAAATTGTTGTTTTGTCAGTCTATTTTTCTTCTACGTTCAGCGTTGCCCTAAAAAAATTAATTATTCAGTAATTGAAAGACACGCATTTTTTGAAAATACAGAAAACATCTTGGTTGCTATGTTGGCCTGTGAAGATGAGATTTTGAGAAAATTAACCTTACGAAGAATCCTAAAAGCTTAAGATCGAAAATTACAAGTTTTGTCTTCCTGCATTCGTATTTTTTAACTGCCTAAACTCAGCCACCATTAACGAAATTCTTAAGCCGTGATGAAATTTTACAATGTCTCCAAAGTATAAACATGATAGGCGATAACATTTGCCTAGAATATTAAACTTTCCTTGTGCAATTGAAGGGTGTGTGAAAATTGTCACGGAAACGTCAGCTGCTGTTTGTCCCTTAAGACGAGACGGATTCATTAAAACTAGGTTAGATTGTCGAAAAATCATGCCAGTATCTCGTTTAAAGAAGACTATCGACCTCTGTACCGGGATGGTGTTGGAACTTTTTGAGTACATTTATTTTATTTTGTAATTTTCTCTATGAGAATTATATATTTTTATATTATATATCGTAATGTTTTAATACCTTAGAATTGAACAATACAGGGTAATCCCTAAGTTGATACTTATTTTTTGGCTGTGTATAGAAGGAATTAAAATGAACAACTTTTTCAAAAAACGTAAAAATAGGCGAGAAAAAGAAGTAAAAAATCTAAGTGCGAGCCTGATCATCAAAACATAAACCGCTATAGTTTCTGTTGTTTTTCTTATCTCTTAGTAGTCATTTAATTTACGAGTGGTGCTGAGCAATCCGCTGCGGTGTGTTGTTTTAAAACAAGTTAATTTTAAATTGGTGATACGTGAAAATGGCAAAATTTGAAAACAATGAACTAATATATGGTGCTAATTTACTGTAAGTGTCGTAAAAGTGCGGATGTTTCTTCGAGATTATACACAGAAAGCTTTCCCTTGCGAGCTCATCCTACACCCAGAAGTTTTTTTTAATGTTATTCAATGGGCAAGTTAGGCAGAACCGTATTTGATTCGTAGTGTAATAAATGAATGTAAGTACTTTATTTTTGAGTTTTTTGAAAAAATGTATTTCAAAAAGTTGTTTATTTTAATGCCTTCTATATACAGCTAAAAAAGAAGTATCTACTTAGGAATGATCCTGTATAAATATGTTTGAACCAGCTTGTTGGCTTTTATTAATTAAAAATACCGCTTTATTTTAAATATACTATGTAGTTCACTTTTTGCCTTATTCCTATATCAAATTTAAAAAAATACACGTGTAACCCTGTGCTAAAGTATAGGTAATTTAAAAGTTTATATTTTTGTAGTATAAAGTCAAGTTTACCTTCTTTTCTGTAAAGAAAATCAAACACTATTTAGATGCAAGCGGCTACTACTTTGTTCGACAAACGTTTCGAGTATCTGTTTTGTTATTTCAGGAGGTTCTAAGCTTTTTCTTTTCAGTGAAGGTGGTGTTTACTCAATTGAAATGGTTAGCTTTAAATAGATTTGCTTCCTGAATATTTTATTTGTTGGCATAAAATTACGCTGCAAAATTTCCAATTCTAAGCTTGGTAAATTTAACCGTGTTTTTGTTGAATTTCAAAATAAAATTTCTGAAGCTGGATGCAAATTAAAACAAAACGTTAAGAGGAAGGTCTAGAATTAATTTGTTACAAAAGAATCTGCGTTTTGTTTTTTTACTTTTTAATAATTATATAGTTTGTATTTTTTACTACTAATTCATAAAATTATTATTGGTCAATATTTATTGGTCTTAAAGCACATTCTTTACGTATAAGACGATAAAAAAAACGATAGTTAATAAATTAAATATCAATATTTTGTATATCGATCTTTTTTTAGAATCATTTTGTTTCCTGACAGAGCGCGCTGTTTTTTTGGCGGGGGGGGGGGGGGTAGTTTTGGATAATGAATTTTTTTAGGTGACACGTCATATTTCGGTATATAAAAATAAAATATTAATAAATCGACACAAATGTTCCGTACGCATTTGTTTAGTTAGTTAAACTAGTAATAATGGATTAGTATTTAAATATCAGAAGTCCGAATAATACTGATATCGTTCAAAGCTATAATAATTTCTTTTTATTTCTAATTATATTTATAATAACAAATAATATTGACTTGTTTTAGTACTAATTCAAAAGTATGAATTATTTTCTTTTACAGAGCACCGCGGTATATCGCTCTGCATCGAGGTATGCAGAAATATCAGAATTTGACATTTACCGATCATACCGCTATTCAGAACGGTCTGGATGAAAAATTGATAATTCGCGCATAATTGGAATATCAAGCGCTCTGTATCGCGGTATGTTTTGGAAAAGAAATTGACACGTTTAACATTTACCAATCATACCATTGTTAAGTAAAAAGCTCATTATTAATTATTTTTTAATTAACAAAATTAATTAAGAATTTTACTATTATTTGAATCTTTCCCTACATAAATAATATCCTCTCTTAACCCACCGTCCTTAATAACCACAACTATAGAACAGAAACAAAAACTAATTCGATCAGGTGTTCGCTATAAGCTTCTGCCTAAAATACTTAATTCATACATAGTCTCATGGGAAATAAATAAGAAGTTCAACACTAAATTTGGGAAATAAAAAAAGTTTCCAAACAAATCTACAACATAACTGCGGCCCATTTCTGTTTTATTGATTAGAAAGTTTTTATTGGAAGTTGAAACTTTGTTTCAGGAGTTGAGTTGCTCGTTTCCTAGAAGAGAAAATGGGTAAGGTGATATTTTAAGTTTTTTCCGTGATCGAATTCGAATTACCGACTAGTAAAATAAACAGTTTGAATTTAATAAAATTTATTTGATATTTTATTGACTTACATGAACATCATTATACAGGGTGATTCCTAAATTGATACTTCTTTTTTAGCTGCGTATAGAAGGCATTAAAATAAACAACATTTTCAAATATCTTTTTTCAAAAAACTCAAAAATAAAGTACCTACATCCATTTATTACACTATGGATCAAATACGGTTCTGCCTAACTTGCCCGTTGAATAACATTAAGAAAACTTCTCCGTGTAGGATGAGCCCGCAAGGAAAAGTGTTCTGCGTATAATCTCGAAGAAACATCGGCACTTTTACGATACTCACAGTAAATTAACACCATATTTATTAGTTTATTGTTTTTAAATTTTACCATTTTCACGTATCACACAATTTAAAATAAACTTGCTTCAGAAAAATACACCGCAGCGTATTGCTCAAGACTGCCCGTATGACTAATACTAATAAGAGATAAGAAAAACAGCAGAAACTATAGCGGTCTGTTTTTAAGACCAGGCTTGCACTTAGATTTTTTACTTCTCTATCTCGCCTATTTTTGAGTTTTTTGAAAAAAGGTATTTGAAAAAGTTGTTTATTTTAATGCCTTCTATACACAGCTAAAAAAGAAGTATCAACTTAAGAGGCGAAACAAAATTGTTAGTCTGTCTCAAGCCGTACTTGGGAAGGGGGGTCGAGTATCTGGTTCTCCTCCCCTAAATGTTGAAAATTTTTATCTGTGGTGCTAGTTTATTTTTGAATGTAAAAGAGTTACCTATATTTATTTTGCATCGCACCGTTTTAACTGGTAAGCATAACATAATTTTACATGAAAACTGTTTGTGTTTTTCGTTACATGTCTGTGTATACGTTATCAAATTTTCTACGGGAAGAGGAATGAGATCAGTTAATACACACAATTCACCTATCCCATAAATGTATGACGTTTGGAGAATCATTGACATTTGACAATTAATATGATCCCAGTTCAAATGAAGTTTAGTCTAGGTTTAACTAGGTTCGTAATTAAATAATAATTAATACGTTTACTGCTATGCTGTTTGATTAAATTGCGGGCATTAAAGCACAAAACGGCTTTTGCCGATAAGAGCTTTATCTCATGCATCGATGTCAGACACATAAGCAATCACCTACGATATATAGGACTGTAGGCAAACTAATGAATCACTCTAGCCCACCCTATACTCATTTGAGCGTCGCTCGTGTCGGCTTTCGACCGCCGAACAGTGCTTTATTATATTCCTTAGTTTTTAAAAGACCATGATTTAAAATATTCTGGTAAAATATTTCGATGTTTTTAAAGACCGGCTTTGTGGTTAATGTCACCCCGAACACCAAGTAGATGAGAATTAGCGGGTTCGAACTAATTATGTTTGCGTTGCTTACATGGTTCGGAACCTAAGTTAAGCTCTAAGTTCTTTCCGTTTTGAATTTTACATGAATACGATAAAAAGCTAATTGGGGTGTTACTAAAACCACAACTTAATTCAGCATATGTTACGGACCAAGATGATAATCCCATGTTACGTTTTTTATTTTTTTAATATTTTTTTTTTAAATCTGAGTAATTTCATATACAGATCCTACACGATCATTCAAACTTGATAAGGGGATGACAGTAATACTGATCAGGCGCGGCGCGTCAGTTTTTTTTACAGGTGGAGCAAATTTTGATGGCAGTAACCTAACAGGCAAAATGTAGTTTAGTGCAAAATTTGATTCAAAACAAATAAAGACAATGAAAGTCCAAAACTCTTTTGCCGGTCAAGAAACGTCATTGTCTCCAACCTTCAAACACACATTTCTTGAACTGTTGAAGTCATAAACACGTCAACAACGCACATACACATAAACGACGTGACGAAGTCGGCGACTAGATTTGGCGTTTTCGTCTCTTTTTAACTTCCGAGTGCGCGTAAGTCTATTTCGCTTTTAGTTTGCAATTCATTTGTGTAAACAGAGTAATAGAAAGGCAATTAGTCTACAATCTAAAATTACTTTAAATTATACAGGGTGTCTCAAATGGCGAGGGAAAATCAAACACACCTTTTTTTAAATCGAACTCCCTATATATTATTTCCTTATTTCTCAAAAAATTCTACGCTTATTTTATATAACGTCTGAATTCAATTATTGTTCTTAAGATATTGACGTTTTAAATATGGCATTTTTAGATTTTGACATTGGAACATTTCATCTTGATGAAAAATGGTTTTAACTTCCCATCGTGGTTTTTACTCTCTATCTAATAGTTACAACTTCCGGTTTCACATGTTAAACCGTAAAACCGTTATTTTAAAACATGTGAAAATCGCACAAAATAGATCGAGGTAAAGACATTTTTAATAACACATTAATGCAAATATTTGGGACTTATAAAGTATATTTTCTATTTAAAAAGCTAGTAATATTTAATAAAGTATAAACTTTCTAATGTGTACAAAATTCAGTTGGTAATAAACGTCTGAATATATTTTTTAGTAATCTTCATTTTAAGAATAATAAAACTAAATACAGGAGGACAAGATTAAAAGCTATAAATATATAAATAACATTAACTGGTATTAATATAAATTATATTTATTCCAGCATATAAAAGTAAAAGAGTGCATGTTAAAATCAGTAAATATACAGGGTGTCCCATAACTTATGGACCGTAGAGTAACTGAAGATACTAGACATCAAACTAAGCCGATTAAGTCATATAAGTTTTTTCGGATTGTTACTCGTTTTAGAGATACAGGGTATTGAAAGTAAAAGTTTATTCTCGAAAATAAGCCATAATTTTAAAACGGTTTAATGAATCGAATTGAAAGTTGGCAATATAATGTTTTTATGAGCAAGAAATAATAATTTGTAGACATTTTTAAGTTTCAAACTAGATGGCGCTAGTTGCATACACTGGGCTTCATAAATCTATGATTTTTTTACCTGTGATATTAGGTGTTTTTTAATTATAGTTTCTTAAAGAAGGGCATTTTCTGAGTCAAAAAGTGTACTTGATTGATCTTAATATCTTTAACGGTTTTCGAGATATTTTCCTTTAAACATCCCAAAACATAGTAAATAATTAAATTAACAAAAAAAAAAAACAAAAGTGACAATCCGAAAAAACTTATATGACATAATCGGCTTAGTTTGATATCTAGTATATCCAGTTACTCTACGGCTCATAAGTTACCGGACACCCCGTATAGAGAAAAAAAGAATATTTGTTAATTATTTTTTTTTAACAAATTATAAAAATATAAAAAAGTCATTCATTCATTTGAAAACTATCTAAATATTTCTCGACAACGTTTGCACAGTGGTTAAACCCTGTTAAATTCATATATTATAGTGTTGAAAAAGCTTTGTTTTACCGCTATCTTACATTAGAAACTAAGCGATCAAACAAACCGTAAATGTCTCTATAATAAAACCAAGAGAAACAAAGGCATATTCTTCCATACGTTCATAGCAACAGGGGTATTTCCGACAGTGAGAACAATAGCAAACAATTTTTCCGTTTTGTGGATCAAGAGCAGGACTGTATTACAGCTTATTTTGGTTGGGGTTTATACCAGATACTCTTAAAATTAAAACTACTGAATTGTTGACAGAACTGATTTTTCGTTTCTTTTTATTGTAGCAGGTGTTGGCGAAAGAGCTAGTATATTTAGGCCTAAAAGGCACATTGTATTCCTTATCGTTTTAGTTATATCAGCCAGGCAGGACCTACAGCTTAGCGTAGGATTAGAACCACGTGAACGTATTAGTACATCCCTATTACGTCCCAAGAGATCCACTACGCCACTCTCGGTTTCGATATTAGGAATCACCAGTAGCATAATGCTTTCTTTTATCCATTAAAGTTTCGAACATACTTTTTTTGTTAAATGTTTGCCCCCCCTGAGGATTGCACTAGGATCGCCATGGTCAAATGCCGGTAACTCAACCACTGAGCTGGTATCATGGCTGATGACAGAACATATCAGTTAAACTATTTGGCATGGTCTGATTTATTAACGTCCATCCTCAATTCCTAATCCTAGAATCTATATATAATTTAATTGTCCATTTCTTTAAGAAGTTAAACAAATTGTATAAATACATATTTAATAAGTTTATTATTTCAACCAACTGGTTTATTGTAAGTTTATAATCTGGTACAAAGACGGCTTAAAAATCAAAGGGGGTACTGAGGAAAGAATACGCGGAGTAAGAGTTTACTTCTCTATGGGTTTCCCATAGAAAACTCCGGCATCTTATAATGTGGGAATGAAAACAACATAAGGATTTATTTCAATAAGCAGATCCATCTTATACTCTGACAGTGAAGTAGCTTTTAGAGCGCTAACATGCAACTAGGTGACTTCAAGGCGGGGATGGAAATGTCAAGAGGAATTAGTGATTATGGCAATAGAGAACAAATAACACTGCAGTGGGTACCAGGACACGAAAGTATTACAGGAAACTAAAAAGCCAATGAACCTGAAAAAAAGGTCAGCAAGAAACACAAAATAAACTGGAGCAAGAGACAGATATTGTACCAAAGCAAATCTTTTATTGGGAATCAAGACTACTTTAACAAGGCAGCTGCTTCCAATAAGAAGTTACATTCAAATGAATAAAATAATAAAATACGGCTCTGTAATGTCAGATTGCGGTAATTTTGGCAAAGATGTAAAGAAACTGAATATTCCAGAATACATACATATGTTAGCCCTTTTTCTATTTAGTCTGCCACCTCTTTTGTTAAGGCTGCTGAAGATCAGAGCTCCAAAAAGAGTAGACCGACACAAAGCTAGGGGCTTAATTTGAAAATTTCAAAAAAGTTAACAAAACGAGTAAGTAAATATGAGTTGCATGTACATTGTCTGACGAGAGGTTTATTTTTTTTAATGAACGATGTAACATTTTCAGTTGTTTGGCTTTTTTTACCAATTCAATGGACCTCCTTGACGTTGGAAAAATATTTTATCATCTTTAGTTATGCCAGAATTAAAGCTAGAAATATACCTACTTTTCTGTAATTTTTTACGCAATCCTGAAATTGTAAATTTATGGTAAATATTAATAAATATTTTTTTAAATAATTATCCTGTTCTTATATAAAAGTTTTTTTTCCGAGGGCCCGTCCGTGCGCCGGATGCACTTAGGCCAGGTTTGGTTCATTGTGCTCACCTGGTTGTTACACCCACTCCATGAACCCAATTCTTTACACTAGTTTGTGTAGGTCAACTGGGGAGACGGTAAGGATGTCCCCTGGTTCCAGTTTTGGTTGCCTGAGTATTTGTTGCCTCTTCCGATCTAGTGACTCGCAATGGCAAACTATGTGCTGTACAGTTTCCCTGTTTTGTCCGCATATTCTGCAGTCGAGGTTTATACAGTTGCATTCTGTGCAGATGGTTCTTAACAGCCATGTATCCTGTCAGAATTCCTGTAATGGTTCTCAGCTGATTTCGGTTCATTTGAAGCAGCCCCATAAGATTTAGTGAAATCTAGAAATATGGTTCATCCTACTAATTTAATTAAGTGCTCTATGCAGAAGAGTTTATTAATCATTAATACATAAGAGTAATAATCAACACATGGCTAATATAACTATGGCAAAACCAATGTTGATTTATCTTAAATATACTGTGGATTTCAGCTATTAAAAATTGCTTGATTTCTATTAAACACATGTGAGTAAATAAACCAAGAAGTAGTAATATTTTACACAGTTAATACACACTGCGTAACTGCATTGATGGATTTTACGGCATTCGAAATAATTTCTGTCAGGAGCACCCGTTTTTTGATCACCACATGATGCCATCTTTTTGGGTTTTGTTACGAAGATAGAAAACACGGTAGATTTAAAATAAATGCAGATGCTTTTAACCTATATTAAGGGGCAATTAAAATTTCATTCTTTAACTAATATATTATTAAATTTATAATTATTTAAATATAACTATTATTGTATTGGCATATTAATTAATAAAAAATAAAAGCTTAACGGGTAATATATTATGGAATTATTATATTAGTATATGTTAGTAAATACTGCGTTAATAGTAAATGCATTTAGCTTTATTAGGAATCATTACACTTTAAACATAAATAATTATGCTAATTTATACTGAAATATTTTTATATTTAGCATTAGACATTAAATTCTACTCTTTATTCTAATTACCTTTATATGAAAAGTATGAGAAAATATTGCTTTATTATAAAGCTACTGTAACAATAAATTACAAAGTAAGTAAGTAACAAACTATTGACTTCTGTATACTAAAAAAAATTTAGGGTTTCAGTTTTTATAAACAAAACATAGTTATAATAGTTCATCATAAAATATAGTATAAATCTACGGTAGCGTAATGACAAACTCGGCATTTCTATCAGTGTGATTGGTAGCTTTGAACTTTAAGAGTCCTTAAAAAACAATTCAGAAAAATAACCAACTAATGAATAAAAATAGTTTTGCACATTTTATTTAAACAAAAATATTAATGCAAGAAAAAGTCAACAAAAAAATGAGGTTTTCATCAAAGTTTATTAAATAATTATCAAAAATAAATGTTGTGCTTACAACGTTCATGTCAGTCGTGTTTAGCCCTAAACGTAAACCAAACGAAGTAATATTTTAGTAATTGAAACGTTTGAGAGATACTTTATTTCTCGAGACCATTGCAGAAGTGACAATCTCTTTGTATAGCTTTAGGCAGTATGTATTGTCTTTATAGCGAAAAAATATCTTCATCATCTTTGTTTTATGGGTACTGAGAGAGGGCCAATAAAATAAGGATATATTATCACATAAAAAATAGCCCCGAAAATAATCCATATTTATGTTTCCTCTTTTATTCCACTTTACCTTGGGAGCATTTTTTTTATTTATCGAGGCAAAAAGTTGGTTGTTTTTCTTAGTTAATTATGAAGATTTAGGAAGGGATCTCGAAAAAATTATGTGCTCTGTGAGTCCTTAAGGATTTCGTAAAGGTTTCTGCAAAGATGAAAAGCAAACAATTATTCGTCTTGATTAATATATTAATAAATATATTTATACTTAACATAATAACTTAAAAAAATAATATTGTGTGGAGGCGATAGCATTATTTTTATTTATACAGGGTGTCCGGTAACTTATGGGCCGTAGAGTAACTGGAGATACTAGACATCAAACTAAGCCAATTATGTCATATAAGGTTTTTCGGATTGTTACTCGTTCTAGAGATACAGGGTGTTGAAAGTAAAAGTTTATATTCGAAAATAAGCCATAATTTTAAAACGGTTTAATGAATCGAATTGAAAGTTGGCAATGTTATGTTCTTATGAGCAAGAAATAAGAATTTGTAGAAATTTTTAAGTTTCAAGCTAGAGGGCGCTAGTTGCATACACTGTGCTTCACAAATCTATGATTTTTTTTTCTTACCTGTGATATTAGGTGTTTTTCAATTATAGTTTCTTAAAAAGGGCATTTTCTGAGTCAAAAATGTGTACCTGATTGATCTTAATATCTTTAACGGTTTTCGAGATATTTCCCTTTAAACATCCCAAAGCATAAAAAAACATAGTAAATTATTAAATTAACAAAAAAAAAAAAAACAAAAGTGACAATCCGAAAAAACTTATATGACATAATCGGCTTAGTTTGATGTCTAGTATCTTCGGTTACTCTACGGCCCATATGTTACCGGGCACCTCGTATAATCGTTATAAAATTAAAAATTTAATTAATTTCGAGCCTTCATATTTTCAAATGAATAATCATTAAAGTTATATTATTATTTTTAAATAAAAATTTAGTGTATCAGCGTAAACCAAGCACATTTGTCATTTTAGCAATAGCATGTCGTGGCCATTGTTCTTAAAACATCATTTATATAGTGTGTTCAAACTCCTTAGGTACCCTAGAGAAACTCTCTATTGTATTTTCTTATCGACCGCCTATAAAGTTAGGTAAAGACCCCAAAAAATCAGACCGAATAATATGTACGTTTATGGAAAAATCCTGACTTTCTCAGTGTAAAAGGATCAACTTTATTATTTTTTAGGTTGCATAATATGTATGCGTCGTTCTTTGTCACTTTTTTTGTAAAACTTATCCAGTAGCGGCGCCATTAAGCTATAATATAAAAAAACAAATGGTGAATTATCTCGTTGATGCGACATTTAAAAATATATCTCTGAAACATATTTTTAGGATTTAAAGGTTTAAATATAAAGCGTCAATTCCGTAAAACACGAGTAATTTTAAATTAATTACATCTATTTGATTTTTTTTAAATAATTGATTTCCCACAAAATTCTACGCTTATTTTGTAAATGTCATATGTCTAATTTCAATAGTTTTTGGGATATTGACGATTAAAATATGGCATTTTCAGACTTTGACTGACTCTAGCATTGGAACGGTTCATCTTAGAGAAAAATGTTTTCCACCTCCCTGTCTTAATTTTTTATTCTCTATCTAAAAGTACGTCTGGTTTTACATGTTAAACCGTTAAAAACGGTTTTTTAGTTTAACATGGTAAACCGGAAGTTGTAACTTTTGATCGAGAATAAAAACTTAAGACAGGGAGGTGGAAACCATTTTTCTCTAAGATGAACCGTTCCAATGCTAGAGCCTGTCAAAACCTTAAAATCAAAAACTATTAAATTTAGACATATGACATTTATAAAATAAGCGTAGAATTTTGTGGGGAATCAGAAAATAATACAATATACCGGGTGACAACGAATGTTGTTACCCCCCCCCCCCCTATTTTTCCGTAGTTTTAATAAATTTTAAAATTTTATTTAGGAGATTCTAAGTGTATATTTTGTTAGTTTTTAGTAAAGACATAATTTTAAAATCACTTCCGGTTTGACCGGAAGTGGTATCAACTATTTTATTTTAAATAGAAACCTATTATTTTTTTTCGATATTTGAATTAGACGGCAAATTTCCTTTAAAATGACATCACACATTATCATTTGTTTTTAAAATGGCTTCCAGGAAAAATGTTCAAGGAAATTCTTAAATGGCCATGGACTCGCTAATATAACATGATTTTTTGAAAGTGGGCCATGGAAGTTTTAAAGTGGTCTATTTTAACCAGTTTTATATTAAACAATAACATTCTTTGCGAAAGATGCTTCTGTGAGAAATATTTTAGATATGTCATATTTTTTTAAACAATGAGAAAGAATTACTTAATATTTTTAAATGGCAAAAAAATAGCTTATTAAATTATCTTTTTAAAAATGTTTCATAAGCATAGTATTATACTTAAAGGAGTGACTAAAATTGAAAAAAAATCGAGAAATGTCATATTTAAAAAAAAAATTGAGTTCTTCAATTTTTGTTACGAACACTTTTGTCATTTTACAGAATATTTCATAGCCTACTTGTTTAACATAAAACAGGTTAAAATAAACCACTTTAAAACTTCCATGGCACACTCTCAAAAAGTCATGTTATATTAGCGATTCCATGGCCATCTAAGAATTTCCTTAAAATTTTTTCCTGGAAGCCATTTTAAAAACAAATGATCTGTGTGATATGTCATTTTAAAGGAAATTTGCCGTAGAATTCAAATATCGAATAAAAATAATAGGTTTCTATTTAAAATAAAAGAGTTGATACCTGTTCCGGTCAAACCGGAAGTGATTTTAAAAGTATGACTTTACTAAAAACTAACAAAATATACACTTAGAATCTCCTGAAATTTTAAATATTGTATTAATAAAACTACGGAAAAAATAAGGGGGGTAACAACATTCGTTGTCACCCGGTATAGGATGCTCGATTAAAAAAAACCCAAAATATAGTTGTCACGTTTTTTTGGCTCACCCCGTATACTCCAGCATAATTTTAAAATGTGCACCTCAATGGTCTCTACAACTTTCGTATTTCGAATTTTCATTTAATTCTTTACTACATCGTTGACTCACCCTGTATATATACATTTTTGTCGATAATCGTTACTGTTGTCTCTTTGTAAACCTTAATTGAAAATCTCCTCTTATCCAATCTACTAGGCTGACAACTTAACATTCCAGCTATTGGAATAATGGAACAAAATCAAGATAATTAAACGCACTAGCAGTTTTGGTATCCTACAGTGTAAGTCTTAAACCGGAAGTTAGGGATGTTCCGGCTGCACGTCCCTTTAGTACTTCCGTCAGATTACCCTTGGAAAATAAGTCTAGGCAGATAAATTGTGGCGTCAGACCGACTAAACCGCACGGCCGGATATATTTTTTACATGTCAGACCCTACTGCGTAAAACTTGTTTTGGCGATATACGTCAATAAGGTTCTTTTACCCAATACCAAGAACACATTTGTTTAACATAGGTCGATTTTTAAAGAAACGTGGTAAGTTGTGATATCATAATCGAAAATAACGTATTTCAGTATATTTTTCTTTATAATAAAGAAAAGTGATTGATTTTTATTATACAGTATGATTCATACCCATAAAAGTGGCGGCTCGTACCGTAGGGCCACAGTGTCATGGCCCTACCTACCTGTACACCAAGTTCTTTATTTATTACTCATAATTATTATTACCTTGTCTCCCTACGCTTAATTCTTTTGTAAATGTAAATAATTTATAGTTTAAGACGTTGATATCTAACTATGCAAAAACTCCCTAATGTGTGTGCCGCGAAAATTCCCTTCCGTCACGCTGCTCCGGCCAACTTTGTATTTGGCCCGAAGTTAAACGGCGTACGAGAGAGATTATAATACCAATAAATACATATTCCTCTCTGACTGACGCGTAAGAAAATCGGCCTAGTTTGGCCTGGCCAGATCTTCATATGATACTTTATTTTAACGAAAGTGAAGAGTCCCAATCGGGTTAGGGCACTACTAGGGTATAGAGTTATGTTTTCGGCTTTGCTACCGCTACGAGCTACTAGGGCAGCTGGCTTTAAAACGGTATTGCCTGATAAGAATTTTTAAATATTCTATATCTTTTAAACAGTTTTCACTATTTAAAATAAATTATTTTTGTAGGCGAGTTCTGTGCTTGTAGTTGTTAGTGTTTATTAGTTTAGGTTAATTTATATTCCCGATTCCGGGTTTAGGTGTATCAGTTTTAAAATGAATAAAATGTAAGACTTTAGCGCTTTAGGTATGTTGTTTGCCGAAAAACGAACGTCGTATCTGAAAAATAAAATTATTTTCTTGAAGAGCATAAAAAATTGTCTTAAGCACGTAGGTACACTTGGTTTTTCCAAATAATCAATTTTATCGTTTTTTTTTTGGGATGCTCCGGAAGTCATCCAAAATTTGTTAATTCTTTTCAACAAATAATTCAGCATTAAATTATGCACCTTCTCCTCCACTTACCCAAATCTCTATCTCCTATAGTTACCGAGATAGCAATCTTAATGCATCGGCCTCGTACTTGATATTTGGCCCCACCCGTATCAGTCGCCACTGACTCATAATTATTATCAAGTCCCATAGATTTATCACTTAGATGTTGGTAATACTTGTAAAAGCCACGTTAACAATAAATAAATTCCTAAAAAATATGATCCAAAATGATCATCAACTTGGCAACATCGCCGATTGCATTGCGGTGAGCATCCGCTCCTATAAGCAGAGTTGTTTTCCGGAGATATATATTTTTAAGGCACTTTGAGTTAAGCAAGACATCTCGTGATCCATTGAACCAAACCATACAATATTTTGGAAGGTTATTTTTGTGATATTAAGGATAAAAGGGGGGACAAAACTGGAATTAAAAATATATAAAAATTCATTATTTTAATTTTTAGGAAAAAGTAGTAGGTATTAAAATTTTATAAGGATAATGAAAAGAATATAAACTTTTATTATAAACCGATTTAGAACAAGTAGGTATTGAGGTCAGTTCAATAAATAAAATTCTGGAAAAACTAGAAAAGGTTATCAGAACGAAACTAGTTCCATATATAAGAATTTTATAGCGACTTCGCATATTACAATTTTCTATGGAGAGCGGTTTCTCTAAGGGTTTTGCCCAATTATTTTTGTTTTATGGCTTCAGATGTTATTTGGTTTACATGGAAAAGTTTTATTGTCTCGAAAGGAACGTGTAAAATTTTTATCAGTGTTTGCATTCTGCATTAGTGTAATTGAAAATAAATAGTTTACAAGGGTGTACAACTTAAAACGAGAAAGCATTAGATAGTTTAGTGGCAGGGCATTTCATCAATGGGCTTCCATATGAATTCTATTCTGAGGTCTGAGCAGAGTAAGCACTGGTCCACCCTAAAAACATGAGTGCCCACCCAAAATTGATGAATTCGGATTTGTAATGGAACTTTCGTGGGAAATCCTGACGCCGCCACTACCACCACGTTTAAAATATTAGCTGCCGTCAGTTCTTTTACCAAATAATATCAGTAGCTTTTGATGCACTAGAGCTCTGCACCGGCCCGATAAGTCTGGAAAAAATTGTAAGGGCCCCAAACCCCGAACCTTCATTGATTAAGTGGCTGGGCCCGACCTAAACGCGAGAGTCGGGCTGGACCACGTTAAGGCCCGAGATGAAAACTCGGTTGGTGCAAGCCTCTAGTAAGCACTATCAAATGTTTTTTGTTGAGATATGCTGTTCATATTATTTTATAGGAATTTACATGGCGGTAAATGGTTCTGCCTGAAATTTATTTATAAAATTATGTCAAATTTATAACTTTTAGGCATTGCGTAATTTAAATAAATATACCTGCAGCTTTACTGTGTTTATCTAAATATGTCACTAAGCGAGTTGAAACTGCGATAATGTCATTTGCAACGGAAAGTTAATTGTTGTAAGTATAGAATTTAAATTAGGCCGGGTTTATGTTAATTTTATATATAATATGTTTATATGAAACTTGAAGCTTTTAACAGGTTAAAATATAAATTAATAAAGTGACTTCCTGAGCTTCATTTTTAAGTGGCGTAACGTTGCAAAGTTTTGATAGAAAGACAAGCAGAAAGGATCTCGTAATTTATTGTGATAAAGAAAAGGAAAGATTGCATGAGAGAAAACTTGTTTCCAAGTAACTAAAAATTTCATTCTTCCAAAATGCTCCTAAAAATTTAAGCAAAAATCGATAACTGATATGCATTATTGTTGTGATAACACAGGGTGGAAATCCTAAATGAATATTGCAATTGATAAAACAAAATTAATTTTCTTCGTTGCATTGCTTTAAGACGTCAAATGTATACATTTTGCAATAGATTACCGTAATTTCAATTTGCAAAAACCCTTAAAATAACACATTTAGTCACTTCATCTCCATTGCAACAAGTCCTTAATATTTGCTGCAATGACGCTAAAACAATTAAATTCTGCTATTAAGCTCATCGTCTTAGAAATAGTAATCAGTATTTGATCATTGACATATTGCAATATCTAGTTGATTATAGATTTCTATCGCTAAGTGCCAATATTAGCGTGGAGAATATTAAATTTGTTTTCACTAAAATCTAACAGAGTGCATTAAAGATCAAAACACTAGATAGAGATAGAGTTAATAAGTATACAGTTTGTGTAGTTAGAGAGATCCTCAGGGAACCCCTTACGGCTAGTTATCATCCAAAGTTAACAGAAGTTTAGAGTATTTCCTTTAGTTTGTATGATAAATTAATTTAATCAATCGGCATAACTTATTTTTAATGTAGTAGAAGTTTTAGTTTCCATAATAATTATAATAATAATAATCTTCTTTTATTTGATACAAACATACATACAAAGAGCGAAATTTATCAGAATATGGCTATGGCTATTCTAACACTTAACCCTTAAACTAGGTAAGAATGTTTTTTGGAGAATATAATATACTATTATATATTTACAGTACATAATCACCAACATTACATATATAACACATTTTATTCCTAAAGTTATAAATAGGTTCAACTAGGTATACAAAGTTATTAAGTAATTAACATTCAAAAAAGTGTAGTATATTGATCAAAAATAAAAAGGACAAAAAAGAAAACTATCCAATCATTATAAAGTGAATAAGTATCATGACAATTTAGGAGTAACCAAAACAAGCAAAAGGCAAGGTAGAAATTAACATTAAATAAAATTTCTTGGGAAACACATAAGTTCTATTGTTGATCTAACAACATTTTCTTTACTTTAGGCTTTAAATGTATTAATATTTAGATTCCCTTTTAAATCAGTAGGAAACTTATTGTACATATTCACAGCCTAATCTGAAACCCTGTCGAAACAGCGCAGTAATATACCTTGGGATAGTCAGCAACATCTCACCTCGAGTGTCTACACTGTGGACAGAATCCCGCAATAAGCTTGGCAAGAAGATACACGGCAAAGTGCAGCTTTCTCATATTAGCCATCTTAAGCCAACCAAGTTCCAGGAATTGTGGTGTGACATGATCAAACTTCCTTATGCCGAAAATTAACCGAACACGTGAGTTTTGTAGCCTTTATATCTTTACCTGCTCCAGAAGATTTAAGAACGGTCCATAAACAAAGTTGCAATAATTAAAGCAGGAGATAACTAATGAATTTACAGGACTATGATGAATTTACAAGGAATATGAAGAATCATTTCTTCATCTAGCGATGAATCTACGAATTGCAGACTGTTTTGGTAAAGCACAAAATGTCAAAACTGTAATTTTTTATTAGATACAAAAAAAAATTCATTAGACAGTATGGGTTCCCATATTATTTTAAGTCTGAATCCAAACTTTCGTTTAATTATTTTTTTTATTTCTTTTAGATTTAATATTTTTTTGTTGCCTGGCATCCAGAATTTCAGAGTCCTTATAGAGTGATATGGTGCTAACTTTTCCACGGACACTGTATATGTATACATGTATACAATAACAATGCTGTAAAATTGTCTCATTAATTTACATTCTCCCAAAACCTGTTAAAATTAATTATTTCCGCAGGTGTAACAAGCTTTTGACCTAATAAATAAAAACTGCAGAAAATTCGTGAAAGGCTGCCACCCGGGAAGTCCTAATAACCTAAAAAATTAAACATTTGCCCATCAACAGTGATTACAGATAACATTTCTCGTAGTTTCGTTATTTAGCAAGCTAGTAATTGTTAGCATCACGCGATCTGTTGGATTCTTTTATGATAAATGAACATTTTTCCTATTAATTCTAAGTGGGTCGGTATACTATTCTTATAATGGATTGGTATCCCTGAAGTCAGTGGTGGAGATTGATTATTTTGAGATATATTAATGTCACATTTAATAACCTATGTAATTTCTTTTACACTATTTTTTCCATAAACCTTAACTCGCCCATATCTACATTATACATAATATATCGGGTTAATACGTACCGGGTGGTCAACTAAGAATGACCGCCGGCCATATTTTAGAAACTAGTAATCGTACAGCATCCGGGTAAATTTTTTTATGACAAAAGTGCCCAAGAGAAAATGCTGGAAAATATCTTTAAGTTCCGCATTTTACCGCAAGACGGCGTAATTGAAAAGTAAATTTTAAAATTTTACATATCTCCGAAAATTCCACATTAAGGTATATCTTTGATAACACCATTAAAAAGCTTGGACGTATAACGGAGATATCGTGCTGCGGTTTTAATATTTTTTCTAGCAAATTTCATTTACTTTTCGATTATAATATCATAATTACACCGTATGATTTATTTTTTCGGAGTAAAATCAAAAAATGTTTTATTATTGCAAATTGCGCCCTCCAGCATTTTATTAAAACTATTATGGACAACTAAATACGATTGGTGAAGGTGCATACATTTCTCTTCCAAACAGTCTTTAGTTTGCTAAAATCGGATAAGTCGTTTAAAAGTTACAGCGATTTAACTGATAACACTTTCAACAGCTTCCCCCCTCTTATTAAAGTCGGTACGCCAATGAGTGTAAGACCAAAAAGATGCATAATTGTCCAAGCTTTTTAATGGTGTTATCAAAGATATACCTAAATGTGAAATTTTCAGAGATATGTAAAATTTTAAAATTTACTTTTTAATTACGCCCTCTTCCGGCAAAATGCGTAACTTAAAAATAATTTCCAGCATTTTCTCTTTGGCACTTTTGTCATAAAAAATTTACCCGGATGCTGTACGATTACTAGTTTCTGAGATATGGCCGGCGGTCATTCTTAGTTGACCACCCGGTACATGTAATTTGTTAAATAAAGTTAGGCAGTCCTCATACGGGAAAACTTAAAAGAAACTGTAGTAGTTTGGATACTACCCACACGGCGACTGGGAGACCCAAGTATCTGCGACTCAGCATGCTGGTCGCCTCGCTACTCCAGTCATTTGAGTGACGCAAAATAATAAATATGGAGAAAATGTTTAAGCTAAAATGCATGGATGTGCGGCTTTTAGCTCGCGACTGCGGGTCTATAGTGTCGGCCGCATGAGGATGAAATGTAACTCGAGTAGTCTAGTCGCCCAGTCTCCTAGTCTCCACGCTACTACAGATACTTTTAAGTTTCCCTGTAAGAGAACTGCCTTAGGCGATGATTTATTATGTCATATTAGCATAGGCGCAACTAAGAGGGGCTAGGGAGGGCTTAGCCTCTCCTGATTTGAAATTAGCCCCCTCTAGACTACTTGGTGTTTTTGAATTTTTTTAATACAATATCGTTGCGGTGCTGACAGCTTAGCTCCTCATTAAACCAATTGTTTTTTAAGTCATCTTCAGGTGGAGTAGTGAGATTTCTACACGGAACTGAAGCCCTCCCCTCTCCTCAAACGTACCACTGCATCGCAGTCATTTTAATTAATTTTGGGTGATAATATGATGTCTAAGTGTTGTAAGAGTTTATTACCACATATAAAATGAACCCATTTTCCCTCTGCTGTCACTGAATTCTAAAGATTTAGTCAAACGATTTACTTTAACTTAAAGATATTAAAAGACGCAATTTTAAACTTTGTCCTTGAATAAGAGATTTTCAGAATTAAGTTTAATTTTTGAAATATATAGTAATTTATGCTTGTATTGTATAAACTTGAAAGGTTGACCATTTCGACCACGGCGTCGTGCTCAATAATTTACTTTTTGGTGCGATGTGGATCATATCCACTCTTGATGTATAAACTACTATTATTAACTTTCGTTAAACCATGTGCAACATAAGCACATTAATTATTATTTCGCTATGTAACAGTTAAAAACAGTTAAGTACTGTGAAAGTAGGTTAAACTTATTGTAAAGCGCTCGGTAAAATACACAAGTTTAAAGATTTGTTTGATTTATATTAAGTAGATTCACTCTGGAAAATACCTAGTTTTCTACAATGGCAAATTCTAAAGAATACGATTATGTATAGTGCTTATTATTATTTATTGACAATAGAGAATTCCTTTCAACAAATCGAACAATGACAGTAATGGAAATGAAGTTTAGCTTGCATTTATTGCATACAATAAAAAAATATATATACTTGGCAACCAACATCGGGTTACTCTGTGCTGGGTTCCTGGACACTCCAAAATAGATGGCAACGAGGCTGCCGATGCGCTCGCGAGAGAGGGCGCAGGCATGCCAGCTAATTTAGCAGAAAATTCAGTGAACAAACCACTGAGATTAGTCAAAGAGGAGATTGATTACACGGCCAAGCAGCTTGCACAGAACAGATGGACAGAGTTGACAACCTGTAGTACATCCAGGCAACTGTGGCCCACATTCGATAAAAAGTGAACCGCAGAACTATTAAGACACAGTCGGAAAGACGTAAGAAATATTACTGCGGTTATTACCGGACATTGCCTTTTCGGTAGACATGCCGAACGTATGCAAATACCCAATAACGAATTCTGCAGAAGTTGCCGAGATGAGGAAGAGGAAGAAACTATTCAACATTTTCTGTGTGAATGCACTGGCCTCGCAAGAAGAAGGTTCACTGCTCTGCGAACCATTTTTCGATAGTCTGGAGAAACTAAGCAACTTACAACTTGGATGACTGAGCAGGTTTCTGAACAGTAGTGGCTGGTTTGAATAAGTTGTTAAAATCCTTCTGCGGTGTACCCGCACTAACCATCAGAGATCTGATGAAGGTGGGTTCTACGGAACACGTGTGGTATCACAACGGACCTAATAGGACTACGTGAGACTGTTTGGTCTGAACCAAAGGCCTGCCACTCTTACCTAACCCTAACCATACAATAAATATAAATATTTACTGAAGTTAACTAATTTAAACAAAAAAATGGTACTCCTTGACCCCATCAATAAAAAATGTTAATATGATACTATGATAGGTCAACTGTGTTTACCAACCATAACAATGCTATAAAGTGAATATTAATCTTAATGACAGAGATTGTCATAAACTATACCTATATTGACATATTATTTGTCCCTGCAAATACCCCTCGAATAGGTAATTAATTTAACTATTACGTTATTTCACAACCCGATGTCATTTGCAAGATTGGTGGATGCAGCATATTTCCATTTATCTCACCTATTAATAAGTCATTTAGTTATTTGTTTGTCATGTCTACAGTAGCGCATTAATCTTGGCGTTGTTGCACCCGTGAATTGTGGTTATTAATTACTTTTTTTAGGCACTGGTTTTGCCACAACAAGAGAACAGGCTAAACCTAATAACTACGCAATAACTTTAACAATATGAGTTACTTGTTGTTTACCCCATACAATAATGAAAGCATATTACCTTATGAATAATTCATTTTATTTCTAAATAGTATTTAGTTTCTACATCATTAGGAAAATAAAATGAAATAAATAGTTTTCAATTAGTATAAGAATATTCGCTTTGTTTGCATGATGTAGAGTTTATTTATTTCTAACTGGCAGGAAATTGGAACAAATACACGTGGGTATTTGACCTGAATAGCGTCGTATTTAGAAGTTACAAGCACGATTTTAAACATGACACAATAGGACAATAAATTGCTAATCTCCACCCTGTTCAGGTCCAATGTCTACGTGTATTTTTTTCAGTTTCCTGTCAGTTGGAAATAAATAGACTTTAGGTTATACTTTTCCTTTCAAAATTTTGAATACAATGTAAAAATAGCACAGAAAATATATTTTTAATGACATATATATCGTAGACAATACCTTTGACTGTAGCATTTCAAAGGGACATCTTAATTATTAATTATTAAAATTATCAGATATCACTTATAATCAGTGATCGGATGAGTAGATAAATTTCACTCTTCCTGCGAAATATCTTTCAGCACAAGATTTATAAAATGTTGTGCCACAATAAATACACACTACGTAATTGAACTGACAGATAGGTCTTATAATAAATAATTTATTTCAGTTATGCCCACTTGTTGATCATCACACGATGCAATATTTTCTTGTTATGTTACGAAGTTAAAAAAAATTAGGTAAATTTAATTTCTGTATAATAAAAATTTTTGAGCTCTATGGTTACGGTTATCATAAATATAATAGGAACCTATGGTAGAGCAACGATCAACTTAGCATTCCTATTAGTGCAGATCTAGCGCTGTACGACTTATTTTTATGTCTGCACATTAAAATCTCGGGTTTTGAGAATTTAGATGATTACCCGCTAGAATAATAATAAAAAATAAATTTCAGGAGATTTACAACGCCAGCCATGAGCTCATCAATGTTTTCGATTCTGTAAAAACAAGAATGAGAACATGCTTGGAAGTGAAAGATGAACACTTCTCTCATTCAATTTAAATTTATAATTTTTTGGTTCTTTGTTTTAGGTATTTTTATTAAAAATAAAAATTTCAGGACTTCAAAGTTCTATTTTACCTTTTATCCAGGTTACCTTATTTTTAGACATCATGGATTGACTCCGCGGTATACTTGAAGGACATTTTTCTGACCTTACTTCATATGAATTTTTTACCCTATTTCCTACAACTTTATTGTTTTAAAAATTTAACAATATTTATTTAACTTTTCTTTTATATTTATCCAGCCTAACTAAACTTAAGCAATTCTCCACTTACAAGTTTCATAGTTAAGGAAAATAACCAAAATCCTAATGCCATTAAGAAACATTAAATTATGGCTATGAAAAGCCAATATCTTTTAACCTGGACGCTTGTATTATTCAGATAAAGCCTATTAAGGGCATTTTCGTTTCGTGTCCGTAAAAGAAATGAAAGCAAGTCTTCATGTCCCCATATTACCGTGTTATTGAGTTTTTATAGGATTCAAACGAAGGATATTTAAAACACAATGAAAGGTAATTTTTTTTAAAGTAACTTTTAATATAATAAGCGTATTCGAATAAAAACACATGGTTAAAGAGGAAGATTCCATTACTTACTATATCATCTATATATATATTTTTTCACTTTAATTAATGTTAAATCAATACAAAGTTATAATTATTAAAAAATTCAGAGAGTTCCGTATCTAGTTGCTGGGTGTCAGCCATTTGTTTGCAGTTAAACTCTTGACGTCTATCATTCCGCCTGTCAGTTACTCAAATTATTGTAAATTAATCGCGTTTGCGATGCACTTGGATTATGAAATTTATTTCAATTTTACCAATGCTCCAATAGAAATTGCAAATATACAGTGTGTCCGTGTGTGGATAGAGTTCGGGTTTGTTCGAGAGGAAAAACTTTTTTATTTGTGGGTTTAGAAGAAAAAGTTATTCTTTATAAAAATGTCTGCTTGTTCTGAAACTACAAGTTCGAATACCAAATTTACGATTGCTATACAGGGTACATCAAAAATAACATTTTAAATGATTTTGATTTCGATTTTTTTTTGGAAAATATATGAAAATATTTTCAAAACCGTGATTTATTACACCAATTGTGCAAAAAAGTCTAATAAACATTTTTCTGAAAGTGGTTAATTTCATTATTTAAACGAAATCCAAAAAACTAAAAATGTTGATTGTGACTAACCATGCTTTAAAACGTTTTTTTTTGTAGATTTAGAAGAAAAAGTCACTCTTTATAAAAACGTCTGCTTCTGTTGAAACTACAATTTCGAATACCAAATTTACGATTACTATACAAGGTTAGCCAGAAACAACATTTTAATTTTTATTTCTTGATTTCGTTTAAAATAAATTTACGTAAGAACAGACAACTATTGTTGCTTTCCTACTTAGAATGTAATTTTATATCTGGCCGAATAACGGTTTTGTTGTAAGAAAACTATTTTTCTTTGTCTACTTTTAAGGTATTTTTATTAATACATTCTTTAAATTTATTCAATCATAAATTACAAAAAATTAAAAATATTTTTTCTGTCCAACCCTGTACAGTTATCGCAAATCTGATGTTCGAAATTGTAGTTTTAGAACAAACAAAATTGATTTAATAAATCAAGGAATTGAAAAAAATCCAAAAAACTAAAAATGGTGTTTCTGACGAACCCTGTATCGCAAATCAGATATTCGAAATTGTAGTTTCGACACAAGCAGACGTTTTTATAAAGAATAACTTTTTCTTCTAAACCCACAAAAAAAAGTGTTTTCTCTTCCCAACTCTATCCGTGGACACACTGTAGATGAGGAAACCTCTTCTGAATTGTTACTAAAAAATACAAGGAGAAATATAAGCAAATATATGAAAAATGTATGAATTGGCGAGTGAATAATCAGAAATTGCAAAGTTCAGAAAATTCGATCGTTAAATTACGTCATTAAATGATATATTTGGTATTTAGAAAAGTACACAATACCCCGTAAGAGTTTGCTTGTGCTAATACTGTTGGCTAGTGGATGCTGAATGGTACATTGTGTGTCACTTGCGGGATCGACACGAGAGAGTGCATTGCTAATTTATTCGAAATAAATTAACGGGGTTTGCAATGGAAGTTAAGTCAAAGAGTCTTTATTTATGTAATTGACTATAATTTTGTTTAAAATATATTTTAATAATAGATAACTATGCATTTTAAATAAAATGATATTCAGTTGGTAGAGTCTTGGACTTGCATTGTCTTTATTTGTTTTGAAAACAAAGTTTCAACTGGTAAGTGTCTCCAGTCGACGACTGGTATTTTCTCTTAAAAAATAAAACATATAGGTCAGAATTAAGTATAACGTATCAGGAATATATTACAATAAATGATACCAGTTTAGATTTGTAGTAAGTAATAACGCAGTCCTAATCCACAAGTTAAGTTATAATAATTAACCGGGGAGTTATTAAAGAACAGATTTAATCTATTTGGCTAAAGGTAATCCACTCTGATAAGTAATCTAATATCATAGAGTGCTATCAATGCCTCTACAAATTGATTAATAATTGGCCAAGGTTTTTTTTCGAACTCTTCAAAAATATTAGAAACCCTATTAGTCAAGTTAATTTTTGTTAGTCCGGCAGTCCGCATGATAACTTGAATTATCCGACTTAGCTGAGAAAATAAATTGAAAAAAAAAATGATTAAAAAAATATTCTTATTAAAAGTGTAGATTTTATATGCAAACTACATTAGTTTTCTCAGCTGCCAAAAATACAATAATACATTTTTCATTTAAGGGACAAAAATCCTTTTAAAATGTGGGAAAGTCAGCGAATTTTGATGGAGTCGTAGTTTGAAAAAGTTTCAATTGCAAAAATAAATTGTGAGAAACTACAGCTGATGTTTTGCGACAGAGCAGACGGATAAAATTTGTTTTATGTGCGATATGTATGCGAGATATGACGTCACAGACGCCACAACTTAGCAGCAAAAAATTTAAAAGATACTAAAACAAGAATAACTTTTTTTTGTTAACTCTCTTACAAATGAAAAATATAATATGGCTTTTACGTTTTACCAAAAAGAAAATAAGGTTATTCAGAATAATGTTTTAGAAATAATGGCGGAGTTCCATAGAATATACAGTAGAAGTCAAAATCAATCATAAAAGTACAAGAAAAGAAAAGGTATTGTTGTATATATATATTAACGACGTCACTCTTGAAACCTGCGTGACGTCATTAAAAACAAGTAACAGAATATTACTTAGACATTATTAATAAATAAAATATTAATTATTTTAAGTTAGGTAGCAGCTTTTTAAAGTATAAATAGGAAGACAAAAATCACAAAGTCACGGTCTCAATCGTATAATAAAAATAAACTATGGTGACATGTTTCGCCCTTTACGGAGCATCGTCAGACCTTCATTAAAACCATTAATGTTGTCCACATTCAGCAACATCGAATTCTCTCCAAACCAACCACAAAGTTCAGATAAAACACTGGAAAATAATTTTATGGTTAACATAATCAAAAGATCTGCTAAGATTGCAAAAGATTCCAATAGGACTCTCATTAGCGTCAATAAATGTAGTTAATTCCTCAATTTAAAATCCCCACCCTGTATGTTAATGTTAGTAAGTTAAAGGTAAGTGAAAGCTTTTTAAATTGTACAAAGATTTCTTAAACCTTTGAACTGTTTTGTAAATGATAAAGGTCACGGTCATTTAAAATTAATATTTTTTCTGCCTGTGTCATCAGTACTCCTAATCTGTTTAAGGTTTTATTTCGCAATTACAAAATTACAGTCTAATTTAGACAGATGATGGCTTTGCGGTACACCGAAATATTTTTAATTTTAATTCCTTATAATCTTACATTTACACGCTGGCAGCAATAAACTTTGCGTAGCTTAAAATGGATTTAAATAAATTTTATATATTAGGATAATAAAAAAGGTTGATTTTTATAGCTCTTAGCTATACCACTGGTCAATAAGAGTTTGTAATGTAAATATGAATTTTTAAATGCTATTTTAATTAATTATTAAAACTTTATAATTTTTGCCTAAGTAGCTTCGAGTTCCCTTTACTTTTCGTCGGATCCTACCTCTATTGATGAGTTATGATATAACGAAACGCGTCTAGAGATGGATCTGGCAAAACGAAAGGGAAAATCTTCTTCTTTATAATTTTTGCTTTACATACACTTGTAACTATAGTAGTCTGTTTGAAGATTGGAGACAATGACATTTCTTGAACGGCAGTAGAGTTTTGGACTTACATTGTCTTTATTTGTAATGAATCACAACTTTTCAACTGGCAAGTATCTCCAGTCGTCTTCAGGTGAATACAGTATTCACTATTTCCTATTCTAGGGTTATTTCAGTAAGCTATTACTTAAAGTAAAGTATGGACTATTTTTTCATAATATTAAAATGCAAAGTCGATAATTAAAAAAAAAAGTATGGTTTTTCCTGCAAGTGCTTTTTAATTTTTTACGGGAAAAGCCAGGCTTGAGCCCCGTTCCCTCTGCCATGCTATTATGCAACATAAGTTTGACTATAAGGACGTTATTATCATTAACTTACACGTACAACTTATGTGCTGGAAAGATTATAATATATTTAAAACTCGGTGTAAAGTTTATCGAATAGGGGTTTATAGAAGAGCGGTATTGTCATATCTTGAGAGGAATAAGGACTAGAACGTAATGCACGTACACAGATGCATACATAAACTAGCCGCAAACTTTATGCCTTGTATAATTTAATATAATTAAGAGTTGTGTACGCTTGGTGCAATTTCTGGATTTACTAAAGATTTTTCGCTTGAGAGAAACTTGTTTTGGAAGCAAATTATTTTATATCATGGAGTAAATTACAAGTAAAATGTAATTTCTAGAGTAATGTAAATATGCTTAAAATAACCCAAAATTTGCATTTAAGATAAATTGAATGGTCTTTTACGCTTTTTACTGTTTAACATTTTATTTTCAATTTGGCATTGCACAAAGTTAACAAGAAACTTTAAAAAAAACTTTCGGCTGCAAATGTTACGTACACAGAAGACTTACTTTTAAACTTTCATTTATTAATACAATGGCATACTTTATTCGATGTTATTCTTTAAACAAACGCGCTATTTGAGATACTTCCGTAATCTAAATCTATATGTATATATAAAAAAACAAATTTTAATTAAAAGTTTTGCTTACCCTAATCAGTAAAAAAAATCACCGAAGTAACGTACAGAGTGGTTTAAAAATATATATACCTAGGAGGAGTATAAGTAGACCTTACACTCCTAATAATATTGCCAATAAAGCTGTCAATCCTCGTGCCAATTAGTTTTAATATACCATAAAACTATTTTTAAAAATTTCTTTCGCCTAACATATACAGAAATTTAAAAGTAAATAGTGGGTTATATTCCAATTTTTTATCCCTTCTCATCACAATACATGAATTTGCATTGGGAAAAAAAAATTGGGGTAGTTTTCATCCCAAGAAAATGTTGATCAAAAAAAGGTATACGTGTATTTGAATTTTTTTAATGAATAGATTGATTTTTTTAATTAAAATATTCATCTAGTAAAACAATGATTCTTATGGTGCAAAAATAAGACTTCCAAAGTACATTTAAGACATAGTTATATCAAGTGTCATAATATTATATTTTTAAAACTTGAGTAAATGTCTGTCATATACGCACGTAACCGAAATTTTTACTTTACCCTTCCAAGCATGATAAAATGAAAAAGGAATATATAAATATTTAAAAGGGAAGTATTGTGATCAAAGGCAGATCATTAAATATTTTTTTTCAATAACTAGGGCTTTGTTTTTTTTTACAAATTTCTACAGTGATGGATTATTTATGAACTGTAGGTTTTAAAACGGTAATCATTTGAATTTATTTAACGTGTTCGGTTTGGCTTTTTCATTTTCCTATACGCACTCATGTAATTCATCTTTTATTTATACACAACGGCAGAAATTCAAAATTAAATTTATCTTGCCTATATTTGCTTATATAAAAATCAAACCATTCTTAATGAGGGATAACGAGGGAAACATAATTGCGTTATTACAGTACTGATAAAGCAAATTTAATGCTTAAACTACTAAAATTTAAATTACCGACCCTTATTCAAACTTTAATAAACTTTCGGACATTTAACATTATTAATGTTTTCTAATATAAAAGATACTTTTTCGTATCAAAAATAAATTACAAAAGTTGATCCATCGTTATTATACATGTAATTACAGCATTGGCTCTTCGTTAAATTATATAATTTTTTTTTAAATTCTACAATAAAAGAATTTGTTCGTTGTTTAACTTTCGCTACCAGAGATTTTTAGTTCGTAGCATTGCTCAAAATAAATAATAAACAACTGAATCAATTAAGGTCAAATTTGGCATATTATATTAGTCAAATGCGTGTATATATTATAATAGTGTATGTATTATAGTTTATGTATACAGGGTGATTCCTAAGTTGATACTTCTTTTTTATGTGAAGAAAAACAACAGAAACTATAGCGGGGTATGTTACTCTTATTAGTATTAGTCATATAGGTAGTGTTGAACAATTCGGTGCGGTGTGTTTTTCTGAAGCTAGTTTACTTTAAATTATTGATACGTGAAAATGGTAAAATTTAAAAACAATGAATTAATAGATAAGGTGGTAATTTACTGTGAGTGTGGAAAAGTGCTTTGAGAATATACGCAGAACGCTTTCTCTTGCGGGCTCATCAAACACCCAGAAGTTTTCTTAATGTTATTCGACGGATAAGTTAGGCAGAATCGTATTTGATTCGTAGTGTAATAAATGAATGTAAGTACTTTATTTTTAAATTTTTTGAGAAAAGGTATTTGAAAATGTTGTTTATTTTAATGCAGCTAAAAAAGAAGTATCAACTTGGGAATCACCCTGTATATATTTTTATAAACGATTTGCCTAATAGAATCAGGTATTTCTTTTTGCTGATGACTTCAAAATCTTTAAACAAATTACCTCATTACAAGATTCTTACGAATTACAGCAAGAATTTCTGAATAGTTTAGAGAGAACGGGATGCCTTTTAATGTTGAGAAATGTGCTATTACAACTTACACTAGAAAACTAAATTATATAAATAGTCGGTTTTTTCTTGATAATTCAGAATTGACTCGGAGACAAGAATGCAAGGATTTGGGAGTTTATCTGCAAAAAAACAAAACAAATTATTGAATAATTTTTTTTATCAATTTAAAAGTGGTATCTATGTGGGTGTAAGCAAGTTATATTTTTGAAGAAAAAATCAAGGAAAAAGATATAAGCCAATGAAAACCCTAAAATAAATGACTAAAATTCATTGTGTTGTGTAAGTGACGGGTCTTCCATACGGTCATTTGGTCAATGACCTTACTCAGTAATTGTCTTCTGATGACCCGTACATCGGTGCTACTGTTGTATATTGCATAAACTTTGGCTTGGTATAATGTGGCGTGGTTTCCCAGGGGGAAGCTAAATTCCATTTTGTTCTCCCCACATACCTGAGCCTATTCCGTCTGTCAAATTACAACCATGAATTACTAATACTTTTCAAGTCAGAGAGGACCCCCATGAAAGGCCTTTGGAGCCCATTATTTGACTAAAAATTAAAAGAAAAAATATCTATGTCATTTCACGGGCTATTATTTGACAATCTATCTCCCGGTCGGAATATATTTTTAATAAAATATTTCATAACCTCCGC
Source organism: Polydrusus cervinus (assembly GCA_935413205.1). Lineage (NCBI taxonomy): Eukaryota > Metazoa > Arthropoda > Insecta > Coleoptera > Curculionidae > Polydrusus > Polydrusus cervinus. The sequence goes on along the minus strand of OW284520.1, from coordinate 11,026,517 downwards.
TTAAAGACTTGCTCAAATTTTTTATTATTTATTTGTCATTGCTGTACATATTTATGCCAAATTTCATCAGACTAAACAGACAAAACTGATCGATGGATATCTCAGCGATATAGGCTTCCTTATAGCTATTTATAGGCGGAAACCTAAAATATATTTATTTCTTCTTTTAAAATAAATATTTGGATTTTATAGTTTAAATTATGTCAACATCTTGTATTATAATTAATACATCGTTTTAGCCTTTAAATTACAAATTACAGAGATGTAGCTGTCATAGCTTTACAATTTTAATCAAAAGATTCCTCTTAAAATAGCTAAAATAACTTTTATTTCAATAAGCAAAAAAAAAGAGATATTTTAGTTTGGTATAACCCGTAGAATGCAAATCTGCATGAAACAACTGTGTACTTTTAATAATGCAAATTTAAACTAAAAACTCATACATTTTGTAGAAAATTCATCATATTGAAATAGCTAAAATCCAGCATGTCGAATTATTCACCGTAAAACACGCCGATATGTTACAAATTTTAATATTTTAAATTCGAGAAGAAATTATTTTCATTTAAAAACAGATTGCTGAAACCTCGAAATAAAATGTCTAAACTTTGTTAGACTCTTCTTTATGTAACTTAGAACCATCAAGTGTAAAGATTTTATAAAAATAGAAAATTGTTTAGATCATACCAATTAACAATAGCAACCTAATTAATTTTGAGCTGTGTACATTTTAAACTTTGTCTAAAAGAGTTTAATAAAGTTTAGTAAAGTTTAAAAATGTAATACTAAGCATATTAAGTTAAGGGTATAAGAAGCCACTACACTTGAGTATCAAATTTAGATTAATACTACAAAATAAGTTAAAAATGAAATTATAAATTAGATATTCCAGCTAACTTTCATTTCCATTGATGATATAATTTAATACACTTTTAAAAACATAAACATAATTTAATTACAGCAATCTATCTTCTTGACCAAGGCCACAGCAATCTATCTTATTGACCCAGGCCATTTTTTAAATTTTCCAAAGATGTGTGCCCAACCCAGGTCTTGAGTTAGGTGCTCAGCAAGGAAAGAAGTGTAATAATGCAATTTCTAAAATGAAATATTTCAAAGGTTATGTTTTAGATCTTATGGTCCCTAGCATTCAAAATTATTTTCAGGAATAATATAACCACCATCATGTAATTTTCAGATGTGTAAAACTTTAAAAATGGTGGTTATATAATCTTTCGTTGTGTACAAAATAATCAGACAAAAAAATTGTCAATTATCCATGCCTTAGTAGTTGTTCATTGAAATAGCTAAAAAAATATTCAATGAAAACTATTGACACTCTGACCACGTTTAATAATAATTTTGATCATTCCATACAGTAATTTTATCGTTAAACAAACGTATATTTAATTAAACTTAGGTACAATTGGCAATTTCAAAATTTCATGTTTCTTGAAACATGCTTAGTTTGACTATTTCGTAAGAATTAAGTATGTAAATCGAAGCAAATGGACTAAATTGATGCGGTCTACCCCAAAATAAAGTTAGAATTGTACATCTATTGGAAAAAAGCTTGATACTATTCGGAAATAAATGTTTCATTAGTTCATTTGGTTCAGTTTTATTGTTCAGAGTTGGTTCGAACTGCCCAGTAAATTTTTAATGAATATCAAGTTTTATGCCGCTCTTTCAATTGCTATATCTATTATCTTACCACGATAAAGGTTTAAGTGTTAGTTGATTATTATCCTGCATCTTTCGTTTAATAAATAGAAGTTTGTGGTTAAAGCAAACAAGAATGATTTACAAAATTATAATGCAAGAAAGTGTACAGAATAAATATATATTTTTTAATGGACATAAAATAATTTATAAAATTCTTGCAGCAAAACATAAATTGCAAATCGTACACTTCTCAGTTGTCCACAAAATCGGCGAAATTTAACAACGGTGAATCATCTAGCATTCAATTGTACACAAGAAGGGAGATACTAAAAATGGTTCATTCTGTAGTTTTGGACAAAGTAGTAGAGCAAAAATGGTACATTAAATTATCTTATATTTTTCGCGAACTAAAAAAAGAATTTGCGTTAGAATAAAGCTTTGACGAAACATCTTTCAAGTTCTATTATAATATTGATTGCTATAAGAAAATTATTCTTTGAAATTTTGCCAACAAAGGAATAATTTCTTTAAACAAAAGGACATTTAAACTGTACTTTGCTTTTTTGTATTATTCGTGGATTTTTTCCATATGTATAATATTTAAACTTTTCGTTCTGTTATTAAATTCCCGATAGGCTTTAAAAAGTTATTTCAATTATTTACAAATTAAAAAAATATTATAATTTTAGAAATCGACATTAAGAAATCATTTCTTTTAAAAAAATGTTAACAATAACTTTTTTCCTAAAAATCGGACCTTAACTGTAATGTAAAATTGAACTGTAAAAGTAACTGTCTTATATAATTACTTTTTAAAAACATTTAGAGCTACAAAAGGCATATTATATCTAATACAGACATGTCAAAACATCGTGGTTACTTTTAATGATAGTTAGAAAAAAATGTTAATGATTGATAAGAATTTAAGCACTTTTTTTAATGTATAATTATAAGCGTAATTATATATTATCTAATTTTATATATCATTGACATATGCCTTACAATATTTGAGTACCAGTATAATATTTGTATGCAGCATGCTAAATAAATAACGAAATGTTTCAAGCTTTATGTTACAATTTAACCAAAATAAAGCAGTTAAATTACAGTAATTAAGAAACTTTATGCGATAATAACCATCTAAGGCGCGAAATATACTCCTTGACTGAAGCAATAAGGTAATTTAGGTGTTTACAGAGTTAATAAAGATTTTAAAAGAGCAAACTTATTTATAGCTATTTAATCACAGAACGCTGAAAATGTTGTATTTCCTTAATGAATTTTACTTAATAATTTTTTTTTTTAATTAGTTTTCCTTTAAAGCATATGTCACTTTAAACCAGAGGTTCCCGACGGGTGCGATATTTCCCCGAGTAAGCACTGGAGCCTTCTATAGGTGCGGTAGCACGCCTAGAGGCAAATGAGGGGCGTCAAGGCAGTCAAGGGCGGGCGGCTGTGAATAAAATACTTGTTATCAAGAAAAAATATTTTACCTTTAAAATCTCTAAATTTTTATATACCCTGAATCGGTTTAAATTTTGTTTTTATTGTTGCAGGGGTTGGCGGAAGAACCAGTATACTTAGGCCTATAAGAACCATTGGATCCCCTATCGTCTGGGTAATGTCATTCAGACGGGACCTATAGCTTAGCGTGGAATCCGAACTACGTGTATGCACTAGTTTATCCTTTTTACTCCCCCAAAGGTCCTCGGCGCCTATCTCTTCCGATTTTAGGATTCATTAATAGCATACTGCATTCTCTTATTCACTCAAGTTCAGAGCATACTTTTTTTATTAGGCGTATGCCCCCCCGGGGATCAAACCCGGACCGCCACAATCCAATGCCAGTAACTCACTATGGAGACACTGCCGCGTTATTTGGTTTAAATGGTGTCGGTGAAGTCTTTGGCAGTTGGTTAGTAATGACGCGGTTCATGCAATCAAGCATGTTTTAACAAAAATATGGGAGCTTGTTACGACTCATTTACAGAGAAATTGCATAAACATTTTGTGTAATTTTTAGTAGCCAATTTTCTATTTTTGATGATATAGAATATGTAATAATTAATAATATGTAATATAAAATAATGACGCGTTTAAAAATATTTTTATAAAAAATAGAAGCTATTGGTTGTAACAAAGTGTAAGAACATTAGATTAACCTAACAATTTCAATCAGTAAACCAAAAAAGTAGTAAACTAAAAATAGATGATTATTTTCCGGCTTCATGGACTCCGTTAAAATCTTATTTCCATGTCACTAGAACTTGTTTAGCTGAAGCTAAATATATTTACGTTTATTTTATATTTACTTACAAAAAATGACTGATAGTAGTTGTTCTCTTGATAGATAAACGAACCAACCTGGAAAGAAAAATGTATTAGTTATCGTCGTTTTTTGCAGATCATTAGATTGTTGCAAACAAATAGTGCTCGAAGGGGATTGGAGAGAAATAAAGAACTAAAATCTAAAAGTCGTATCAAAGGTAACATTTTAAAAGTACGGTTAATGAGCTGCAGATATTTTCTTTGTAAAAGAAGTTATACTTTGTTATTTCTATAAACTCTTATTATAAATAATAAAAACAAACATGTATAACACCAGTGGCGTCCCTGCAGATATTCGCTCTGATATATAAGAAAATGCTACTCAAGGTTGTATTGCTAGTAAAGATATCAAGGAATTAAATGTCAATAAAAAAAGCACAGTAGGTGAAAACTTTTAATTCTAAGGAAGATTAGGAGAATTTCAGGCACAATTGGTCATTCATAGTATATTCGCCCTTGTTTTTATGCACTTATAATTAATAAATTCTTTTTTTAGATAAAAACCTCGAGAAGATATATTTTAACAAGATTTATCGCATTTGTTTAATTTTTTGATTAAATTCATTATTTTATCATGTATAATACGCTATAAGGTTCATTTTAGCTAAAATTTCTGGCTAATAGAGAATGTACCTCGACCATTTATTATGCGAACGAAAAAAAAAAGAAAAATTACATTAGACAGCGGAAGTTATGCCTTGCTAATTTTCCTAAAATTTCCTGAAATACAACGCAGATGCGGGTTTGTTGCGGAGACATAAAATTTAATGACCAAGATTTATACCCAACAATTTCAATCGGAACAAATAGCTATTAAAAGACATTGAATAACGGACGTATTACGCTTTTAACTATTCCCTAGACAGATACAGCCTAGCTGCACTTCGTGTTTCATTGTTTGTTTTTAAAACAAATGACTAACAATTTATCTTTACTATTTCAGTTTACATAAAGCATTTTGTTATGCGAACTTAGTTAAGATGGCATTTTCTTTTTGCGATAAAAAGAGCGGAAGAAATATTTCGTCAAATTATATGCTGTGAAGGTCATTTATATTATTTTTTGTTGCATGATACCACTGAATTCTTATAGGATTTAGCACTTTGCTTGCATTTAATTTTGAACGTTTTGATCAGTGAAAAATTGTTGTCTAGTTGCACACACATGCACAAGTGCTATCCAACAGAAACTTAAATATAAAACTATTTTTTTAAGCCTCTATGGAACATATTTATTTATCTTATTTCCAATAAGCATCTTTTATCCAATAGCTTTTCATGAAAATCGTTTAAAAAATATTTTTTTTAAATTATTATTGTTAATTTATTATTACCAGTGATTTTTATTTTCTCTTATCTTCTTTCCTTGATACTAAATTGGATATAATTGGAATTGTTCACGTTTTAAAACTGATCAAATAATGTCTCACTCTATAATCTTTCATTTAAGATTTTGAAGGTTGTTTCCAGCGCCGCTAGAGGGTTGATCTAATTTAATTGAAAACCCGCCTAAAATATATCGTGCGTTTTTACAAAATTCCGTATTTTTTAAAAGGGCTCAAATATTAATGGTGAGACATTTTCAAATTAACACCCTGTTTATAGATTGGGTCAGTCACCCTATAATTATTTGTATAGTAACTTTTATCCATCCGTCACGTCAAAATTCGTAAACAAGTATTTTTTACCAAAAATACAAAAAGTTATTTCTTAACATGCTTTAGGGTTTCTAATTCCCAAGGCAGGGTTTTAATAATTTAGGAAAATCTTAATTACTCTTTGAGCAAAGTTTGAGTCAAATACTTAACTATTAATTTGGGTAACACCAAGACAATGAAAATATTTTGTCTCGTAATTTCATGGGATAAGTTTTATCACGCTCTGCTTTAGTGCTGGACAATTTTATAAATATTTAAATACAAAGAGCCGGTCTAATCCTCCCTGATTCTCTTTGGAGTGGTATTTTTTTAAATAAGCTTTTTTATTGCAGTTTCTTACCAAAATAGAAGTAAAATTTACAAAAACCTAAAAAGTGCTTAATAATTTTTTATACCAAAACAAGAATCTTGGAAAAGTCAAACAAAAAATTAATATAATAATATGTAGTAACCCGACATTATCGATTCCAATTTTATTGACCTACTTATTGAAAAAGTAGGTTGTAGCATCGACGTTGCAATCTGACGTCGGGTCGTTTAAGCTAACGTTGTAACAACATCAAATGGCTTCTTTGCTTGTAAGTGCCGCCTTTACAGGCAATTAATTAACATCACATCAATTATATCTTACTAATGTAAGTTTGTTCTACTTAAAAAAACTCTCTATGTAAATCTAAAAACATTTAAAAGAGTTAAAGGTAACTTTGTTGGTCTTTTATCTCAGTTAATGAATCAATATTAGTTACGGTTTTAAGTTTGTTTCTGTGGACTGCTCGATTTTTCCCAACTGTTTAAAAACTTTGTTTAGAGTCTAATTAAAATCTGTTATCTACCGTAAAAAAAGTTATGTTAAGTTTCTAGTTTGATCTTGAGCTGATTATGTACTAAAAGCTGAAAGACAAATTCCGGTATAAGAGCCAAACCTTAAACCACAATTATTAAAAACTGTTACAAAATGGATTTGTGGAAACTATTTTTTTTTTCCGAGGGCCCGTCCGGGGGCCGGATGCACTTAGGCTAGGTTTGGCCCATTGTGCTTACCCTGTCTGGTTGTTACACCCACTCCGTGTTCCTTGCACTAGTTTGTGTAGGTCAACTGGGGAGAGGGTTAGGATGTCCTCTGGACCCAGTTCTGGTGGCCCGAGTATTTGTTGCCTCTTTCAATCTAGTGACTCGCAATGGCAAACTATGTGCTGTACAGTTTCCCTGTCTTGTTCGCATAATCTGCAGTCAAGGCCTCCATTGTACAGTTGCGTTCTGTCAGAACTCCTCTAATAGTTCCTAGCTTGCTCCTGTTCATTTGAAGCATCTGTTTCGTAAGTCTTGGATCTGGATCCGCAATGAAGCTTTTGCTGTGGTGTAATCTCTGTCTGTTGCTCCAGTGAATTTTGTGTTGACTCGTGATCCATCGCTTTATGACATCTCGTATTGGGCACCTTGATGAAAACTATTGTCTTATTGCATTTTCGAAAAGTTTCTGCGGTAATAAAAAAAACCTTAACTTTTAATTATATATATAGGTTATACAATTTTTTTAGTCTGATTTAAGTTTTACAGATATTTTTAATTCTGAACAATACTATAAGTGAAGAACATTCTACAATTTATCGATATTATAAAAAAATACAGCTCTAAATTGATTTTATAGCAACGTATCATATCGCAGAATATTTGCAGCCATGCTTAATGCGCTCATTCAACAATTATTTTCAGTCATAAAATTCATTGCTCCTGATTTGAACTGCAATATATATTAATTAGACCCATTTCACATGGACACATTCAGCTAAAATATGATATATGCAGCTGTGTTTAGCAGCGAGACTTAGTAGCCCTAAAGCAACTTTACGCTGTTAAGATAATAATATGGAGGTTTCAACGCTTGAAGTGTGCTTCTTATTTGTGCAAATAGATCATAAATTTTTCAGTAAAGTTTTTACAGCACACATTTCTTATATTTTTATGGATTCTTTAAATTAGGCCTAACGGTTAATAGGATTACTCAACCATGCTGCAGTGGCAGGAAACAAAACAAATATACCATGAGTGGAAAATTTACTAAAACAATCGACAGGGATTGAACCATAGTAAATATTTCATTGGGGACGAGATCCGAAACTGATAGATTCTTCTGATGTATGCACATAAATCAAATGAAAATAAAAACAGGTATATTTGCATCGAATCGAACAGTATAACTATAACCTAAGGTAGGGAAACGGTACAGCATATAATTTTCCACTGTGAGTCATTTAAAACTAAAAACGGAGGATCACTTCCCAGGCGACTTACACCAACTATCAAAGGTAGATGGGAAAAGATAAACCAGCTGGGCAACGAAGGCGGAAGGATCCACACCCTCTCAGATTTATCAAGTAGGTTTAAAAATACAAGACACTAATGAAGGCCCCTTTTCTTTAACATATAATATTCGTCACTCTGTTCCTCTCTCTGTCCAATTTGTGGTTACATTTTCTATTAAACATAAGGCAGATTATATAGTAAAATTATTTGTTGATATTTTAAGCTCCATTATTTATTCTTATTATTATGCAAATTATCTTGCAAAATATATAATAATAATTATTCATATTTAAATAATCAACTATTATTTAAAATGCATTTGTATCACTTTAAGGGGTTATATTCATAACCATGTTTATAAAAATTGTGTTAAATAACGCAATTTTGTAAGTAGTGTAGTATTATATAAATCGTTGCAAAAGTAATATTTGAAGAACTGATTTGTTATCCAGTATCCACTGGGAGAAAAATTTCGAAAATAAAATAAAAATCAGTCCTCCTATCTGAAGCATTTTTGCAGGATTATGTATATGTGGTTTAACACTACATTAACCACTGCGGGAGAGTGCACACAAAGCGCATAATAGAATCGGCAACGCTTGCTCTAAACGACGTTGCCAAATGGTTTTAGTTTGGTAAACTAAGCTTTTGCTTTAATTTAAAATGTCATTTACGCTAAAAGTCTTTTTAGTTGCCTTTTATGCAACATGAGCAAGGTTTATAAAGGTTAGTTAGAAACATGAACATGAAAAATTAGTTTATGTACTACACGGAGAAATTCAACTTATAATTTAGCACTTTATTAATACGTCATGTAAACTTAACAGTTATTTACACCGCAAAGTTGTAACTAGTAAGCTGTATGATGATATTATGTGTGAAGTATCCATTACTGTAACAGGAAGCCGCCACAATCTTTCAGAATATGACGTGCATTTTGTGAATTGGTAATAATAAAGATATAGTCCAGAAGGTAGTGCATTTTTTTCGTATGAGGGGGAGGTATGGGAGGTTCCATTGGGTTAAGGGAAAATGATTTAAATGTATTCGTAGACCTCTAAATATTTTTTGATGACCAGTGACACATGGTTGTATTTAGGATAACAAAAAAAATCCGGGGTCCCATTTAAAAACGAAATTTTATGTCATTGTCAATATTGTATACAAATCCTTCCAATTGCATTTAATTATCGTAAAAAACAAGAAGGTTTATGGGCTAATCACTTTCCGCGAATATCCTGTTACATACTGCTAATCAAAATGCACTTACATATTTTTACCTGAATTAACTATATGAGTATATGTTTTTCTTCGCGACAGATTTATCTGGCGTGGGCAATAAAATTTAGTAGCGCCCTTCCCTTAAAGCCATTTTATCAATACTTTTGTTTTATCTTTACCTTAAGTCGATAATTTAGAGAAAAATGTAACATATTTTATTTTTTAAAATATACGTTTACAGTCACTAATAAATTTTAAAAAGTTTGATATAAAATACCAATCGTAACCTATACTTACAAATTTCCTGGAAACTAGAAACGACATTATAATTTTAAATCAGGGGTGCTATAAATCAACCTAAATTATAGGCATTAGGGAGTAGCATTACTGTTTTTATATTATAATAAATTAATTTTTTGGTCGTCCACAGCTACGTCATACTATTAAGTCATAAATTTAAAAAGTAATTCAATTAAATAATGACAAATTGTTTAATAACAATTGTAGTATTTTAAATAACAATTTTTGTTAAAATTATTAAACTGGGCGCGTGCTACTTAAAGAAAAGGGAAGCAAAGGGTAGTTTAGAGCATCTTTAATTAAAAGGAGGATATAAACATATAAGGAAATCAATAAAGTGTACAGGGTAAAAAAAAGCAAGAGTAATAGCTTTTAGATGGTAACTATTTACTAGAATCATTGTACATTTGATCCAGTACCAACAAAAAAAACATTTTTTTTTAACCTAGTAGTTCATCTACATTTTAAATAATTATAGAAATTTTTAAGGTTTTCACGGTATCAGAATATGCAGTAAACAAGCAGTTCTCTATTTCAATATACCTTTTATATAAATATAACATGTTTTTTTTTAAATTTTAATTTTCTTAAAATTAAAAGAAGTAAATAATATCCACTAAAAATGCGGCTGACTCTAAGAGAGCATTAAATTATTTTATATCCCCTTTGGTATAGTAACGGCACCTATATGTACCTAGTAAATTATCAATTTCTTTATTTTGCTTTACACACGGACAGTAAATCTTGGCTTGAAACAACAGATATTGCTATTTCCGGTTATATGCGAACATCTTTTCGTTCTATTGACTTAAATTGTACCTCCAGAATCCTTCACGATATTTTATGTGTACTTTAGCCCAAATTTATTAAATAAGCCGCTAAGATTTAATATTTTATTTTGTTTTGTTAGGTTTCGTTCCAAAAATACACGTCCCTGAAGGTACGTTACTAGGTCGGCGATTTGTTAGCAGTTTGAAGGTAAACCTTCAAATCGTTCTCGTTTTATGCTAAAAAAATGTTATTTATCTGGAATGTTTAGTGAGTGAAACGCATTTTTAAGGTTGCTCTAAGACTTTCGTAAACAAGGTAAAATTACCCTGAACAACTGTTTGGCATAATTTTAGATTATAATATGCATTGTAGACATGGGCATGCGGTGAGCAATTTTTCATGATTATTAGAAGTATATTTAATTTTTCCGGATTTAAACATTGAGTTTTATTAGTTCACATCCCTCCACAGCACATTACCGCGTGCCCCCCTCCCCCCCCCGTCTTGGAATCGGTGGGGCAGACTCAAATATTTAACCGTTTGTTGGCTGAAAAAATAACCGCATTTGACCGATACATATACACCACATGTACTAACTTACTAACAACAGCGTGTCACCTGATGTAACCCACTCAGGTCGACTTTTTTTTCACAGTAATAAAAGCGATTATGCCTATAACTTGCCTGTAAAGAACCCTGCAAAAATAAAGGAACGGTATCGATACATGTTTCTCCGCGTATGGTACAGGAAAATGGTCGGAGTGGGATGGTTTACGCGACGTAAAAATACTATTTAATAGAAACTAGAAAGGTATAATTTGTTACAAATAATTTTAACGTATTGATTACCTTTAACGAGAAAAACAAAAACATAAATTCATTGTAAAATAAATTTAGAAACTAAGAAGTGCTGGACAAAGAAAAAGATATTAAAAAAGTATTTAAGAAGAAACGCAAAAGAAAGGGGGGCAAGTGGTTCCTGTCTTTCTGTCCCCAAACTAGGCCCATGCACATTTTAAGAAGATTGATGCAGTGCGGAACAAACCCGAGCATAGAAAACTCAATCCAAATTTTATAGTACTTAAAAATTGGCCCTTTAATTTGCTTTTAATGTATATTATTTAATGTTTTTTAAATATATCCACAATAACACGAACTCACATAAATAGTATTTCTGAATCTCTGTCCATAAAACACCTTTACCTCGATAAAAAGACTGTCCTTTATACCTATTAAACACAAACGGAAAATTAACAAATGCAATTTCTCTATAATTAAATTTTAAAAAGTAATACAGGTGAAAATAATAATAAATAACAATGAGAATTGCATTCTTTATATGCGTTTTTCATTATGTTATCACAACGCGAACCAAAAAGCAATTTTTGCCGTGGAATCGGTTATTAGCTTTTATAAAAGTAGATTTGAAAACAACGATGTTTTGATTAAAACATTTTCATTTTAACACCTTAGTAATGTTACAGTTTTGTGTAATAAAAAAACTTGTTAAAATTGTATTTAAAGTAGTTAAATAAAGAAGCGACAGCTAAACTTTTTTATAATTTAATTATTTAAATAAAAAAAATACTTTCACTTATATATTTTTCCGAGTAGGTAAATAATAGAGGATTCTTCTGCCCGACACGATGCCCAAAGTGTAGTTTAATTTTCTGAACAGAATTAATTTATGTATTCATGAACACGGTGAACATTTCGAATAATTGTTATAAAAATCAAAATTGTTGGTAGTTATTTAGAATTAAAATTTTTTTCATGTTTTCTCTTTCTGAATAAATGAAGTCAGCTAGCGTCAGAGAAAAAATTAAAGTTATTTATACGGCGGGTAATAAAAAGACAAACTTTTATTTACCAATCACACACACGTCAACAAGTTGGCGCATACGTCAAAACACGCTATTAATTGTGGTCATTCTTAGTTCCAAAATAAGTGAAAATTGATAAATGCGTTTAGAAATTATTACGGAAACACGATATTCATTTGAAAACTTTCGCGCCCTGTAGCGGCAAAATGAAGCTACATTGCACAAATGGGTAAGTTTGCCTAGATTGCCTTATTTTTGGTTAAAGAATTTGTGGTGAAACGTTGTACAGTAATTTCAAGGACACCCTGTATATTGGGTCGAATTAAAATTTGCAACAAAGGTAACAAATCCTTTAAAAAAATCAAAAGAAAAACTACCCAATATTAAAATACTATTCGGTTCTTAAAAGAAAACCTTTGGAGCCCTTTCGTAAAGGGCATCAATCTTTAAACAGTTTCGCAAACGATATTGTTTTGTTAGTAGGTATGGGTTTGTACGGCTTTATTTAGGCCTACTCCATTTTGACCTAAAAAGATTTTTTGTGGGCACCCTACGTTGGTTTTGCCCTAAGATTTTTACCCTTTGAGCAAAGTTAAACGCACCTTAAAAGGCGAGTAGTGTAATATATTGGGTGTTGCGTTATTTTTGAAGATTTTAGTAAGAAGTAGATTTCTCTGAATTGTCATTATAGGAGCACCGTTGTAAAAAGACACGAAAATTAAATTTTGTGGATATTTAAACGTTGTTGCAAGACGAGATGAAACGAAACAAGAGCTTTTGCTGAGATTAACAACAGCATTCACGAGAAAATAAGGTTGGTTTAAAAGTTACGCCCATCTACAAGTCTCAACAACATCTCTTGCGAGCACAATGTGGCGGATCCAGTATTTATCAATAGATATGTTTGTTGTTTATTTCTGGAAAAACGAAATGTGTAAAGCCTTGGTTTAGTCTAATTAGGTACTCTCCTTGCGGTATGCGATCTCATCTGTGACTTTCATTTATTATTACATGTTTGATGGTGTTGTATTGCGCCGTGGAAGTAGTTGTTTTGGATTTAAAAAAAAACTATAGACAAAAATGTCATTGGTTCGAGTATAGTCAGTGGTCACATTCAAAGGAGAATGCAGCGTAATCTTTCCTCCTGGCCCCAAACAGCTCTTCGCCACGTAACTCCAACAAAATATTTATATTTTATCTACACATTTTGATAGCATTTATAAATGATTTTTGCGAGGTAAAATATCATTGGATTTTTCTATACTCTGTATTTAAAGGTTAACCTCCCTTTTCAATATATTATATTCCATGATAAAATCATCCTTCTCAATCTTTGACTTTTAATCGCTGTTGTACTCTGTTGCAGAGTACTCATCCAAATTGTTAATTATATCTTCGTGTTTCTTTTGCTGAAGTGGTCTGAATTTCTTCGAATGGTCCATTGTGAATGCATACTTACTATAAACTAAAATCCCATTAAAAATTTTTAATACCACCCTAGACTAAGTAAACCTGGACATTCAACCAGAAGGGCCCATAGCGACGCTCGAGAAGCGAAGTAACGTTAGATGAGTATTCGCGTCCGATAAATGTTTATTATAGGCAACGTTATCGTAAACGGTTACAGTTTTGGACGCCGCGTGGCGTCCAAACTTATGAGCGGTAAAATTTTTCATTGGATCATTTTTCTTGGTTTAGGTTTTCTATGGTACTATTAAGAGCCCAATCAGAGTTCTAACAGGATCCTACTTACCTTTATTACGAAGGACCACAGCATACTGGGAGGTTGTTCTAATTTCTTTTTTAAAATATATTTATTATGTTATACAAGTATCAAAGTACCTACAAATTTACATTAACCATAATTGTTTATTCTATTTTTTGTATTAGTAAAAATAGATTTTACTCTGGATTAATTATGATCTTGCACTTACCTACAATTTATTATTTATTTAAATTATAACATACAATTAAAACCCTTGACTTACAATAATTTTTGTAGAACTTAAAGTCGAGAAAACTGTTATTTCTGTAATCTAAAATTTAAGTTGTATTATTTAACTTGATAATTAAAGTGTTAATTAATTCATGAAATATTCATTAATTCTCTTAAAATTACACGAATAAAGGTGAAATAGCAGGTTTTGAAATCGAGTTGGCATAGTAGAGATTCGCAGTTTAACTTAGAGAGTTGTTAATCTAAACTGATATGCACTTTCAGTAAAGTAGAATGTGGAAATTACATTTACAATGTTTCAAAAACTAAATAAGGGAAGCAGGTAATAGAACCACATTAAAGTTTTTTTTTAATATCACTTGTAAATGTCATTATTTAATTTATTTTAAATATTTTTGGAAGGAAGTTTAATCCGTACACCTTTAAAACGAGATTTTATTTATGGGTTTATTAGTCGATAAAATTTCTAAAAATTAAAGCAAACATGGGCGTAGGTAGGACATTTTTTCTTGGAAAGGAGGGACAGTCGAGACTACATTTATTTTATGATATTGTACCTAGTAAAGAAGGCGGAAAAATTTTCGGGGCAACGCCCAAAGTTCGTTTAAAATTCACCTAACTACTATTAAATTTCGAAAATTAAATTATTAAAATTTGTTTTTATAATTTTTTTTTTACTTTGTTCTTGATATCCCTAGCTGGTTCTTTATTAAAAAAACATTTTTTATATTTGTGAAAAATATGAATATTGGTGTCAATCCAAAATTTTAACATAAGACGTATGTATGACTGACTTGTATATTCATAATAAAGTATTCTCATTTCTTCCCGCACTATTTTTTTTATTATAAATTATCACACTTCTTCCATAAAAAATGTTTCAACTAAAATTTTTTTTTCAATTTTTCTCTTTACAAATAAATACCTAATTGTTTTTTGTTTTTGTTGTAATAATATTTTATTGCATTGGGTTATATTTTTGTTGATTTAAAATAGCTCTAAAAAAGGGAAAACGGAACAGACAAGTATATAATAAAAAAATATTATTCTTTTTACTCGTTTTCCTATAAAATTGCATCTTAAATCAATAACTAAAACGATATGCGTCCGAAACCTTAATCTCTCTGAGCTCCTATGCTTAGGGGGGGGGGACTGGGCTGCAGCCCCCCCCCCCCCCTAAATACACCACTGACGGAGTTCTCTTAAATGCACAATGAAAAAAAAATTGCAATTAGTCATAATGTTCACACGATGTCCGTCTGTCCGTCACATAACCACAGTGTTTTTATAAGTAGGTATTCAGGAGTGGTTTATTTAAAGCAATTTAAAACATAATAATCTGCCCAGTATATTAAGATAATTATAACAATATTAATAATTAAGATTAAAACCTCATTTTAAACTCCCCACTATCAAATTAGAACGGATTGTACTTTAAAACTTTTTATTGGATACATCTGCTGAAAGTTTTGTTGTTAAATAAAACCCACGTTGTAATCTCAACATGACGGATATTTTCAGGAAATATTCCGAATGTTCCAAGTTATCTGCTTCCTTAATCCCCAGATAAATGGCCAAATAAGTCCGTCTCTTGAGTTCGCAGGTAAAATTGGTCTCAATATTTCCCCTTCATATACTTTCCTTTTTCAAGAGCTTTTCCTGTGTACCGAAATGCATCACCTAAATTTGCTTTTTTTAATCTAAAAAAGGTTTTATAATAAAAAAAGTTTCTTTACAAAGAACTCTGCCTGCGTAAAAATACATTTTACCAATAAAGTTTTTATATATAGTGGTAAAACATCATACATTTTTGTCTAGGATTTGTAATTAGTCCATAGCTAACATAGGAAAGTTAAATGATATTTAAGAACCTTTTACAGATTTAAAAGTTAAATGTTATCTGAAGAGGCGAAGTTCATCCCTTGTTAATAACAAGGACTGGTCTTCCACTTAACCTAAGTAGTCTAACTATGTAGTTTCCTAATTTATTTTTGCAAAACTTAATAACAAAAAGAAAGAATTATAATTAAAAGAAAAAAAAAACAAAGTTTATGCACCTTCAAAAATTTGTTCTTAATTGAAAAGATATATAATAAAAATTTAATAATATTTACAGGTAGTACCTTAATTTGAATTTTTTCTTGTAATAATTAAAACAAAATAGTAATACCAAAATAATAATAAGCAGGTAAAGAAAGTGTATGAGAAGGACGAAGGAAAAACAAAGAAACCTTATTAAGAATAGATCTTCCTCCCCATACCCCCTTACTCACCCACCCACCCCGTTACTCTTACTTCACTTACCCAATAGTACACTTTTATATAATTTCTTAAATGTTAAAATATATTTTGTTTTAAGTTCAAAGTCAATAGAATTATAGAGAGCGGAGACGTTATAAGAAAAACTTCTTTCAAATAGAGCTGTTTTATGGATAGGTGGTGTAATGGTACCCTTAAATCTAATATTAAGGCTGTGAACATCTGTGCGAAAAATTATTTTATTGTGTAGATATGAGGGATTTCTAAGCAATATTATTTTATGAAAAAGGACAGCAGAATAAAATTGGATTCGCTGTCTCATACTTAACCACCCTGCATCCTTCAACTTATGCCTGACAGAATGACGCTTCCTAATACCATAAGCAAATCTTAAACAGTAATTCTGAATCTTTTGAATTTTTGAAGAGGTCACTGCAGTCAAGGCATGGACCGTATACAACATTACAATGATTAAATGTAGACAGAACCAGCGACTCGCATAACATCAGTTTAATGTTTGAATCTAAAATAGTTCGAGAACTGTATAGTAGCTTAAGCTTAAATATACATTTTCTGACACATTCTGAAATATGTTTTTCAAATCTTAGGTTAATATCCAACTAAAGTCCGAGACTTTTTGCTACTTCAGAGAAGGATATTGGTACGTCGTTAATTTTAATTTGTAGATTATTTTGAACCAATATCCTATCTTTGTTTTTGCCAAATAACAGAGCAATAGTTTTATTCGGATTAAGGGATAACGAGTGTTCTTTAGAAACGGTATAAATGGCTTTTAAATCTTTATTTATTAAATCACATGCTTGATTTATATCACTAGGGTAAAAAGAATAGAACAGCTGAATATCATTCAAATTCAAATTTAAATGGGACTTTAAATTAGGAATACTATCTTTATAATAATCATTTAAATCAGCAGTGGGTAAGATTTTAGGCACTGCAATTGAAAATTTAATACAAAAATTTTACTAAGGGGTTTACCAGAACTTCTAGTTTGGCAGATGGTACCCTATTAAAAAAAAATATTTTTTTTTAAGTTTCACTAAAAAACTAAAGCCCAAGGCCCGGGCCCCTCTGAAAGCGGAGCCCTGGGCCCGGGCTAACTGGGCCTGTTGGGAAAATAGGCCCCGCATGACCGAATAAATTTTAAAACTTATTTAATCAAAGGAGGTAAAATAATCATCAATCTATTCCAGACTAAATAATAAATAATTTTAGCATCTAATTACGGTTAGGTTCACACAAGCCCATAATAATATAGTAACTATCGGGTAAAGCCGTTACTTAGGCTTTTATAATTATGGTATTTGCCTTATCTATGCAATAAAGGAGATGGGCGGACAAAAATAATTTAATTGTGATCCTGTAAATCGTTTAATTTCTAACCAGAAATTATAAAGGGCTCGCACATACGAGAATATGTTTTCTCGTGAAGGGTAGATTACTTGGGAGGGTACCCAGGTTAGTCCATTGCTGAGGCTATACTGAAATTAAGTTATAATTTAATTTTAAATCGTTTTCGGGCGATTTAGAAACTAGATATTTACTTTGCTCCAACAGCAGTGTTTTACAATGACTTACACTGTTGCGATAATGGTCAAAAGTGAAAATACTTTTTAATGTATATAAAAGTTTTTAGACAAACTATCAAATTCAGAAAACTAGTGTAGTGGGGTGGCTATGCTGCAGTTTTGAACCCTACTTCCTTGCAAGTTTTTAAGGGTTAAGAATACAAATACACCCTTCCAATCTTTTCCCGCAACGCCCTCAAAAGGAAAATAGGGCTATGTATTTTAATGTAAAATTAAATAAAAAAAAAATTTTAAACATTTTTTAAAAAGGTTTACATTTTTTTCGAAACATTATAATAGCCTCATTATTATTTTTGCTGTTAATATTGTTCTTCCAATAAATATGTCAATTTCACTATAGTGTGATATCTGGAAGATCTTGTATACAAATACCTAAGTATACATAATGGCATCATTCAATGTCAGTTAATTCATAAAATAAAATAGTTAACAAAGAACTATTTTATTTACACGTTTATAAGTACATCAACAAATAACTACCTGTATGCTTAATTTTATTAAACATAGTGAATTATTAAAATGGAACAAGTTTTAAAAATACAGGGTGATTCCTAAGTTGAGACTTCTTTTTTAGCTGTGTATAGAACGCATTAAAATAAACAACTTTTTTAAATACCTCCTTTCAAAAAACTCAAAATTAAGTTACTTACTTTCATTTATTACAATATGAATCAAAAACGGTTCTGCCCAACTTGCCCGTTGAATAAAATTTAAAAAAATGGGTGTAGGATGAGCCCGCAAGGAAAAGCGTTCTCGAAGCAGCAGCCGCACTTTCGACACTCATTGTAAATTAGCACCATATCTTCTAGTTCATTGTTTTCAAATTTGACCATTTTCACGTGTCACCAATTTAAAATTAACTTGCTTCAGAAATACACACCGCAGCAGATTGCCAAATAAATAACTGACCACCGACCTGTAAATTGCATGACTAATAAGACAAAAACAACATAAAGTATAGCAGGCTACGTTTTGATGACCAGGCCCGCAGTTCTCCGCACTCTGTATCTCGCCTATTTTTAAGTTTAAAAAAAAATGGTATTTGAAAATGGTTTTTATTTTAATGCCTTCTATACACAGCTAAAAAATAAGTGTCAACTTAGGAATCACCCTGTATAACATCCCAAACACGAAAATTGACCTGTTCGGAGAGTGCGTTTTCAGCTTTTGTCCATAGTTTTCTATTGCTCACAACACTGTGCAACGGTAGTGTTTTACGACGGGGAAAAGTTTTTGCGTGTGTAATTTATGCAAAAATTACAGAACCGCTTTACAACATGATAGATTGGCGTTAAAAGGCTGACGATTTATTAACGGCTTTACACCAAAGTGAAAAGTGCATTGTGTCTAAGGGCATAATCCACATTCAAATACTTATTATATTTTTAGCAACTTAAATCAGTGGCGCCTCACAGGTTAGCAGATGGGTAGGCAAATTTTTCTTTTAGCCCGGGCGATGAAAATCCGCATCGTAAAATAAAAATAACAATAACAGATTAATAAAAAAAATATTTTCCTTTCATTTCGTCAGATCTATCCCTAGACGCGTTTCGCCATATCATGGCTCATCAGTAAAGCTAGAAGCAAGTATAAAAGACTAATATGAACTTAAATATGCAACAAAATTTTTGTTATCACTACATTTTGGATCACCTTGTATATGAAAAATATTTTCCTGAAATACACCCGATGATCCAGTATGAGTCAATATATGAATAAAATTTCTAACTTAATTCGTGATGGAAGTCTGACATTTTGGCGAATGATATATTTGCGGAAGCTTCACGGCATTTTTTTAGAATATCAGAGCTTCGCTATTTCTATCAAATTTTTATGGGTTCGAACTAGTAAATTTAATAAATTTGTAAAAATATGATATTTATGGACAATTGTGTTAAAGCAAAAAATAAAAAAACATACGCCAGTGATAATAATTTGGTTGTTGGCCTGGGTCAGCACGAGGACCACCACTGATAAATTGTACAAAAGAAAAATGTAGCTGATGCCCTAAACGTTGTAATAAAATTATTTTTGGTATGCAGACATAATAAAATACCAAATAAAAAAAGATAACTTTTCTTTAGAATTTCCTTTCACGATAAGACATTATCGATACCGACAAATTTTTGTTTATAATCACATTTGCTATAAATTTTAAATATTCAAATAGTTAAGATAATAAAAGCTGCTACAAACCGACAACGATAATAAATTTAATCGACCGCCAGTAAGCAATAAAAATCGATATATCATTGATTGAAATTCCAAACTTTATTGGTTGTATCATTAATCTACTCATAATTTTAATAATAGACCTATTTATTCATAAAACTATTAATGTTTTATGACTAATTAAGTAACGGGCTTTTTTATTTGACAATCTGTCATGCCACTGTAGAACAAAATCAAAATTATTATTTTTTATTTCTTAGGTCACGTCATGGCTTTAAATACGCCACATTTTATGTGTTTCTAATCGTTATCTTTTAGGAATCATTACAAAACAACATATAGATTAATAAATATTAAACAAAATAGGATTAATAATTAATTTAAACATTCGTTTTCTTCTTGTAAAAATACATCATTATTCATATGAAACTCACTGATTGGAAATATCTGGTTCAATAATTATGGAGATTCTCACTCAAGTGACCACCATTTACACATTATCCCCTACTTCGTATCTAAGTTTGTTTAAAAGTTATTAACTTTAAGATGGTGATGGTGATAATTCCATTACTTGCAGAACTTAAGTTACCTTAACAATTTAATTTACACTTAGTCAAGACAGCAGCAACCAAGGAGGTTTCCCAAACTTAGGATAAACGGAAACTTCAAACTATAATTTAATTATTAGATGGCAAACAACGACACTTGATCAATATGGTAACAGATTAGTTTTAAAGTACTTCTTTATTGTGTGTAATATATTTAGCATAATTATAAACTACTATTATTAGACTGTCAAGAAATTGCGAAGTTAATGTTTACGCAATATTAAAATAGATGAAAATAACAACGTAATAACAAAAAATACTAGAAAAAACTAAATGTTCATTGTGGATTAAAAAATGGAATAGTTTGATCAATTTTGATGAACATATAGGCGTTTGAAATTCAAATACTTTTATAACTATTCCGTAGTTAATGAACGCAGTGTATAATTTTTTGAAAAATTATGAAACTTTACCGGCTAGAAATTATTTTCGTTTTTATACATAAATCCATAGTGTATTACTATAAACCTATTAAAAGCTTACTTAAAATGGCACACCATGTTCTGTGTTCAGGACCAGGCAGAAAATCCTGGCTAAACTAAAAGGGATAACCGGGGTTTGAAAGATAGCGTTTGGTGTATGTGATTACAACAAGAAAAAATCTAATTCCAGCTTCCAACTAACTCATGTTGAAATATTGATGACACCACGTTGAAGTTGGATGGTCAATTTTACATGGATTTTCGACTCAGACACAGCCACAATACTAAAATAGACGAAGGATTGTGTTTAGTTGATTTACATATTACATACCACTGCGGTTGACTAAGTATGTTATTTTCAAATGAATTCTTTATAGTTGAATTGTTAACATTTTGTGTTAATATTTATATCAGAGAGGTAACATTTTGGATAAATACAAGTAACATTTGTACTTCTTCTTATATAGAAAGAATCAGTGTTGAAAATTAAAATAGTACAGATCCTGTGCGCTCCGTGGCAGAAGAAAGCTGTCGACAGAAAAAAAATCACGATTTTGTTAACAAATATTTTACAGATTAATTAATTTATTTTATAACTCGGTTGTAACCTTAATACCCAAACCAAATTTTAATCCTTTTAGACATCTAGAAGTGGAAGAAAAGGTCCAGATTAATATTGTCTTTTATATATTATAGATTACAGATTAAAGCCTTGCTTTATTTAAAATAAATTGCAAACTCAACCACTTACATCCAATCAATAATAAATTATATCTCAGTTATATAGAAAATATTGGTAAACAAATCTATATGCAGAAGAAGAGTTTCCTTCAATTTTATCAGATGCATTACCCGAAGCTCAGTAAGGCTATAGGATAAGACAAAAAGTCGAAAGCTAGAGAAGAATGTTCTTTCTATATACTTATACATTTTAATTAGAAACTAGAATTACCTATTCGAAGTAATAAATTTTAATTATTTACATCGTCTAACTTCATCGCCGCATGTAAAATATCGTTGTCCCTTCGCTGTCAGTGAATTTCCAAATTGATTTACTTCAATGAAACTTATTAAAATAGTCAATACTAATTTGTGTTTTTCTTATTTAACTTTCATTTTAAAAATATACAGTAAATTTGCTATTAAAAAAGCTGAATGCGGACGATTAATGAAAAAAAGGTTATCAAGGAATAACTATGCATAAAATAATTTAAAATGCCTTGATAGAAAAACTTACGAATGTGTCAGCCAGTAATCTTAAATAAAATCTAACAATACATTTCATATAAACCTACTGTAAACAAATATTATGACGATCCATCCAACAATGTACTGATCTACTGCATACATTGGGCCCCCCAAGGAATCTTTTTAAAATGCTGTAAAGCCGGCTTTATTAATAAACACCGACTTTGAAATATTTAATTTACTTTTGCAAAGACACACTTATATTTGCTTTTAGTATGTTTCATCTTTTATGTCTTTAACATTACATTTTTCTTTATATGTTCTGTTAAGACCGATATACGAGTGTCGCCCTTGGCATGTCAGGACCGTGTTGGTTATATAAGAAAACGAGTGCCCTAAATAATAGTAAATCCTGGGAATATTTACAATCTAACTTAACTTAATTTTTTCCGTTATTGTCCATTAAAAATTATTTTTGTCTATTAAATTGGAAAGTATATACCTATACGGTCCTCCTATAAATAAATTTTAATGTTAGCCCTTTTTTATATGACGCTGGGTATTAGTTATTTAAAATAATGACAACAGCTTACGATACAAATCGGTTTTAACAAAAGTACACCACAATTTCGCATGATATGATAAGAGTGTATTTTTAAGAACATTACGTCGATATATACGATATTATACACTTCTTTTTTATACACTGAGAAAAATTTCTTTCTGGTGACAATTAAGCGATTTTTAACATTTCTAGTATTGGTTTTTTAATTGGATAAATAAGATTATAGTTCACTACACTAAATTACTCTTGGCATAATTTTGTAAAATATTTTTGATTAATTCGAGCAACTAAAAAATCGAATTGGAATATATATGGTTAAATTAACAAAAGTTTAATTCAATCAATTACAGTTTACTAATATTATTTACTTTCAATTTTCTTAATAAATATTTTATTCAAGGAATTTAGGTATTTGTTAGCATAGTATGCTATAAGAAATCTAAAGATTATAATTTAATACTGCAAATAAAACAGATATTACAAAATAAATTTATTTTGGCAGAGTTCCGCGAACTAAATTTTACTGTAGGCAAGTTAGTTGGTGATTCCCAGAATTACGGCTCGAGTCTCAACGTGAAGACGACCGCGACGCGAAGCATTTAGTATTTGATAATCGAAGCGCGCGGGTTAGTGTTGTTTGTGTTCCAATTGGACCTATAATATGGATGAAATGGAGGATTTATTAAAAACATGGGGGTTACCTATGCTAGTACCTGTGTTTGTCGGTAAGTCATCATTTATTATACCTTATTTTATTATCTAATATTTTAGTTGTTATCTACTTGGTAGGTATATGTTTCTAGAATTGCCGCGCCGGGAAGATGGCGTACATTATTATATGTATGTGTTGCGAATTGCGCTACGAAAATCCAACAATTTGATTAAATTTTCCAATGCGCACGCTGCGCACTGTATAACCGTACCAATTTTTCTACAAATAACATTTATTATTGCATTTATAAAAATTCAATGTAATTTAAACCAAATTATTTTCTATAAGTGCCTAAGTAGTTTGAGAAACCCTGTCTTAAATAATAATTGTGTATAAAATATGGCCGCCAAAATAAATATGATAATAATTGTTTACGACTTGACGATTATTTAAAATTAAATTTTTTAACCAATTAATCAGAAAATGGTAAAAATAAAATAAATATGCACATATCGTAATTTAAGTGAGTGCATTATACAGGATATTTCACGGTGGATGGAACGTTACAAGATTATAGAAAACGGGTCAATATCTCGGAAACTATTATGTAAATATACTATAACAATATGCATTTTTATTAAAAAATAAATATAATTTTCCGTATAGAATATACATGGTGGCTCATTAATAAGGGACGCCGGCTATAGATACCTATCTCAGGATCCGTTAATCGGACGACCATCAGAAAAAAAAATTATTGGTAAATCAGCAAAGTCCACCGCTAGAGGGCGTAAATCCAACCTCGGAGCAGACAATATTGTTTTAATCAAAATTGTTTCAAGTGAACCTATATTGAAATTTTTCTTTTGTAATCTACTGAAAATATCACAACTTTTTTATATTTAAGTTTTTTGTCTACCTTGTCAAATAAAGGGTGGGGAAGGGGGAAACGTTGGTTTGAAAAAAAGTCAATAACTTTTTTTTGGCATAACCGATTTCAAATAACTTCTCTTTTAATTTTAAAGCATTTTTATGAGCGCTCTACTAGAATAATAACATTTTAAGTTCAGTTATTTTTCGTGTCAGTGGCGGCGCTTTATGACAAGGTAGAATTTTATGATTTTCTCGAAAATTTGAAATGGTGTTTTTATTTGTCTGTAGGAAGAAGAGCATCACAATATTACAGTTGCTGGTAAAACGGCTGTCCGAAATGTTTATTCCTTATACAGTGTCCGGCAAAAAGTTGGACCCATATACGTACATATATTATTATTAATTATACGAAAAACAGTTACTTATTCTTCATAAAAAATTCCGGTTGGTCTAAAACCTAAAAGGCAACTATCAAATATTAAATTTTTCTAGGCGTATACGAGGTTTGTCAAAAATAAAGGTACCTACTTACACCTACTTTAGTCTTGGTCAAAATGTTTATTTTTTGACAAACCTCGTATACGCCTGCTAAAATCTAACATCTGCTATAATTTTAGGTTTTTTAGACCATGCAGAGCTTTTTATGAGGAATAATTTTTTTTCGTATAAAATTCATCATAAAAATGCTAGTAAAAAAGCGAGTAAAAAAGTTTCCCATATATGGGTCCAACTTTTTGCCGGACACTGTATAAGGAAGAAACATATCGGACAGTGGTTTTCACCATAGTAACTGTAGTTTTGCATGGTCTTTCTTCCTAGCAAAACGTTCTTATTCTAGTAGAAGCGCCCATATTTGAAATCGGTTATTCCAAAAAAAGTTATTGACTTTTTCCAAACCAACGCAACGTTTACCCTTTCCCCCACCCTTCATATGACAAGGTAGGGAAAAAACGTAGATACAAAAAAGTTATCATATTTTCGGTAGGTTACAAAAGAAAAATTTCAATATCACTTGAAATAATTTTGATTAAAATAGTAGGTATTTTGTCGGGTATTTTCTACTCAGAAGTTGGATTTACGCCCTCTAGCGGTGCACTTACAAACTTACAATTAATTTCCAGCTTTTTCTTTTTGCCGATTTACCCATAATTTTTTTTCTCAGATCGGATTCTGAGATATAGCCTTCGTCCCTTATTAATGGGCCACCATGTACAAAGACATTAATATACAGGGTGTCCCAAATTCGAGGCTCATTTGGCGAATCTCGGAAACTATATACGAGATACAGCGTCGGTAAAATTATGGAAAGTTGCGGAATTTTGTGCTCAGTAATATCGTAAAATATACAGGGTGGCTACTATTTAATTGACTACTATTTGTATCTTTTAAACGGTAGCTCCTAAAAAGTTGATTAAATTAGAGAAAGTGCGCCATTTTTAAAGCTCTCTTAAGATCCACTAACAGCGTTGCCAAATTGTTTGTACTTCCTGAGCTCGGTTTCAATTTTAGGATTACGTTCTAACAATAATCAATACACAATTACAATCACTTGTTATGTCTGGGATATCATGGTCCACTTCATTTTTTTAAATACGGACCTGGATTTTTTTATTTTAATGCAGAGCACATTTCACCCCAAATACGATGATGTAGGTTTCGACACAAATTATACATTATCAGGAAATTTTATGAAATTTTCTCAGTACGCCCATGTTTTTTTCAAATATTGTATTTTTTCTAGTTTCTACTTTAATGCCAAAGCAAAAAATGTCCTGATAATGTATAATTTTTGTCGAAACGTACATCATTGTATTTGGGGTAAAATGAATTTTAAAAATTAAAATAAAAAAATCCCGGTCCGTATTTAAAAAAGTGAAGTTGCATTTATTTCAGTGGCGTTACAATATTTTTCCTTCGATCATTTTTAAGCAATATTTGGGATGTTTAAGAAGATGAGACTCCTTGTTTTTTTATACAACATTAATTTAAAAAAATATGTATATACAGGTCCTAAAAAAAGATTTCTTGAAATATACAGGGTGTTCGGAAACCACGTCATAAAATTTAAGGATGCTATGAGCTAATGGCATTTTCATATCATTTAGAAATGTGACATGACCAGAGTAATTGCAGGATACGTTTTTTTTAGAACATGGTGTTACATTGGATGCCCTAAAAGAAATTTTTAAACAAAATGATAATGCAATCAGAGAACTAGTGCCTCAAATCGGCTATCAGTCGTTGTTAAGAAAACAAATGAAAGAGTTAACAGAGCCAACAAAAGATCCCAATTTAGATCAGCAAAACAATATGCTGCTGGAACAAGAAAGTGATCAAAATAATCTTCAGATCGAAGAATTTCTGATAGATACAGAAGGTCAGCTCCGACCGCTTATTCCAAACTTAGAGTTAGATTGTCTATCTACAAATAGTGCTGAGACGCAGCAAGGTATGCTGAACTCAAGTTTGGATTGTTTAAGTCCAACAACAAGTACCTCCAGTAGTGCAGTCGAAATTTTAAATAGGAAACTTTCTGTTTCTCTTCAAGATTTAAATATAAAAATCATTTTGGAAGAAAATTGTTATGGAGAGGCAGTTATGAAATTTTATGAGAAGAACAAATATTTAACACCGCGTTATCAAAAATACTTGGTGGAGGTGCTAATAACTCACCTAATCACAAACCGGAAAGAGTATGGGTAATTGAAAATTATTACAAATTTACTTGTGGCAGACTCTGTTTAAATATATTTAGAACGAGGTTGTTTATTTTGTTACGTGTTATATAATATGTATTACAATTTTTAAAATAAATATTTCATAATTTAACTTTTTTTATTAATACCATCACCAAAAAATGCGAAAAATAAAGCGTATTTATTATTGAATGGTGTTATAATTTCAGTCATCTTATTTTGCTCATTTCATAAAACCAATTTTACATTCGCTATATATTCTTTTACATGCATGTAACGTTACATTACATTTTACATTGTAACAATATGTTAATTTAATTTAGTCAACTATTGCATGCATTTGAAAATCTGAAATAGTTTTATTATAATATACATGGTTGTCAGAGAAGGGCGCGTCGGAACTGCTAAACCGTTGAAGTTATGACAAAATTTTCTGAAAGAAACTTTTAACGTTTTATCTCCGTTACAACTCGAAATTATCTTCAACGGTCTCAAATAATAGTTCTACCAAAAATGCTACTTTTTGAAATAAAACACCCTGTATATGTTTGGATTTTTAGATTCTGCATAAAATTATAATTTTTTTTATATTTATTATTAGTATATAGGTACTTAATGGTTTTCGAGATATTGACTTTTAAAAAATGAACTTTTTGACTTTTAGAACTAACAGCTTCGAACTTTCTAACGGTCCCGTCCGTCTTTAGAGCAAAACGGCTCACATGTCCCTATCTTTTATTTTTATTATCTTTCCAAAAGTGTCAACTTACTGTTAAACCAGATGTAACTCGAAAGTAAATTTTTTGGGAAGATAATAAAATGGAAAATATATTGGGACATGTGAGCCGTTTTGCTCTATATGACTGAGAGTTAGAAAGTTCGAAGCTGTCAGTTAAAAAACTTCATTTATTGAAAGTCATTATCTCCGTTACTATTAGGTATAGAATAATAATAAATTTAATAAAAAATTAAATAAAATTAATTAAAATTTTTTGTAGAATCTAAAAATCCAATAATACACAGGGTAAAATAACGAGAAATACGAGAAAGACACCCAGTCAACAGTCTCAAATTTCATATTATTTCATGGTTAGGTACATGTTTCGCTTCCATAAGGGAAGCATCTTCAGACCTTACCAAAAAACAAGTAAACCGGGAACAAACTGCACAGTCTTACAAAATATAATTTATATATATTATATATATTAAATAGAGATTTAAACCTGTAATGTCTCTATTAAATAGAGATTTTAACCTGTAATGTTTTGTAACCCTGTATACAGTTTGTTCCCGGTTTACTTGTTTTGTCTTAAGGTCGGAAGATGCTTCCCTTATGGGATCGAAACATGTAACCATGAATTAATATGAAATTTGAGAGCATTAACTTGGTGTTTTTCTCGTTATTTTATATTGATACTCAGGTCTCTGGACTATTTTTTCAAATCCAATACACAGGGTGTTCTTTAAATAAAATAGCATTTTAGGTATAACTATTCACACCCTGTATACTTGAAGATAATTTTTAGTTAGAGCAGAGATAAAACGTTAAACGTTTCATTCAGAGATTTTTCTCATAAGTTCAATGGTTTAGCAGCTATTATCCGACACGCGTTTCTTGGACAACCATCATGTAATTATAAATGTTTCAGATTATCAAATGCATGCAATAGTTGACTAAATAAAATTAACCTATTGTAACAATTATAAATTAATTTTAAAAAAATACCTTGAGTGTTTTAAATGGATCCATAAATAATTGTTACAATTAATTTACCTTATTTTAGCACAATAATACATTATTTCTAAAACATATTGTTTTATTTCTTACAATCTGATATAATTGCGCCAATAAACTAATATTATTCTAAGATGCATGCAATAGTTGACTAAATAAAATCAACATATTGTTACAATTATAAATTAGTTTTAAAAAATATCTTGAGGGTTTAAAATGAATCTATAAATAATTGTTACAATTAAATTAACTTATTTTAGCACAATAATACATTATTTCTAAAACATATTGTACTATTTCTTACAATCTGATATAATTGCGCCAATAAAATGATATTATTTTTGGAATAACGCATTACTTTTGAGCAAAATTGATTTAGTTTTTGCAAACTATAGTATAGTTGTCACAAGAATATTAAAATCTGTTCAAAATAAAATATAATTACCACAAAGGATTATTATTCATTACATGAATTAAATCGTCGTTGTGAGAACAAAATTTTAATTTTGCTAAATATGCACTATCCAAAAATCAAATAAATTATAATTTACGCAATTTAATTTATATTAAACATTTTTGGTATAGTTGTCGATCAATTAAACCTTTATTGAAATTCCAATTAAATTATGTAATTCTTTGAATTCGGTGATTTAGTTGCTCGTTACCAACTCGATTATTTAGTTGGATGAAATATAACTGGGTATTGGGAATTAATCCTTTTTCTCAGTGTATAGAATATAGCCATGGTAGCATCTTGTTAAGTGAATATTTTAAAATCTTGTAAATAGAACTTTCCATAGGATGGTAACGGCATCGTTATATGTATAGCACTATAAGGAAAACGACATGGTTATATAACACTATAAGGGAACTAGTGATTTTGTTTGCGTCTTCGTACATCTAGACAGACTAAATGGTTATATCTAATATAAAGCTCTACACATTCCATATTCTAAAAAATTTGAAATATAATAATATTTTCCAATTACGAACCTGATATTCTGATGATTTGACGTTCATATTTTTTTTTTTTTTTTTTTTTTTTTTTATGATAAAACACCTGCACTGTAGGAAAAATCCTTTAAGGCGCTCTGGGAGCGGTGCGAGTGCGAAAAAAGCGATTAACGTTGGTCTTGAAACGTTGAAGATTGTATTCATTGGGAAACACGACCTCAGGAAGATCATTCCACAAAGATGATGTTCTCCAGATGAAAGAATTCTTGAACAATGAAGTCCGAGGAGTACTAAGCTGAACAACATATGGATGAGCGGCAGTGGTTCGCCGTGTATTTCTGATTTGCATTGCTCTAGGTGGAATCAAGTGGGCAATGTGAATCTTTTTAAAATGCTGTAAAGCCGGCTTTATTAATAAACACCGACTTTGAAATATTTAATTTACTTTTGCAAAGACACACTTATATTTGCTTTTAGTATGTTTCATCTTTTATGTCTTTAACATTACATTTTTCTTTATATGTTCTGTTAAGACCGATATACGAGTGTCGCCCTTGGCATGTCAGGACCGTGTTGGTTATATAAGAAAACGAGTGCCCTAAATAATAGTAAATCCTGGGAATATTTACAATCTAACTTAACTTAATTTTTTCCGTTATTGTCCATTATGAATATACTGAGCTATTACCAGAAAAATACTAGTATAGCTGTAAAAATCGTTTTTATTACAAATAGAGAAAAATTAAGGCCACACGCACGCAGTAAAAGTAGTTTTAGAGGAATATAGAGATCCAGCCTGCGATACTTCGAATAGATAGATCCAACGGTCACTGGTTCGGAGTATATATTTACAAGAATATTTTAATGTTTCTCCTTTATGAGTTTATATATAGTTTCCATAAACTGCGTTACCCTCTTTGAAAAGAGTTACAAGTAAACGTTACTGTTGGAGGTCTTAAAGTTATAACTACAATGTAGGTCTTAAACATATCAAATATGATTTGTGCCGCAATAAATAGAACGATTGCTCTATTTTTAACTAAAGAAATCTGTATATTTAAAACGCAAAGCTAATATTTTGTCCTCCTTACTTTAGAGCTGCTACAAAACGTAGCCCAATAAATCTTTTTTAAAAGAAAGGAATCATCTTCTAATTGAGCCACCACAAAACATTTTGGGTCTTAATAAGCAATAATTCGAATCACATCAAAATTTGAACAATATTTTTATAGCGATTAACTCAATAATATTATATTTTTGTGGTTTTACATAATACGTATTGTTTTTTTGGTTACATTTTGACAAAATATGTTTAATGTTCTAATTAAATCGAAACAATATTCTCTATTTTTTACAAATAACTGTGTCAATTGGTCAAATTGGTTTAACTTTTATTAAAAAATAAAGAAATTTATAAAGATCCTTATATTAATCTAGTAAACTAGGTCATAAAACAAAAAATCTTTAAACATAACTCGACATTTAATGCCCTTGTTACTAAAGAATATTTAGTTACGAGACGGTAAATTATAAACCTGCCTTCATTATATGAGTATGTAATTTATTCAACTATCGTGACTACTCACTTTTATTTTAGTGTAAAAAATTACGGTTGCTTACTTTTTAGAAAGAATAAAACTATGAGATTAAACCTTAAAACTCATAACTCATAAATATCGCGGTTTTTATTTTAAAAATGTACATAATTTTACGACATGGAACCTTGAAAAACCAGTTACTATAAACATATTAGTTAATTTCTTTCTCTAAATAATTATACTTCATCATATCATTTTCTTACTTGCGCTCCATGCTGAGCTTTCGAGGGCTTTAGTCATCTAGTCGGGCAAACCAGGTTATCGACTGCAAATATAGAGTTTTTATACAAAAACATAATATTGTCGTTATTGCTTCATATGTCTACTATTATATTAAGCTAAATATACAAGGTGTATTAAAAAAAGGGATCTAAGTCAGGGGACCGAGCAGGCCATAAGTAAGGATTACCTAAACCAATTCAGCGATTTTGGTATGTAGCAGTAGATAGTCGTTTTTAGTCATTAGAATATAGATCTCTGTAAACTTAGTGGAGGAAGCCATAGTTTTATTTAGATTAAATTAATAGTCTTACGATTATCAATATTGTTTTTATCGAAGAACAAATCGGTTTTCCGAAAAAAAAGGCTAAAATACTCTACTTATCCAAGGAACCAACCCCTCAATTTTTCCGGTATGCTTAGTAAACACTCTGAATAAAAAATATCAACAAAACAACAACTAGATATGCAAATCGCACAATATCATCATTGCGTGATAGTCAAAGAAGAAATCAAGTGGGTGAATCACACGTCAGAAAATTTAGGCTATAAGCAGAAGCTACTTGGGCATGCGCATTCCGATGATATCTTATCCTTTGTGGTCGACTGACATATGGTAATGATTTTGCTTTTCAAGTTTTTAAACATTATACTTTTTCTAAAGGTTATTCCCACTTAAAGTATAATTGTACATATTTCTTGCTACATTTTGCTACACTCAAGTACTTCCAGTTTTTCGGGTTCACGAAACTTTAGTTTTATAAAATTAGTGTTATTGATATTAAGGTCGCCAAGTTAGAACATTTGTAGAAAGAAACTGGGCAAAGTTTTAATTTATTTCCTTCCTTACGGTGAAAACGTGAAATAACTTAGGTTTATTTTACCTTTTTAATAAGATTTTTTTTATTTCGTCAGAATTACTTAGATTTGTTCTAATAACTATAAAAAAATAACCTTGTGTACTTGCATATAGGTTTTAGGTTGATTCGTGTTCAGGAAATATAAATTTTATAATATTATTGTACATTTCATAATCCCAGTTAAACCACTGGAGTAAAGCTGTTAAACATATATTTTTTCAAAATCCGTAATATTTAGTCTATTACAAACAAATAAACAACAGTTATTTTAAGATTTTAATTTTTAAACAATAATTAAACCATCACGGACCGTTTCATATGCAGCCAAATAAAATATACTCACAGCACAAAGTGCTATCAAATCGCAATTTGCATACAAATAGGGGATTCGTGATCGAAGCGGGCCTGGGTTTTAGACACCATTTTATACACATTTAGCAAACACAAAATCGTGTCAAAAGCTCCATTGTAGATAGACTCAAACTTGAAAGACTCTCCTTTAGGTTGTTGTCTATTCGAACCACGTTCCTTTGTTCCGCATTTTAAAATTAAATCTTTCGATAAGTAAATTTAATAGTATCCGTTAGAATAAAGTCGGATAAATCCACGTCAAAGCAGAAAGAATCCTAAATTAATTTTATGACTCTGTCATAAAAATGCATTTTATTAGGTATGTACAGTGGCGTATTTAAAGGGGGAAGCTGCCGGGTTGCAGCCCCCCCCCCCCCCCCCGAGCCTAGGAGAAAGTCTAATTTTCGGTCTGATTGCAACCTAATTTTTCGTCTCGCCTTGGACTCTTAATTTAAATTTTTAAATAATGTATTCTTGGCAAAGGTCTTGTAGGAAACGTTAAGTTTTTACACTTTTCCTTCTAAAAGTCCTGATTTATATCGAGATTAGGGTTTCGGACGCATATCGTTTTAGTTACTGATTTATGATGCAATTTTAAAGGAAAACGAGTAAAAAGAATAATATTTTATAGTATTTTTCTATTATATACTTGTCTGTTCCGTTTTCCCTTTTTAGAGCTATTTCAAATCAACAAAAGTATAACCCAATGCAATAAAATATTTTTACAACTAAAACAATAAACCATTAGGTATTTATTTTTAAAGAGAAAAATTAAAGTAAAAATTTTAATTGAAACATTTTTTATGGAAGAAGTGTGATAATTAATAATAAAAAAAATAGTGCAGGAAGAAACAATAATGCTTTATTATGAATATACAAAATGGCACTTAAGAAGAAGTATTTCAAAACCTAAGCATTTGCACCAAAAACTGCTCTTAGATCTACGCTCCTAAACTACATGATTTCTGAAAAAAATCATCAATTTTGGCCTGGTGAGCGATATTTACTTTATTTCTAATCATGCCGAGCCTGAAAACGCTGGTTAGAATCATAAATACGTCTTAAAATTTTGGATTCATATTTTTTACAAATATAAAAAATGTTTAGAGCCAGTTAGGAATATCAACAAAAAAACATTTACAAAAACAAATTTAATCCAACCATGCAGAGGGGAAGAGGTAATAATTTAATTTTCGAAATTTTATAGTAGTTAGGTGAATTTTAAACGAACTTCTTGGCCCCGAACATTTTTCGCCTGCCGCGCTTTTCCGCCTTCTTCACTAAGTACAAAATCATGTAGTCCCGATTCTCCCTCTCTTCAGAAAAAAAGTCCTACTTACGCCCACTGAGCCCCCCCCCCCCCCCCCCCCCCCGAGCCTACTTTCTGGCTACGCCCCTGGGTATGTATAAAAAAAGTTCCATGCATTTAAATACTCAAAATTATTTTGGATATTTGTACGTCTGGATTGGTTATTACAGAAATACTCAAGTTAAACCCATTTGATTAAAAAATCAAACAACAACAAAAAATTAGCATTTTGATGGGCTGTAATGTTGCGATGACTTATTTATTACTTTTATTTTGTAAGGTAGAATAACCTATCGAAACTTTCAAATATCCTGTATTGGTAGAGAATATTTACGATTATATAAAAGTTCATATTTACCCTGTAATGTTTTAACCATCACTATATTTACCATCCGACGTTTTAATACTATAATAAGTTAACGGCAAGATTAAAAGCTTAAAGGGGAACTAAAGTCTAATGTAATCAAGGTGTTGTTTGGGATAAAATCCACAAACGGCTTATATATGTGATAATTGGCTTAAAATTCTAGTACAATAAACACGCATTCACTCTTTAATAAGTACTTTTAATACCTTTGGGAACATTTTTTCTTTTTCCATATCAAGTCACTCATCAGTGACAAAAAACCCTCTCAATTCCATCGCTATTACCTAAGCTCTGGAAATCTCTGTCTGTATTTTAGCACATTTCTTTAACTCAAGTACTTAACCATATTTTTTTATTTAAATGTTTGAGACAATGCTGTTTCTTGAATGATGAAGAATTGAAGAGTTTTGCACTTGCATTGCCTGTATTTATTTTAAAATCACAACTTTTTAATACTTAATAATTATGTAGCTACAGTTCTATTTATGCTGGCTAGGTGCACTAAAATATAACTTAAGTAATAAAAAAAAATTAATAATTTAAACGTATGACTGCACCCATTTTAATTATGGTATGAAATTGTATTTTAATCTACCTGTATTTTTGATTTTTTAAATTATGAATAATAAAAAAAAATCCTTACTATTTTCTTAAACTTAAGTAAGTATAAAAAATATGATATATTAAAATAATTTATTTTAGTGGCAAACAATTTCACAAAATTTTAGCAAAACGCCGAATATTGTCACTGCCGACTTGATAAATTTACAGGGCAAACAGCTTTATATTGGTTTAGTTAAAATCCGGTGTTTGTTTTTCAGGCTAAGGGACAGCCGCAAACCATTAATACCCTTTCGATAATAATGGACATTACTAAACCAAACATTTGTATTGTATGACGTAGGTTTTTCCTTTTTATCCAATCAATAGATCTGAATTTGCAGCAAAAAAAAATGGGCATTGGCTATTTTATACAGCGTGAAACGAAAGTCCCAGAATCGTCATATACACAAAGAAGTCATATTATATTCTAAGCATGTAAAATAGCAACACATGTTTAAAATAAATGTATTATTTAATTTTTTGTAATGCTATAGGGACGAGTTAGGGATTTTCCATTTATGTAAATGAATGTAATAAAAATCATGTACAAGGTTTTTCTTCTTACAATATTAAATGATACTAGCTTGTTAACAGACATGTATTGTATACGTTTAATGTTTTAATTCATATTTCTTCGTTCACAGTTTTAAAGTAAAACGTTCCACAAAATTCATAAAATTATATATTTAAAAAAAAATCATGTCGCTATTATATTTTTTGGTTAAAACTTATTTTGAAATTTATTTTAAAAAGAAAATAGAAGATCAACGAACGCAAGTATACTAACAATTAAAAGTATCTTTGATTGACTCAGTAGCTTTGAATGTTTCAATTGTTGATAAAAAAGAGTTTTATATCTTCCCCTATCTTTATTACACATACTTGTTCTATAATGTAATGATACGTACAAACCTTTAGAGAAATACTTCCAGTATTTATATTTGTCAGATATGTAAATAAATATCTATAACGTTTGCTTTCTCTGTTGTGAAATATTTGTAGTTTAGTTGTTGTAGTAAATAATTTTGAAATGATGAAGACTTTAATGTTCCAAAAATATTTGTTTTAATTAAAATATTCATGCCTTAAGTTGTTAACTTTTGGTGAAGGAATTTATTTCACAGCAACGCTAAACAAAGGTCTAACCAATGTCAAAGAAGCAGGAAAGCTTGTATTGTACCCTAAACCCCAAGTATGTATTTAAACATAGTTTGTATAAAAAAGGACATAAACATAATAACCAGTGTGAGAAAGGAACAATGAGTTTAAGGATTAACCTGAGGTTTACAATATTAATTTTGTAAGCTAAATGATATGCATATTGTGATAAACCACCTAAAGCATAGTTACAGGGTTATAAGAACTCTGGTATGTTTTATTATTATTTACTGATTATTTTCTTTTAAATTGCCACATTCATATAGTTAACAATGGCACGCCTAGGAAGGATAAAACCAATTCTGTAATTGTACAGGGTTCGTCAGAAACAAGTTTTATTAAAACAAAAGCTACTTTATTACATTCAGCCATTATTAGCAAGGCAATTAATTATTTAATAAATATATAATTTTATAAAGCGGGGTATGAAGTTTAGGTACGAATTTTGCTTTAGAGTCGCCAGCTATTTATTGTTTATAAATCATGTATTTTTTGGTAAAAAAAGTAACACTAACATAATATTTACTAATATTGTTGGATAGTTCAGAAAAAAATTCAAAGGTTCCTTACAACAATCTTTAAAATTTTGATGTAAAATTCATCATATTATATCTAAGGTGAGTATTTTAAACAAATATATTTTTGGTATTTATTAAGCAACAACCTAAACTTACAAATTTTGGTTGTTACTGTTTATTAATATTTTGGACGTATTCTAACTTGTTATTTTATTGTTATATATAAATATGTTTACGTGCAATCGATAAAGAACAATCGTTATAAATATGTAATAACTACAATAGAATTAAGCATTTAACTGTATTTTAAATTAAAATTGTTAATAACTACAAATTTACCATGTAATTTAATTACCCTGTTTATATATGTAGATTACTTTTGTTGATCCAAGAAGTTTATTAATTAATCCCGGGCATATTAATTTTTTGTTTAAAACTTTTAATCATTTTAGGTTAAAGCCAAAGCTACAAATATTATGTTAATTTTATAATCTAAAAAATAGCTAGACATGTTTACCTTTAGATTAAAAGAAAACATTTTGGATGGGTAATAATATTTTTTCAAAAACATATATATATGCTACTTCTTTAATAGACAGTAAGTAGTTATCATATACCTTAATACCAATTTAGCATTTATATGCATTAAAATAGGACGTTTTGAGGTATATTTTTAATATAAGAAAATACTCTATTTAAGATTGTTTCAATTTTGTTAATTCTAATTTTAACACTTTTACTTTAATCTTAATTCGCAGTATCTTACTGTAATAATACAGTAAGAAATCAATTCCGGGCGTATGGATTAACTATTAATTTAATAAATACATGACATATGCTATTAATTTAATACTGTATTAAAGATTTAATTAACCATATTAGCTGCTTACGAGTTAAAATTAAATTAGACAAGCAAGACTATTTGTTTTCGTTAAATGTGAGTTCAAAGAATGATGTTAATGTATCAAACTTGGTATTGGTAATACAAATAAACCTCATGGACTCCATAGTTAAAATATATTTCACAGACATATTACTAACAACATAACCTCATCACAAATCATACACATGTTATTATTCAATAATATAATTTAAAATAACTATTATTAGGTATAAACTATATGCTACATGACACTTAATGACAATTTTCAAGAGTTAATACAGAAATTATTTTATTTTATTACACAAAGTTTTCTTGCTTTAAATTTGCCGAATTTACCCCTTGTGTAATGATAACGAAGCTCATACCTTACTTCATAATATGCATAATAAAATAAGCAAAGTAAACATGGGATATAATTTGTATCTGGTTTTAAAATAGGTGTTTACATGTTGGATAATTCATAAACTTTCAATTAGAAGAACGACAGTAGAGTTTTGGACTTGCATTGTCTTTATTTGTTTAGAATCACTACGTTTTAACTGGTAAGCATCTCCAGTCGTCTTCAGGTGAATACAGTATTCAGTGGAGATGCTTACCAGTTGGAACGTAGTGATTCTAAACAAATAAAAACAATGCATGTTATTGTCTCCAACCTTCCAATTAGATTATACAGCTAAATTTTAGTTCTACTGGTATAATGTGGAAACTCCTTTCCTTCTACCCAAGGAATCCAAATAAAGCAATTTCCCAAATTTTATAACAATTTTTGCATTTTTAATTACTTGTAAATAGGATTTCTTAGTGTTATATTTCTTATACTGCACATAAGTAAACTTATACCCATAATGAACAATTATCATCACCTTCATTGATATAAACTAACCGTAAAACCAAAGTACTCTTAAATAATCATTTAATTTTATATTAATTACCTTTACGCCTCCAAGAAACTCTAACAGTAACATTCATCTTTTCATTCAGGGCGTCCCCCCATTCCATCCGCACTTTCACTTCTAAATATTAACGTAAATAAAGTTTATGCCAAATTGCAACCTAATATCTTTAAGTAAATCTAGGAAGCGCTAAAGCCTGACACAATCTTACCAAAAAAAAGCTTGCTATTAAAAATAATGTGATATTCGAACATTAAATTAGAACACAATTTTAACTAAGTAACCTATAATAAAGTACTTATTTACTCTAAAATTTGCTAATTTTCATAATTATCTCTTTAACCTTTTTAAGTACCTCAAGCTAATTATACATTATTTTACTAAAGGACTTTAATTAGATAGGTAATAGCGACAATCAATTAATTTAACAACATTAGTTATTCGGATTTATTAGGTTTATAAATCGTACATTGTTAATAAATAATTATCTTAGCATTTTACATATTATTGAAGTTATTTTAGCTGTTTGTAAAATTACCTGCAGTCATATTGGACGCTTTTGGGTCAGTAAATTGTCTTTGTTTTTGTAAAATAATCAAATATTAAACATATCCCCAAAAAAGCGACAGTTTTAATTAAAAACTATAAACAGTTCTGGTTTGGTTAAATAATAATGTTAGCCTCGCTATTTTTATCTGTCGAACTATGGTATGTCTCTAAATTCTTTATCAAGACCGTAACTATTGTTAACCGAATTTGATGATTTGTATTCTCATTTACAAAACAATTATGTAGTTCTTTTATTTTAATATAAAGATATAAGACCCCAGTTGTACAAATTCTAAATGAATTCTTAAAAAAATGATTTCAATTATAAAACGTTAATAATTAAAAGAAATGTTAACAACAATTCGTTAATAAAATCCTTATTTAAGTCGAGATAGGTACGTATACCGACTGACGCACTCTACTTACTTTTAAAATATTAAAGCCTTCATTAATGTAAATGATATTTTACCCCTACAATAGAAAATCGCGTTTGCAGATTAACTTTGACACGAATTTTGTTCAATTACATGGAATAGTATTAATATAAATTGTTTAAATATATATGAAGATTTTTTTTTACAAAGATGCAATCAAAAATTGTAAAAACACAGAATTATTTTT
Organism: Polydrusus cervinus; assembly: GCA_935413205.1. Classification (NCBI taxonomy): domain Eukaryota; kingdom Metazoa; phylum Arthropoda; class Insecta; order Coleoptera; family Curculionidae; genus Polydrusus; species Polydrusus cervinus. Next base: position 10,986,828 of record OW284520.1, on the reverse strand, counting down.
ACTTGTCAGGTGGTAGCAAACATTTTAAGAAAGCATGAAATTTAAATTTCAAACCACCTAAAAGTGCCTTATACTATAAGGCACTTTCAGGTGGTTTGAAATTTAATTTTCATGGTTTCTTAAAAATATTTTTACACCAACATTTCCATTAACATTATTGCTAATGCCCGGGATCTCCAAAAACATTTTAATAGGAAGTACGTTACTTAAATGTTAACAAGTTCCGATTCTTTTGTGATTTATGTCACTTAATTGCTTTTGGTACAGGCAAGGATACGTTGCTATACCAATTACCATAAGATTACTAAAGTTTTATTGGAGGTAGTTAAGTCCTTTTCATTTCAAGTTATTCTTTACTACAAGAAAATTTGAATTATAATATTCATAATGATATTATTGATTAAATCAATCTCAGGTACTTTTATTTAAATAATACCAAAATAAAGATCTAATCACTTAATAAAGTTAAATACCACATTGAAAATCAATACGTTCTTAGTTAAAAATCAATAATATTCTTTATTTTATAGTTTAGATTTGATACTGTGAGTTTTCTTTCTGTGTATTGCAATGTACCATTTCTGGGTATTGAACAATATCGTACATAGAAAACGTGTTTTGTTGTAAAGTTCAACAAAATTTAAAGGCTTTTTCACAGTGTTTTTTAATAAGTTAAATTTATAGTATATATTTTTTTGTTTAAAAAAAACTCATTTTGCAAATGCGCCCAAGAAGAAAAAAATACATTTAAGTAATCCAATTTTCACAACCTAGAATACTAAAGATCCACCGTAAAGGGTGCCATTTGAAAACCAGATACGAATTAGACAGAATTGTTTTCATTTGCTTATATGTGTCTAAATGTGAGATGGGCTTATATTACTTGAGGGGTGAATTCCCCCACATCTCGGCTTGGGCAACATAATGTTTTGACGAGGTGTTGCCCGTTGCGCATAAATTTAACCGTTGAGAGAACCCTAATTTAATTTAAAGTAAATGAGGATACATCTCCTTGCGAAAAAACTCATTACACTTTTCAATCAATAAGCTAGTATTAGGTTTAATTGGTATTATTGGCGGAGAAGAGGCCATTCAAAAACTAGACAAGAAAGAATGAAACTTATAGCGTAGACAGAAGAAGGATTTCCTTTCGTTTTGTCAGATCCATCCCTAGACGCGTTTCGCCATATCATGGCTCATCAGTAGAGCTAGGATCCGACGAAAGAAACGAGCAACTCAAAACTGCCTATTTGACTGTACTATAGCGTAGAATACATATATCATGATATTATATTCCTGTAAAATAATTAAAAGAATAATCGATTATCGGCCATCTAATATAATTCTCAATACACATCACCGATGAGGCCATTTCAAAGAATCATGGGTAATAATCGAAATATTTTTTATTAACGTGTACAAATTTGAATTTGGGGACGAATGTTTCAGATGGCAACCGTTTTTAAAATTGCTTGTCAACGCTTTTTTTGACATCCTGGTCATTTAAAATTTCTAATTTATAGTTTTTTCATAGTTTAGCCGATACAAAGTGGTAAAATCCGCAGCATTTTTACTGATAAGCGAATTTTTCTCACCTTACAATATTTACAACATTGCGTTTTAATTTTTTTAAAAAAAATTTTGTCTTGCCTTTTAATATAATACAAATCAAATGTTCAACTTTGTATTACAACCCGGTGGTATGAAAATTATTATCGCTAACTGCTATTACAAGGGTCGTGCGTTCCAATCCACCCAAAGGCATCCGAACTTTTTTACTTGGATTATTTTTTATTGTTATTATTTTGGTTTTATCAAGAGTCGATAATATGTTAAAATATAAGATATACTTAGTTACGTAATTAATCTGTAAAGTAAAGGGGAAAGAGCCAAAATGCCCCCCATGCTGCCAGTCCTTAAGTACCTACATACATAGTATTAACGAAAAAGTTTATGTCAAAAAAATGCACAAGAACTAATAAAATCCAGATAAATTGAAATACAATTTCAAATATATCAACAATACTTACTAAATGTATTATGTATTGAATCATAAAATACGTTTTGTAATAAATATTACATTTTTTGAACCCTTATCAACCAGGATTTGCATCCTTGCACACACAATAATTTAAAAGATTAAAATATCATTTCTAACGAAAAAAAAGTTTACTAACCCGTAAATTAATATTTGAAGGTTGAAGACAATGATGTTTTGTGAATGATAGAGGAGCGTTAAAACTTGTATTGTTTTTATTTGTTTTGAATCACAAAGTTTTAATTGATAAATATCTTAAGTCGTCTTCAGATGATGAAATTTAATAATAAAAAATTCCCATATGTTTATTGATTTTTTTTACTTAAGACAAAGGCGAACACAAAAAACAAATATGTTTTATTTATCAATAAAACATTTTTTTTGAAGCAATTTAACGAATTACTATGCAAAAAATAAATATATTTAAATACGTTCACTAAATGTCGTTATATAATTTAGCCATTTGGTTATTAATTCATTTTAATTTGCATTGTAAAATTTAATATTTATCTCAATTGCAGCAGAGCCGGTTAAATTTGCTAAACCCAAAATAGTTCTAAAAGTTCCGATTTTACTATTTATTGGGATAATATAAATATAATAAATATAGTTTTGGAAGTCTAATTAACTAAAATCTGTTATTGTCAACCGACGAATTTATGCAGTTTTAAATAATAATTAATAGGACTAGCATTTGAAACAACGTTCTTTTTCACTTATTTACTGCTTTTATTTTAAAATCATTGTTTTTATTATATTGGGCTCTACCTGTGTCCATGGCAGTCAACAAAAAAATGTTCATGAGGAGCAAAATTTTTTTAAAAGATAGCTTTTTGTGACCCAAAATATGTTTCATCGTCACACAAAAGATAATTCCGAAAATTTATGGAATCGACTGAAAAATTATTACTATGATGTTTAAAACTACGATATAATCTAAAATTTTAAAGAAAACTACTAACGTTACGCCCCCTGCCCCTATACTGAACCGCCATAACTTAACCGCACCATCACAAACAACAGCCGATGCTAATCGCTAAACAGCGAAAACTCAAAGTTACGCGCAAATGTCGACGCATATCATATACGACACCGACGAGAACAAATTCTGTGTGATGAGCAGCGCGCTGGAAAAAAATGTATAAACCGTAGTATCATATATGATACCGGGGGGCTGAAGAGGTTTGATTAGGGGGTTCTATGGAGACATAATAAATCGTTTTCTTCTAGGCTTATGATGGACAACGATTCCGAAAACTGTGCCGAGAATGGGGTGCTAAGATTGTAATTCAGAATCTCCGTAAAAATCTGGATCCTATCTGGTAAGCATTATTACCAAACGGTATAGAACATAAATATTCTGTAAACTTTGGCATTACCCAGGCGTAAAATGGGGTCGACCAGAAGGGTCGCAGTTGGCCTATTTGTTAATATCAAGTAGTTCCCTCTTTATTACTATTTTTATAATGGTAATATGTTTATAAAAGCGTACATAATTTTATAAAAGCTCTGTTCCCATTAATCTTTATTTAACAATTTAATGTAATGTATTAACTGCTTTATATCGTCAGAATACAAAGTTTTTGAATATACTCAAATATAACAACAGCCATTCGTGTATACATATTCCTTAATATTTGTTTACTGATATTAGTTTAATACTCAATAAAAAATACTATTATTGTATTTTGTTTTCAAGTTCCTGCGTCATGACTTTATCCAATAGTAAGTGATGTGGTAGTTACATTTTATTTGATTTTCTCTGGCTATATAAGTGTTTCTTGGTACAACATATTAAAATTAATATATTCACTTTGTTCTCCTAAGATATATAGGATAGGGAGGATCAGTGTATTCGTATACAGGGGCGGCGTTTTAGGGCCTTCCTAAACCCGCACAAGAGTCGTATAATAGTAGTAGTAATTTTTTTAACGTATGGATATACAGGTCATTTTCTTTATTTTTACACACGGAAACGTTATGAACTAATATCTTGAGTTCGCCTAATGGTATTCGTCACACATTCCAATACAACGTTGATATAGTTATTTGGGCGCGACTTCGCCTTTTAGTACAGAGAAATATGTCAGGGGGCTTACCTGTTGGTAAAAGACAACGCAAAGACAAAAAATACAGTATTGTGATGGTAGTTTATTATAAAAAATACTTTAGTCAAAAATCAAGTAAATTACCTGTATGATTTTAAGGACAAAAATATGTAAAAATGAAATGGCAATTTAAAAATAAAAAATTGAAGTCTTATGTTTTAGGTATGTGATAGTAAAAAGGCCCATAAAACGGATCTGAAGGGAATAAAATAAACTTAGTTATCCACTCGCAACACGTCAAAGTGAGGCACATTTATATTCATGGTTTACATCAAAAATTAAATAAACGATTTCCCTGGTAAGATACTTACTTGTGTCTCTCTTTGTGCAATCAAGAAAGCATTTGACGCAAACTTTAAGCAAATAAATAATCGATAAACGACGGAAGCGATCCATTAAATTGTTTGTTGGTGAAGTTGAGAAAGTTTAGAGTTTTATTACCTTTTGCTAAAACGCTTGGATTAAATCATTGACTGGTAAGTTTTGGGAAAATAATTTAAAAATAAAGAGCTAGTATTTTACTAAAAAGAAATAATACCTACAGGGTACAGATATTATTTTTGGACCTCGTCGAGACTTTTAGGCATAATTACATAAATAGATATAGAGTGACAAAAAGTAGGGATTGTTGCAAATATTTCGAAAACAACAGAATATAATTTTTTGAAAATTGTTACATTCATAGCGTTAAAAAACTAGAAATTAGGAGGGTAGCTGTAACTAAAACAGAAAATATTGATATTTATTGATGGTTGGATATGGTAACCTCAGGAGAACACAACATAAAGTATGTGAGGTATTTAGGGACGAAAAAGAAATTAGGTAGCCTGCCAGATCATCAGACCTTATCCCTTTGGACTTTTTTTTTGTGATGTGATTTAATTTAAATTAAAAATTATTATTGTTTATGGCTAACCCGTTACGGGTTAACCCTGTATGATATAATTATTATAGTCAAAATTTAATTGCCTTTAGTCAAATTAATTGTATTTGTTATTTTGTGGCAATGTTCAAGTGACGAACATGAAAACAATAAATTCTATTGTAACATCTTGAAGGACAAAAATATATTCTAGCAACACCAAAAAAGGTTTTCTTTAAGAAACCACACATTCTCCCGTTTTCTCGGGTTGACTTTTGATATTTTCATTAACACAATGTCTCTTTTTAGACAAGATTAGTGGAAACGGCAGGGTGCAGTCAGCTGTCTTGTCTCTTATGGACAGCATGAAGGCAATTACTGGAAAAGCCAAATTTTTTTTTGGTGGAAGAAGCAACACTAAAATTCCGAAGACAAAGCAGTGGTAAAATTTAACCTTTTTTTCTTAAACATAGATCTTTAAAATATTAGTTACTGTTATTTGTATAAAATTAAACTGAAAAATGTTAAGGGGCGTGGGCTTATAAACAAAGTTTTTTAGTCAATTGGAAAAGTCCTAAATGTCTTGGTACAGAATTAAACCCAGAATTATTAACTTGTTAGATGAACTTATTACATTACAAACTATCAATTTTTTAAGAAACTTATGACGATTTATTGTTTTTTTTATTCAGATATATCGGGGATATACAGGGTGATTCCCAAGTTAATAACTCTTTCTTTTAACTGTATATAAAAATCATTAACACATTTTTAAACTCAAAAATAAGAAACTTAAATTATGTTTTTACAAAAAACGTTTAAATTAGATATCTCTTCAACAAAACGTCAGCATCACCTAAACACTATACCGTGATCAACCGTAATATTCATCAGAATCAGCAACCTTAAATTAGTAACATATCCTTCATTAATTTATTACTTCTATAATGTTCCATTTTTACGTTGTAACAATTTAAAATAACAAAATACTTTTATAATACAGGAAGAATCTGGGATCCCTTAAAAGGAATATCTAGTCGTACAAAGTACCGAGTATCACCATTCTATCTGTAATTATAGATTAGATTATAAAAATATCGATCGTTGTTTTACAATAAACCACTATAACTGTGCCAGGGTACATTAAAAAATACCTGTTTTAATTTACCAATTCATCAAATAATAAATAGTGTAAATAAAGTTTATTGCATTTAAAAAATAATCAGAACAAAATTTCTGATCAAAGTTTTTTCGTTTTCAAGAACATTTTCTTCCTTGAAAGTGACACCTACAATTTTGCGGGGCGTCGATTCGAACTTTGTTTTAGGAATTTCAATTTTAAAAGAGAATTATCAATAAAAGAATTTATGGCTTTGATTAAAACAATGATATCAAAGTTACAAGTAAACATGTTTACTGAAGAATGGTCTTGCCGTTATTTTCCATAAAATGATTACAAGGAAGTTTGACACCCCGAAGTTTAATACAAATAGCTGAAAACAAACAAATTACTTTAAGTTGAAATTTTGATAAATTATCGTTTCTTATAATTACAGTTTTCTCTCATTACCAATACTTTAGAAAAAGTATTGATCCATCAATTTAATAAAATAAAACATTTACGAAAGCTTTGTGTATACTCTATAGTTTTAGTTTACAAATTAATCATGGTGCCGCCATATTACGGTGTAACTTGTCTAAAGATAAATCTTACAAAAAAGTATATCTCAATAATAAAAATCTTCTTAAAATGTTAAACTTTTAGTAAAAATAATTATAAAGCCGCCGAGAATTCTTTTATTGACAAGTCATGCGACCGACTATAACGGTATCCTTGTTTCAATAACTTAAAATAAAATAAAAATAGATTAGAAACAGGACACCGGACTCAAGACATCAGTCAGGTAGTCCACGGTTTTGAATGTTAATTCTTTTAGATAAGAGAAATTAATGATCTCGGAATAAGAGATTTTTTCTTGACACAAGAGAAAAGCTCCTGGTTAACGAAATACGGATCTTTTGAAAAACCTTCAAAGTTCTCTTGGACGTGTATTTCTCCATTTTTCTTCTTGCAACAGCGATTAACCTTGTTTCAAAAGCCTTATAATTATAGTAGTTATATTTTTCTCCTATAAGATATATTTCTCTTGGCATAAGATCTATATCTTTTTACAGGACATTATATTTCTCTTCGCGTAAGAGAATTTCTCTTCACGTAAGAGAAAGGAATAACTTAAACCTGCTTGTGTCATTGTTAGATACTCTAGAGCAGAGGTCTTCAACCGGCGGCCCGCGGGCCACTTGCGGCCCGCCTTTATTTTATTTGTGGCCCGCATACACAGAGAACACAATTTAGAATACATACAATCTATTACCTAAAACTTAAAACATTGCCTACTTCAGACTTCAGAGATCTCTTTTAGATGAAAATTGAAAAAATTTTACAGAAATTATTTTACTCTAGTCTGGTCTAAATATTCACTTTCTTGTCCGATATTGATTCGCAGTATGGGGATGTAGTTTACTTCTCAAATGTGCGTTGGCTTAGTAGAGGAAATATGTTGAAGCGGGTGTTTAATCTTAAAGAACAAATAAAGACGTTTTTGGCTAGCAAGGGACATTGACAATTAGGAATGGCTTAGTGGTTTTGGTTCTCTGGTTGATCTTACTTTGCATCTAAATGACCTGACCACGGTTACAAGGTAAGAAAAATTTCATAAACGACTTATATGACAGCATCAAATTCTTTGAAGCTAAACTTAAATTGTGGAGAATGCAGCTGCAAAAAAAAACGATTTGACACACTTTCCTAACTTGTCAACATGTAAGTGGGGTGATCGGAATAAATATATTTTCACAATAACTGATCTACAGGAAGAATTTACTTCGAGATTTAAGGAAATGAAAAATCAATATACATATTTGTTACGCCTTTTACTGTGTCTGTTGAAGATGTTCCAGGAAATCTTTAAATGGAATTGATAGATTCGCAGTGCAATACTGAACTAAAAAAAAATACAATTGTGGATTGATTTTTACTTCAGATACATTGATACAATTAAGTTTCCGAATATGCTATGAAGATGATATCACTATTTGGGAGTACCTATGTATGTGAGGAATTATTGTCTCGAATGAAACATGTGTAATCAAAAAATAGGATCGAAATAACGGACTTTCATTTTGAAAATAGTCTTACTTACTTACTTGCTATATTTCAGCTATATTAAAATTTTCACTTTCTACTTTTTCTGGCCCGGCAATCGATGGGTAGCCTAAATATGGCCCTTCTATGAAAAAAGGCTGAAGACCCCTGCTCTAGAGCTTACCAGCACCTATAACAAACCTAGAAAAATAAGCTAAATGTTAAGAGAAACTCACCTGTAGAAACATTCGTCACAATTACAGGCGTCCCGCTAGGCAGCGCTGACTTGTAGGCATCGGTTTAAGGCGGTTATTATACGGATATTATAAGTTATGTTAAAATTTAAATATCACATAAGCTAGTCAGCTTTTATGTTTTTTAAATTAAATTATTTATCTGACTAACTTGAGCAATTCGGGATACAAAGAAGGCATTTATGTGTAAACGTTAAGGTTTTCCCTGTAAAAGTCTGCTTTTCTGAAGCACATTAGAATACACACGTTAGAGACATATCCAATTTTACGCAGTATTTACCAGGTATAAATTTCCTTTAGAACCACTCTCAAGAATATAAAAGTTTTCCATGCAGGTGTTACACGGAAGACGTCTTTTTCAAATATACGTTTCCAATTTTATTATATTTTCAGTAGTGGCTTCTCTATTACAGCTGCACCGTTGCATACCTACCTTTATTTTTTAATTAAAATTTATAAAAGTGTCATACATTTTTACCGAAATTTATATCTAAATATACAGATGGTTGCCTTAGTTCCACAGCGCATTTTATTCTTAAATAATAGGGCAATAAAAGTTTATTTTTTATATCTACAGTACAGTAAACAATTCTGTACATTTGTCTTATTTTACTACACACTATCCATATATATTTACGTGCAAGAACATAAAATCTTAAGATACAAGGTCGTACATGCAAATATGTTAAAAAATAACTGACGATGACAAAATAAAGATGCATATTTTAACATGTTGATTTCGATTTTTCGAAGCCGGCGATGACAAACATCGCTTATTTTATGTTTGTCGTTGCTATCGTTTTCGGTCAAGAGCTATCTACTGTATCGAATTTAATATTTAAATTGCCGATGAGAATCTGGTCCAAAGCAAACAAAATCTTTCAGTAGGAATTATCACTTAATTTTAATTTAATACACATATCCAGTGTTATTTAAAAAGGTCTCAGCGAGTTTTAAAGTTTAACCAATTTAAGTTTGTCCGCCATTTTGTTTTTTCATCAAATTTCAAAAATGAGATTAGCGGTTTCTCTTGATTCATTTTCTTTCACAAAAAATAAAAAAAAAAAAAATCGGTCCATAAATAAAAAAGTTATTATATAAAAAGGAAATTTCGTTTTTTTCGAACAACCCTAAATAATAATAGCATTTCAGGTAAATTCAAAATATACGATGATTAAGAAAAAAAAATTATAGGAAACATTTTTATTATCAAAACACGTAAATCCGTAGCAACAAATTATTCGCTGTTAACATACATTATTATACAGGGTGATGAAGTTAATACTTCTTTTTTAGCGTGTATACCTACCTAGAAGGCATTAAACATTTTCAAATATCTTTTCTCAAAAAACTTAAAAATAGGCGAGATACAGAAGTAAAAAATATAAGTGAAGGCCTGGTCATCAAAACATAGCCTGCTATACTTCATGTTGTTTGTCTTATTAGTCATGCAATCTACGGGTCGATGGTAAGTTATTTGGAAATCCGCTGCGGTGTGTTTTTCTAAAGCAAGTTAATTTTAACCTGGTGAGACGTGAAAATGGTAAAATTTAAAAACAATAAAATAGTAGATATGGTGCTAATTTACGGCGAGTTTCGTCAAAGTTTGGCTGCTGCTTCGAGATTATGTTTAAGTTAGGCGGTACCGTATTTGATCCATAGTGTAATAAATGAATGTAAGTACCTTATCTTTGAGTTTTTTGAAAAAAAGGTATTTGAAAATGTTGTTTATCTTAATGCCATCTATACACAGGTAAAAAAGGAGTATCAACTTAGGAATCGCACTGTATAATCAAGCAAAGGGAAGAAAAGGGCTCAAAGTCTCCTTTTTGTGGCGTCCATGCACATATATCTTGAAAATAAATTGATGTTTACTAATTAATAGGTTTTGTCAACACGCAGTCCTCTTATCAGTGATTAATAATAAAATAAATTTAATTTTACGACCAAAAATGTCGTTTATTTAAGTCATCTGTCAAAAATACCTAAAATATTTTCGATAAATTAAAAAATATTTCTGAAAATATTAATCAGACGGGTTTTCTCCATTTCCAATAATTAAACTGTTAAAAATGATAAATTTTTTCGTGCCTGTCTGGCCGAAAAAATATCTTTTATATGTTTCGACGTTAGTCACCTTGAATTTTACAGACGAGGGATACTTTCACTGCTCAGATTTTCATGAAAAATGGTTTTGAAACTGGCGAAAGTGAAAACTTTCTCTCTTTTATTTTTTATTCCCCTTTTAAAGCTACATCTGTGACAAATGTAAAAAAGGTTCTGATTTTAGACTATATTTCCGCATCCAGGTTATAAATTGAAATATACTTATGCCAGAAGCATATCCCAGCTGACATGTCATAAAGTCCCATCGTTTATAGAATATTGACAATGCTCTATTGGCCATGTTACATTGATGGAGCAATTTCAATATGACCTAATAATAATTCGAACATCTGAACTATGCACAAATGAATATCGTAAGAAGATAGAACGTCAGGTGGTGGTAACATACACACATTATTATCTAAGAAAAAATCCTCAACCAACTGAAGACAAAATAATAATAAAATAAATAATTTCCAACGTCTTTTTTTATGTAAACAAACATTTAACGTTAATAGAAATTTTAGTAATTACTTACTATGCTCATAATATTATGCTTTGTCTATCTGATGACAAATTTTGACAACGATTTGCGTCAAATTAATCGCAGTTAAGGTGTTTGAGTTACACAGTCAAATGAAAGAATATTTTTAAAATGTATAAAATTGTTTTTATATTACATAAATACTTTCTACTTAAAAGTATACTCCAGTTTGAATGAAAAGCCATGGAAAAGTGTTCATTAAGAGAAACATTTATTTTTTGTTTTTCAGTAACATTTCTTAAAGTTAAATAATGTCATTTTTGTAAAAATTTCATTTGCATAAAGGCAATTTAAATTTACATGTTTTAAGGCTTCCGAAAATAAAGTTACAAAGTTCATAAAATATTGGCTTGTAAAGTAAATGTAAAATGTCCAAAATTTAGGGGTGTAAATTTTAACAAGTTAGCGTTCACGACTGGTTACAAAACAAGAGTTCAGGTTGAAAATTTCATTAGCAATTTAATCAGATTTTAAATATTTAGTGTCTACTCTTCAGTTGACATCTCGAGGGACCTAAATGTCACCATTATCTCTCCAAAGTTTGCTGAAACTGAGCCTAAGTCATTTTACTATGAGACTTGATAATGTAAATTTAATAACATCATTAAACGTTTAAATATCATGTTTATTTATTATTTATTAGCATTTGTATAGTGCCTCCATCGAAGTCCAAATATTTGAGAATAACATTTTTTCCTAAATATTCCATAAGGAAAATATTACATGTGTTTACCCTTTCGTTTACTTTTCAGGAATCCCAAATTCTATCATTATCCTGCTAAAGAAGAAGAAAAAAAAACTTTTAGTTTAAGTTTGGATACTGCAAATTTAATATCATCTTTAATAAGTTTTATTGTCGTGCTTATATGTTTGTCAAAGGGCACATGAATTTATCCTTTATTTAATTTTTAGCCTTAAAATGCGTCGCCTTCAGGGGGCCCCTACGACAAATCCATGGTTTCAAAATAAATTTTTTTCATGGTAAATCGTCTTTTAACATTAAACTTTTCTTTAGATTCATTCAAGTAAGGCGTCTATATTTTTTATTATTTAATTTTTAGCCTCATAATAACGCCTCTAGGAGGCTTTAAATAATATAAATTTCGTATCCCTCTTTAACTCAATAATATTACAGATAAGGAGTTTTCTCCCATTTCGTCAGATTCATCCCCAGGCGCGTTTCGCCATCCTATGGCTCATCAGTGAGGCTACAGAATCTGACGAAAGAAAGGAACGTGTATGCAACAATATCAAATATTTCAGGCGTAATAGCCATGTATGATGGAGCCTGCGGTGACATCAGTCTCGAAGTTTGACGATACCAAATTTTTATAAAATTTCGTTCAACCCTTCTCCCCCCCCCACCCCCACCCCAAGTTTTGCAAAAAAATTAAAAATGAATCTTTTTAGTTTCCTATGCCTGCCTCAAACAACAAATCAATAGTTTAACAAAAAATGGGGGGGGGGTTAGAAATTAAAAAAATTAAAATGGGGTGTCAAATGAAAGAGCTCGTCATTAAATATGGAATTATATTGTCATACAGAATATGTATGTCTTGACCAGTATTTTTTTTTACATAAAATGTTTTTATTTACTACTACCAAACTTGCTAGGAAATTTTTGTGGCTCCAGTATTAGAGTTCCACACCAATACTTCAAAAATATGAACACTTATATAAACCTTATTAAATTCAAAAGTGTTTAATATATTTTTAAACAACTAATCAATTAAGGTTATTCTTTTCAAAGGAAATAGCTTAGTGGGATTCACTTGTTTCCCTACGGGACCAGTTCATACTTTTTAACTTCATTATAAAACCTAAATCAAAGTTCATAATGATGCAATTTAACTTAATAGTTAATTAATCCAAGCACCGCTGTTTTTATTAGCATTTTTAACCCAACGGCAAAAGCAGACTTAGAATAAAGAACCTGAAAACATTCGCTTGATTGAAAGTAAATTTAGTTGGAGATGTGCGTTTTATAAATTTGAAATGCAAAATTTTTATTGGCATAAATAGCGTTATTGATTGGCAAACTTAATTTTAATAATAAATTAACGAATTAAATAATAAAATAAATAGAGTTTTTACCATGTACGGCTCGCGAGTTTTTTTACAGATGGACCAAATTTTGATGGCTGTAACCTAACAAGCAAAATGCCGTTTAGTGCATAGTTTTTTCAAGGAATTTTTTTTTCTTCCGAGGGCCCATCCATACGCCGGATGCACTTAGGCCAGGTTTGGCCCATTGTGCTCACCTTGTTTGGTTGTTACACCCACTCTGTAATCCCAGTTCCTTGCACTAGTTTGTGTAGGTCAACTGGGGAGAGGGTAAAGGATGTCCTCTGGTTCCAGTTTTGGTTGCCCGAGTATTTGTTACCTCTTTCGATCTAGTAACTCGCAATGGCAAACTATGTGCTGTACATTTTCTCTATCTTGTTCGCATAGTTTGCAGTCAAGGTATCCATTGTACAATTGCATTCTGCGCAGATGGTTCTTGACAGCCATGTGTCCTGTCAGAATTCCTGTAATGGTTCTCAGCTGGTTCCTATTCATTTAAAGCAGCTGTTTCGTAAGTCTTGGGTTTGGGTTCCCAATGAAGCTTTTGTTATGAGCTAATCCCTGTCTGTTTCTCCAGTGGATTTTGTGTTCATTCCTGATCCATCGCTTTATAGCATCTCGTGCCGTGCATCTTGGCACTCCGAGTGCCGGTTCTGGTCCAATGAATGTGTTTTCGGAGCCTTTTCTCGCGAGTTTATCGGCTTTTTCGTTTCCTGTAATACCTTCGTGGCCTGGTACCCACTGCAGTATTACTTTGTTCACTGTTGCCAGGACCTTCAGTTCCTCTTGGCATTCCCATAACAGTCTTGAGATTACCTTGTGGCATATTAACGTTCTAAGGGCTGCCTGACTGTCAGAATATATATGGATCCGCTTATTGAGGTAAGCCTTCCCGTTGTTTTCGTACGCCCATTGCAATATGGCATAGATTTCTGCTTGGAACACTGTGGGAGACTTTCCCAGAGAGAAAAACGCATTTTTCTCCGGTCTTACTCCGTTCAAGGAATAATTATTTACCTACTAAAAAAAAACGCAAAAACATAACATACTAAAATTGCATATTTGCTTTAAATTTCTTTTAAATTACATCAAACAGCTTTATACTTTATTATTTTTGTATATAATTCTCTTACCTTTATGTATGTAGTTGTGTGTTTGTATATCAAATCGATCCTTCTATCCTTTTGTTTGGAAAAATGTTCAATCATTAAAATTATAAATACTTCTAACAAAGGGTTTTCAAATGTTAACAAACCGCTTGTTTTAAACTGTAATATTTCTTGATCTGTTGAAGTTAATGTTCTTAATTAACTACGTCACAAGTGCCACAACACATAAGTACATGTCAAAAAAGAGCATAACCGAAGTAAATACGTGTTAAGGACATACTACGGGCGATTCGGCATTCCTAATGAAACAAAAGATTTATATAAATGTTGCAAATACAACCCGCATATTTTATAATAGGATTTTTTTGGTATAACGCAAAGTTTTGATTAAAATGGCATGCTACACGAAGCTGTTCGACTGTTTGCATAAATGCACATTGAACAACTGATGTCGATTAAACGCAAAGTGTGCCGAAGTCGACGACGGATTTTTCTCTTTCCCGTCTCTGTTTAATTTCCGAGAGTGAGTATATGTCTGTTTCGCTGTTAGTTTTCAATTCATTTATGTAATCTTCTAATTCAGTATAAGCCCATATCAAATTTATAGGTGGGTCATTAACCAAATGACCTTATGGCCAAACTGCGCCTGGTTTTTATCTTTTCTGAGCCATCCATCCATAGTGTTATGGCGAATGATGGTAAATGGTCTACCCTTGACTAGTTTCTATAGAATTTAATATTGATTTTTCCTGTACACTATATATACTATATCAAAGATCTTAGACAGTTATAGTTAGGATATAACCGGGTTTGTAAGGTGGGCAAAGTTACTGATATAGAATTTCCAAAGTCAACTGTCATAATAAAAAAAACTTATTGGCCAAAATAAAGGCCGCCTTATTGACCATCTGCGAACGAAATGACTTATAATAATCTCTTCTCCTTACTATGAAGGTTTCGATTACACCGGCACCTGCCACCAGGTCTTTGATGCTGATCGCAAAGGCAATTGGTTTTTTATTTATGTCAAGTGACTTTGAAAACTCTATACAAGCTGCAAATATATTTCTCGATCATATCAGAAACTCATTTTACTACAAATTTTGGTCACATCGGTTACATAGTTTCTTAATTTATAAGAATATAACAGAATTTAATAACGGAGGTAAAGCCACGGGTCCTAAAATATTGTTTAGATCTAGGTATTAAGTAAATTTTGAGTTATATATAATTTGCCGATGTGAATGAAGCCGAAAATACTAATAGTTTTTTCCAAATTGTTAAAATCATACACATCTCGATGCTCCTAACTTTCACCATTATCGCTTTAAAGTTTGCTGAAACTGAGTCATTTAACTATAAGTTTTGATAATGCAAGGTTAATAACATCGTTAAATGGGACGTATAGTACCTCCATCAAAGGTTAAAATTTTAAAATAGTCTTTTTTTACATAGCCCGAAAGAAAATATTTTATTAATGTATACATGTATCTACCCTTTCATTGCTTTTTCAGGGATCCTCAATTCAGCCATTATAAAGCTAATAAAATTTTTTAACTTTATCATAATCTGTAGTTGTTAGTGATAAAATGTTCACTTTGTTCTATTTTTCCTGTATTCCGTCTTTCCTCTTACTTATTTATGCTCCTTATAAATTAAGTTTACACTAATAGTTTAGTCAGACTACATTCCTTTTCTTTTAATTTTTTTTGTTTTGCAGCATGTCTGCTACTAAGTAGTTCATGTAAAAAATAAGATTCGCCGACCGCGAAGAATGCTGAAAGAAGGGTAAGTTTGAGTTGTTTAGGATAAACAAAAATAGCTTTAAAGACTCAAAATGTAAAAAAAAGCTCCAATTATTAAGAAGACTTTGTTTTGTAATCGCTGTTTGTATGACGTTCGACCCAAATTTGCTTAGCAAGTAAATCTTTCCTTTTAGTGAAGTCTTTAAGGGGGAAGAATAGGTTTAAATAATATATCTATAAAGTTTTAATGTTTAACTTAAGTTATAGTTTTAAAAGCGTTAATAGATAAGCATTTAATTTCTGGCTTTTATATAACCAAGAATAATTTACAACATTATTGCATGTGGTATAAAGTCCAATAAAATGTACAGATAAGAAAATAATAAAAGCGTATTCTATAAATTAATGGTAAAGAAGTATTGTCTTGACAATAATAGTATTATTTCTTTAAAGACATTTACGATAAAAAGTCAGTTTAATTGTGTCAAGATAATTAAACGAATGAAAGCGAAAGGTGATAAAATAAAACCGTATATAAAAATGTATTACAATTTAGTGGTAATAATAGCAACATAACTATAAATAAGTTGTATAATGCACACACACATCACCCATATAACTTTAAAATGCAATCATAGCGACGTGTATAGAAATTTATGATATGTGAGATACGTTCCGTTTATGCTAACTTCACCTATGTATTTTTAGTTTTAATATTTTACACTTTACATTTTGATAGCGTACACGCAATTGTAAATCTATATTTAGATAAATAAATTTAGTTTGTAATTATGTATTTAGTGACACGTTTTAAGAGCTATAATTTAAATTTCCTTGTTTTATTTTAGCTCAGAAAATCTAAACGTCATGGCACGAACAAAGAAGTAAAAATGTTTTTTTTAACTAATTAAAAATAAAAATAAAAATGGTATAAGTATATTTTAAAATAAAAAAAGGTCGTACTTTTAAA
Organism: Polydrusus cervinus; assembly: GCA_935413205.1. NCBI lineage: Eukaryota > Metazoa > Arthropoda > Insecta > Coleoptera > Curculionidae > Polydrusus > Polydrusus cervinus. The sequence continues at coordinate 10,969,883 of OW284520.1, read as the reverse complement.
CGGGATCCTCGCTAGCGCAACAAATATTAGTTACAAAAATTTGAACCAATTCATGTTGTACTGTACATATGCCTACAAATAGAATATCCAAAGTTAAACAATTATTTTTTTAAGGAGCAAATCAGCCTTTAAAAAGTATCTTTTTTTTATTTTCAAATTATCTAATTAAATGGGGGGTCAAATAAAAGAACTTGTTAAATAGAATAGGTCACTATTTTTTATTTAATTTTTATCCCTAAAATGGCCCACTGACGTAGCCAGAAAATATGCTCGGGGGATCAGTGGGCGTAAGTAAGTAGTAATTTTTCTCTGGAGAGAGGAGGTACCGTCCGGACCAAGGACATGTATTTCACGAGAAGTGCCGCAGGCGAAAAATTTTCGGTGCCACGCCCAAAGTTCTTTTAAAATTCACCTAACTACTATCAAATTTTGAAAATTATATTATTACTTCTCCCCCTCTGTATGGTTGGATTGAATTGGTTTTTGTGAATGTTTTTTTGATATTCCTAGCTGGCTCTTAATTTTAAAAAAATTTTTTTTATATTTGTGTCAATCCAAAATTTTAACATATAAGATGTTAAGACGACTTTAACTAGCGTTTTTCGGGATCAGTTTTTAATGATTAACAATAAAGTAAATATCGCTTACCACACTTGATTTTTTTAGAAAACATGTATTTTAGGAGCAGTTTTTGGTGCAAATGCTTGGGTTTTGAAATATTCTTTCTTAAGTGCTGTTTTGTATATTAATAATAAAGTATTCTCGTTTCTTCCCGCTTTATTTTTTTTATTAAAAACTATCACACTTCTTCCATAAAAAATGTTTCAAGTAAATGTTTTACTTTAATTTTTCTCTTTAAAAATAAATACCTAATTGTTTTTTGTTTTTGTTGTTAAAATATTTTATTGCATTGGGTTATATTTTTGTTGATTTAAAATAGCTCTAAAAAAGGAAAAACGGAACAGACAAGTGTATAATAGAAAAATACTATAAAATATTATTCTTTTTACTCGTTTTCCTTTAAAATTACATCATAAATAGATAACTAAAACGATACGCGTCCGAAACCTTAATCTCTATATAAAACAGGACTTTTAGAAGGAAAAGTTTAAAAACTTAACGTTTCCTATACAATACTTTTAGATCCAAGCTCCTAGGCTCGGAAGGGGGGGGGGCAGCCCGGCAGCCCCCCCCCCCCCCTTAAATACGCCACTGAAATGACCCCTCTATCCCAAAAAGTATTACTATTTCTACTTATTTATGAATATTTGAAATTATTTTTTTTTTATTTCTGTTATCAATCAAACCACAATTTCAAAAATATGGATGTATAAACCTAAATAAATTCAACGATATTTAATGTATTTTAAACAACCAAACAATTAAGGTTATTGTTTTCAAAAGGAAAAGTACAGTGGAATTCGCTTCCGGGAAGTTCAGTCTTTTTAAAACCATTTTAAAATCTAAATCAAAGTTTATGGTGATGCAATTTAACTTAACACTTAATTAATCCAAGCACCGCTGTTTTTATTAGCATTTTTAACCCCATGTTAAAAACAAACTTTAAATAAAGATTCTGATTACGTTCTTTTGATTAAAAGAAAATTTAGTTGGGGATGTACGATTTCTAAATTTAAAATGCTAAATTTTTATTGGCATAAAAAGCTTTATTGATTGGCAAACCTAATTTTAATAGTAAATTAAACAATACAGGGTGTCCCATAACTTATGGGCCGTAGAGTAATTGGAGATTAGCCGATTAAGTCATATAAGTTTTTTCGGATTGTTACTCGTTCTAGAGATACAGGTTGTTAAAAGTAAAAGTTTATTCTCGAAAATAAGCCATAATTTTAAAACGGTTTAATAAATCGAATTGAAAGTTGGCAATATTATATTTTTATGAGCAAGAAATAAGATTTTGTGGAAATTTTTAAGTTTCAAACTAGAGGGCGCAAGTTGCATACACTGGGCTTCATAAATCTATGAGTTTTTCTTACCTGTGATATTAGGTGTTTTTCAATTATAGTTTCCTAAAGAAGGGCTTTTTCTGAGTCAAAAAGTTGTACTTGATTGATTTTAATATCTTCAGCGGTTTTCGAGATATTTCCCTTTAAACATCCCAAAGCATAAAAACATAGTACATAATTAAATTAATATTTTAATTATCAAAAAAAACAACGTACCTATATGACTTAATCGGCTTAGTTTAATGTCTAGTATCTCCAGTTACTCTACGGCCCATAAGTTATGGGACACTCTGTATTGGTTTTCCCTGTACACTACGAGATATTAGAGAGTTATTGTAATTATATAATAGGATTTGTAAAGCGGGCAAAGTCACTGGTATAGAATTTTAATAATAAATTAGACATTAACATGAATATAGTATTCCCCTCTGCGTCAGTTCCGTCCCTAGATGCGTTTTGCCATAATAGGGCTTATCGGTAGGGCTAGACAAATAAATTAAAATGGTCTAGTGTTGACTAGTTTCTATAGAATTAAATACTGGTTTTCCCTGTACACTATATCAGAGATATTAAATATATTATAGTTTGGTTAGGATATAACAGAATTTGTATGGTGGACAAAGCCACTGGTATAGAATTTGCAAAGTCTCTTGATATAATTAATAAAACTTATTAACCAAAATAAAGTCCGCCTTATTGATCAGCTGCGAACTTATAATAATCTCTCGTCCTTACTGGAACCTGGCAGCAGATCCTTTGCGACCAGCCTAAGTAATTCGTTTTTTATTTATAACAATTAACTTTTTTTAAATATATTTCCCAAACAGATCAGATGCTTATTTTACTTACGTTAACCAAATTTCAGTCACATCGGTTACGTAGTTTTCTAATCATAAGGATATACAACAATGGAATAACAAGGGTACCTAAAGCCGACAGCCCTAGAATGTTTATTATATTTTATCAGAAATTGGAAATCTATATTTTGAATGTAAATTAAATCCTGTTTATGTCTGTAAAGTAGATTTCGAGTGATTCATAATTTACCAAAGCGGACGAAGCCGCAGGTGCTAATATTTTTTCACGATTCTTTTGGTTTTCTTATAAAACTGGAAAAACGCAAAGTACCTTTGGACTTAAAGCATACATTTAAAATTGAGAGCTTCTAAACATACAGATATCCCTCTTAAACAGGCACTGACACTAAAAGCCAAAAGGCATTACATGTTTATTTGGTACAGCAGTAATTATTATTACAACACATCTAGTTGGCCAGCGTATATCATGACTGGTGCTTTATTAGCTTTCAAATGCCATACACACAAATAATGTTAAGTGGGCTAAAGCTACATTGTAGAATTATTCTTGTACATTTGCTACTAATCGTGATCATAATTCACATTGGGAAAACTAACAGTGCAACTATCTATAGGGCTTTTCATACAACCAATCGCTTGTGTAAGCATTTTTAAGTTATTATGTGCAAAATAATATCGGGTTTAGTGCTACAGCAATATTTTAACAGGGTATTTACTCACAAAAATACGGTTTAATAATCAAAACTACCAATGTGGTAAAACAAACAGCTTCAAAATGAATGAAAATATATTTTTTTTTATGGTTTACTAAATAAAATAACTGTCAAAAATAAATAGAATAAGTTACTGGCGGTAAAAAAAGAAAGTTCTTAATCAAAGCATTGTTATTTAAGATTTTTACCTTGACTCCCCAAACATCCGCTGCCGACACACATCTTTGCAGGCAGCATGAAGTATTGCGCCTCAACAATGACCTGGAAGAAATTTTGGCTTGGGGTGACAGTAACCAAGTCGAATTTAATGCTAAGAAAACCCAGGCAGCAGTCTTCCCCAAAAAGGTTAACATTGCAGAACCGGATATAGCCATGGCAGGACACGCAATTCCCCTGGCACCGTCTATTAATTTGCTGGGGGCCAATCTGGGAGGTAATATGTCTTGGCATGATCACGTTGTCGCAATTGCCAATGCAGCTGCACAGAAACTTGGTGTACTTTTCCGCACCAAAAGGTTGTACACACCTCATCAACTTTTGACACTCTACAAAGCCCAGATTCGACCATCATTAGAATATTGCTCTCATGTCTGGAGCTCTGCACCCAAGCATACCCTTCGGCTACTGGATTCCATTCAAAGGAGAGCCGTTCGTCTGATCGGCGACCCCGAGCTGACCAAGTCCCTCGATAGCCTGGAGCATCGCAGACAGGTTGGTGATTTAGCTCTCTTTTACAGATATTTCCATGGCAGGTGTTCGACTGACATTGCCCACTTGATTCCACCTAGAGCAATGCAAAACAGAAATACACGGCGAACCACTGCCGCTCATCCATATGTTGTTCAGCTTAGTACTCCTCGAACTTCATTGTTCAAGAATTCTTTCATCTGGAGAACGTCATCCTTGTGGAATAATCTTCCTGAGGTCGTGTTTCCCAATGAATACAATCTTCAACGTTTCAAGACCAACGTTAATCGCTTTTTTCGCACTCGCACCGCTCCCAGAGCGCCTTAAAGGATTTTTCCTACAGTGCAGGTGTTTTATCATAAAAAAAAAGATGATGCATATTAAATAGGATGTTGGAAATTACCTACTAAGTATATTTAAACCTGTTAATCTTGATGACCACAAATTTCATATACATATTGTTAAATATAACTTTGCTATTATAAGGCATGTTAAAGATGCATGTTTAAACAAAATTGCATGTAATGAAATAAGAATTAAAACTTGATTGTGTGGAGCTAAATACGTGACACGTGATTTATGAAATAAATATTAATCTTCACAATTTTAAGACTGACGCAAAGTATACAACCCTAATAAATAACAGATCATTATCACACCAATTCAAACCTAAAAAAACATTCGACATACACAAAACTACCTATTTATACGAAGGGATTAAAGAATAATAGGATATTTTTTACTTATTTTTTTCTTTACTTTGGCATGCCGTCAGCTGCCTTACAGTACTTAAAACACATGAAAAATGTAGTTATGTCAATCGGTATACAGAAAAAACAAAGAAAACTTAAAGTTAAAATAAAGGCTCTGAAATTAGAGTAATTTTTATTATCTTAGGCAAATTATACCAAGGCGGCTGACAAAAGCTAATCATTAAGTACTTATTTAATTTTTTAAATTATTTCGATTTAGCTAGAAGATATAGTTGATACATATAGTTGATTGCAGGTTACATATGTTTATATGAATTTCAATCAATATTATTTTTTAATTGGTTTTTACAGTCTAATTATGGGGATCCTTATCCAGGTGTTTAGATAATCGCACAGACTGCTTTTCTAGGACACCCTAGAGGTCACACATTTAAATTAAATATAAAGTCATTGTCATAGGACTGTATTACCTGATTCCTCAAGTAATATTTAAGTAATCTTGCGGAGGATGGATAGATCCACCAAATATACATTTTAAATTTTTATTGTTCCCTCTTCGATTGCTATCAGGGTCATTCATGAACCTCAGTCACTCATCAATAGCCCTCAATCTTTGGTTTTATGGGTCATGGTATGACTTACCGATTGGTGAGCGTGCATCGTCTTCCGTACCTCACCAATTTCTGATTGTATCGTGGTTACAAGCGTCAATGTGGTTATGAAGGAATAATATGTTATTCCTTCTTCCTATTTTTTCCATTACGCTAGATCAACCTTATAACTTATATCAAGAAAATCTACCAGAATCATACTGGTTTGCTGGCCGTGGTCTACGAACCTACAAGCAGATAAACAAGATAATAAGATTTTTATTTTATAAGCATATATGCTTTTATATAGCCCATTTGTTAAATACGTCAGCAAATTTTTTTTAAACATAATAACAAACACAAATAATGGTAGACACAACTCTAAATAATATTTTACATTCGTAAATGAAACTTTATTTAAAATTTAAATTATTTATTTAGTTCAGCACACAAAATCAGTAGGAAAGTTTTCCGCTGAGAGATTTATATTGAGTGCACATCCTGGGAAAAGAAAATTATTAAAAAACGAAAATAAATTTCATTTTTAGGAGTTGAAGTGTGTTTTAATTGCCATTGTATATGTGTTGTGATGGTCGTTATAAAGATTTATGGAATAATAAGCAATTTTAAAATTATAATAGAGAGTAATAAATCAGAAGTTCATTTTCATATAGAGGTGCTTCCGCATTTAATAATTACCTCTAAGAGTAGAAATAAACTTGTATATCTAGACAAAAATTGTTAAATACATGACACAACAGACAGTTAAAATTTCAAATATGAAATTTTAATTAAAAAAATGAAGTTTTAATTAAAAAAATTAAGTTTTAATTAAAAAATTAAGTTTTAAACTTCTATAGTCAATACATTTTTTACATTATCTTAACCAAAAATAAATTGGACATTTAATAATAATTTTCTGTATGAAAAACCTTTGGAAACAAGGGACTAAAAGTATTGGTTGTTAATAAAATTTATTTCAACATCCCTTTTAATTAAAACGGCAAAAACTCACTTGCATTTTAATTTCAACTTGATTTATTACATATTTAAGTTCGTATAATTTTTTTCTCTCGTTTTCGCACTTTTACGCGAACTACGGTCCTTTTCATAGTGATAACAGTATTCATTACGTTGGGGTCAGTTATAAAACGCGCCAGAATAATGTAGCAGTTACGTAACCTGCGGGTAACACAGAAAGGCGAAGCCAGCAATCCCAGTAGCGCTGTGAACTTCTCTAGGGTCCAATATTACAGCTCAGCGAATTCCATGGATCCACAATTCTCCGTCGGCGTTCGCTGTGTGCATTGGTCTATCCAGGTGTGGAACTACTACACTGCAGTTCCGATTTTTTGCTGTAAAATCGATTAGAAAAACCATTAACTTTTAAAGAGCATTCTTTAAGTTCATTATTTTTTTAAAAATAATGTGTGCTTTACGAAGCTTAAGAATTATATATATTTACAGCAGCTTGTTAGTGATCTTAGTTATGGAGGGCGAGCCCACATTTAATAGCTATGATATGGTTTATTTTGTTTCCTTATTATTTTATTTTCAGCATACGTCATCTAATTCTTTTTTTTTAAATTTTTAAATATTTTTTTGCTTGTTCTTCCATTATTTTGGGGTTGAGTGGGAATAGGACTTCGCCTCTACTCTATGGATAGGATGAGTTCAAAAATGTCTTTTTTTTTAATATGTACAATCCAGACATTGTATACTCACAGTTCATTTTCTTGTTTTGGTAATAAAAGTCGCTATTTGTTTATTATTATATAATTTTTTCGTACTTTGACCATACTGATCTCTCGGAGACTGGTGTTCTGTTTCTACTCTATTATTTTCTATTTAAGTTAAAGAAATAAAGATAACAATATAATCGATAGCACTCTTCCCGTCTCATGTTTTTAAACTTCCACCTTTCGCGCCGTGTATCTTTTTATTATTAATTATAAAAAAAATCAGAAGCATTTTAGAACTTTAAATTGTTACTGTGTAATTGTTTTTACTATTTTTAATACTTTTATTGTATCTCAATACCTAAATTTCATATTTTCTATTAAACGAAATAGTTTTTATAGTTGTAAACTTTTCGTTCTATTTTAAATTTAATTTAAAACTTAAGAAATAATTTTAATTCAAATGGGCAGATTTTATAAATATGTAAAGGGTGAGTAAACGATAGAGTAAAGTTCATTTTCGCCTTTATCTTAAGAATAAGATAAAAATTTGAAATACAAAAGTTGTAGAGACCATTGAGGTGCACATTTTAAAGTTATGCTGGGGTATAAGGGGTGGCCCAAAAAAAAACGTGGCGTATATATTGTATTATTTTTTGATTCCCCATAAAGTTCTACGCTTAGTTTGTAAATATGATATGTCTAAATTTAATAGTTTCTGAAATATTGACGTTTAAAATATGGCCTTTTCCGACTTTGACAGGCTTTAAAAGGGAACGGCTCATTTTAGAGAAAAATGGTTTTCACCTCCCTATCTGAGTTTTTATTCCAAAGAAACCAACTCCCCTAAATACGCGTGTAATTTTCCAATTTTTAAAATTATTTATAGTAATTAAGATAATACAATATATAATACAGGGTGTCCCATAACTTATGGGCCGTAGAGTAACTGGAGATACTAGACATCAAACTAAGCCGATTAAGTCATATAAGTTTTTCCGGATTGTTACTCGTTCTAGAGATACAGGGTGTTGAAAGTAAAAGTTTATTCTCGAAAATAAGCCATAATTTTAAAACGGTTTATTGAATCGAATTGAAAGTTGGCAATATTATGTTTTTATGAGCAAGAAATAAGAATTTGTAGAAATTTTTAAGTTTCAAACCAGAGAGCACCAGTTGCATACACTGGGCTTCATAAATCTATGATTTTTTTCTTACCTGTGATATTAGGTGCTTTTCAATTATAATTTCGTACAGAAGGGCATTTTCTGAGTCAAAAAGGTGTACTTGATTGATCTTAATATCTTTAACGGTTTTCGAGATATTTCCCTTTAAACATCCCAAAGCATAAAAAACATAGTACATAATTAAATTAATATTTTAATTATCAAAATAAACTTATATGACATAATCGGCTTAGTTTGATGTCTAGTATCTCCAGTTACTCTACGGCCCATAAGTTATGGGGCACCCTGTATATCTAATTACACTAGGGAATATTGGGAAGTTGGTACAAGCTTTCTGAAAATTTTATTTCCATCTTCATGGAAGAACTTATGTGGGATTGTTAATCTAGATGTGACTTATTGGACAATTTTAGTAAAAACATTGAAAAACGTTAAAAGATAAAAATAGAACACAAGCACTACATTTTAAATTAAAAGTTAAACATTTTTTTTATAATTTCAAATTATTCTTTCTTCAACCGACATTCTGTGCCAACTAATTGTTTTACTTACAATAATTCGCAAACGTACATTTAACATTATCAAAAAAAATTCTAAGAACGGTGTACCCAAAAATTTATTTAGAATCACGTTTAATTGATTTTTTCTGGATGAGCTAAAGTAAACGGGTTTTAGATGTAATTAATTATTAGTGAAAGAAATTCAATTAAATATCCCGATCTACGTACAGCTCTAATTAGAATTTCATATGGTGTGATGATAGTTAGACTGTATCTAAGTGATATCAAATTCTCATTAGCAATACTTAAACTGAGAATTAATTGGATCTGCTCTGAGAAGTTTATAACGAATGCGGTTTGATAATAAATTTTAAAGTAGATTAAAACTAACTTAATATATCAAATTTATGTGGCCACAGAATTTACGATCAGAGTCGTCTATAGTACCGGTAATATGTATTTTAGTATTAAGTAGGTACTAGTATTTTCCGAAAAATACTTTAGTAGTGCATATTACGTAGTATAGAAGTGATTTAGTATTTATTGCAAGTAATGTGTATGTAGTAGGGGAGAGTCGGCTAATCGTGCACATGCCCTTATTTCCATAACCGGCGAATATAATTCGAAATCCATATTCAGGCGCCATCCTTTGCCAAGCTTGTGTACTATGACATGTGAGTCAGGTTGATCGCATTACTTTACTTATCAAAAATGGTCGCTTTGTTGTTTACGTATGTCGTGTACTAGTAAATGCTTCGAAAAAAATAAGCCGTAAGTATTTCCATTTTTACATTTTTTGATAATCGTGTGCGTTAATACATTGCTTAATGAGTCCTCTTGACACTGATATATATATAGAAAGAGGTGAATTATTGGCTGTCGGACAGTGTGTACTGCTTTTTGCATTAAGATACGCAGGGCTCCAAACAAAATGGACTCCCTGGGGCCTGATTAGACAATGACGGCCGTTTCGTCCTTGTTTGGACTCATCGGACTGCCATAAATCAGTTGCAACTCCCTTGACTGCGGGGCCGCCATTTCAATATCTGATGCAAAGCAAGGCAGGCATTGAATAAGCGGTACCGCCATCTCCAGGAATCAATCTTAATGCAGAGAACAGTTCACGTGAAGTGTGACGTCAAAAGATAAAAGGTAACTGTAATTAAACCACGGTGCAACACACTTCTAGTATAGGGATCGACATTTTGCGATTCCCATCTTCAGCCTACATTTCGCAGGTTTCAAAAAATAGATCGCATCGAACCCACTAGGGTGTGCGCTATTCCGTTTTTAAAGCCATTTTAAAGAAATTAAACAAAAGAAAATATATTGTCCGTACTATTATAAAGAAAGAGGTGAATTATTGGCTATCTTTTCTTTTTTTTTCTTTTTTCTTTTTCTTTCTCTATCTTTATAATAGTACGGACAATATCTTTTGTTTAATTATATATATATATATATATATATATATATATAATTTAGTCAAAAAAATGTTTCATATTGTTTTAAATAATTTAAAACCGAATCTGCCACTTTCGGTTAATCGGGCGCAGTGCGCACGATTAGCCGCCATGCATTTAGCATTGTTAAGAATGCATTAAAATAACACAGCCACACAAGAAAGAGGTTACTCTATGTTTTTAGGGTCGCTAAATCCAAATCCGAGGTCTAAAAAAGTGAGCACGTCAGAGTTTCGGCACACCCTCAAAAGAACCCATATTTACAGTGAGTCATATCGACCCGTAAACTGCCATTCCCCACTGACAAAGTGAGGGGACAGCTGGTAATAGACGAAGGGGTGCACAGCGTGCAAACCCCGGACGCTCAACGCCGTGGAGAGCTACCAATAAACTAATCGTTTACCGATAGGTACGTCCATCGGGTTTTTGAGGTACCATGGCTAGCCTACCATTTAATTTGATGTAAACATTCTTTGCCTCACTTAAAATGAAATGTGAGGTCATCCTTGTTTCTGATTCTGGGTGCTCATCAGTGATCTGGCTTGGCAATGTGACACGTTCGATGTCCAGTTATCGTGTATGTAGTAATTACTATTACCTCTATTTCTAGAGACATAAATGGTAGGTACCAGTACTTTATTTTCAGCATAATAGAACATGTGATCATATTTATTTAATTAATTATTTGATAAGGTTGTTTGTTTACTTGATGCCGCATTCCAATGGTCACTTTATTTTTGGTCAGGGTTTTGTCAAAAAAAATGGGCAACATTTCCAATGTTTATGGTTAACCAGCTTCCTTAAGAACCGTTCTCTGCAAGTGGCGATTGACGGGTTTCTCTCAGATACCTTCACCATCAATGCCGGTGTTCCTCAAGGGTCCATATTGTCGCCTACCCTCTTTTTACTGTATATTAACGACCTTCTAGTAAAAACCCAAAATCCAATTTATAGCTTTGCTGATGACAGCACACTTGTCTCATCTTTTACCTTGACTCCCCAAACATCCGCTGCCGACGCACATCTTCGCAGGCAGCATGAAGTATTGCGCCTCAACAATGATCTGGAAGAAATTTTGGCTTGGCTTGACAGTAACCAAGTCGAATTTAATGCTAAGAAAACCCAGGCAGCAGTCTTCTCCAAAAAGGTTAACATTGCAGAACCGGATATAGTCATGGCAGGACACGCAATTCCCCTGGCACCGTCTATTAATTTGCTGGGGGTCAATCTGGGAGGTAATATGTCTTGGCATGATCACGTTGCCGCAATTGCCAAGACAGCTGCACAGAAACTTGGTGTACTTTTCCGCACCAAAAGGTTGTACACACCTCATCAATTAGAATATTGCTCTCATGTCTGGAGCTCTGCACCCAAGCACACCCTTCGGCTACTGGATTACATTCAAAGGAGAGCCGTTCGTCTGATCGGCGACCCCGAGCTGACCAAGACCCTCGATAGCCTGGAGCATCGAAGACAGGTTGGTGATTTGGCTCTCTTTTACAGATATTTCCATGGCAGGTGTTCGACTGACATTGCCCACTTGATTCCACCTAGAGCAATGCAAAACAGAAATACACGGCGAACCACTGCCGCTCATCCATATGTTGTTCAGCTTAGTACTCCTCGAACTTCATTGTTCAAGAATTCTTTCATCTGGAGAACGTCATCTTTGTGGAATGATCTTCCTGAGGTCGTGTTTCCCAATTAATACAATCTTCAACGTTTCAAGACCAACGTTAATCGCTTTTTTCACACTCGCACCGCTCCCAGAGCGCCTTAAAGGATTTTTCCTACAGTGCAGGTGTTTTATCATAAAAAAAAAAAAAAAAATAATTCTTACAATAAAACAATTTGACACTACATTACTGAAATGCAAAAGTAAATAGTGGGTTGTACTCCCTTTTTAAGCCATTTACAACATGTACAATACATATCTTTACGTTTAAAAAAAAGTTGGAGGTTTTTTCTACTCCCAAAAAAGGGGTAAATTTCATGAATACGAGAGAAACAAGCAGGCCAAACTAAAAATAAATGCAGCCATAGTTCTGTATTTTTCCAGTAAATAAAGAGGCTTTCTAATGCTAAATTTATTCCAGTTAAGACATCCACTCTATTTAACATAATAAAAGTTGCTTAAAAATTAATTAAAATTTTTTTTTGTCGGATCTCGGCTACCTTAAATAACAAAATACCATTTTTTAAAGTAAGTATTCTACTTATCATTTGCCCATACAAAATTATACGCTTAAAATACTTTTTTTTTTATGTTCTTCCGAATAGCCATTTTAAAACGGTAAATTTAGAAGTATTAAAATTCCAGGATTGAATTAAGAGTAAAAATACCTTTAAAATGAGGGATCACTTAAAGGTGTTTTTTAAGAATTTACAACAATTATTGTGGTAAGCTTTAACTCTAATTTTAATGTAGTTCAGTAAAATAAAAAGTGAAAAAAAATTCTAGAAAAGAATTGCGCTCTGCTTGCTCACGCTTAAACATTTTAATTATTTTTATTTAATTACAGACTGTTTTGTTTAATAATCCCGGGTTAAATATAAACTTAGTTTAAAAACCTTCGAAATTTCAATCCCCTTTGAGTTTACAGAGGAAAATCTTCGGCCTTAAAGGCTAGGTTAATCCACTCAATTTATTGTTTTAAAGACTTTTCTTTGTGTATCAAGGGTCGAGCTTAATTACGTTTAGGAAATGCTAATTTTAAACATAACTCTTACTTTCCTTCAACCTAATACTTAAATTAATAATCTTAAGAAAGCCGTGTTAAAGTACGCCAAAGGTTTAATTTATGTGTTCAAAATTATTTATTGAAACCATTAAAAATAAATCTTAATATATCTACCATGATCCATAACCACCTCAATCCTACAAATCTCAAAGCAAGCAATAGTAATTTGTACAACAAGAGTGGATAATATGATGTCCATATCGCACGATGAAGTAAATGAAGCACGACGCCGTAGATAGAGTGCTGACACTTTCGAGCGCAATATGGACAATCCACTCTAGTTGTACAGTATATTTTTCTACGACTTTTAAAGTTCATACTTAAATTGTATAAGTAATATTTAAATCAGACATTATAAATTGTCTTTTTAGTTGGTCGTGAAGTTGTGATAATAATAAAAAAAATAAAATTTATTGATAAAAATGGACAATTTATTTTTCTAATCCATGGCCTTTGTCTGCTTGCGCAATAAACCCAAACAAACCCTTTTTTCGGTGCAAAACAAAACGAAAAACATACCTAACCTTAAAAGAATTAGTTGGAATTAATTATTTTCTAAAAATATTATAATTTCGTCTGTTTTATTTGGTTTTATGCCCTTGACTTCATTTTCCACTATTTAATGAGGATTTACCAGTTATTTTTCTATATCTGTTGCGTATAATAAAAGTTTTAAGGTTGATTGGGGTTGGATCCTCATTCAAAATATATCAAAAAATATCGCGGTGGACAAATATATTTGCATGACAAAAAACCAACCAAGGTTAGAAAAAACGTTCATTTTGTAGGTATAAAGTACATTTTATGCAATGAATCTTGTAGTAATTGTCTAGAAATAAGTGTAAAACTGAAGATTTTTGAAATAGGAAAGTGCATTTGTGCACAAATCTTAAGTTCAGTCTGAAAACAACAATACATAATCTTCAATTTTCGCACAATTTTGTACATTCTTTAGGGAAAGTTGACGCTGGGATAAATGTTTTGATTGAAATTTAAAAAAGTATATCTGATCGATTTGCATTGTTTTGAAGTATATTCTTACCCTCACTTCTGTCAAGTGTCAGAAAACGACTTTACAACGTGTAATTTGGTTTCTTTGTAATTGACCTCTGTGATTGGTCAGTTTCATATCCTAGCTAGGATGAATATGAAATCATATCCGTTCAGTTAACCGGAATAGCCCATTTTTCCAATCACTCTAGTGTAAAGGAAACAGCAAATTTCCATGTGGAAGTAGAAAAAATAAATTAATAAAAATACATATTAGAGCTTAATATAGACAAACATTGCAAAGGTAAATACATATATTATACTGTTGTATGCTTGCTGAAGAACAAATACCAAATTAATTACGTGTAAACTTATACATATACATTATACATACATATATACTCCTAGGGTGTATGTACCTACGTTAGTTAGTGTAAGTAACGGCTTTTGGCTTTTGGTTTACATTTAGATTAAATATTTTACAAAGTGGATGAAAGTTTAGGGTTAATTACAAATGTTATTTAAAAGGGCGATTAGTTTCTGTAGTTGGATTTTTTTACCCACATATTTATTTGTTATTGATTTATTTAACTTTATATTAAATATTTTATTATTTATAGTACTTACCAATTTGACATTATAAGTTTATTATAATTAATGAAAAGATAAGTATATATAAGTATACATTTTATTTAAAAAAAGTATTAACCTAGGAATTAGTATGTATTTATTTATTAAGAGTTAATGAAGTAATTTTTGAACACTTGATTTTTGTGCCCTATTAAGGAATCAGATAAATATTTCAAAATTAAATGCAAGCGTTCGGCAGACATAAAATATCACCGGTAATATTAAATTCAACAATAACAAATTTAATAAGTGGATAGCTGCTAGAGGTTTAAAAGTTGTTTATTTTACATGATAAACTAAATATATTTCTTCCTTGTAGATCGCAATATACACACAAGAAACATCATTGGCTTCAAACCCTTAAACAGACACATTCTTGTTAACTATAGCGTATAGATCTGTTTAAAATATAACCAAAACTCTGTACACTAAATTAAAGGGTGCCTAATTGTGAATTTTAAATAAAAAAATCTCAACAGGACTAAAATTTACGTAAATTAACAAGAGCGTTAGTGTTTTAATTTGAGATGTGAGAAAATTTAAATAATTACGGAATGAATTTTGTTTCGGGGAACTTTGAAAACAATTTCACAATATCAAAGGTAAAACAAAAACTTAAAGACTTGAATAACAATTTTGTTCAGCCTCGCCGCCAAGAAACTCAATAGAATTAAATTCCCAAGTATTTTACTTTGTTCCTTCCACTGAATCGTGTAATTTATAAATATATATAGAAAATTGTATTACATCTTACGACCTTGTATGAAAATTAGAGTAATAATAAAAAAACTTATTGATAGAGGAAACAAGGAACAAACATGTCTTAAATGT
The DNA here is from genome assembly GCA_935413205.1 of Polydrusus cervinus. Taxonomy (NCBI): domain Eukaryota; kingdom Metazoa; phylum Arthropoda; class Insecta; order Coleoptera; family Curculionidae; genus Polydrusus; species Polydrusus cervinus. Next base: position 10,954,377 of record OW284520.1, on the reverse strand, counting down.
AACAAACAGAAAAAATATTACTATTAGTAAATAAATCATTCTATACGATATTTTTTTAAAGCTTATTTGATTCTGAATTTATTTCACGCAAGTAGTTAAAGAACAATCAGTAGAAGTAATGGCTTGGTGTTCTATTGGTACTTAATATTTTATTAGACAAACACAATTGAATTCATTTATATTTATTGATAACTTATAATTTAATAAATTTATGCGATGTACTACAGGTGACTCAAATCCTAAGAAAAAAATATTCGGTCTTTATTTTATCTACTATGTATTTACTATCGTTCATTTTAAAAGCACTGGCGTGAATGGAGTGGGTTGGGAGAAGATACATTTTAAAAATCGAACTGTTTCAGCCTTTACTTGATGAAAATCCATAATAATATTATGAAATAAAACACTCGTGGTTTGTAATTTTCACTCGTATAATGTCAACATGATACGTGTTTCGCTGTCACAGCAGCTTTGTCAGATGTGATATTAACAACAAAGTTTCCTTATAATATAGAGGTCTTAATTGACAATAGCTATACAGAAGTTGGTAAAACCAGGTTATAAAATTATTAAGGTATTACTTTACAAAGGACAGGTAGGTGGATACTAAACTATTATGCATTGAATAAATTTAACAAAGGAGAAGTGCAATTATCCAATTGGTCATTTAATAAATTTGGTGAATTTTTTCATTTGTTGATTTCGAAAGACTAATAAATTTAATTTTAAACTTTTTTGTTCTACATGTAAAATATCAAAATTATTATTAAAAATGTGGTTTTCTGAATTTAAATGGTCTGCATATGTGGAGTGTTTATTATTTTTGGTAAAGGAATCCTGGTGAGCTTTAATTCTAGTTCTGAATGAACGACCCGTTTAACCTATGTAATATTTGGAACAAGAACCACAATTTAACCTATATACTCCACTTTTGTTGTCTTTTTAAATTTATCTTTATTGTTTTTATGATTTTACTTAAATTATTGTTTGTTTTGTATGCTATTTTTATATTATGTTTAATTAAACAGTTTCTATATTATAACTAGCTTTCCCGATGAATGTTAAAGTTTTGTACTTAAATTGATCTTTTGTTGTAGGAAATACTTCATTTATTGTCATTTTTGAATATATATTATCTATTAGTTCATGATTATATCCGTTGTTAATTGCTATTTGTTTTGAATAGTTTTGGACTTGCATTGTCTTTAATTTGTTTTACATCACAAGGTTTCAACTGGTAAGTATCTCCAGTCATCTTCAGGTGAATACTGCTATTTGTTTTATTAAGTTAAATTCTTTGGTAAAGTTTTCATTTGACATAAGAACATTGATAAGGCGGTGGACCATACTATGGTAAGCTGCTACTTTATGTTGATAGGGGTGATGTGATTTATTGTTAATTGTTGTGTCCGTGTGTAATGGTTTATGATATATTGAAAAATCAAAATTATTATTATTACGACTAATTGTTAAGTCTAAAAAATTTAAGGAATTATTATTTTCATATTCAATGGTAAATTTTATGTTAGGATGAATAGAATTGATGTAATCAAAAAATGTTTGGAGTTGTCTAGTAGTGCCAGTAAAGGAAACAAAAATATCGTCTACATATCTGTACCAAAATTGACAATATTTGAACAAATGATGCTTATGAATAATCTTTTCTAAGTTATTCATAAAAATTTCGGCCAAAAGTGGCCTTAATGGATTCCACATAATTATCAAACGGGTCGTTTGCTCAGAACTAGAATTAAAGATCACCAGGATTCCTTTACCAAAAATAATAAACACTCCACATATGCAGACCATTTAAATTCAGAAAACCACATTTTTAATAATAATTTTGATATTTTACATGTAGAACAAAAAAGTTTAAAATTAAATTTATTAGAGTCTTTAGAAATCAACAAATGGAAAAATTCACCAAATTTATTAAATGACCAATTAGATAATTGCACTTTACCTACCTGTCCTTTGTAAAGTAATACCTTAATAATTTTATAACCTGATTTTACCAACTTCTGTATAGCTATTGTCGATTAAGACCTTTATATTATAAGGAAATTTTATTTTTAATTTCACTTCTGACGAAGCTGCTGTGACAGCGAAACACGTGTCATGTTGACATTATACGAGTGAAAATTACAAACCACGAGTGTTTTATTTCATAATATGATACATTTTACACTCTTCCCTGCATTCTTAAACTTAATTCGGACACACTTTTTTTTATTGCGCGTATGCCCTCTCCGAGGATCGAACTCGGAACGTCATGGTCGAGTGCCAGTGACACACCGCTGAACCACCGCCACAGTAAACCTGATAATGTTGTGTGAGAAACTGCACTCAAAAATTGTGGTTCAGTGATATGGTGGTGTTATTTTATTTTTAGATCCAATATGAAGATTACGTATGTATGTACAATGTATATGAGTTAATTTAAGAGAGATAATTAATATTTATAATTCTATGAAGAAAAGAGAGTGAAGCTATTCTCTTCTCTTCGTCATATTCAGCTAGTTAAGCTCTGTTACTTTTTGGGAAATATATATTTAAAACGTATCAAAATTACCAATCTACCTAATAAAAAGTATATTATGCCAGGTGAGAGCCCATTATCCAACAACCAATAAATAGTCTAAAATAATTTCGAAATGTGTCACTGACTTCTGCCCTTATCTCCCCTACTGTTTCATATTTTCCAATCTTGCTATCTAACCGCCTTGAAATTTACTGAAAAATAATTTTTTTTTATCAGAATTGAACCGAGCAATATCGCGTTTCATTTTATTTAAACATAATCGGGATGTACCAGGGACACATACAAATAAATAGGTAGATATTGAAAATTGACATAATATGAGAACTTATAAATTGTACATTGAATTTTAATCGGCGTTTTCGTCCCTCATGGATTCTTTTCCATCTGACCTCTAAAATACCTCAAGTGTACAATTATAAGTAAATAGTTTTCGTGACTACATTATTTTAATATTTATTATTAACACCCTTTTAGGTAATTAATATTCTTATTGTAAGACCTTATTTATTGATGTCTGTACCTTATAAGGGACAGCATGATCCTAAGCTAAAAAGTTATAATTAGTTTAGAAACTTGATTCGCGTATTGACCCAGCTGATGCCTAATTTATAAGGTAATTTAAACTGGTAAAACTTAATCAAATAGAAATGATAATACTGATCAACTAAATTTTGCAGTTTCCTTTAAGGTTAAGTAAAATAGTGAATACAGCATATTTTCTACCCAGAATTTAAATAAGCAATTTTTTTTATTTCAATTTTTATATGTTACCCAGTTTAAACAAATAAATGCTTTTAACCTTTGCAAAATGGCTTATTTAAATACGTTAAATTGTAGTCTATGTGCATGTATGTAGTTGCCGGTAGTATAAAATAACAAAAAATTATGCACAAATCAATATAAGACATAGCTTAATAAATAATAGTTTTTAAAGTAGTTCTGTTGGCGTCTGTAAATACTACTGACATAAAATTGAATAAGTTATATGACCGAAGTTGGTGAGAGAATTGTAAATCATGTAATCGAGAGGTTCTGGGTTCGATTCCCAGCGGAGGCATACAACTTTTTCAATTTTAATCGTGTCTGTACGCCGGTAAAAACATTTTTCAATTTAATAAATAATTATTGAAAAGTGATATCGATACCTATTTTAAAGACTTAAATGCATTAAAATACTTAATACTGAAATATATCAGACCGTACAATAAGATGAGGCAAAGTGCATGGTTAATTATGCTTGTCAGATTAATTAAACAAATTTACTTGTTACATCCTGTTAGGATCACATTTTAATTAAGACATAATTTTTTAATAGTTATCTTCCTCACATTTACATTCACTTCTTCTCCATATTTTCTCAAATGACTGGCCAACAATTTTCTTTTACTTAAATGACTATTCCCATTCACTTCAGTTTTATCTTTTAACATTTTTTTTCACACAGAGATGTCAAACTTTTTATTCTACGTTCAACTTTTATAGTTCCTGGGCCTCAAACCCACATTTTTTCTCTTTCACAAAGCAACGTGTGTACCTGTTTTCTCACCGTTATACTCATTCTTACATCGAACCAACAATTTTATTGCTCAGTTAGGGTGATATCTACTGGTTTTTCTTCTTTTATTTATTCTACTGAAGATGAATGCTTCTGCATTCGAAACATATAGAGATTAATTTGCTTAAAACATTTCTATAATATAACAGTGTAGGAAGACTTTGTGTTCTTATTTCTTACCTTGTAAATTTACTTGTGTTTTTTACTATGTTTATTAAAATAGTCAAGCCAAAAAAAATAACAGCTAAACAAACTACTTGATTAGTGCTCTGCCGAATGGCGCAAAAAAAATTGCTGTCTTAAGCAGCAATATTTTAGCCACGAGTATAGCCGAAGTTGCTGATTTTACCTGATCCATCATTGCATTAAGTCTGATTTAAAGATTTCACGACCTGTGAAATATCGTCAGTTACCACGAAGGTCGTAGAAAAGACAGAAAGAAAGCCGGAGGCAGTGGTGCCAATTTTCTTGATTCATCAGTAGATCTACCGAATTTATTTATCATCTTCCGATAAACTAAACATAACGAAATGCAATTATCATATTTTCGGGTACACTGGGTTTCTGGTATAATCAATATTAACATACATTTAAAATAAAAAAGCATAATATTTAACATATTATCAAGTTTATAATAAAACCAAACTCTACCTTTAAACAATCCAAAGAAACTAATAACTTTTTTTGCTACTTTCATCCTAAATTAGTGGCAAAATTTAAATGCATGTCTGACAGTCAAAAACAATACAAAAGCATCATATTCCACGAGAAAAACATTGTTGACCAGTGTAATGTAACGTAGTAAAATCCCACAAAACATTACAGAATACTAACGAAAGTCCTGTGTGTAAGTATTTCTGGCTTTAATATGTCTTGTCCGACAGAGAATGCTAATTAGCCTTGTTTCTTAATTGCTTTAAAAACACTTTTTTGCAGACAAAATAAAACTAGACAGCAATTTATAATATGGAATAATGCATATGAATTCCTTAATGCTTTGTATGTCTTATTTTAATGGTGTTTCATGCTAGTTTGAATCTAGACAGTCATTGTCCTATGTCCCTTGTCCTTTTTTGCATACTTATTACTTAAGTCTGCATTATCAAAATTCAGTTTTAAAAGTCATTGCCGTAGGGACCTTATATGAATTAAATTTTCGTAGTAAAATCGCTGTTTATCAAAAATATTAATGTATTTAGGGAGCACAGTAAAAAATTGATATAAATGAGTTGTATTCTGTACATTAAATACTGTGTGGTTATAATATTATTTACTTGCAAAAACGAACCAACAAGTATCGTCATAAATTAATTTAAGACACGCTGCTTTCTTAAATTAACGTCAGTCGGACATCGAGCATTGCTGAATTATGACACGATGCATGTGGTAGGCGTAATAGTCGGGTCATGTTTAAACATGTTGCTAGAAAAGTACAAGGGAACTGCGTTATGAATCGCCTGGTACCCATTGTTATTTTTATCTATGAAGTTATGACATACGGACTATAAAGTATTTAACAAAAGACTACTGGAGTTACTTGAAACGTTGTTTTAAAAATAAATAAATACAATGCCAAGTGCAAAACTCTTCTATCATTCAAGAAACGTACAAAATTAAAATCATTACCGATTGTATCTTCTGTTATATTTCTTAAGATATTCTTTAGTCATAAATATAATACATTGTAAAATTATTTTACCAGTCAAGGGTAACAAAATTTTTGCCAACGACTGTTTATGCAAAATTACCTTTTACGCCGCTAGAAAAGATAAAATGAAACTTAAAACAATGTTTCAGTTTGAATATAGGTAAGATTAATTTATGTTTAGGTCACCTACACTGAAATTTTAAAGCAAAATTTAAACATTATTTGGATTTTTAGCGTGTGTCGATTTAATGAGCAAACAGCAATGAGAACCGTTAAAACTAAGCAATAAAACACCAATAAAAGGCTGCCAATTTCTTCGGAAGTCGAGTTTATTCAGACATATGTCTCGGATATCCGATGTTTACGTGTAGAGTATTGTAAAATTATATCTATAATATGGAATTATGGTGATTCCTAAGTTGATACTTCTTTTTTAGCTGTATATAGAAGGCATTAAAATAAACAACATTTTCAAATACCTTTTTTCAAAAAACCCAAAAATAAAATACTAACATTCATTTATTGCACTATGGATCAAATACGGTCCTGCCTAACTTGCCCGTTGAATAACATTAAGAAAACTTCTGGGTGTAGGATGAGCCCGCAAGGGAAAGCGTTCTGCGTATAATCTCGAAGTAGCAGCCGCACTTTGACGACACTCACCGTAAATTAGCACCATATCTACTAGTTCAATGTTTTCAAATTTTACAATTTTTACTTGTCACCAATTTAAAATGAACTTGCTTTAGAAAAACACACAGCAGCAGATTGCTAAATAAATAACTGACCACCGACCCACAAATTGCATGATTAATAAGACAAAAACAATATAAAGTATAGCAGGCTACGTTTTGATGACCATGCCGATACTTAGATTATTTAATTCTGTGTTTTGCCTATATTTAGGTTTTTTAAAAAAAGGTATTTGAAAATTTTGTTTATTTTAATGCCTTCTATACACAGCTAAAAAAGAAGTATCAACTTAGGAATCACCCTGTATATTGAATGCGCAAAATTAATGAATACTGGTAAATATATGATAACTTATTTTTGGAGTTAAACCATAGGCCCGTGCATCTTACTGATCACATCTTAAAGAGTCCCTTAGATAGAAATGGGCATATGCATAAGCCCTCTGTTTATTCATTAGAAAACATCATCTGCCAGCATTAGTATTGGCCTAATTTTTATTAAATTGATAGTTTAAGTTTTGCATTGCGGTATTTGCATTCGCAATTCCATATTGTATTTTTAATATTATGGATTCATTGTTCTTTAGCTATTAAATTTATTGTTTATACGTTAACTGATTGAATCGTGTGAATGTTTTGGCGACGCTAATAATATGTGTTGAAGTCTCATCAACTTTGATAAGTAATGAGTACGAATGAGACTGCGACTATGAGTTTTTGTAAACATAAAATCAGGTCTCTGTGAGAAATGGAGTACTTCTTTAAATTTAGGGTGTACCTAAGTTATAAGGGTAGAAATTATTTGGTTTTCAATTAAATATAGTTTCGAAACAATTTTAAAGGACCTAAAAACCGAAAGTTTCCATAAATATTTTCATTCTCCGTCACTGTGGTGGGGTTTAATTGAATGACTAACAAATTTATTCTAGTAATTTCACGAATTTCAAATTTTGTTAACTTTGCGGCCCACAATCTTCTTAATTAAAATCACAGTAATATTTTCCTAAAGTTGCATCGCTACAGGCCAATTTTATACACCCGTTTTGTTCGAATTTTCTTATGAAGACTATTTGCTTAATTTACTAATTTAAAAAAGTTATGCTTTTTATAATTTCCTAACTATATTATGTAGGTATATAGCATAACGAAATGAGATTACACCGTAGTACTTTAGTTGCAACATTTATGAGCTTAATTTTAGTTAGAGTTTTGGACAGCGATAGTTTTTCCTTTAGGCCGCCCCTCCCCTATCACCTGACGAAATACGATACATTTTATTCATCATGTTCTGTTTATCTTGAGATGATAAATTAATGCAGTAGATATACCAATAAATCGGGAGGAATGGCACCACTACCTCGGGCTTCCTTGCCAAGTCTTCTACGACCTTCGTAATAACTTATACTTATATGACTTTCTTATCTTCATATCAATAAAAAATTATTTATTAAAGTTTATGCACATACTTAATTAACACGCTGTATATTTAGATTGATAAGACAAGCTATAAAGTCAGTAATTTAAAATTAATAAAAACGAACGATTCGGGTTATATGCAATTAAATTTTTTTAATTATACAGTTGTAAAATCACAGTTATTTTTTTTAATGCTTCCTACTGGTAATGTATTAAATTTAATTGTAATTATCAATTTTAAATAGCTTTTACTAGTTTAGATATATAAATATTTAAAATGTTGTAGCAACTTTGATATTAATAATAAATTTTTTTTATCGATAAGCTAAAAGGAAAAATTAATTTTAAGTGAACTTACGATGCCTATTATTTTGATGTAATTTTACTTTTAGGCTTCCAATAATTATTTATATTTATATAAAGATAATTATTTATCTAAAATAAAATAAAGGCAATAAAATTAGCAAAATAAAAAAAAGAATGGTTAATTAAAAAAAATTGGAATGTACAATTAATATTTTTTAAATAAAGCCAAACAGAAATAATAAATTATAGAAAAATAAAAATTGAAATGACAAATGGCTAAAATTTTATACAGATTTAAAAATATTGACTTTCAATTTGAAACCTTCACTTTTTTAATTTAGAAACGCCCATATTTCTTACACCGCAAACATGTTGAAAAATGATAAAATTCATCGACATAAAATATTAAACACTTTTCTGAGTTTTCGGATTTTTTGTAATATTTTTTATATTTTCGCTGGAATTTATTTTTATCTTGAAAGATGAAAACAATATTTCATTGTGAGCGGTTATAAAAGTTTATTTTTGTCTTTACGCAAGGTGCCTTACTGAAAAGTTTGGTTAAAGAGGATATTTTGATGGTGCACTAGAACTACAAAAACGTGTAATTTTTAATAACTAGTGGTTATTAATTTTATTAAGTTTGTTATACAGTGCAATTTAAAAGGAAAAATATCGTTTTCAATAAATAAAATTATGGGCTTATTATATAAAATTAGTGGGAGTTTCACAAATATTTAATAAAAGTTAAATTTTGACGAAAAGTTATAAAGTTTACAACATACAATTACACAAAGCTGTTTTCTGTAAAGTTTCAATGTACAGTTGTGTTCATAAATCTATAATACACATGTTTTAGTATAATGTAAACTGGTCTTCAAAATCGTCATCAGATGTCTCCCTGACAATGACTGGCAGGCAGTGTCAGGGAGACATCCGTTATTTTGTGTCAACTTATTTAACGTGATTTTGAGACAAATAAAATGCCACAGCTGAACACAGTTCAAAAGGCACAAGTTATTGCCTATGTGCAAGATGGTATGCCTGTGAGAGACGTCGCACAAGTAATGCATGTAAATAAAAACACAGTTCAGAAAATAAAACATCGATGGGAGATACATGGAACATTAGATAATAAAAAGCCGACGGGAAGGCCAAGGGCTACGACCCAAGAAGAAGATAACGCTCTCGTGCATTTTTTAGAAGAAAATCCATTTACGGTAGCGGTAAAAGCTATGGCAGAAACAGATTTTCCAGCCTCAAGATCCACAGCATGTCGAAGAATAAAGAAATCACCCTTAAAAAATTATGTTGCTGTAAAAAAAACTATTTTAAGGCAAGAACATAAACAAGCTAGAATTATCTTCGCACTTAATAATATCTTGCGGGAAGATTGGAACAGGGTAATCTTTACTGATGAGAAAGTTTTCCAATCGTCATTCAATGGCCACATTAGAGTATATAGACCTCGCGGAACTAGATTTGATGAAAAATACACCAATAACTCGGAGAGATCTGGAAGATTTTCAGTAAATGTGTGGGCTTGGCTCAGCTATCAAGGTCTGGGAGTTTGCTGGGTAATTGAAGAAAGGTTTACAGCGCTCAGTTACAGAAACATTTGGGAAAATGTTATGCTGCCTAGTGTTTTAGAACATTTTCCTACTCATAATTTCATACTTCAACAAGACAACTGCCCAGTTCACAACGCAGGAATGGTGAAAGAATGGTTTCAACAAAACAATATAGAAACTCTATTGTGGCCTTCAAAAAGTCCCGACATAAATATAATGGAGAATGTGTGCCAATGTGGCCAACAAAAACGAGCTAATAAGTTTTTTACAAGAAACATGGGATGAACTCAGTGATAGCCAAGATTTGATAAGAAACCTTTATTTCTCCATTCCTAATAGACTAAATGAAATTTTAGGGCGAAATGGAGCCATGACTAAATATTAACTTGTTAATATATTTGTTTTTTTTAATAAACTATATTTTATAATGTACCTAATTTAGTTGACTAAGGTTGAAAACAGTCTTGGAGGAACTAGATTCCACCTTAAAAATCAACATACTTGTTGTACTACTTTTTTTTGAAATGTGGCGCACTATAGGCAGGTTTACATAATTCAAAACTTGTCCTACTTTTTTATGAACACAACTGTACATATTAAAGTATACCAAATGAAGAGTACATGGAATAAAGGGGAAAGCTCAGTTTTTAAACATAATGAGAGTACCAATAATAAAATTATACTACTAGGTATTTAAGAAATAAGGTGGAACAGTCTCGTTAACCAAGTTTGATTAATATGAATTGTAAAGGGTGCCCAAAGTTTAGTGTCAAACATTGCAAACTTTAAATCAATTTATTTTTCTTATTTCAAATTGGAACCCCTGTATATTATTATGTCATTCGTAGCAGAATTATAAATCAAACTTTGTTATAATTACAACCCTATGGTAATTTATAACGCATCAAGACTTATTTGCAGAAAACTCATTTTATCCACTATTCCACTAGTCATTATTATAAATAAATATCGAAGGTGGCTTTGCAAAACAATTTATTGGTATTAAAGTTTAATAAAGTGACAAAAGCTCATTTTGACTTTAGTTATTATATAGTTTCAAATACTGTAAGATTTTAAATAATTATTTACAATAAACTTTAGTAAGCGTTAATACCAATAAGTTGTTTTTCAAAGCCACCCTTGATATTTATTCATAATAATGACTGTTAAAATAGTTGATAAAATGAGTTTTCTGCAAATAAATCCCGATGCGTCAGAAATTGCGACAGGGTTGTAATTAGGACAAATGTTTAATTTTTAATTCTGCATTAAATGACATAATATTAAACAGTGGTTTCAATTTAAAATAAGACAAATAAATTGATTTAAAGTTTGTATAGTTTGACACTAAACTTTGGACACCCTGTACACTTCGTATTAATCAAACTTGGTTAACGAGACTGATCGACCTTATTTATTAAGTCCTATATTTTTATTTTTTATTATTTTTTAAAACAAGTGGTGCAAAACTGATTTTTCTTAGTGTTTATTTTTTTTCTATTACTGAACCGATTTCATTAAAATTTTGGGGGTATGTAGGCAACTATAAGAGGCATCCAAATAAGTAAGAATATTAATGGCATATAATCTAAAAAAATAGATTCTTATGACGTCACACTTTTTTGGAACACCGTGTATAAACAAAATTATTTTTCTGAGGTGCGCCCTAAGATACAGGTAAAGGCAAAATATCAAAATCCTAACTTAATTAATAAGTAAGCTATAGAACACGGGAGTTTAAGTGCAAGACCCTGTATAAAAACGTAGGAGATGCGATTATTGCATAATAAAACAAGAACGCTGTCACGGTGCCGGTGTCATGTTGCTTTCACAAAATAGTGAAATTTTCCAGAACGTAATAGAACACATAAACATAACAAACATACAAGCATTTGCTTAATTGTTAATTAGTTATAAAATAATTTAATTACAGAGAAAACCTAAACGACAAAGCTTGTTAAATGTAGTTTTAAATCGTCCTTACCCTATTTCCAGCAACTGCATCTAGTTAAACAAGAAATCCATTAAAACAGTTTGTTTCACGCTGTCCAAAACAATGTTCCACTTTAAGAGGTTTACCCTATTCATTAGAGAATTTCCTAATTACTAAATATTATTAATTTGACGTTTTATACAGGTGCTACACGGGTGTTTACAATAGCATTAAACCATTTGTCGTAACTACCTTATAGCGGAAATTTGGTGTTATAATGTATTTGTAGTTAGTTTTTCTATTAGGCTAAGACAAACGAAACAAAATAATACATACGTGTTTTGTTATTGTTATACATTTTTTGTTACTTTCAGAAGTAAAGTAATGCTCAAATCATTTTCAATAAATAACACCCTTTTTTCTGATTTCTCTCAGTCCCAAGCTCCCATCACAATTTGAATTTCAGTCATTTGCTTTTCTGTTGAATAAATCTCTTTATTATTTCGAACATCAATTCTAAGCAATCTACAATATTAGTTTTAAAGTATATACTCTATATTGATTTGTTTAAAGTAAATAAGTGTATTATTCCATATTGTACTGCTTTAAAAAGCAGGAAAACTGATAATAATCAGTTTTCCTACTGCAGAACGTCTGGGAGGGAAATAATTAATGTAGTCGTCGAAAGTGGAAAGAAGTTACAAAAGTTTTAAATAAACTAGATGTCAAAACCCTACTAGTGGCGAGGGAGTAATATTTTGAGGGAATAATAACCATCATTGCGAGTAGTGTACTTTACTTTATCTACGACTAATTTATTAATTTGAAATTTGAACAACTTATTTGTTAATAACAATAAAATTAGTAAGAATACAACTAATAAATTGAATTGGGTTTTAATACAAATATTTGGAATTTTGGTTGCTGTAAAGGAAGAAGATGCTTCATATCTGGTTAGCAATAGTATTTGCTTTACCTAGCTCTGTAGATCTTCAGCCCCCATAACGCGTTAATGTACGTACAGAAAGGCAGATGATCTGCGATAACAATAGCTGGTACAACTTTAAGGGTTTGGCAAGTTTAAATATTTGTTTATCAATACCTACTTTTGCATTTTTCCTATTGTACATTTGAATTTCTGATAATTTAGAAAGACCGCATTGATTTTTATACATAACGAACGGAGATGGATGTACTTCTTGTAAAACGTACTATTTATGGTAAATGTTTGTACAATTTTGGTTTTAATCTTGGGTATTGTTATTGTTTGAAAATCCTTCCATCTTCTATATTCATTTGATAAAGCCCGTTTGAGCGGCATGGGCCTATAAATACAATAATTAATATAATCTGAAGCAAATAAGAATATGAGTTTTGGAATAGATCAGATTAAATATGTATGTACCTTATGCAAAAGAAAAATTTCATCAGTGGAAGACTTTCTTGCTTGAAATCCTTCATATTTTCTCTTTTCAAAAACGCTCGCAGGTTACCATATTTTTCTATGTAGATCATCGTAACGGTTTATTTTCAACATAGATTTAATTATTGAATATAATGACCATAATGAAGATGGATTGTATTTTGCACTTAATTCAGTGAAATAAGCCAGCAAAATATTTTCAAAAAATCAGTTTGTGTTTTTTTCAAAAACGCCATTAAAGGTTGCTTGCGTTTTAATATAAACGGAATTCGATGTTTCCGATATTAAGCTAGATATGGTTGCTGCAGCTTCCAAAAGTATACCAGTAAAACACTTTTCATTTTCATCCATCTCTAGACATTTCACAACACTACACGTTTGACACTGACACGTTTGAATTTGTGTTTCCATGGTAATATTTAATTTGAGACATGTGATTGGAGTACAAAAGGAAATACGGACTAATCATCCCTTGTTAGTATTCCATAAGGAAATAAGATATTATGGCGGTATACTCGAAAAATCACGTATGTAATATATAATACTTATACAGTGTGTCCGCGGATGGGGTCCCCAAGGGGGAAAAAATCTTTATTATTCATTTTACGACCAAAACTTATTCTTTATAAAAAGTTCTGCTTGTTGAGAAAATAAATTTACGATAAAAAAAATGTCAGATCAGATGTACAGGGTGTTAATAAATTAGGAAAATATGAAAATGCTTCAAGAGAGTACTATTATTTATTATTTTTTACAAAAATTTTATAAAACAAAGTTGTTTATAAACTAACGTAAAGTCTAACTCCAAATTTTGAAATAAAAATTCGAATTTTTAAAATTAAATATTAATATTAACATCTATAGCGTGTTGATAAGACACATTTCCAATACCGTAACATTGTATTAAATAAATACGTTTTTTTTTGGTTAACATTTTCGGAAATGCCTTTACGGAAATAGAATACTGACGGATGTAAATAAAATTCTGACATAAACATGAACGTATACAAAATCTGGATTTTTTGGTAAAATGAAACTAATTAAGTGAAAACAATAATTATTAATATTTTATTTTCGAAATTTATTTCAAAATTTGTATTCAGACTTTACGTTAGTTTATAAAAAACTTTGTTTTATAAAATTTATGTAAAAAATAATAACTAATGGTACTTCTCTCCTGAAACATTTTCATATTTTCCTAATTTATTAACACCCTGTACATCTGATCCGACATTTTTTTATCGTGAATTAATTTTCTCAACAAGCAGAACTTTTTATAAAGAATGACTTTTGTTCGTAAAATGAATAATAAAGATTTTTTCCCCCTTGGGGACCCCATCCGCGGACACACTGTATACTAGTCGTAGATAAACATATTTATAAAGCTTTCTAAAACCAAAGTTAGTAACTTAAAATACACATAGTATATAGCGAATAATTAAATTGTGCCTAACAAGTTAATAAATATAAGATGGGGTAAAATATTTCATTAAAACCATTATTGTCCACAGTAACGCTTTCTCTTGGTTTTGGGGTCAGAAGTGGTGTGATTATCTTTACTTTTGCAATTATAAGGGTTTAAAACCAAATATTAAACGTTAATAGACTTGTACCATGGACCTGCCAATTAAAAAGCAATGCATACCAAATTTCTTGTTTTGAATCAAGTATAATTATTTTTGGACCAAGTATAATTTTTGTTGTTATACAAAGCAAAAAGAAAAAACATAATTCACCATCATTGGCAATTTTAATACCCTTTAAGGTGCTCGCTCACTGGGCCGAAGCGTCGCGTCCTAAAGCGGATTTTTTCCGCTTAAAAAAGTAACATGTAAGTAAATAGATGCTCGCCCGTGAACCGTTAACACTAGTTTTTTGGTTAAACATGGTAAATCGTAAGTTGGTTTCTTTGGATAGAGAATAAAAAACTAAGATAGGGAGGTGAAAACCATTTTTTTTAAGATGAACCGTTCCAATGTTACAGCCTGTCAAAGTCTAAAAAGGCCATATTTTAAACGTCAATATCGCAAAAACTATTGAGTTTAGACATATGACATTTACAAAATAGGCGTAGAATTTTGTGGGGAATCAGAAAATAATACCATATATAGGTTGTTCTATTTAAAAAGCAGCTTACGGAAAACTGAGGGATGTCTTTAAATCAGATATTCCCATATGCTTAAAGAGGAAGGTCTTTGATCAGTGTGTACTCCCGGTTTTAACATATGGAGCAGAAACACTGACCCTTACCAGAAAGGTCATAAACAAAATCCAGGTGGCACAGAAAGCAATGGAGAGATCAATGCTGAATATATCCCTCAGAGACAGAGTTTAAAACCATATAATCAGGGAAAGAACCGGTGTTAAAGACGCAGTCGAAAGAATTACAACACTGAAATGGAACTGGTCAGGCCATATTGCCAGAGTCAGAAATGGAAGATGGACCAGAAAAATTCTAGAGTGGAGACCTAGACACGATAAGTATCGAAACCGAGGACGTTTCCCAACAAGATGGTCGGACGACATTAAGCGCATACAACAAAACTGGATGCAAACTGCACAAGACCGAAAACAATAAAATTACTTACGGGAGGCCTATGTCCAGCAGTGCAATGATGATGATTTCAAAAACCCAAGTTATATTCGCCACGTTTTCTTGGGCTACCCCGTATATTCCAATATAATTTAAAAATGTACACCCCAATGGTCTCTACATCTTTTGTATTTCAAATTTTTTACTTAATTCTTAAGATAGAGGCGAAAAGGAACTTTACTATATCGTTGACTCACCCTGAATAACAATATTGGCATTTATTTTACCTTTCAAACAAAAGTTTAAAAAAACGTTATACAAGAGTTTTACATAAAACTTTTATATAAAAATGTGAAGTCTTCACACTCTAAAAGACACTTTAAAAGGATATTTTACCAACTTTCTTGCAAGTAAATAGTTTTATGTCTTACCATGATAGATTATAGGAAGCCTGGGATTCTGGTTAAACGAAAAGTAATTAAACTGGCAGCATGTTGTTAAGAAGTATCTAAGAAACAAGCTTAACGTTCTTTATTGGAAAAAGCTTGTATAAGGACAAAGCAAGTTTGTAGAAATAAAATGCTTCCTTAAATTGGTATTTACTTAAAAGAGGCCGATTGCAAAGCATGCAATGAATTAAGTATGTTTTTAAATTTCTTACCAACTTAAAAAAAAATTTTTTTACTAAATCTCCTAAATTTTTATTAATTTCATTGAAAAAAATCTCACACACACACAGAAAAATTTAAATTAGTGAGCACACGATACGTAACATTCATGGTTGTGGTTCTAGGTCTTATAAACTTTAACACTTCGAAGTATTCCCACTTCTACTACTCCGTAGTTGAATTTCCATCAAGTAGCGAAATCATCGATTGAATACTTATAAGTATTTATATTTCTACACCACTACACTTTGTTATTTAGTAGTAAGAAATAATCTATGATTTTTTAAAATGAATTTACCGTTAATAAATAAATACATTGCTTGAGCCGGTGTGTTATATTATTTTTGTTTAAAATATAAATAAAAGTTTGCATTTTAGTTAATTTTTGACATATTTAGCTAGAACAATAAGTAAAATATTTCGGAGGTTAAAATTTAAGACCGCAATGAATTTAGAACTTTAACTAAAACGGTCTTTCCTGTTTTCAGTGCTGAGAAGTTAGTAGTATTCTATAACCAACTTTTGAGCGTAGTAAAGTTATACAAGAAGACAGGTAAGCAAGTTGTTACATTGTTATATTATGTTACGATTATAGTCTACACAGCTAAGTTTGCTTTTAAACTAAGATCAGTTTTCATAAGTTAAAATTGATAAAAGTATGTTTTATATATATAACCATAGTAGCATAAAATGTCTAGAAAATAAATAGCATTAATTTAATTTTAGATTTTGTACAACTAATCTATTTTGGTTTCTGGTTCAGGAGTATTATTACATAAGGAAAAATGGTTAATCAACAAAGATGGCTAGCCTTGAGGTATTGGTCCTAGTTTGAAATAAGAAAGGTGAGAAAACATCATACAGGTAGGCATTTTTGACAAATATGTAAATTATTTAGTTGAACCTATCCAAAATGGCTTGCAGTAACCCAGTCATGTGTAAGCAAATTAGTTAAGCAAATTAACGAAATGGGATGTGTAAAAGACAAACTTAGGTCAGACAGACACAGCTTGAAAGGCTCTGGATATTATAATTGATTTATTGATCACTTCGACAATTTGCCTTTGTATAACCAATCACTAGAAAGATTATTTAAAAGAAATAAGATGCACCCTAGTTCAGGAGCTGACTGAAGATGACTTCGATAAACGACATGAGGTTTGCGAAATTCCGATGGAAAGATTTAATGAAAATTCTTATTTTGCATATAACATTCTTTTTTCTGATGCAGCTACCTTTATGCTTAACGGCACCGTCAATAGGCATAACTGTAGATATTGTTATGCCATTAATCCCCGAGGGACAGTTAAAGAACAAGCATACAATATGGTTAACAATAAACTATGATTTTCTTTTCTGTGTTTTGTAATGATTGATTGAAAAAATGTCAGTAAGAATTCCTAATCACTCTATCGATTTCTTTCAGCAAATTAAAAATAATCTATCCCCTACAAATTCATGTTTAACTGAATCTAGATCCATTTATAAGCGCCTACAACGAAAGAAAATAGTTTAAATTAGTTAAATTGTTCCACTATTCTGCAAAGGAAGTAAAAACCGGGGCTTTCACTCAACCCGGAAACATTTCATTAAATAAAATGGTGTAAGATCAACTGATATCTGTGCAGGAGGAAGTATTGCATTTGTTTCTTTCGAAAAATAATGACTTGCCATTGAACTTAACACATCCATCCACAGGTTTTTGCCAGGAAAATTCGTTAGCCAATTCTAAAGGAGAAAAGAAACGCAACGAGGTTTCCGATCAATAAAAAAGCGTAGCTAATATGTTCTAGTTTTATATAACTAGGTCGTGAATTAACATGCATGCAGAGATTTCTTTGCAATAAAAGTTGAGTTTGAAATTGGTGTTATTTATAACGTCCATTTTAAAGGTAGCAGGTGGCATCAGGGGCGTGCCATTACATGTACAGAAAAATATATATTTTTAGGACCATTTTTACTACTAATGCTTCCAAAATTGTTTAAAATCTACTTTATATCACTTTTGAATTCAGCGCCACAACTATTCTGATGGTTACACAGTTCAGCGTCAACACTTTATAACCAGTTAATCTAAAATTATTTTTAAAATAACTGTACTAAACCATATTTATAGAGAATACTATTAAAATAATTTTATTAGCCAAGCATTTTCTATAAATTTAAAGTTTTTTGTTGACTAATTTTGAGGGAGGAGTTTAGAAGTGCCTGGTACATGTGCTTTCAGAAATGAAATGTTTTTTGGTTAACCTCTTAGAAATATCTCAACTTTTACAAAATCAAGAAGAAACCAAGCAGAATTATACTGATACTAATTTTTATAAATTTCATTACCAATTTATCGCCTGCAGTGTTTTTTTTAGTGACACAACCCAAAATGTTTGAATTGATAAAATTTTAAAATAATTTATTTTCCCCAGGTTTAGAGCAGGTTTCCTTAAAGCTCATTTACCTGAAAGTTAAAAGGAACGGCTTTTATATTTTCTCGTTCATGGAGTCGGCATAAATCTTATTTCCATGTAACTAGATTTATACGTATAAGCAATTTGGAGACTGTTTTAAAAAGCAAATACCTGTTAATTTTAGACTCTTTTAGATTTTAGATAGAGTATCTAAAAATAGTATGCAAGATTTTATAAAAATTATGTTATTTCCGATTTTTCAGAAAATTGTATTCTTGATAATCAATGTGTAATATATTTTATCTACATGTAAAGGAAACAAATCCTAGGTTTTGCTATGAAATCCCAGAAATCATTCCTGGGACAATAATCTGTTACACAGACGGTAACAGGAGATAAACGTTTACTGCTCTCTGGGCAAGTCTTCCATAGTGTTCCAAGCGGAAATTTACGCCATCCTACAAATGTGTGTATGGAAATAACAGGAGGAGTACTTTAATAAGCGAATCCACATATTCTCTGATGGTTAAGTAACCCTTAAAGCATTAACGTGCAACATGGTGACATCAAGACTGGTATGAAAATGCCAAGACGAATTGGCACGAAGATACCACTGATACCAGTACAGCAAATGAAAGAGCCGATGAATTTGCAAAAAAGTATTCATAGGTCCAGAACCAGCACTGGGAGTCCCGAGTACAGTAGACAGGAATTGAACCATAGTAAATCATTTATTGGGAATTCAGACCCGAAACTAACGAGACAGCTACTTCTGATGAGAAGGGATCAGCTGAGACTTTTTATAGGTATTCTGAGAGGGCACATAGCTGTTCAAAAGCACCTACACCGAATTCAACTATACAACGGAGACCTAAACTGTAGACTATAAAGGGAATCGGTACATGAAATAATTTGCCATGGCAACAAATACACAGGCAAACAAAACTACGACCAGAGGATATCCCGACCCTTACAAGTTAGCGTAAGGAGCTGGGATTACTGAATCATTCAAACTAGGATGAGCACAATGGGCCAAGTGCATCCGGAATATAAACGGACCCTCAGAAAAAGGGAGAGCAAATTTCGAAGTTGCCTCAAGAGAAAAAGAGGTAAATTTTTTCTTGGAGAGATCACTGATAATTTTTTTACTGCTACCTTTAGGTTAGGCTGTAGTAAAAATCTTAGAGAATTTATAACTCAGATAATTTTTTAAATTAAGCAAAAATAAAAAGTGACGAATACAACAATCAATTCGGACATGTTACTTTAAAAAAATAAAATTAGTTTAAGCTATTTTTTTGAAAATAAACCTGAAAATGGCGTGTCAAGTAAAAATTTATGTCAGCTATTAAATTTTAATATAAATATAAAAAT
Organism: Polydrusus cervinus; assembly: GCA_935413205.1. Taxonomy (NCBI): domain Eukaryota; kingdom Metazoa; phylum Arthropoda; class Insecta; order Coleoptera; family Curculionidae; genus Polydrusus; species Polydrusus cervinus. The sequence continues at coordinate 10,934,314 of OW284520.1, read as the reverse complement.
CTTTAGTTTCCCATCGTTGGTTTGGAACGTGTGTATTTATCACACAATTTGTAGTTTGTTTTTCAAAAGTAATTTGTCAATTGTCATCTAGTGCCATTCTCAAAAAGAAAAATGCTTGTACCTATTCACAATCTGTTACTTTCGCACTAGTGTACGTCATTTGTCTTTTGATAAATTTGTTGAAACAGACCTTTCTCAAGATATCCCTGTTAAACTTGATAAAATATTATGTTTTATGTTTGTACTTACTGAAGGATGGCAGGAGTGTAGTGAACGCATCTTCTTAACTTACCTGAAATAAAAAAATAATAGTTATTCTCTGTTAGTAGTGTCATCAATAAATATTTATACAACATTTTAGATAATTTATATAGGTGCAAACCTTAAGAGTTTTATATTTATCATCGATAATTATTAGTTCTTTTTTATATAAAGCCGTAAAATGAAAATAAAAGTTATTTTTGGAAATTAGTGTGAAATGTTTAGAGTAAATAGATTTTATAATTTAATTTTAGATTACAGTACAAAACTCAATTTTTAGACAAGAAGCTTTCGAAAGAAAAAAATTCATATCATTTATGTATAAAAAAACAACATTTACATTTTATATACTTTATTGTGAAATGGAATTGTAAAAATTACTTATTCGAAGAATTGTTTTTCTAAATTGAAAAGTTTACTTAAAAAATTGGAATAAGTTTTTAAATTTCATTTTCAAATAACGAGTTTTCATAAAATTTTCCCAATTTTTCATGTAATCTTACGTCAGAGGGCAAAATACATAGCGCTTAACGCTTTTTACTATTAAATTACACAAGTTTACATTGGACTTTTAATTTACTAATGTTCTTTTTTTATACAAAAAGAGATCTTTCGATGACAGTATCCCCTTAACAAATATGTCAATTTTGTCTCTAGTGAAAAAAAACTTCCATACCGTTAACTTTCATCGTTAGTGATAAAAGTAAAAAGTTATAATTTCAGTTACTTCTAGCTTCTAATATAGTACTTTAGAGACTTTAATTACTTATAACACAATATACCAATATTTTGTAGATCTTTATTCCAGATTCAAAATTACTGTCAGCAAAGCAGCGGATTGTACAAAGTCAGAAAAAAAATACTTGAGAAGAATACTATGTTGTTATTAGATTTTTAAAAATACAGTGTAATTGTTTCCTCTAACTTTGTACAACCCGCTGCACTCTATATAAAAGCGTGTTCATACAAAAGTATAGTGTTTCACTTGTCAAAAATGTTATTTACGTCACTTATCAAACCCGGTATATACTATTCTGTCTAGAGTATTGTAAAAATAGGTAGGTACTATAGTATAAACTTCACATAATTGTATTATAAGTTTTATAATTTTTTTAAGATTAATACAAAAATATAGTACCTAGGAATTAAATAACATTTATTTGTAGATTAAATGATCAAATTTGATAAAATGTTTAGATTTCTGTGCGCTCTGTATTATGAAACATAAAATTGGTAGCAGTTTTTCATTAACGACCAATAAAAAGACTCCATTTTGAGCTTTTAGTGGTAATTTAAGAAATAACGTTTTTAATAATGTAGCAGCAAAGTTGTTCCACATATTTCCAGTGAGCAAAACAATATTTGTCATGAAAAATTTATGAGAAAATCCTAACATTCACACATATAGCGTGCTTTATAAAAACAATATTAAATTAAACTAAATTAGATTAATCGTAATTAAGTTAATGACTTTTGACCATTTATGTTTGGTTTACGTGACATAATTTAACAATTTGTATTAAAGCATTATTTATTAATTCCCTTGCGGAAAAACTTTTATTAGAAGGAAACCACTAAACATGAATTGATAAATAATTTTTACAATATACTATAAGAAACGTAATTTTACATAAATAGTGATTGTCCATTCTCCTACTATTGACTGATGATGTAAATGATTGTTTACAATGCCATTTAATTGGAAATTATATTTTTCAATTAATATTGTCTCGAGAATATTTCTCAGGTATTAAAGTCTTCATCCTTTTGGTCTCACTGCTTAATGACTAAAGCCATGTTGAAAGTAAATAGCAATATATGAACATTTTAAAAACTAAGCGTTTCCGACAAAAACTGATCTAAGCCAAAAATACTTTATTCCTTATAAAATCATTAATATTGGCGTGGTAAGCGTGCAAACTAGTATGTTGATTTGTGCTGTGTTGGTTTAACACTTGTAAATATATATTTAAATTTAGATTAAGAGTTCAAGCGTGGGACGAAAAATTAGGTTGCAATTGGATTTTTAGATCCGAGCTCCTAAGCTTGGGCCAGGCTGCAACCACGAGCTTCTAAGCTCGGGCCAGGCTACAGTCCCGAGCTCCTAGGCTAGAGCCAGACTGCATCCCCCCCCCTTGTCTGTGCCATTGCCTATGACAATATATAACATCGATAATTTAGATATTACATTCGTAATGAACATTCCAATTACAAAAACTAATACTCCTCGAACTTTTACTGTAGTTGAACCATTTTATTTAAATTTGTACCGAAAATGCAGAGCTCTACAGCCAGCAACTATCAGAGATCGTCGAATTTTTATCAAATGTATGAATAAAAATTGTGCTAAACATCCAATTAGTATCAATTAAATTTTTAAAATTGGAAAATAGGATAGGAAGATAGTTTCCAAAAGCCGTTTTGTGACGTTGTCGTTCATTTATTTATTATTGTTTCTATACCCTTTAAGAAATTCATATTTCTGGTTGCTCAAATTCTACAATAAATTTTAATGGTAATAAGAAAAGTTGTACCGATTCTTGTATTTATTTTTTTGTGAAAAATACTTAAGTTTTAGTTTTATAAAATGGCATTAGATACTGACAACAAACGTTTAAAAATCGACTTTAGATAGTTTTTATTGAAAAATATATTTAAACAAGTTTAGGTTACGTTGATTTAAAATTTATATCGAAATCAAAATATAGATAAAAGCCTAATTTTTCAATTTATCTAACCCCCAATAGTAGATATCTAATAATATTTTAGTGCTAGTACTATCGTTTTATGACAATATTTATTATACCTGGTAAATGTGGCGATAAAAATTATTATAGCCAGTTTTAAAATTTTATTGATATGTATGTACTAGGTGATATGAGTCTTTTAATCTTGTTATATCAATTGTGTACATGTAGGTACATTTTGTCGTAAACAATGTAGTATATTGGAATACTATTTTTTACATAATACTTTATGCTGTGCCCTGAAAGGTATCTACTAAAACGATGTATGACTTATTAAAATTTAATAAGGTAGTAAACAGTCACTTATAAATATGTATATTAAGTAAATATAGGTCTTAATAATCCCAAAGATATAACACGTTTTATTACTGTCATATACCAAGACCCTGTTACTTAAGGAAAATGCCATGTATGATTACAGGTTATTTGCTGCAATATCACGACGCGGCGTAAGAAGTTTTTTGCCTTTTGTTTGACATTGTGTTTAAAACTTTTTTTTATGGAAGAGTAACATGCAAAGGAATATAATTATAACGGTAGATATTTCTATACTTGACGAATCTATTTTAGTTATGCACAAAGAGAAGCCGTTCTTTCCATGGATTTGTTTGCTCAACAAATGTAAAATGGAGGCTATTTTTAAATTTCAAAGGGTGTTTGAAGATTAATTTTTATTGCATGCAATTATTTTAAGAGTTGCTACTGCAACTTGAAATTTACGATGGTGTTTAGATACGCATTTAATGTTTTAAACAAGCCAGAAACTTGCTGTAAGAAATCGATTAAAGAGCTATGATTTATATTCCGTTAAAGCATAAGTTAAGATGTTTGACTTTTAGAGTATAAGTAGTTAAATTTAACTATAAAAAATTATATTTGCAAAAAAACTTAGATTTGGCGAATGTTATGTTATCGTATTTCACTGACATGCCAATTTAACAGGTGATCCTTAGCTGCGCATTAATTTGCATGTGTAGAAGTGATTCCAAGTCGATTCTTAGAGTCATTCGAAAGGTTTTTTTTCAAGAAATTTTATATCAACCTCTACATTTGGCGCGATGTATCTGATAAATTATTTCACGTAAGAAAACATTTCTAAACGCAAAAATATTTATAATGTACGGGGTGTCTCATTTTCAACGCTTTTATAGGGTATCTCCGTTATTGCTAGTGCTATCAAAAAAGTAATAAAGGTGTCATGTGCTCTTTTTGAAACAAACTTAAAATGGTAAAATCAAAATTTAAAAATATTCGTAGGCTTAAAAAAAAAACGGAGGAAAATAAAAAAAATTGACAATTTTAAAATTATCCTTTATTTACTAGAGATACAGAAAAATGAACGATAGAAAAGTTTTGGATTTGCATTGTCTTTATTTGTTTTATATCACAACGTTTCAACTGATCTCCAGTCGTCTTTAGGTGAATACTAATACTATACAGAAAAATGTTTTATACATAAGTTTCTTTATAATGATTGTTAAATAATCTGCTATTTTCAGAATAAGTATACGGGGTCAGGTAAAAAAAATTATCGAACATAATCCTATTCTTTTAAATCACCCTGTATATTTTAATTTAAAATGATAGCATTTCGGTATAGCGAACATAATATAAATTTTGCGCCATTGTTCGTTTTTTTCACTTTCAATATAAACTGATTATATCAAATTTTTCAAAATGTTGATAAGTCATTTTCACAAACGAATATGTAAAAATGAAATTGATGTTAAATGTTAATTACAACTAAAATGTCAACATAGTTGTTTCTAGGATATTAGCTTTTGTTTCATAGCCTAAGCTGGTTTAAAGTAATAAAGTTTAAATAAATCGCCTAGAAAAACAATATCATATCATTTTAGATTAAAATATACGGGGTGTTCTATTTAAAAAATGAGGTTAGGTCCGATAACTTTTTTACCTGACCACGTATACTTATTCTAAACGGCAGATTATTTAATAATCATTATAAAGAAACTTCTGTATAAAACATTTTTCTGTATCTCTTTTAAATAAGAAAACATGGGGAACATATAATGAACAAATTGGCGCTACACTGTAAAATTATTTCATGTAAAATTACTTCTTCGGCTTGAAGCTTCAAGTGAAATTACCTAGTTATAGATTTAGGTTCATTTAAATTTACATTCACGTTTTGGTAAAGACGGATGATTTTTCGCGAAGCCTAAAAAAGCAATTACATACCTGTATTTTTTTGGAACTTTCAAAAAAAAATTACCTTTCACTTTTATTATTTTAAAGTTAAAAAATAGAGTTAAGTTGTTCCAATTCATAAAGGTCTTAAATATTTCAAAAATATACGTTATACAAGGCATTAGTGGAGTTCAACTTCGTATTTATAAAATAGGTCAAATGTGGATTGGTATTTTACATTTCCCACGCGGTTTAGATATACATATTATGTGTATCACATTAACATTATGAAATTTCGAGACTTTTTTAGCATTTAAATTGATGGATGTGTTCATAAACTCATTTTAGCCAATCCCTTGACATTTTTTTATTCGATTTAAGGGGAATTTAAAAAAAAAGGCAATTCCCATGTTGATTAAAAAACGAACAATATTCGAAAATGACAAGTTTAAAAGTTTAGCCGATACTGTTTTACGATTACATTTTTCGAGGATCGAAAGTACCTTACTGGGTGGACCAAAAATTTACTTGGAGCAAATATGTGGGTACGCGAAGTATTAGGTTGTTGTAATATTTTGTATTTTTGTATCAATAAAAAAAACGCTTTTTAGCTTTTCAATGTCTAAGAGCAAGAAATTGTTGTTAAAACTTACAGTCTATTAATATTATTTAAAACAGTTTTCAGTTATCTTCATAAATTTCAAATAGGTATTTTTATAAAATTGTTTATTATCTACTAAAGCTGTAACGATGAAGTTGAAATATCAAAGCGTCACAGCGGGCGGACACGGACGACTAGCATAAGAGCGTTTTCACACGGCATCATATATCGCGCGCGACAAATTGTCGCAATATTGCTTTTACACCAAATTATGTGTTTTCTAATGAGCCATTTTCACACACAAGCGATATTAGAGAACACATAATTTGGTGTAAAGCAATATTGCGACCATTTATCGCGCGCGATATATGGTGCCGTGTGAAAACGCTCTAAGGATCCCCCAAACCAACGCAAATTTGCTGCGAACGGGCGAAAAATTTTACGGGCTAGCTACCATTGCGATTGGTTGTTATTAATGTCCAATACAACTTACATACCTACGAAACACTTAATCTCTTCCTTTTTAAAATGGGCGTTTGGAGGATGTCATAAGATATTTTTAGAAGGATTTTGGACAATATAAAATGTAAATAAGTAAACGTTTTTATTTTGCATTTTTAATATACATTTGTAATAAACTAATATTAAACAAAAAACTTTTATTTTTATGCACTAAAAAGAAATAAATCAAACCAATCTTTTCGTTACATTAAACAATTTTATGATATAAAAGCTTGTTGCGAGACTAAATCTATGTATTTCTTATAAATTAAATTTAAAATGACCTGTGTCAAGTTTTATTCTCGCGACAAGCTTCTCTATCATAATTTTTTTTTAATGTGACAAAAAGAATGATGGGTTTAATTTACTTCAAAGTTTATTTTCTTCTTTTAAGCGCATTCAAATAAAAGCTCTTTTTTAAAGTTTTTTGTAGTATTAGTTTATTTACTTCTTTTTTAGTTTTCGTTGAATATTTTTCTTAGTGTATTAATTTCAATAATTAATGCGTCATGTTGCACAGTCGCTTGCATTGTCATTGAAACTGAATCAACATGAAAAGTTTGAAAGAAGGAAAAATTAAGTGTTTTTTTTACCGTGCTCTGTAAGTATACTATTTAACTTAAAGCCTTTCTAAGTGCAATAATTTTTGGCAGTTTCTAATCTTTGACGTGCAACTAATAAAAAAAATTCCATGAGTTACACACCTTATCGATCACCCTGTATACCATGGTTATCATAAAAATGCATTGTCATCGAAACTCACCATGTAAAGCTACAACTCCGTAGAATAAGTGGCAGTGGTTCTATTTCAGCTTGCAAGATTTGACCCTAAGAGCGTTTTCACACGGCACCATATATCGCGCGCGATAAATGGTCGCAATATTGCTTTACACCAAATTATGTGTTCTCTAATATCGCTTGTGTGTGAAAATGGCTCATTAGAAAGCACATAATTTGGTGTAAAAACAATATTGCGACCATTTGTCGCGCGCTATATATGGTGCCGTGTGAAAACGCTCTAACACACCCACCCACACACACACTAATATTGCAAATTAAATAAAAGCTTTTAAAAATGGGTACGCCTTTGAATACAAATGTTTAAGCTTTATTTATTACAAAATATTTTAAGTTACCTAAATGATCGATCTACTGTGGAATCACTAACCTTGGCCTTTTGTAGGTTTTAATTTAATTTTTGGTTGGTTCATAAAAGTTAAAAAGCCTTCAAAAGGTTTAGCTGTTAGACCATCCTAAGTTTTTTTAAAATATTTCAAATTCTGACTTTTCTGTCTAATTTGTAGCAGCTAATTTAATAAAGTTATGAATTAGGTTACAAAACTAAAAATTAAATTAGATTTATCCAGTTGAATTTTGTTTAAACCCTTGCAGAACATTGGTACCAAAATCTCTAATTTCATTTATTTTATCTAATTTGCTGCCACTAAAATTATTAGCCATAAAGTTAATTTTATAAAAAGCATTATAGCATTTTACGCTGTAATATAAAAGAAGTATAAAATGTCTGCAAGCATTTTTTAAAACAACAATGTACAAGTGCCATGTTAAAAATATACCATTATTAGTCGGAAAAACTACGATAAAAATAATTTAAAAAAATATAAAATATATAACATATTGTCTTGCTATTGCGACCGACCTACCATTACAAATTATAGTGGAAAGTGTTATTTTATTTGGACGATATGCCATTTTTCCCGGCAAGTCATCTTGCCTGCCATTCCCCTACACATAGAATAATGAGTGTCAAAATATAGATGAATTTAAGTATTTAAAGCAACTTTTTATACAATATAAGGAAAAGCAAAGGTAAATGTTTTACCTAATGGAAATTTTATAAGTCGTATCTATGGAGACGATGCTAGCGGAGAAACTTTTACTAAGTCATAAATAAATATAAGTTCTGGAAACTTTGGTAAAACTTGTACATAATAATTTTTAAGGTCTCAGATTTTTAAAAGTGTCTAATATATTATTCACGACTATCTGTAGTGTTTTATTACTATCTTACTCTGATGCAGTTTAAAGTACAACGAAAAAATCTAGCATTATAAATATTTATATTTTACGTAGGTAGCACATTAATGTAGAAATGAATCTAAAAAATTATGAGGAACAGATTGGGCCTGTTTATTTTGATTTATAAAGTGCGTTAATCTTTAGGCCAAATTTTTCCAAACTAGTAGATATATAAGGGCAGTGGCAGCGCCAAAAAAATTGTTATAATATTAGAAATTCAATCGAATAGTCTAACAGAAATTTAGAGACAGACTTGATTGTTGCCTAGCTTACAATGGCAATCGCTAAATTTGTCTTTTAACCTTGGTTCGTTGAAGGAGGGTTGACCTATTGTCAGTATACTGCAGCCGAAAGGCTTATTGTATCCTCTTTGTTTAACGTTTTGGTAATGTCACATAACCGGACCTACAGACTTTTACGTGGGAACTGAACCACGCGGATGCACTGGTTTATCCGTCAGTCCCCTAAAGGAAGCACTCTCTGCCCACAATGGGTAATGTTCGGAAGTCAACCAGTGTCATACTGCATTCTTATCTCTTAAGTCTTTGGTATACTTATTTTATTAAGCGTACACCCGGGGATCGAACCCGGGTCACCTGCGGCCAAATGCGACAGCTCTACCACAGAACAAATAAATATAAAGAAATAATAATGTAATTTTATACTATTGCAGTAGTCTAATCGGCAGAACAATACAAGCGATATGATAAAATAGTACAGCATCAAGCTACTACAATCCTTTTATTTATCTAAACTACAATTCATATCTGCCATATCGTATGTAAGTCCTGACCAGTGTACCATATGTTTGGTATCAATCTTTGCGCGTTCTGAAATATAGATTTTACGCCAAACTATGAAATCACAGCCCTACAGATATCATTGCCTATTTCGATTCGCTTTCATGATAAAGTGGGGACATGACCATGCAAAAAAGGCTACATATCAAACCCTGTTATATGTTTTTTTAGATTACGTCCTATATATTTTTTTCCATCAAGAATTTATCAAAGAAATGACAGAAAACAGAGTGTTTAGATGTGGTGATTCGTACTTTGTTAAATTATGTAAAATATATATTTATTTTAAGCTGTAATCTAGAATTATTTTTTAAAAAAAGGTTAACTACGTACCGCTCAAGGGAGTTGGGTAAAAGTTCTCTTACACTGTAAAAAATGATCGTAATGGTGCCACGTGGTAGTTAACGTGTTAGGAGAGGGGGAATTTAATAAAATAATAATCAAATTTTATCATCTAACTATTCTAAATGTTCAAAATAACTCTTATTGACTTATCGCTTTTATATCTAGAGAAAAGGGTTGAACGAAGTCACAGAAAAAAAAATCCTTGAAAATAAATATTCTACCTTATCAGACTTTCAAAAATAACCTAGAAATTTTTCCTCTAACTTCGTACAACCCACTGCACTATGTACAAAAACGATGAATCCCTGACAGTAATTTTGACCCTGGAATAATAGTTAAGAATAATACGTTTTAAATGAAGAACATTTTTAAAATTGTCATCCGTATTCCCTATATAGTTTTTTGATTTTACCATTTGAACTGGTTTGAAGTCCATTTATGTTTCTAAAATGCTAATTTTATACTTATAAGCGGCAATAACAGAAACTTCAGTGTAATAAAGTGTTTAGTAAATTATTTTTATTTCTGTAAATGCGAAAACCAATTTAAGAAAATTTATTGGGTAAACTAAATTCAATTTAATGGCTGACCGATTCTCTGACCTAATTTTTGGTTTAAACGTTTAAAAAGGGGTTTCTAACGCTAGGTAGATGGACTGGTTATACTCTGGATATCGACAAATATCGCAGAAAGGATTTTTAGATTGCCCACGTATTGGGTAGAATTTGAAAAATTATATATACACGAAAAAGGTTTTTTTGATATTTCATAACAGTATCCTATTTTTTTATATAACAAGCTTGTTTACTTTGTTTTTTTTTATATAAAATATTGTATTTTTCGACCTTTCATTAAAGTTGTTTAAAAATATATAAAATCATCAAGATATTTATAAAAAATTATCAGGACAACTAACAAATTGAATTAAAGGTATAGGTATAATATACGGTGTGACACAAAATTTCAATTCTTTTAATCCAATCCCTCAATTCTTTTCATAATTCTTGAGGTAAAGATTTAAAATTTTTAAGAGTTAATAAGTGTATGAATCGCTATTTTTAAGTAATATTAAACCTTAAAAACTACTTCTGGTTTAACCTGTTAATAGCAGATCATGGATATATAAAAATTATTTATTTCAATTTACTTTATAATATCAAATCTTCGAGAAAAATATATCCGTTAAGACTATTTTTGTTACAAATTGCTTTTTAAGAAATAAAGCGGAATTTTTTAATTTTTCTTCGCTTGTTCTAGTTTAAATTTGGGGTCGGTGACGCGACCTGCCACTGACGTGCTCTAGTTTTTAAAAATTCATTAAAAACATGGACAGGATTTACATCAAGGGAACGCAATGTTTTTAATATATTTAGATAAAAATTCGCGTGAAGCTGGTAACTTTGGAAAAAAGTTTAGAAATATTGTTTAAATAAAATCCAAAATTTTACCACAAAGTTAAAAGAAACCTAAACCAATATTATCAGGTCTCCGTCCTTTAAGGGAAAATATATCAACGTCACAGTCCAGACACAATTTTAAACACATAAACATGCAGATGCAAAACACGTTCGTAATATATCAGGAAAATAAATATAGGTGTATGGCCCAAATATTACCGAACGCTGCAGAGAATAATATAAAACAAAGTATATATGTACCCTTTTAAATAATTTATGTATTTTTTATGTCAGAGAACAGAGGCGTAACTAGCATAAATCCTTTAAGAAATGAGCTTCAGGCGACAATTTTCTAGGTCACAAGTTTTTATCATATTGATATACTTGTTCATCGGTTTAAAATAAGTGATAAAAATCATTAATTGAATGGACTTTTTTTTTGTAATTATGTTCACTTTTGGTTCAGTCTGCCTTTTTGTTTTTCTTTGCCACATAAGGAAAAAATGCAAAATTTGTACAACTAATGAATGACTCAGAAATGGCGAACCTATGTCGGGTGGTGCTTCCGAATAGAATATGAGATTTCCCATGTAAATTTCGAGGTGGAGCTCTTGTATTAACTGAAAAGACAATTTTTATTGGGATTTTTTAAAGAGCTTAGTGATAGTAAAATGTCTGCCAGTTTTAAACTAATTTACACATACTGTCTTTAAGATATTAAGAAAATTTTGTCTTCACTAGCATAAATCAGCAATTTGTGATAGAATTTCGCCATACCAACCGGCCAATGTAAGAAGGGAGTTTATTAATCATTTAGGATATTGATGAGCGGTTGCTTCTTAAACATTAATTAAAATAATACCTAAATATTATTGATTTAGTTTAAATATTGTAACAAATTTATCTTTTTTTTTTGGTTATTTATTATGTAGTGTAAAATAAAAAAAAATATTTACTGTTGATATTTTTTATACTAGAAGTTTATTACAGTTATTGAATAGGTAATTTAATTCAAAACCTTAACATTGACATAAAATGTCATTGACAAATTTTTAATTATTTATTTGTTGGTGTACTAACAGACATCTGTCAGGTCCCTATTTCCTATCATTTAAAAAATTTATTTTAATAAATAACTCTTAAAGTACTAGGAAAATACACTTTAAATTGGACAAGGACATTTCTTTTATTGTATTCTAACAAAAGTTTAAATAAATTTCCGGGCTAAAATAAATACCGAAGCGAATATTTGACCACCTATAAATTTTAAAGGAAAATCACAAGTGTCCTCTTCGAACGCACCACCCGGTATACATCTACTTTCCATTTTTTTTTTAGTAACAAATTTAAGTGCCCACCAAATAAAAACTTAAATGGTAAATATACATATATTATATGCTCAATCTCATTAAAATTGATGATTTTTTCCAAAAATGATATATTTTCGGGCGTAGTTTACGAATTTTAAACCCGTTTTTCTCGAAAACGCTTTAATTTTGAAATATTACTTTCCAAAGTGCCATTTAAAATAAATATTAAGTTTTGGAATCACAATTGGAAAACACAGAAAATGAGATTTTTTCGCGTTTTTAATTAAATAAGGTCAATGTAATTATTTACTATAAATAAACAGTGATGAAGAACTAATATGCTGTTATTATGCATTCAAAATATAACTTATACAAAACGGCCTATAATTATATGATATTTTAAAAACTAAGCGATTACGAAAAATTTGTAATATATGCCCCAAAATGCATGATTCCTGAAAAAATCCTCAATTTTAGTATGGCGAACGCATAATAGATACCACCTAAATGCCTCAATTAATGCAGTGCCCAAAATATTTTGAATATTTTGCGGTGTGCAGTTGACTTGCCATCACTACTTTATCCTGTAACTCATATCGTTCAATGACACTCTATTATCTGAACGGTAGTAGAGTTTTGGACTTGCATTGTCTTTATTTGTTTTGAATCACTACGTTTCAACGAGTGGAGTGGACTGAAGACGACTGGAGATGCTAACCAGTTAAAATGTAGTGATTCTAAACAATAAGGACAATGCAAGTCCAAAACTCTACTGCCATTCAACCAACCTTTAAACAGACTCTATTAGGTATCTATCTAAACCTGAAAATATTTTAACTTTTTTTATTTTTCAAATTAAACTTTTAAAAAACTCTACTCTCGTTTAAAATTCTAAAAGAGAATATAGGAAGATTGAAATAAAACAAGCGATGTATTTAAAACTATTTTATTATTTTTTTTTACTTTCTTACATTATAAAATAAAATTGATTAACCCACATTGTTCTCCTATTATTTATTAATAAGATTAAATTTTATGATATTACCTAAAACTACTTATTCTTAAAATATTTTTGACAACATAATTATGTTTTAAATTTAAAAGTTTACCCAAATCATGACAGTGTCGTGCAATTATTACGCCGTGATAGCACGATAATTTTAATTTACAAAATTTGTAAAAATATTTTAAAAATTATTATATTTATTTAATAATAAAAGAAGATACTTATTTCTAGTGTAATTTAATCATCCTAAGCAAAAATAATATCAATGATGTATTAAAAGATATTTCTTTCAGAAAAGCCACAGGCAAAAAATCATAGTAGCAATCATTATAAATGGTTTCCAGTCTTTTGATATATATGCTTCAATTTTCATGGCGGTTTCATTAGCACAACTAATTGCAGCATCTTCAACAGAATCATTGGTGGATATATTAGCAGCTACACGTTCAAAAGTTGAAGTTTCACGATTTGTCATCATGTGAAACGCTAAGAATATTAGAAAGACCATCAGAACAAAAACTAAAAAAGCACTCATGCATCTTTCGTAACTGAGGGAAGCATATACAAATGAGTTACTATATGTACTATCAGGAACCAGAATACGTGGTGTTTTATCCTTGTTGTTATCGTGTTCATCAGGAAACTGATCATCTTGATTGTTAAGCAATAGTTGATCATTAAAGTTGTCTTCATTATGAACATCAGCAACGTTATCAACATTATCTCTTCTATTACCAATTGGATTCGGTCTGTAGTTATCATCGTTATCGTGAAGCATTAGAAAATACTTCAGAGCATTATCTAAATCAGAGCTGTAGCTTGTAGTTGCGGTGGCATATGGTAATAATTTGAAAATCATAGAAACTCTTGATAACATTTTATCAGGAAGCTGGGTACCATCATTAGAATTAGGTTGGACAGAAGAAATGATTTTAACAAAATGTTTCAAAGATTTAGTTCGATCTTTTTTTTCATAGCATATTTCTTGATAAAGCAATTTTTTGAAAGAAAGGACCTGATTCTCTCGGACAATACAAATGGTCTCATTAATCGAAAAATATTTGATTGAATCGTAGGTTGCAGCCAATTTCGGTCGAGTTAAATTATTAAGGATTGAGTACCTTTGAGAAAAAGTTCTCTGAGAAGAAGGTCCACTGCTGCGTGTATTTGCGATTATTTTATTTTCTTCTGGGATTTGATTTTCTTTATTATCCAGCTGCGCAAGTTTATTGGATATCACGTAGGGTCTAGCCTCAAACTTCCTTAAAAATTCTTTCAACAATTCTGTTCGGATTGACATGTTGAACTTTTTCACAATTGTTTTCACTTTTTAACTACTTTGTTACTAATAAACTGATGAGTTTGCTTGGTGATAACTGGGTTTTTATAATAGCTTGATGCGCTGGACAACACGTGATCAAGGTGGGGTTTAGTATACCTGTGTCCATCCTTTTTTAATAAAAAATAGTACAAGCACTAATTATAGATAATATAAGTAATAATATAATATGATATATGACAATTTGTTTAGACGCTCCGACTATATTTTTATATTTCTTTGAAGCCTTATCGTCATACCGATAATTATAATGTAATAATCAATCTATAGGTATATGGTTGTAAATTGCATAATAAGAATTGGACTTTTATTAAAGATAAAAAGAAAAATAAGTTGCATTTTCAAAATATCCCTACTTAATTTCAAATCATATCTTTCATAAACAATACTTTACTTGAAGTGAATTATTTTTTACATAACTTAGAAACTTTATTTAACAACGTACAATAACCCGTTTAAGTTTCTAAATACATTTTCCGATTAGCCTCCTAGTATGACAACTGTACAATTTTTCAAAATATTTTGGTGCAAAAGTATCTAGAAACAGACTATTTTCTTTTCTAGAATCAATTTAAGCTGTTTTCATTCATTTTCGCACTTCTGCTTGATACAAAACATTGCAACAGCGAGCGTCTGGCAAAAACTTATTTTTCGAGTTTATCCTGTCAATTAATGTAGAGAAAAATGACTTCATTCGTTTATATCTAAATACATATTTACAAAAAAAACTGTTTTTTAATTTAAAAAAATAAAATTTTGAAATTTTGTATAAGGGCTAAAATTTATTTCTAAGTAACTTTTTCAAATACATTTTTTGGATATATCGTCACCTAACCTCACTTAGATTGTTAGATATTTTTTACAGCTATCAAGTAGTGATTTCTTAATGTTCTTTGCAATATTTTTTGAAGTTTTTTTTTAGAAAACACGGAAACGATAATGTTATATTTGTGGCACCTACTTTACTGGTACAGCGGCAAATAAAAAAAAAATATGAATTTACAAAAAGTGAGGTTAGGTGACGATATATCTAAATAATTTGAAAAAATTGTTGAGAAATACATTTTAGGCCCACGAAATTTCAAGATTTTATCTCGGATTTTATTAAAAAAAAAATATAAGCAACAAAATAGGTAATTTAAAAAAAAATATGAAATAATGATGGCCTCCTTCAACTCTGGACCTACGACAAGCCACTGCTTCTGTAGAGTATACTTTTGTGACTGGCTTGATAACAAACTTTAGAGTAATGTATAATAAAATGCGTTTTGGTATCAAAAGTGTAGAAAATTGATCAAATAACCTTAGCGACTTGAAACTTTTTCGGATTCGTTTCTTTCTAAGTAGTAGAATCCCAAACCTGTACCTAAATAAAATTTAAACTTTCGACAAAACTTCCCGAGGAGAGAATTTCCATCAAGATAGAAATAACTTGAGTTGTTTATGGTTCGCTTTTAGCGTCTCAGTGTTTTTTCTTTTTCCCACGAAGTTACCGAAAATCTGTTTTGTGTAACTAAATTATATACGATTTTTTTATTCGATCTTGCTAGCAATTTTCCATCTTATTGAGTTTCTTTTCTTCCTTTATTTTGTACCAAAAACTTTCGTAACTGCGTCTGTGTGGATTTGCCTCTTTCTATGTAATCTACCCGAGATATTTATACTGTATATTTAGAGGATTGGGGCATTTGTTTTATATATACAGGGTGTTTTTTAATTGAGTGCCGATACTTAAGATTGTGAATTCTTGGGTGATTTTAAGAAGAAAAGTTAATATTAACATATGGCCTAAAGCTCTTCATTTTTGAGCTACAGGGTGTTACCATTTTTAAAAAAATATAACTTTTTTATCATAATTATTATATCACTCTCAGATATTTTTATGAAATTTTGTACACACCTCTTAATCATTAAGGAGCATTTTTTGACTTAAAAGATTTTTTTTAATTTTTACCAGTGACGTCCGTACGGGGTTTGAACTGAATATTTTTAAAGAAAAAAATTATACGCCACTGATTTTTCTAGAAACCAAACTTATATTTAACATCCTCATTTATTTTGAAGCAAATTTGGTCCAAAGACATGATGAACCCTTTTTGCATAAAAAAATAAAAACAATTTTTTTCTTCGGTTCATTCAGACTACTTTCGATATTTTGTTGAAATGAAAATGAATAAGCTTTAGGACATATGTTAATATTAACTTTTCTTCTTAAAATCACCCAAGGGTTCAAAACCCTAAGTATCGGCACTCAATTAAAAAACACCCTGTATATTAGATTTATGCCTGTTGTGCTGTTGTTTTAATAACTCTATTTATACCGGGTCCGCCAGCGGGGACGGAAGATTAAATCATTATCGAGGAACTTATCAAAAATGCTATACCGGCACGAGCTATGGACTTAAAAGCGGCATATTATAAAAATATTTTACATTATACAGGGTTGCTCAAAAAAGTGTGTCGCACTAACTTTTTTAAACACCCTAAATATTATATTATTTTCTAATTTCATATAAAATTTCACGTATATTTTGTATAAAATGTAATATAAAATCTAAATTCAATAGCTTTTGAGATATTGACGTTTAAAATATGGCATTTTCAGACTTTGAGAGGCTGTAACATTGGAACATTTCATCTCTGAAAAAAAAAAGATTTTCACCTTCCTATCTTAATTTTTTATTATCTATCTAAAAGTTAAAACGTCCGGTTTATAATGGTAAATCGTTAAAACCGGTTTTTGGTTTAACATGTTAAACCGGAAGTTGCAACCTTTAAATAGAGAATAAAAAATTAAGATAGGGAGGTGAAAACCATTTGAAGATGAACCGTTCCAATGTTACAGCCTGTCAATATACAGTGTGTCCAGAAACCATCTTAACATATGGGAAACTTTTTTATTTTAACTTTACGAAAAAAAAATATTCTTTATAAAAAGTTCTGCTTGTTGATAAAATAACCTTCAAATCAAAAGTTTTGAGCCAGCACATACGGGGTGGTCAGAAAGTCAATAATATTAATACCGTAAATTAAAAACTATATTTAATAATTTTAATTACAAAGTACAATAATGAAATACTACACCAAGCTTCAACATGACCATCGTTTTTTTCCATACAAAGGGTTGTACTTCGTGAAAATTCCATTACTGCATTTCTAACCATCTGAGGGAAAATTTCTTCGACACATTCTCTGATACTTCTTTCTAAATGGTCTATGTTCTCGAAAGGTCTGTGGGTACACACTTTTTGTTTTAAAAAACTCCATACGAGAAAATCCAGAGGTGTTAGATCAGGTGACCTTGGTGGCCAAGCAAATTCTGATCTTCTTCCAATCCATTTTTGTGGAAATGTCCGATTTAAGAATTGTCACTTTTGCAGAGCTGTGGCATGGAGCGTCGTCATGTTGGAACCAAAGTGTTTGTCTTATATTCATTGGTAGTCCATGAAAAAATTCAACTAATTCCGTGACCAAAAAGTTCAAGTTAATTTCCTCGGTAATATTTTCTCGAAAAAAGTACGGCCCTACAATTAGGTTCCTAAAAACGCCGCACCAAACATTTGTCTTGAAAGAATACTGGTCACGACATTCAATTACAAAATGGGGATTCTCATCACTCCACCACCTACAGTTTTGAGAACACACTACTCCATTTGGGGTGAACATCGCCTCATCTGAAAACAATATTGTCATCTTCTACGTCACCTTGAAACCAAGAGCAAAACAAAAATCGTGAATCAAAATCTCTAGGCTGCAGTTTGTGAAGAAATTTTGGTTTGTATGCGTAAAAATTCTTTTTCCTTAAAATAACTTGGGCAGCGGACTTTGTAACAGGTCGTGGAACAGTTTGTGAAATATTTCTCAATGAGATTTTAGGATTTTTCACGACAACTAGCAAAACATTTAATTGGGTATCTTCGTCCGTACGCCAAGCCTGATGCTTGTCAGAAAATTTATTATTTACAGATCCGGAATATTTAAATTTATTAAAAATATCTCCAACCGTTACAAGGCTAATAATTTTATTTGGATATCTTGCATTAAAAATTTGAGCAGCCTCCCTGTACATCTTGTAGTGGTCTCCAACAATTAACACTATTTCAACTTTTTCCTCGATTGTAAATTTAAGCACCATATTTAATTAAAAGGAAACTGTCCGCCCTGAAAAATAAAATAATTAGTTGTCATGGTTTCATTTAGTTTTTCAAGGCGCGCTGAACCTACTAAACGAGAATGAATACCCCTTCTTAAAATCTTGTAAATGGGCGTAATTTCATATTTAAACGTGGTTTTTAGTTTTGATCAACGTTTTTTAATAACAATTTTCGATATTATTAAAAATAAAGGTAGGTACTTTACTTTTAAGGCAAATTCATATTTTTTGACTTACCTCGTATACGCCTGGGAGAATTTAATATCTGATAGTTGCATTTTAGGTTCTAGACCATGCAGAACTTTTTATGAAGAATCACTTTTTTTCGTAAAGTCTAGAATAAAAAAGTTTCCCGTATGTTAAGATGGTTTCTGGACACGCTGTATATTGACAGGCTGTAACATTGGAACGGTTTATCTTAGAGAAAAATGGTTTTCACTTCCATTTAAAAAAACCTAAGTTATATTCGCCACGTATTTTTGGGCCACCCTGTGTACTCAAATATAATTTTAAAATGTGCACCTCAATAATCTCTACAACTTTTGCATTTCGAATTTTTATCTAAGTCTTAGGATACAGGAGAAAATGAACTTTACTCTATCATTGACTCACCCTGTACAAATAAAACTTTAATAACCAATTTATAAGCTGTTAATATTTACAATAAGGAAGTGGAAACTATCTTTTGATTTTATAAAAGTATTGTCAGAAGAAATTAAATTACAAACGCGAAAATATATATAATCATTATTACGCGTCCCTGGCAGGACAAATATTAGTTTTCAATTACCCCCTATTATTAAATGAGGTCAGAACCACACGAAACTTTACTATGGTGTTAAGCCAAACAAGGAACGTTACAGAGTAGACCCAGTTAAACTATATACCCAATTGTTCCTTACCTTCAAATGTCCTAAATTTTCTACACGTATATTGTATAGGTATACTATACTAACTATACGATTGCAAAATTTAGTTTTGCTCAAAATTAATTTCAAGTTAGCTACCTTGTAGTTTAGTTTCAGTTAATTGGAGAAAATTATATCCAGTGAGACTGTGCAATTAACAAATTCTGCTGAATGTGTAAATGTAAAACTCAACCTTTGGGCTCTAAGCTTTTGATTATAGTTAATTGAAAGTGACGAGCCCAAAACATTTTCCAGCGAAGTGGTGGAATAAACATGGACGTGTTATCTTTTCGTACTTATACAGGGTGCTACAAATTCGTGTATGGTAAGAGATACGAAGATGGTTAAATTTAGGCAAAGTTGCGTATTTTGGGGTTTAATAATTTGATAAAAAAAATTGTAAATACTTCAAATGCTTTTGGAGATATCCGAAAAAAACCTAAATTTCTAATTTTGGTTTTTAATTTTTGGGAAAAAAACAAAAAATACTTTTTTATAGCCGTCTTTTGTGTTCTACAAGATGGCGTTATTAGTTTTGAAATTCGACGTTTCGTTCTTTAAATACGGACCTGGAACTTTAAATACAGTTTTAGGGACTTCTAAGCTTTAGATATTTAATACAATTTAAGGTTTTTTAAAATTTTAACGTTGTATCATCTAGGTCAGCGTTTCTCAAACTTTTTTGACCAAGGAACCTTTTTGATTTCGGAATTTTGTTGTGGACCCCCACCCCGCGCTTGCTACATTAGTACAAAATGACACAGTACAGAATGATATTCCGAATAATTTACAGTTAGTAGTTAATCTACACATTATTTTTATTCAAAGGTTATTTTTTTTAACAAAGCAAAGAACATCAGTAAGCAGTAAGCTGGTTGCAGCAAATGTTTTTAGTGAGATGGATGGATCTGCTTTCTACTTCCACATAATTTCCTTATGTTGGGTTTGATTGAAGAAAGATGCAGCCTTATGTCTGGTTCTGCATTAAGTCTATTACGATATTTTGTTTTTGTTGCAACATATGTCGAAAATCCCCCTTCACATAAGTATGTTGTGAAAAATGGCAGTAGGACTGAAATTGCTTGTTGAGTCAGATCTGGGTATTCACCTTCAATATTGCACCAAAAATCTACCAATTGCTTCTTTATGAGTCTCGTCTTTAAAACTGAATCAGACGTTAAATCGATCAACGATTCATACTGAGCTGCTAGGAGGGTTGTTGGCTTTTCAGTTACTTGAAAGGGATTTTGAATCCATTTATATTATTGAAGGTTTTTTTCCTGGCTCTCTGGAAATGACTCTTTTACTGAATAAAGCACGTCATTTAAATGTTGATAGATTTCATTAAAAAGTTGATCGGGTATGTTCCTCTCTAATTTTTTTTCCCAAAACTGTTTTATTGCTGGAAATAAATCAACGTAAATAAAAAATAATATACACTTTTTAAGATTGGACCTTGGACCTTCGTATATTTGATCCAATTGCCAATTCCTTAGCAGGGGACTTGGATGGCCGTTTTAGCTACATATCCATGTTACATATAAAAAAAATGCCTTCGCAACCTATTCGAACCCACACAATATCGTATTTAACCAAATATTCTAACTTGTATTAACTTAAAATAACTGCAACCGGTTACTTCTAAGGACTAAAATATAAAACTATTATATCGTGCTGCCAAACAAGTCTAGGCCTGTCATTGGCGCTTAAACGATAAGTACGTAATTTAATTGCAGTGGCGTTGCGGCCTTATCCAATTTTCCATGCTTTTGGTTACATAACTCGCGGACCCCTAACGGGTTGATCGCGGACCCCCAAGGGGTCCGCGGACCCCAGTTTGAGAAACGCTGATCTAGGTAATAACACATTTTTTCGAGTTATCTTTTTATGTCATTACGGTCCTAAACATTTAGGGCCAAACCAAAAACAAAAGATTTATGATTTGAAAAATCCTCAAAGAGGCCTGATATTTGATATTTTGTAAGAAAAAAGACCTAAAGTCTTGGCCTCAAATATTTTTCTGTCTGTTAATTTTTGTCATATGTTTTGCCTAAAACTAGCATCATCCCGTATAAAAAGTAAACAAATTTTCAAATTTTTTTGAAACAAACATAAGCGCATCACAATAACATAACTAAACTAAGACTCCAGTTACCTTTTCTTCACTCGGGAGCATTCATTTTTTTTCTGTTTTATAATATTTCGGTCTAGGTCTAAGGCAAAAACCATAGGACTTAAGATGTTATATTAATAAAATAAATAATAAAAAAATAAAATTACCTACTTCTCATCCCTTAGAAATTTACTTACTTCCTAAAGTATTGTTACGGTAAATCTTATTGAAATAATAAACGACCATTACTTCTTGTAATGTAATGTTATTTTAATATTTAAGTTAACCTAAAAATAATTTCCAGGGCCGTAATAGTAAAGAAAGAATATTTTGAAATACCAATGATGTGATATTTGATGCAAAACGTTAAAATTTTAAAACCTTTAAATTGTATTAAATTTCTAAAGCACTGAAGTCCCTAAAAATCATTTTAAAATTCCAGGTCCGTATTTAAGAAAATTGACTTGAAGTTGGTATCTAAAGAACGAAACGTCAAATTTAAAAACTAATAACGACATTTTCTAGAACATAAAGAACGGCTATAAGAAAGTGTTTTTTGTTTTTTTCCCAAGTCAAAAATAAAGGCGCAAAAAATTAAAAACCAAAATTGGAAATTTCGATTGTTTTCGGATATCTCCGAAAGCATTCGGAATAATTACAATTTATTTTCACTAAATTATTAAGCCACAAAATACGCAACTTTGCCTCAATTTAACCATCTTCGTATCTTATCTCTTACCGTTTACGAGATCCCCTTGTACGCATACGAATTTGTAGCACACTTTTTCTTAAATCGACTGTCTAAAAAGTTTGGTACGAACTCTAAAATCGGGCTATATGCTCTACACCCTAATAATAAAATCAGTTCTAATAAATCTGTCGCAATGTAGATGTTTTAATTATTTTAGCTTTTCTAAATAGTATTAAAGAAAAGTATAGCTTGAAACCACATTAATTGTGGTTTCTGCAACAACAATACGTTTTGAGGACCAAACCCGCACTTGGATTTTTTACTTCTGTATCTCGCCTATTTTTAAGTTTTTTGAAAAAATGCATTTGAAAATGTTGTTTATTTTAATGTCTTCTAAACACAGCTAAAACAGAAGTATTAACTTAGGAATCACCCTGTAGATAGGGGTACGCCACTTCGACACATGCAAAACACTCAAAAATAAATATTAATATTTATGATTCTGGCGCGACTCAAATTAAATTATTTTTTTTTTTGATATACGCCACTACGTCAGGAGACCGAAAAGTCAAGGGTAGTCGTTTAATATTGACGTATATTCAGTGATAGCGAAGGGTATTTAAATGATGTTCATTTTGCATGCCCTTATGAATTCCTGATATCAGAGCAATTATCTGGCTTGCATAAAATATTACTTCTTTCAAATAATTTTAAAATTAGTATACCTATGAATTTTCCAGTATATTATTTTATAAACAGATTTTTATATTTTATAAAAATATTTTTTATTTTGTAAATATGTAGTAATATATTTGGATTTTAAAGGATTTATTTATATTTAATTTGAAATATATAATTGAAGATAAATATAAATATCCCTTTGATAAATTTTATTAATGAAAAACTTTATATTTATTTAAATAATAATTCAAAGGGTAAACAGTGTTAAATTGAATATAATTATTATTTTTAAATTCGCTTCCTGTATCAATCTAATCCGAAATAAATTCTAGATTTTTGTTTACCATTACCATTTACCAATGGCCAATAAGATACTTAGTTTTACAAAAAGTGGTGTTAAGGTTGAACCACTTTTAATTTTATTTTTATATCTTATTTAGAATTTTGAATATGGAAATAGTCTATTATTTTTGCATCTACAAGTATCTGCAGGCCTGATGCAATCTCACTGTTACTCAGCCTTGCCACTCATTTATTTTCTCCTTTTGCACACTTAAGTGATGAGAAAAGTAGGTTCTTCCAGTTAACTGTACGACAAAATTTCATATACATTACTCCCCGTACTGCACAGTGTTGCAACTTTTAAAAATAAAATTTATCCTTTTTAAAGAATAATTCCACGAATACACACAATGTTGAAAAAGTATTTTCAAGCAGATCACAACCATAAGTGATCCTAAAGAATATCCGAATATAACAATATGCGTAAAAAGTTCCCTTTTCCCTTTGGATACAGCGCCGACCTATCACTGATTTGGATCTTTATTTCTCACGAATCCTTTAATTTTTTATTAGTTCTATATCTATAATATTTTTATCAACAATGTGACCCGCTGAATGTGCATAGAGAATTAATTTCATGTAGCATTATTCTTGAGTTAGTTTTACTATAATTTCTAAAATAATCATTTGGCCGAAACGGAAAAACGGCCAACTTTGGATCCAATATTCGTGAGTTCAACCCGGGCAGCCTGCAACCTAAAAAAAAATTACCAGTGGGTTCGTAAGTTTGGTCGTAGAAAAAATATACTATTTAACTCGAGAGGATTGTCCATAACGCGCTAGGAAGTTTGAGCACTCCTCCCACGGTGTCGTGCTTAATTTACTTTCTTGTAAGATTTATACATCATATCCACGGTTGTTATACAAACTACTATTTACAAACATGCCTCTACGATTATAGATTAAAGGAGCAAGCACTTCAGTATGATCCAAAAGGTCTATCTTGTGTGTGGTTAAAATAATGTACTCTAGTCATACTATTATTAATATCGATATTATTTACCGAAATCTGAGACCAGTGACACTGCAGTTCCAACTTATTTTAACTCTGCAATGGGTACCAGTATTTACAAATATGCCTCATTGTGAAGATTCTCTAACAATAAACAGGTTAATGTAATAATTTTGTTAGTTTAATTATATCCCGATAATAATAAAATACTCTTAAAACGTAGTTAATAAAAGTTCTTCTAATTAGTATTAAAGGAGCAAACACGCACACAAGAACTTCAGTATAATCTAAAAGCTCCAACTTTGTCGAAGTTCAGGAAAAAGTAAATGCTAAGACAGAACTTAAATGGGATGTTTTTCGAGAGGTTTCATCATCCATTCAGCGGAAAGCTAGAAATTGTTTTCTCAAGCCAAGGAAAATAGAGGGAGTGTTTATGTCTCTCTTCTAGTTCACTTTTTATTTGTCGGTTAATTCACTTTTACCTCTTAGTGTCTTAACTGAACACCGACGTCTGTAAGGCATTAATTTGATCGACCAGAAGGAAGAAAATTATCTTTTAAAAGTTTTAAATTGTGTTAAAACGTACATTATTTGCACATTGCCGTTCAATCTTGCGAATACGAGTTTGAACTTTGTTAACTGCTGCTCAAATGGATTTGGTAAAGAAAATTATAGTAATTTTACTTACGTACGCCC
Source organism: Polydrusus cervinus (assembly GCA_935413205.1). Classification (NCBI taxonomy): domain Eukaryota; kingdom Metazoa; phylum Arthropoda; class Insecta; order Coleoptera; family Curculionidae; genus Polydrusus; species Polydrusus cervinus. The sequence goes on along the minus strand of OW284520.1, from coordinate 10,909,280 downwards.
TTGAATACATTAAAGTTTATGACTAATAATAATAGGGACGATTAGGAGCAGCAAAAATAACTAATGTCGAAAATTGAGGCTTTTTAGCTAATGTATTAATTTTTGTCAACAAATTGGTAAGAACAACTGGGTATGTATATATATTCTATGATTTTTAGTTTGCCACTGTACAGGGCGTTATTCAGTGGCGGCTCCTGGTAAAAATTTTAAGGTTTTCTGCAATTTCAGCATTAAAAAACTACCACTCAATACCGCGCTCGCGCTGCACTAAATGCAGCGAACTCTCCAGTTAAATCACGGCTTAGGTTTTTGAGGAAAGCGAAGTACTTCCGGGTGTTTCAAGCAGCTCTCAGAGCACGATAGCGTTAGCCGGTAGGTTAAACCACTGGTCGACTTTTAATAATTTTTTATTCTTTTGGGAGCTTTGCAGCACTGCAGCGCTTACGAACCATTCGCCACTGGTGTTATTTAAATACTTAGACAAACTTTAAGGAATGATCTCTTGTACGATTTTAGGACAAAATGTTCAACTTGTCAGTGGCGTCGTGATAAAAAGTTGACCACAAAAAATCGAAAACGAGGATAATAAAAATCTAATGGAAAAGGGGAAAATTGACATTAAAGTAGAAATGGTTAATCCTAAGTTAAAAACAAAAAATTCATAAAAGAAATAATTTCTTCAGCACCCCACGAGATATCTGATCTCATCCGGCCTGGTAACCGGCGTGAATGGGGTGGGTTGGAAGATGATACATTTTACACTCTTCTCTGTATTCTTAAACCTACTAAAATTCGGACATACTTTTTTTTTATTGTGCGTATGCCCACTCCGAGGATCGAACTCGGAATGCCACGGTCGAATGCCAGTGACTCATTGCTGAGCCACCACAGCAGTTTATCTTATAATAAATTCTTTAAACATTATTTATGGCATAATATGTCTATAAACAAATTTTAAAATATGCAAATTTAATTTCTCTACAACTAGGAGTTTTTGTGCATCCCTATACAAAACATTGCCTTATCTTTCCTCAATTAATATTATAACTTTGTTTAAAACATACTTTTTGCCCTAAATCCCTTTAAATGACACGCAAATGAGGAAATTTAAATGTTTCGTTAATGCAATTATTAACTTTTGGGTGTTTACCCCTAGAGCCATTTGCATAAAGAAAAGAAATTTAACCTAAACGTTTAACATTTTGTGCAATTAGAATAATACATTTTAGTTAGTCTTTGGGCCATACAATTTTACACCAAGTTTTGAAATGTACAATTATTTATTTAAGTTTTTTTAAAATAATTTCCACCACATCAATGATTCTCTAAATATATTTGGGATACAATCAACACATGCTCAGAAAATGCATTCATTGGTCCAGAACCGACACTCGGAGTACCAAGGTGCACAGCACGAGATGCTATAAAGCGATGGATCAGGAATAAACACAAAAACCACCGAAGTAACAGACAGAGATTAGACCACAGCAAAAGCTTTATTGGGAATCCAGACCCAAGACTTACGAAACAGCTGCTTCAAATAAACAGGAACCAGCTGAGAACCACTACAGGAATTCTGACAGGACACAGGTCAAGAACCATCTGCAAAGAATGCAACTGTACAATGGAGACCTTGACTGCATATTATGCGGACAAGACAGAGAAACTGTACAGCACATAGTTTGCATTGCAAGTCACTAGATCGGACGAGGCAACAAATACTCGGACAACAAAAACTGGAACCAGAGGACATCCTTACACTCTCTCCAGTTGACCTACACAAACTAATGCAAGGAACTGGAATCACGGAGTGGGTGTAACACACAACAGGGTGAGCACAATGGGCCAAACCTGGCCTAAGTGCATCCGGCGCACGGACGGGCCTTCGAAAAAAAAACATTATACAGTCCGTGAAAAAATGGATAATTTAGATTTTAAAAGTTATTGTGCATCGACCCAAATAGCGATATATTAAAGCTTTATTGGTTTTTTTAAAAAGACATTGAAATTTTTTTCTGCGTTATCATTGGCTTTCAGGAAATAATAAAATATTAACTTTTATAGTAATTTTTATGAGTTATCGAAACTTGTAAGATAAGAAATATATTTTATAGCTTCCCGGTGGTAATAAAGTCAATGAAAAATACGAAAGATATTTTACAAGTAGACATAATATTATCAGCAAAATTCTTTGCCTATTTAATGATTGTCTAATTTTTATTAATACTGATAATTACATTCCTTAAAAATCATAAAATATTCATTTGGCATTTCTTTTGGATACCAACAGAAGATAAAATATAAAAAATATGCTGTTATAAAATACTTAAAATTAGATATTGGGTATGTATGCATTCACAAAATATGTTTTAGATTTGAAAAATTTAATTAAAAAATGGAAAAAGGCGATGATTTTTAATAATGTATTTTAAGTTTTACCTTGGTTTTTAAACATAATTACTGGATAGATTTTTTACATTTCATAGATTATTTCCAAAAATTAGAGAAACGTCTCAAATTTTATTTTTAGAGTTTTTGATCAAATTAAAATTATCTTAATGTGATGTGAAATATACTTGGGTAAAATAATTAATAAATATCACTAGCTGTCGAAAATATTTATAATAACAGCATAACTAGCATAAATCTTAGTTTTAGTATTCACCTGAAGACGACTGGAGATACTTACCAGTTGAAACGTTGTGATAAAAACAAATAAAGACAATTTAAGTCCAAAACTCTTTTCTCATTCTAGCATAAATCTAATAAATATAAATATGCACCAATCTGTATTTTTTTTTTAAATTAATAAAAGCTATATAAAAAATCATAAGATAAACTTCATTTACAAATTTATTATCTACACAAATTTTAGAATTTTATTCAAATCACCTCAATAAAGTTTTTTTTCAAATACAAGAAAAATAAATGTAAATAACGAATTTAACTAAAAGAAAAATAGAGAGCTAAACACAAATGCATTTCTTCTAAAGACGATTTATGATTTTTCTCTCGATAAAAGATTTATAATCAGAGGGAAAAATATCAGAAGTGAAGTCATATTGCGTAACGGTAAAAGAGCTGATTTAAAAAAAAATAAAAGTGTGTGAAAAAAATGTTTTTAGAGAAATGTAGTATGTATTAATACTTTTTTCAGAGTTTGATTATTGTTAAGTAACATGGAGTTTGTCCAACTTAAGGTCTTTTACAGGGTTTGTAATATATTTAGTATTTTTTTTTTGATTTATCTCATTCTTTGAATATTTACTTATAACTACATAGGATTAATAAAAAAAATAAACATAAATAAAACTGGTAAGTACTACACGGAGAGAAATCTATAATACAACGTTTAAGAAATATAACAATATTTATTATAATTTCTAGTAGTATAGAACCATTATCCAGTATAATCGTTTACAATATTATTATTATAGTTCATTTAGTGACGGGTATTATTTTAGGTAAAATAAATATTATATTATTTTGCAATATTTTTAATAGTTCTATTAAAATTTGTGAGCATTTTTCTTAAATATTTCAATTTTCTAAAAAGAAAATATTCTTATAGTTATTATTAATTAATTTCTTATATAGTATTTCTTATAAGTTTATTATCTGTGATTCAGTGGTTGTATTATAATTTATTTTACGATGTATTATTTGGATATTATACCTGGTACGTCAAAACAGTGTCCGTAATAATACATTAAAGTGCACAGGGACACCAAAACAATGGGTTCCCTTGGGCACAGGAGCATTTAGCATAAGTTCTATTATTTAATAATACTTTAGATCGCCTTTTTTCCTGTGACACCCCTATAACAAATTATTTTTTTTAGAAAGGTTTATACAGACCGCGGGGTGGGATTATTCAGTATTAGACAATTCCATGAGGGTGAAATTATTCGACGTAAGCGACACTTTCCATCTTATCGAGTTAATTAAACCAATAATTTATAAACTATATTAAAGGAAAGCTAGATTAGAGCTATCATAACTAACGAGGCATGTAATATTACTATTTCGCTATCGTCATTTAAATTAAGCAAGTATAGGAAAATACAGAGAAGAGAGGGGAGTAAACTTGAAGTTTTAACGTTAGGTGAGACTATGCTTGAAATCTAAAATGTAATTATAAAATAAAAGTACATTCTAGAATATAATCAAAATACAAATTTTGTAATATTCACTAAGCGCAAAAATTCTCTATAAGCGCTAATAAATTGTGACCAAAAAGTTTCAGACAATTATTACATTATTTCTAACATTTAAAATATCTATAGAAATATTAAGAATTTTAATAAGAATGTTCAGCTTGTTTGGATTAAATATCTCATAGAAATTAATGGAAATGAAATTGCAGATAAGTTAGTCAAAGATTCAACAAGAGCTCGAACCAGTGTCGAATTCAGGATTCCGCTAAGGGAGTGGGGGGGGGGGGGTGTAGGAGGGGACGATAAAAAAAAAGTGACTTCTAAAAAAATACTGACCCTTCATACGCCCTTCAAGGCTGAAAGTAAACAAAACACCCATTTCGTAAGGTTCAGAAAGGGAGAAGGCATCAGGGGGGGAAGGGGGGGTGAAACTGTCCCATCTGGATTGGCGCCTCACTTCAACCTATGTAAATAATTATTATACAGGGTGATTAATAAGTTGATACTTCTTTTTTAGCCGTGTATAGAAGGCATTAAAATAAACAACATTTTCAAATACCTTTTTTCAAAAAACCTAAAAATAGGCGAGATACAGAAGTAAAAAAGTGCGGGCCTGGTCATCAAAACGTAGCCTGCTATACTTTATGTTGTTTGTCTTATCTCTTATTAGTCAATTTACGGGTCGGTGGTGAGTTATTTCGCAATACGCTGCGGTGTGTTTTTCTTGAAAGTAATTGAAAGTAATGAACTAGTAGATATGGTGCTAGTTTACGGTGAGTGTCGTCAAAGTACGGCTGCTGCTTCGAGATTATACGCAGAACGCTTTCCCCTGCGGGCTCATCCTACACCCAGAAGTTTTCTTATTTGATCCATAGTGTAATAAATGAATGTAAGTACCTTATTTTTGAGTTTAAAAAAAAGGTATTTGAAAGTGTTGTTTATTTTAATGCCTTCTATACACAGCCAAAAGAGAAGTATCAACTTAGGAATCACCTTGTATATATTATGTGGTATTAACTGGGGCAAAACATTTCATAAATCTAGTCCTACTTGGTAATTGTTTATTTTAGAAAAACTAACATGTATTTAATATAAATAATGCATTTTTTATAATTAATGAAATAGCTCTAATCCAGAGTATATTTATTTCGCGTCGTTCGTATAAATCTCACTTTGCGCACAGGAAAATAACTATTTCTAAACCATTAACTTATATTTTAATGAGTTTTACCCTAAAGCCTCCGAAAATTCCAAACTATTCAAACATTTTTAAACAGAATACTAATGAATTTTACGTGATCTAAATTAAAATGGGTGCTTTTAAAGAACAAATTGAGTTCCTGTAAATAAAGTGCATCTAATCAGCTTAAAAATAAACGAAAACATTTCTAAGTTAGCTCAACTACACTGAGAAAAGCTTCAGCAAGAAATTCTTTGCTAAGATTATTTTGGCTGTAATATTAAATTTTTAACCTACGATAGCAAAATGAATTTCTTATTGCAAAAGAAACAATTTACCTGAAAACTCTTTATACCCGTTACAAAAACCTTTGCTGTTATAGAAAACTTACATTATGATAACAGCTAAGTAAGTATTTATAAAAAATTATTTTCTAGGACTACTATTTGCTTTGCTGAGGAAATAATGCAGTTACTTCAGTGCTGCTTTTGAAAAAATCTTTATAAAAAAAAATCTTTTCTAGCGCTCTAAAGCGTGTTTAAAGGGGTAGCAAAATTTTTTGTTGGAATTGGAAAAATCGTAACTGTTCGGTTCGAATCGGATTATTTCGTGTTGACAAATTCAGTCTGATTGGGCCAATTTTTATATTGAGCATCAGTCGTCCCGTTCCTGTCTCCACATGTCTTCAGGTATTCATTTTTTCTGATATTTAGATGCTCGTTCCTTCATAAAGTAAAATCGTCGCATCGGTGGCTGTTGTTGGTGACCATTATGACTCGACATTTGTCTCATTTTTTCCAATAAACATTGTCTTGGCTCAAAAATGTTTCCAGTGTGCAGTGCTTTATTGGATTGTGACATCAATGACAGTGTAGATTTTTAATATCAGTGTTAAAAGACCAAAGTTATTTTAGTTTTATGTTATTTTTTTTATGTTATGTGTTTAGTTAAACTGTTGTTTATTTAATAATAATTTTTGTGTGAGTCAAGTTTTAGAGAACAGAAAATTAGTAATTCTTTAGCAAATGCTCTTCAAGTCCTTAAACTAAAATACAACTTACCAAAGTTTTAAACACGGTATGATTTTTAAAAGGAAGATTTTAAGAAATATCTCAAAAGTAAAATACTTTCTTTTTCTAAATAAAATACAATGTAATTATTATTTTACCTAATATTCGGGCTAGATGCAGAAAAAAGTTTTTTCGGCATTCCCTTTTGGTTATTTGTTTAAATTTAAAGTGAACAGATATTTTTTAATAAGATAATATGTTTTAACCACTCAAAGAAAAAAGCAGTAAAATATTATTGTTTTTTTAAGCAGCTAAAACTGAAACTATTTTTAGGTTATGAAGTGTTGTTTTCTGTTGTATTAAATAATAAAGAGAACATTTTTTTTTAGTTTTAAATCTTTGACAACCTATTCAGACGTGGGGAGTTGCATGATATAAAATATGATGGAGTTACCTGAAAAATAAGCTTTATACTATGTTTAATTTTTGATATAGCATGGAAAATATTATTTTTAATAACACAATTTTAAATGAATCAATGTTTTTTGAAACTTACGTATTCAAAGTAAAAAAACTTGGTTTATATAAATGTGTTATTAAGCATAATATGTTCTCTGGAGTATATTAAAAATGCAACAAAATATACGGCTTCTTTTTTGGGCCACACCCCACATATTATAGCAAATAAGTGGTGCTGTCATAATAAACCACTTTACTATTATAGCAATGCTTACTTGCTACCGTAGCTAAAAAAGAGTTCCTGAAGTAAGTAGGTACATTCTGACGCAGCAAAGTAACTTTCTTGAAATAAATAAAAAAATCTTTCTAATATAGCAAAACGTTATACTGATATTGAAAAAAAATTCTTGTTTCAATAACAATGCAGATGGCGTAGAAAAGTATCTTTATTGTTCTAGCAAAGTCTCTTTATAGCCGATGGTCGGTTACATTGCTAATACAACATTTTTGTTTACTTGAGCTAAGTGATCATTCTTTATAAAGTGACTTTATTATTACAGCAAAGAAATTACAGCCAAATGGATTTTACTGTCTCAGGTAGTTTTTCTTTTGTCCCCTATGTTAGCATTTTTCTTTATAAGTGGTATAAAGATTTTTATAAGGACAGCCAGAATCTTCTCTCAGTGTATTAATCACTTTGGCATAAGACGGATTAGCAGCTACATTCACGTTGTTGCTTTAATGTATGTTGAAATCTCCATGAACTAAGGAAGATATATTTATAGGTAATTTGACGGATAATGTCTGAATTATTAAACTGCAGCTTATTACAGCAATGCAGTTTTAAACGTATAGCTACACTGCACTGTAAAATCGCCCCGTAATGTGTAGTAATATTACAATAAATTTCTGTTTACTATGCATATTTATGTACTTTTTGTTGTATGTATAAATACGTTAACGTTAAATTAAAATTTTAATGCAACATACAGAAAAGCATATTGGAATAATATATAAACCAATTTAAAAATCCATAATTTTCCTTTATTTTACATGTTTTTACAAATGTACAGTAAAAAAAGAAATAATTCTTTTACGATTGACTATACAGGGTGGGGACTTTAACTGGAATAAATTCGATATTATTAAAACTGCTGAAATTCGATATTATTAAAACTACTGAAGTTGCGCCTACAAAATTTGGTATGTGGGGGTTTTGGAGCATGCGGAATTGGATTATGATGTCGGCGCAGTGCCAGCTTTCTCAGCTTTGCGCTACACGTGGTAATTTTGTTATTTTAAATGGAATGCCCAATTTATTTTTATTGCAGAGAATTGGGCGTGTCAAATTTAGTAAGGTCCCAACTTTACAAAACTCTCACTAGTTTCTGAGCTATGGCAACACTGTAGTTCCATTAAAAAGTACCGGGACGCTTATCTACCTTAAAGTAGCGTTACCTTGTTAAAATCTTAATAGTTATTAAGTTATTGACAAGCTTCAAGAAAAGTTCTTATCGTGTCAAAATGGCTTATTTACCTGAAACCGTAAAAATATAAATTCTCTTGGTACTTTTTAATGGAACTACAGTGTTGTATGGCAACACTGTGCTCAGGAACTAGTGAAGATAGAATTTTGTAAATTTGGGATCTTACTAAATTTAACACGCCCAATTCACTGCAATAAAAATAAATTGGGCATTGTATTTAAAATAACAAAATTACTACGTGTAGCGCAAAGCATCTGCGCCGACATCATAATCCAATTACGCATGCTCCAACTTCAGCAGTTTTATTAATATCGAATTTATTCCAGTTAAAGTCCCCACCCTGTATAGTAAAGAAATAATGTAAAATTACTGGTATATATTAGGAGTTCTTCGACTTATGCATCAAGGTATCAAGGAAGCCATTCTTTACGTGTCACTTTATTTTGTTGCGGTGCGGGTTGCATTAATGTATGTGTTAAATAAGAAACCGGAATTTTTAAAATCTCTAAGTTTCAGAAATTTTGAACAATTCAAAGAATGTTAACGTTTTTTTATTAATTAACACATCGTTGGCGGCTACTCCTTGAGGCCGCGCAGCCCTCCCCTTGTCGCCTGTCAAAAATACAATAATTTTATATCATGTTTATTGTTTAATTCTTTGGGAAACAATAAATAAGTTTTGTAGATCTACCGATAATTCAGGTGGATTGGCAACACTGCCTTACCACCTGTTACCTACTAGTCGATGCGCCCTTATGTAATGCGCTCGGTTGTGACTTGATACCTATCTCTGTACTGTGTAACTACAAACAGGCTTATATCTTCTTATCTCTTTCGGTATTTAAGTTCATCGTGTACGTACAAGATTTAAAGCACCCTGTAAATTTAGGTTTTCTACGTCACACGGTTTTCAGAAACGAAAACAATGACAGACAGACCGACAATGACTTAATTCTAGCAGTGTCACATTTTTCATTTTTGGTAAGGCACACTAAAAACAACTGCGTCTTTATTTCAGCACTTTCACTGTTTAATTTCAGTCGTTTATACCCTTTTCAATGAATAAAATAAATGCCTTTAGAAAACAAAATATTTGTTTTGTCAAACTTTTTACATTGTCATATTTATTTCTGTATCATTAAAGGGCGACTGGGTTAGGACAAACTTTGACGATATTTTCACCCTTCCGAGCTTTACAAAAAAGTTTTTTATGTTCTATTAAAATTTATCGTCGAGTAATAAAGGAAAAGTATTAAAATTTTATAGTTTCCCACGTTGTTGTATCTTTTGAACGAAGAATAAACTCTATATTAAGAAGGTTTTACAGATATATTAGCGAAATGGATAAAAAATCATTTGAAAAAATTTATAGATAAAACATTTAACATCGATTACTTTATTTATTGCAGTTTTTTTTCCGAGGGCCCGTCCGTGCGCCGGATACACTTAGGCCAGGTTTGGCCCATTATGCTCCCCTGTCTGGTTGTTACACCCACTCCGCGTTCCTTGCACTAGTTTGTGTAGGTCAACTGGGGAGAGGGTTAGGATGTCCTCTGGTCTCAGTTTTGGTTGCCCGAGTATTTGTTGCCGATTCCGATCTAGTGACTCCCAATGGCAAACTATGTGCTGTACAGTTTCCCTGTCTTGTCCACATATTCTGCTGTCGAGGTTTGTATAGTTGCATTCTGTGCAGATTCTCAGCTGGTTACTATTCATTTGACGCAACTGTTTCGTAAGTCTTGGGTCTGGATCCACAATGAACGTTTTTTTTTTGTGCGAGTGCGAAAAAAGCAATTAACGTTGGTCTTGAAACGTTGAAGATTGTATTCATTAGGAAACACGACCTCAGGAAGATCATTCCACAAAGATGACGTTCTCCAGATGAAAGAATTCTTGAACAATGAAGTTCGAGGAGTACTAAGCTGAACAACATATGGATGAGCGGCAGTGGTTCGCCGTGTATTTCTGTTTTGCATTGCTCTAGGTGGAATCAGGTGGGCAATGTCAGTCGAACACCTGCCGTGGAAATATCTGTAAAGAGAGCCAAATCACCAACCTGTCTTCGATGCTCCAGGCTATCGAGGGTCTTGGTCAGCTCGGGGTCGCCGATCAGACGAACGGCTCTCCTTTGAATGAAATCCAGTAGCCGAAGGGTGTGCTTGGGTGCAGAGCTCCAGACATGAGAGCAATATTCTAATGATGGTCGAATCTGGGCTTTGTAGAGTGTCAAAAGTTGATGAGGTGTGTACAACCTTTTGGTGCGGAAAAGTACACCAAGTTTCTGTGCAGCTGCCTTGGCAATTGCGGCAACGTGATCATGCCAAGACATATTACCTCCCAGATTGACCCCCCAGCAAATTAATAGACGGTGCCAGGGGAATTGCGTGTCCTGCCATGACTATATGCGGTTCTGCAATGTTAACCTCTTTGGAGAAGACTGCTGCCTGGGTTTTCTTAGCATTAAATTCGACTTGATTACTGTCACCCCAAGCCAAAATTTCTTCCAGGTCATTGTTGAGGCGCAATACTTCATGCTGCCTGCGAAGATGTGCGTCGGCAGCGGATGTTTGGGGAGTCAAGGTAAAAGATGCTGTGGTGTAATCCCTGTCTGTTGCTCCAATGGATTTTGTGTTCACTCCTGATCCATCTCATACTGTGCACCTTGGTACTCCGAGTGCCGATTTTGGACCAATGAATACATTTTCTCAGCCTTTTCTTGCAAGTTTATCGGCTTTTTCATTTCTTATAATACCTCGGTATCCTGGTACCCACTGAAGTATTACTTTGTTATAGTATATAATATATAGTATTACAGGATTTACTCATTACGTAAATTAAAGACCCCCTTTCCATTTCAGAATTTAAGGGCGAGAGCCACCTATCGTAGGGGTTCAAGTAGGGGGGTGAAAATAGCAAAGATATATATGTTCCCCTGAGAACTATAGCGTTTTCGTGTCCGAGCCTATTTTGATTTATTTATAATAAAATAAACCTGGATAGAAAATTTTCGATTGGCCACCCAGTATTATATTTTTTGTAGTAAAATTTAACAGCAATTAAATAAATATCGATAAATTGAAATTAAATTTGCTCGGCAGTGCAAAAAGTTATTTTATTCCAATTGTTGTGTTTAAAACTTTATGACTAAATATATTTACTCAGATGTATATCCCTGGGGAATGGCAAAAAGCGATTTGCCACACTTTCCGTGTTTTAACTTTGTGTGTTTTTGATCGCATATAAGCTCTTTCGCGAAACAGAACGAGTAGGTCGATTTGGCACGAAACTAAAACTTTGGGAATTTTCAATGGAATTTTGGTCGAATGTTTTTATTTTTTATGTTTAAGGGTCCATCATCCTTTTTAAGTATATTTTACTCGCGCCTTGCGTTTATAGCGTTTCCACAAAAACTATAAAATTTATGTCTATATAATACTGAAGTAATTTTTTGCACATTTGACTGAAAATTTAATTAAATTAATTTAAACTTAGTAAGATGTTACGAGTGGCGACATCTAGTGTCGTTGTTGGACACTGCGATAGCATATTTGCACCTCTAACAAATTCACTTGAAAATACATCAGTCACAATTACAAGCGTCTCCGTTATTTAGCACTAGCGCCCTTAGGTCTTCGGTAAAAAGCTCCGAAACAAATTTAAATAAGAATGTTTTTCCTCTTCTTCAGATCCATCCCTAGTCGCATTTCTCCATATTATGGCTCATCAATAGAGCTGGCAATCGACGAAGGCAGGAAAACGGTATATTTACTTCATTAAAAGTATCTACGAGATTCTAAGCTTTTCTTACACATTAAGGTTTAGATAGTTTAGACAAGAGTTTAAACCTAGTTTAAACTGGTATAAAGCTTTGTGTGGTAATTTCGACACACGATTAGCCCATTTTAATCATGATTAACTTTGATCAACGTTTCCACTGTTATCAGTAAGAGAAAGACAAATAACTAATGGCACGTTTCAAATGTATGAGTAAAATAATAATGTTTGAAATGTATTAATCAACACCGACAGTATCTATCAGCCCTTATACTTCTAATTTAATTATTATCTCCTATACTGCATACTAGGCGAATTTATATCAATATCTGTATCTATTAACTTGGGATACATGATATTTGCAATTATGTCTCTGCTATTACGTATAGGGGAGACCAGTGTTAGTTGGACATTTTTAAAAAATATTTTTTTTATGAAAAAATATATAAATCCAAGAATATATTATACATAATATTAGAATATCATTTGTCTACAGTTTGAAGTATTAACATGATGTGTAAATATTGTTGTGAAAAAGTTTTAAAAAATGTGATGAAAGGGTGTCAACCTTTCCCAACTTAAAGGTTGACACACTGTGAGGGATAAGTAGGCCTTTTTACATTAGGTAAAATTTCAACAATAGTTTACTGAAAGCATGCGCTTTGACGACGGTTTAATCAGGTGATGCAAGTTTTTCCATTTAAAACCTGCATAAGCTGATTAAAACGTCACAGCTCATGCTTTCAGGCAATTTTTCTTGAAATCGAACCTAATGTAGTGTAAAAGCCTTATGAGATATATAGTATAAATATATATTTAAAGGCGTTCAAGTATTTATTGAAAAAATACAAATGTATGCTGGTGATAGTCTTTTACTACTTGTATAGAAACTCAAGGGGAAAAATCGATATTAAAGTGGCCACGAGACAATCCTGGGAATAATTTTAAGTTCCGCATTTCGCCGCAAGGGGGCACAATTGAAAATTAAATATTAAAATTCTAATTTTCAGCAAAAATTCCCCCATTAAGTTATATATCTCGTCACAATTTTGGTATAAGTAAAATCATGTAAATTGCTGTATGCAATGAAAACAATTACTTTTTTAATTTAAGTGTTAAAAATTATTCCTTTGGTAATAGGTAACTCTCAAATGAAAGAAGGTAGTAAACTGCGATCTTTACATTTTTCTTGCAAATTTAATCTACTTTCCGATTATGATTACTGGTTACACCGTATGATTTAAGTTTTCGCGAAAAAATAAGAAAAACTGTTATCAATAACTTCCCTCAGTTCTGTACGCCAATGAGCCTTAGATCAAAATGATGAAAATTATCTAAGCTTTCTAATGATGTTACGAGAGGTATGTCTGGTGTATAAATTTTCCTAGAAATTCATAATTTTAATATTTAATTTTAATTGTGCCCTTTTGCGGCTAAATGGGGGACTTAAAAATTATTTCCAGGATTTTCTCATAGCTACTTTTATTACGAGTTTTTCCCCAATAGTTTCTGAGATATGGCAGATGGCCAACCTTAATGAAACACCCTGTACAATAGGCTAATTGTGAAAAGTATTGTTTTCGACTTATATTCAGTAAATAAAGAATTTTAACTTCCAATAAAACTTGTTTTGTTGTTAAAAAATTTTTAATTAAAGACTAATTATTTATAAATATTAAGAAGGGCAAGAATTTACTGACCGGCATTAAATAAACATAATTAAGAGCTGGTAAAGCCATGTTTATATCATTAACACTTTATACACTGTTACCACAGTTTGTTGGTTTTGCTTAATACTGATATTAGCGATTATATGTGTACACATAGAGTAATAGGCACTGTGCCAACTTACCCCTGTATCCGACCAGCCCCGGTCTCCCCTACTTGCTCTTGTAAAGCAAGACAATCTATTTTACCATTACAATAATTGTAAATGCATGCAACTAACTAATTTGTTTTAATAAGTTTAGTAGTATGTATTATAATTTACCAAACTTAGATTGATATATCTAACCTTAATGTAAAATAAAAACAATAATGATAATCTTGCGTGTCTGTAATAAAAAACAGAAATAGCCTAAAAATGAAAAAACATTTTAATTAAAAATAGATAAGTCAAAAGATATGTAAATTAAGTAATTTCAAAGGTAGTTGTGAATAATAATTTGTATTTTACCTATTTGTTATTTGTTTTAATAAACGGGAAACTGTTATCGATAAAAAAGTTTGTTAATTAATTTATTAGACGTTAAAATGTGTTTAAATTATGAAATTAAATTTTTTCACACATGTTGTGTGTGTGTGATTAGGTTTTATGGCTCTGGTTGAAACCAAATGACCAGGTACACATGTTAAATACACTAATTATAATAATTTAATTTATATTAATAATGGGACTTAATATTAATAATGGGACTTAATATTAATAATGGGACTTAATATTAATGAAGGGACTTAATATAAATTTTCTAATAATTTGCTCTTACCTAATGTTAATGCAAGAATTCTCATTTACAATCGCATCTGCGAGAATGAGTTCAAATATCTACACAAAGGATCCTATGAGAGACTTGTATATACTCTAAATATATTGTATATTGAATACGGCTTAATTTGAAATTCCATGTGTATTTTGAAAAATGCATTCCATAAACCTTAATTATTATTTTTTATAATAATATTGTTGTAAAAATAAACTTTTTAGGTAATTATTTAAGTGATAAAATATGCTGTTATATTAAAATAATAAAAAAATATATTTTATATAAAAACGTAACAATTGTTAAAGCCTATAAAATATATTTCATTAGCAGTTTACACTTTATTAAAAAGCTTCAAATATATTCTGCAAAAGATAATCGATTGAAATATTACTTTTGCTTAAATTATTATTTATCGCGGTATTTTTTAATAATTAGACGAGAAGTATGTTTCTTAATACAGGGTGACGCATCGAAAACGAAACACAGACATTTACTGGCAGCTCAGTTCTTTTTTGGAAAAACGCTCAGACCCGTCGATTTTATTTTCGAGGGGGACACAAAATTGGCAAAAAATCACGTGCAGCGTTTTTCTAAAAAAGAACAGAACGGTCATTGAATGTCTCTGTTTCGTTTTAGATGCGCCACCCTGCATATTCGTTATTAAAAATATGCTGTTATTAATTTAAGCACACGAAATTTTTAATAATCAAAAGTAATAATAATTATGTATCATTCAAATTCTACATTTTTGTCAATAATTTAAACTAAATTAAACTTCAAAAAATGGTAATCTGCACGCATTTTATACTATATAATATATTAAATTATAATAATTGTAACTTTTTAGTTTTAAAATTCATATTAAATGTTTCAATATATAGCCAATATTTATTAGTTTTCTTTTAATCGCAGCTTAATTAATTTGCGCAAGGAATTTCAATTATTACCTATAAAATACAGAATATTTAGGAATTCTGTGTAAATAATTAAAAACATTTTATGTTAAGCATTCATGTATTACGGTAAACAACATTTTCAAATAATTTTTAATTAAGTATTATTATGATTAAATAGAGTGTAGGTTTTTTGAACCAGATTAATTGCTAAATGTGCATTTTTAATTTATTGATTTTATCAAAACAGGCTCGGTTATTAATATCTTTTTTTTGCTAAAAGGAAAATCAGTCTCCATTAACATAAGTTTTTTGTTTTTAATTCGATTTAACACCTATCTTGCTACCATTTTACAAAAAATGTACTGTATGTTTTTAATGATAGGTCATGTTTGACAAGGCGATATTATATTGAGGTGAATCAATTTGTGTTTCTTGTCCTAAGTTTTGAACACAACACACAGATAACTTGGGGCTGTTATTTTCATAATAATAATTATTTAAGAAAATTTCATGATTCCTAAGAATTTTATTTTCTGAATCATCATGTTATCTCGGTTTTTCTAGAAGAGATACGATGGTCCTGCGGTTAGTTAGTTATTAATAATAATAATCTTTGTGCGACCTCACATTGGTAGTCTCGATTTGAACCCATTTGCACATTTATAGGATGAGTTGAAAAATGCTGTTTGTCATCAGGGACCAAGAATAGCACTGTACGGAGGAAAATTTATAAAACAACGTATAAAAAATATAATAATATGATTGATTTTCTCTTAATATTTTTTACTTATTTCTATAAGTTTGTTAGATGTGCTGGTATGCTCAAGAGTGTCTAACAACGACACAGATAGCGCTCCGTGCCACATCTTACCGGTGTGTCCCACCAAGTGCTGCATAAGCAGCTTTGAGTTCTCCTTTCTTTCGTCGGATCCTAGCTCTACTGATGAGCCATGATATGGCAAAACGCGTCTAGGGATGGATCTGACGAAACGAAAGGAAATTCTTCTTCTATAATAATATTTATTATAATTTCTACTAGTATATACATATATGATCATAATCCAGGATAATACCGTTTATATTATTATAGTTCATATAGTGACGAGTATTATTTATGAACAACACAAAGTTATAGAGATCGTTAAGATGTATATTTTAACACTATATTGGAGCATATACGTTTTCCCATAAAAACGATGACTGTGTTTTTTATATAATATGACTGCATTTTTGAATTGTACTAAGAATTCAATACTTATTTTATATGGCACACTGATGCATGTCTAAATTTAATTATTTTTGAGATATGGACATTTAATAAATTACAGTAATCCCTTTGTGACAGGCTACAGCATCCGAATGGCGTATCTTAGGAAAAAAAATGGATTCTACATTTTTATCTTCGTGTTTTACTTTCTACCCAAAAATACCGCCTTTTTTTAACCGAAAGTTGGTATTTTTAATTTGGCACGTTTTTTTGAGAAATTTTGTATGCTTAAATATAATTTTAAAGCATTCATCTTAACGATCTCTATAGCTTTTGTATTTAACGTTTCTATCTAGTTTGTATATTTCTTGCGAATTCGGCTTTTCACCTCTTCGTTCGCTGCCAGGGCCTTTCTCTAGGGGATCTACAGCTTAACGTGGGTTCCGAATCATGATCCTCAGACACTCCCCTTCAAGGGCTAACTCTCGGTCTCTTGGGCCATTGCATGACCTACCGATTGGAGAGTGTGTACCTTCTTCCGCACCCCACGAGATATCCGATCTCATCCGCCCTGGTTACCGGCGTGAATGAGGTGGGTTGGGAGATGATACATTTTACACTCTTCCCTACATTCTTGAACCTACTAAAATTCGGACATACTTATTATATTGTGCGTATGCCCACTCCGAGGATCGAACTCGGAACGCCACTGTCGAATGCCAGTGACTAACCGCTTAGCCACCGCCGCAGTCTATCTAGTTTGTATGTAATGTACTTTACTTTACTGATAGAAGAGTTTTGGACCTGCATTGTTATGCATGCATATTTATTTTATATCACAACGTTTCAACTGGTAAGTATCTCCAGTCGTCTTCAGGTGAATACTGAATGAAAAAGTATTCACCTGAAGACGACTGGAGATACTTACGTTTTAAAAGTAGATTTTATTTATATAAAATTCATATTTCTTCTAAACATGAAAAATCCAAAACTAGTATTTTAGAAATACATAAAATTTTCTTTAAAAATTATTACTATGAAAAATAACTAATTCTTTTTACAGCGTATTTAAAACTAAAGATAAAAAGCGCATTGATTTACATCGGTATAAAATCGCTTTGTCCTACATGACCCATCATTAAAAACATAAATCACACTCCTAAAAAAATACCTATAAAATCGTAAAAGAACTGTAAAAATGGGATTAAAAACAAACTATAACAAATAGCAAAATCCAGGCTACCGGTATTAATTGTCCAAGAGTTTATGTCATGTAAATTATTTTTCAAAAACATTTTTCCTGGCATTTCTTTTTAAATTAATAAAATAATTAAAAGTCTCTTAGGTTTAAAACACCGGAAAGTCCTAACCTTTTCTTTTAGTGTCCAAAATACTTTTGTTAAAGTTAAAGTTACACTAATTTTTAATATAAAAAACTGGAGATTTATTTTATGCTGAAAATTCGTCATGCATAGAACAGTAAGTAACTAAAACTAGTATTAAAAGTATCATTTATTCTACCCTAATCGTCTCAAAAGACTGGAAATTTATTTTAAGATGAAAAACGACCCTTACAAATGCCTTTGTTAACTTGCTTTTGTTTTGCCATTGGATTTTTAAAAGCTAATTCCATGACAATTATGACACTTATAATTAATATTCTCTAAAGATACTTTGATTGACAGTTTTAAAAATCACAAGGCACCGTAATCAGTGGCGGCTCCGACTTACTTTGGCGACGATTTGGCGATAATAACTTCGGTAAAATCTTCTGCCGCCTGAGGCACGTCCATACATATTATTATCAGAACTACATAGCTTTTGTTAAAATTTTTTTGTTATTGCAACAGTATCTTTTTGCCCCTTTTATAATAAGGGTTATCGCTAAGGAACCAATACGATACTTCCTGTGATAGAATAAGCAACATCGCCAACACTGTTGCCTTGAAAGTCCACATGAAGAAGAAATGCGTCTAGGTTTAGCCATCGACTATCGATTTAAAGCCTTGCGCGCGAAAGAAGAAAGGCAAATATAATAAGAGACAGTTAAAACTAGCAGTTGGACACAAAATAGTATATTAAAATACAAATTTTATAAGAAGCGTTTTCAGCGCACGCATCTAATTTAAAAAAAAAAGTTTTAAGAGTTTTTAAAAATGTGACGTATATGATAAATCCTAGAAATGACCGTTTTGGAGTCTGATTTTAATATAATAAATAAAGATATTGTGTTTCACAGTGTTCTGGAATCTTTATTATGTTTCAATCGAATTTTATCAGGTTAAAACCGAAATTTTTATAACTGAAATATCCAAAATAAACAATTTTTATTTTCGATCAATAAATCTGATCCGTCTACAGGGATATAGTGTACATCTAAATCTCTAAGAAATACAAAATTCGGAGATTCCACAAAATAACTTTATAGTATCTTTTGTTATTTTCTTCTTTCTATGTATCCTTCAATTTTTAACTAAAAAAACAATCGATAGAAGTGAGGTTTTGTACAGTTAAGAGTTGAAGTTATACTTTAAAATCTGCTCTTAATTTGTAGGTAAGTAGTAGGTCATGCATGTGGTCATATCGGCATCATCGTCAGTTGTTTCGTGTCATTCTTTACGCATTCTAATTATATTATGTTGCAGTGCGGCCTGCATTGTTTTATATATTGCGTATCATTTCATAAATAAAAAAGTAGTTTTTTAGCACTTTGTTTCTGTTTTCGCGCAATTTAGTTTCGTTTTCTATTTTAATTATTTTCTTAATTATGAAATTCAGTTTCGACTAATAACTTTTAAATTGTTTACTTTTGTCACACACAGTTATGTCAGGTATAAGCTATCAAAGGTTTCAGTCTAGTATGTCGTGAAAAACATTTAATTCATTTCAATCTTCATAATTATTATTATTAAACACCATCTGACATTTTGGTCTAATAAAAGCAGAAAAAACTTCCAATGCCTTATATCGTGTCTAGATATTATATTTATGATATGTCTTCTTAATTTTTACCATTAATAGTGAATAATTATTGTGATACACCGTAGGAAAAGTAAGAAAATTGTCTCTGTCTACGAAAAGAAGAAGAAAATAGGATAATACGTAATGAAATGATACAAAACTCTGTCCGCTAAAATGGCAAAGTACCAATCATGGTCTCCTTAGTTTTATATCATACGCAAACTAACATCAACCTACGATAACTTATTTAACAAATTTATTTTAATACCTCTTTTTTGAAATAATTTTGGCTGAAATGTTCTTACCCTTTTGGATTTTTTTTCTATATTTTTAAGAAAATTCGACATAACTATTTCCCTTAGAAACATTACCATTTTTTTAGAAATAAAGCCGGACGCCAGCTTACTTATCAGGGCATTGTGCTGGAATAAGAGCAAAATATAATAATTTGTATTCAATTTGTGGACAAAGCCGCATATATATTTTTAGAGAAAAACATATCAAATTTATATTGTTTCGATATTTTTCCATTTTATACAACTTACAGAGACAAAACATATTATTTTAACTTCAAAAGAGTATTTTTCGTTGACCATCCTGTAGCGCTGGCCCAAAATATATTTGGATATATTACAGGTACAAACTGAGCTTCTTCAAGAACATTATTTTTGTCTAGCTTTAATAATTATTATTATGAAGCTTAAGCAATAACTACTGCTATTTAATTTTATTAAATTTCTCATGATTTAAGCTTGTAGCACACTTAAGCGAAGCTCGGCGCGGCAAAATATGAGATAGGGATTTTAGCATTGAGTTCGATGCGCCGTGCTTCGCTTGTGTACGCCGATCTACATTGGTCCACATGCATAAAATCCAAAGCACCGTTACTCGCCGCGCCTTGCATCAGTGCATTTCAAGCTTAAAATGGAACAAAAGTTTTTATGATCTAGAAACAATATTCCATCCGATAATTTCTCATAAACTTTTTTTGTAATTAATCATTAACTAGCAGAATTCACATTGTTATTGCATACGCTTTAATATATATTAAAAAAAAAATTACATCAATAAAAACATAAAGCATAGTCCCTCTATACTTAATTTTAATAAACCTTCTAAAAATATTTTTTATAAACTTGTTTAGATATATTTTTCAATGATAACTAAAATATAAGCATTTTTCTATCACTTTTGCTTATACCGGAAGTAGCTGTCAACTTATAGTTGTTTTACACCGGATATGATTATTTTTGAAAATTTGATCTTAATATTCTAACATTTCTATTTTAAATTTATATCTTTTACTGAAAGTATTAACTTCTGGTTCACTTTCGGATTTCCGAAACCGGAAGTGCTAATTTTTAAATGCGTAGGAAATAAAAAACTAATATCGGAGTGTGTTTTATTATAAGATGCGCCGTTAAAATAGGCTATCGCAAA
The DNA here is from genome assembly GCA_935413205.1 of Polydrusus cervinus. NCBI lineage: Eukaryota > Metazoa > Arthropoda > Insecta > Coleoptera > Curculionidae > Polydrusus > Polydrusus cervinus. Next base: position 10,888,226 of record OW284520.1, on the reverse strand, counting down.
AGTAACTAAAAAAAATCAAAATCAACATGTTAAAACCCCCGAAGGCCCCTCCATACGCCGGATGCACTTAGGCCAGGTTTGGCCCATTGTGCTAACCCTGTTTGATTGTTACACCTACTCTGTGATCCCAGTTCCTTGCACTAGTTTGTGTAGGTCAACTGGGGAGAGGGTAAAGGATGTCCTCTGGTTCCAGTTTTGGTTGCCCGAGTATTTGTTGCCTCTTCCGATCCAGTGACTCGCAACGGCAAACTATGTGCTGTACAGTTTCTCTGTCTTGTCCGCATAATCTGCAGTCAAGGTCTCCATTGTACAGTTGCATTCTGTGCAGATGGTTCGTGACAGCCGTGTGTCCTGTCAGAATTCCTGTGCTGGTTCCTATTCAATGAAGCTTTTGTTTATTTTGTCATACGTCAGCCAGTTTTTAACATATTTGCGTGTACGACCTCTTATTCTACTCAGAAATGTTTAAGATTTCATATTCTTGCACGCAAAGATATCAAAAAAGTTCCAGCAAGTTTTAAAGTTTAACCAAGTTGAGGTGTGTTCAACAAATATCAAAAATATGACATTAGCGGTCTCTCTTGATCCATCCCCTCTCAAACAAGATAAAATCAATAAAACCGGTCCATAAATAAAAAAGTTATTATACTTATAAAAACAAAATTCCGGTTTTTTAAACAACCCTTTACAAAGTTCTCCGAAAAGTTCCTCCAAACGAACCATCGTCGTGAATCACCCTGTATGAAATAGAAACTGCTAAAGTTATCTTTTGGAGCAAAGCGTAACCATTTCATGGAAATCTAGAATCTGCAGCTGCCACTGGTTATATACTTTTCGATTTTCTGTCGGAAGTTCAGATTCGAAACCTCTAAAAATCCACAGCTAGTTGACACGCTAACAGATACATAAATTCGACTCTCGTCTGGCGCATTCCAGAAATCTGATGACCCAAATCCTCGCCCAAATCTTTGTTTTTTATTTTTCTTTTATTGCTCTCTTGCGCGTCCGATGTCTTGTGTTTTTATTCCAGGAATTATTGCGATGAAAAGTGATTTTAGGAGGGAACAATTATTTTAAAAAGGTTTGGTGATCCGTATATAAATATTTATAGAACAAATAGGTGTAAATATTTAGACTGAAAATTAAAAATTATTGTTCTACTATCACATGGATAACGTCTGTTATAAGTAAATGACTGGATACATGGGCTATCCGAGTTAAATAAATGAATATAATTTTATATCCATCCTTGTTAGGATCACCACAAGTGATATCTTCCCATTTAAAACAATTAAGCTGGTTATGTTCCACTCAAGGGCATATCCATAGAGCGTTAGAACCCAAAGTGATAACTTCCTTGGCTTAAAGGGAGCCAAGTACCAATTCCCAATAACTTTTAGTACATAAGCCAAAAAAATTAAATCGACAACCTAGGGGGCAAGCGCCCCAATTTAACCCCCCCTTAATATGGACACTCATGGTTTATCTCTTTAAGAAGTTTAAAAAAATTAATTTTTGTTAGGGGAAAGGGGGATAAGATGACGAATCGGGTAAGATGACGAATTGGAAAATTCCAATTATTGTAATTAGATAGCGCCACTTGGTTGATTGCCAAGTATAACAGGTGTGCTTCGTAAGTTGCCTATGTATTAACATCAAAATCTGACTTACTTTGTTGACGATATTTCGCCATTTATGTTTAATGGTTATGTCATTATAATATTAGTGCAAGACGAAATAAGCTTTATGGCGCTTGTGTTGAATCTTATTTTCAATCGGTAAGTATTTTCTTCAATGTTATGGTATTGTTTATCTATAGCCTATTAAGTTTTCGTTAAATAATATCTCTTTGTTGGTTAATACAAAACTCGATTTAAAATTTCCTGGTCGGCTACGATGACGAATTCGCTAAGTGGGCATGATGGCGAATTCGTCATCTTACCCGACCTGTTTGTAAATAATTTAAAGCAATGATTTATTCATTTTTAGGGAATAAGGATGGGGAAAATTTATGAAAGAAAGATAGGCAGAGTTGGTCAAAGGAATTAATGAAAGCGGCTGTACAGGAGGTAAAGGAAGGTGCAGCCGTGAATGCTATAGCAAAAAAATACAATATTCCAGAAGCAACCTTGCGACGCTATGCCAAAAAAATATTCTGAAGAGACTATGCTAGTTAGTGCTGGTACCTTCAGTGATGAGTAGCTGGAAAATCTGAGGCAATATGTGGAAGACCTAAATACCAGGGTATTTGTTGTTACACGCGAACAGTTAGCAAAAATAATTTTTGATTATGCAAAGACATTGAAGAATTGATCATCGCTTCAATAAAGAAACTAAGAAGGCCGGAAAAGATTTTATACACGCTTTCATGGCACAATTTAACTTTTCCTTGAGAAAGCCCGAAGCAACTTCAGCGGCCAGATTGGCGGCTTTTAATAGAATAAATGTGAAATCAATGAAATCATTCTTTGACCTGTACAAAGATATTCTAACAAAAACAAAATACGCAGCTCACCAGATTTTTAATGCAGATGAGACTTTCGTGACAATAATTAATATATCTTTCTAATTACCTACTGTTTTTCTTTTATTCAATAATCCTCGTCATCTTACCCATACATGAGGGCAAGATGACGAATTTGTCATAAAATTACGAAAAAAAAAATTACAGTGAAGATACAATGATAAGAAGCAAACTGTTGGGAACTAAAATTATCCTGAATGCTCTAAAATATGAAACAAAGTTTTAGGGCGAAGTATGACGAAGAAAATAAAAATATATGCTTACTGTCATCATCTTGCCCTCCTTTCCCCTATAAACATGAAGCCCATAAAACATCTCAATCGACTTTTTTCTTTTCCGACATTTTTTAAAGCGATAAAAGGATAGTTTTGCAAAAATGACCTTATTAAAATGTTATTTAACTTTTGTAGTGTATATTTTCTGCTTTGTGAAAGGGGGTTTGTATACAATTTTTAGTACTATTTTAATAAATAATTCAGTTTAGTATGTTTCTTACATTAAACCATATTTTGACGTTGATTTTGATGCATATAAAAAATGTTGATCCCCTTAAAAATTATTTATGTGTTGACTAAAATTTTTATATTTTGGTGATTATTCTATTCATTATAATTATTCTTCTAAATCCGGCTTTGTACTTATCTTCGTTATAATAAAATATATCATGTTACAAAGCAAATACCTAACATTAAACATAAAACCTTTAATTTAGAGTTGAAATAATTTTAAGAACGGTGTTTTATATTTTCCCGTATGATGATATACATTATTTAAAAAAACCTCTTGTCCAGTCACAGGTTTTTTGTAGTTACTAAGAGAAGTCAGAAGCCAGATTTTAATTTAAAAATGTAGGTACTTAATGAAATATTTACAAAACCAAATTATGGAGGAATCAGCACCCATAGACCAAACAAAATCCATGTTATTCTATCCTCACCCTTAATTTTCATAGAAAAACACGCCATCCTCTATATTTTTTATTTTAAAAATACTGTTACAAATTAATTTAATAATTTAAAATAAAAATTTAACTTATTTTACTATAAAATATTTTACACCTGAGCAGTTATCTAAATATGTATCATAGGTCGGTACTACAATTTAAAAAACTAACACCAATTTTCTTGAAATCGTGTCCAAAATATAAGTTATCTTTAACAGTACAATATCTTGACGTAAGCCATTAACTTTACTAAATCAACCCTACTTTATTTAATCGGGTATAAAATTATTAGTAAGTACTGGTATTATGATAAATTCCAAAAGAATAGATGTCTATATATGGTAAATTATTAAATAAAATAAAATTCTACCATTTTTAAAGGTTAATAACTCATGAATTTATAAAAATTCTTAGGTTTAGTATGGACACAATATACAGAGCGATAATGCGAAAACGTACAACCCTTAATTTTTGAGTCCTGAAAATCTGCAAAAAAACATCAATTTTATTACCAAGGGTGACATCAAACTGGTTTTATTTATTTAAATTAATTAAAATGATTTTTAGCTTCTTACACTTCTTACTTGATTTTTCGAAATATATTGAAGATACAGGTCAATCATGATGTACATTTAAAAAGGTAATGGAAAGACCTTTTGAAAAATGTATCACTTAACATTCCTTTTCATTGAATATTTTAGGGGTTGTTTCCAGACTAAAGACATAATTTAATTAAACACCAGTTGGAAAAATAAAGTATTTTTGCAGATTTATATCTGTGGCTTGGTACAAGAAGTGCATATGTCACTATTTGGCGTTTTAAAGATAGATATGCCAAAGCACTACCTAATAAAAATTTGAATTTTATGAGGGCAAAATGTCGAAGCCCCTAGTATTAATCAAAACCCAATTTTACAAAATACTAGGGGCTTCGACATTTTGCCCTAATAAAATTTACATTTTTAGTATTTACATTATTAGTACCGATTTTGGCAAATCTATCTCAAAAACGCAAAATAGTGACATATGCACTTCTTGTACCAAGCCACAGATATATTTGGTCGAAGCGCATAAATATTGACATCCTATATATGTACAGTGTCGTCATTTAAGTGTGCAAGATATGGGCATTTTTTAAAAATTATTAACACAACCAAAATACAAATACTGCCGAAAGTTATTGAACCTCGATCATGAATTATATTATCGGTGTGTACACTTGGAATGGTCAAAAAGCATACAGGGTAGGTCAAAAAATATAAAAATATTTCAGATAGGGCACTTTACTCTTATACAATTTTTACATTTTTGGACCTGTCCTGTATGCTGTTTTACTTGAAACCATTCTTATAATAAGATTTTCGGGGATGCACCAACTTTTTGGGGTATCTGTATTTTAATTTTGTCACTAATAAAAAAAAATTCATATGCTGCACCCTTAAATGACCACACTGCATAAGAATCCTATTGTTACAAGTGATAGATTTGTGTCAAAGTTTTTTGCAAAAAATAACCATAATTAAGGATACCACACTCTGTATTAGAAAAATACCTCACCTAAAGTAATTTATCGCCAAAGTAACTTAACATTTTTATTTAAAAAACAAAAACATTAAAGACGTATGCCTAAGTTATGTAATCATCTTAAAATAACAATAAAACTGATACAAATTATTTAAAATTTTTTATAAATCATCATTTTTATTGTCACTCTCTGGTATGCCCACTTGATACATTTAAGCATATTAAAAATTTATATTTATACTTTGTGGAAATATAGAAAAAAATCAATTGTTGAACTTCAATTTAGTATAAAGACCAAAGCTTTGATTTACCATATACAGGTTGTTTTTTTAATTCAGTGCCGATACTTAAGGTTGTGAATCCTTGGGTGATTTTAAGAAGAAAAGTTAATATTAACATATGTCCTAAAGCTCATTCATTTTTAATTTAACAAAATATCGAAAGCAGTCTCAATGAACCGAAGAAAAAAATTATTTCTTTGTTTTTATTTTTTTATGCAAAAAGGGTGCAACATACGAAAGTAAGTCTATGGACCAAATTTGCTCCAAAATAAATGGAGATTTTAAATATAAGTTTAGTTTTTAGAAAAACCAGTGGCGTACCATTTTTTTCTTTAAAAATATTCAGTTTAAACCCCGTACGGACGTCACAGGTAAAAATTTAAAAAAATCTTTTAAGTCAAAAAATGCTCCTTAATGATTAAAAGGTGTGTACAAAATTTCATAGAATTATCTAAGAGTGATATAACAATTATGATAAAAAAGTTATATTTTTTAAAAAATGTTAACACCCTGTAGCTCAAAAATGAAGAGCTTTAGGACATATGTTAATATTAACTTTTCTTCTTAAAATCACCCAAGGATTCACAACCTTAAATATCGGCACACAATTAGAAAGCACCCTGTATAGTTAAAAAACCATTGGCAAAAATGTAGGCAGAAATATTACATCCGCGCTATATCCAAAGATTATAACATTCAAATAAAAGATGTTCAGTGTTTGTACTTATGATATTTTTCCACGCTATGAATTCTAGGATAGTTAAACGATCTGCTCAAGTAGGTCCAGTTTTAGAATATAATATATTCTAATTTTCACCATTATGTGGAAAAACTTGTTTGAGACATAAATAAAATCTTGGACTACCTCTATTGTCAGGTTCTTCGTCCAACTCCTCATCAGTTACATCGCTATAGTAATATGTAACATAGTTTGGCTTTTCTTGGTTGGATAGCTCGGACTCACTTGATATATATATGAACTCATTGTTAAGCGCCATATTCTCCTTATCTTGCACAGGTCCATTAGTTGTTGTTTCGGTGGAATATTCATTTAAAGGTCTTAGTCTTTTGAAAGGTTCATATTCATCTTCAGAAGATCCATCTTCATGTGAAAGTCTTTTGACGGTGTAGGCGGAATATTCAGGTTCATATTCACCATCTTCAGAATATTTATCATTGTAAGAGGCTGTTTTGGCAGAGCTGGAGGAAGGTTTTGGCTCACCTTTAAAAAATTCATCATCATTCATGAGTTCTATGTCAGGGCTGGCCGATGATTCACGGCCATCTTTAAAATATTTATTATTGTAAAAGGACGGTTTGACAGAGCTGGAGGAAGGTTCTGGCTCATCTTTAAAAAATTCATCATCATTTATAAGTTCTTTAGCAGGGCTGGCCGATGATACACGACCATCTTTAAAATATTTATCATTGTAAGAGGATGTTTTGACAGAGCTGGAGGAAGGTACTGGCTCATCTTTAAAAAATTCATCATCATTTATGAGTTTTTCGTCAGGGCTGGCCGATGATTCACGACCATCTTCAAAATATTTATCATTGTAAGAGGATGTTTTGACAGAGCTGGAGGAAGGTGCTGACTCATCTTTAAAAAATTCATCATCATTTATGAGTTCTTTGTCAGGGCTGGCCGATGATTCACGAGCATCTTCAAAATATTTATCATTGTAAGAGGATGTTTTGACAGAGCTGAAGGAAGGTTCTGGCTCATCTTTAAAAAATTCATCATCATTTATGAGTTTTTCGTCAGGGCTGGCCGATGATTCACGACCATCTTCAAAATATTTATTATTGTAAGAGGATTTTTTGACAGAGCTGGAGAAAGGTTCTGACTCATCTTTAAAAAATTCCTGATCATTTATGAGTTCTTTGTCAGGGCTGGCCGATGATTCACGACCATCTTCAAAATATTTATTATTGTAAGAGGATGTTTTGACAGAGCTGAAGAAAGGTTCTGGCTCATCTTTAAAAAATTCATCATCATTTATGAGTTTTTCGTCAGGGCTGGCCGATGATTCACGACCATCTTCAAAATATTTATTATTGTAAGAGGATGTTTTGACAGAGCTGGAGAAAGGTTCTGACTCATCTTTAAAAAATTCATGATCATTTATGAGTTTTTCGTCAGGGCTGGCCGATGATTCACGACCATCTTCAAAATATTTATTATTGTAAGAGGATGTTTTGACACAGCTGGAGAAAGGTTCTGGCTCATCTTTAAAAAATTCATCATTATTTATGAGTTCTTTGTCAGGGCTGGCCGATGATTCACGACCATCTTCAAAATATTTATAATTGTAAGAGGATGTTTTGACAGAGCTGGAGAAAGGTTCTGGCTCATCTTTAAAAAATTCATCATCATTTATGTCAGGACTGGCCGATGATTCACGACCATCTTCAAAATATTTATTATTTATTGTAAGTCTGACAGAGCTGGAGGAAGGTTCTGGCTCACCTTTAAAAAATTCATCATCATTTATGAGTTTCTCCGCAGGGCTGGCCGATGATTCACGCCCATCTTCAGAATATTCATCATCTGAGAGTCGTCTGACAGGGTACAGATGTTTATATTCAGAAAATTCAGTATCTAAGAGTCGTTTAATAGGATTAGCAAATGATTCAGGCTCTTCTTCAGAATATCCATCATTTGAGAGTCCATTTGCAGAGTTGGCTGTTGATTTACATTTAACTTCAGCATATTTATCATCTGAACGTGGTTTGATAGAATTGGCGGATGATTCATGTTCAACTTCAGAATATTCATCTTCATTAGAAAGTCGTTTGACAGGGTGGGTGGATGATTCATGCTCATCTTCAGAGTATTCACAATTAGATATTCGTTTGAGAAGGGTGACGGATGATTCATTATCATATACACAATATTCATCATCTAAGAGTTGTTTTACAGGATTGGCCGAAGATTTATTTTCATCTTCGGAAGAATCATCGTCATCTGACGAGCCAAATAAATCCCGCATTGTCACACCTGTTCCATATTGCTTTTCAATGATATTTACCTTTTCAATTTTAGTACTTTCCATGCTAACTTCTTCATTACCCAGTAGAGGCATATCTAATCCACGTTTAACTTTTGAATATTTAACAAAGGCAGACATTTTCACAATTCAATTTTTTAGCACGAAAAAATAGTGATCACCCTACAGACACTTAACACAAAATGATAAGTTAACCGTAGTGAGGTGATATAAAAACCATGTCCCACTATTGTTATGTCAATTAGAACAATGGTAGCAAATGATTTTTTATTGCATATTCTAACGATATTCAATAATCAATAACCATTATTAAATTGATATGATTTTTATAAGCTATCATATCTTTTCCAGCTAAAGAATTTAAAGAAGCTTTAATCAATTTTAAATTTATCTTTAAAATATTTATATGTCTCAAGTGTAGATTAAGTGAATACTTCCCCCCCCCCCCCCCCCCCCTCTCACTACTTCTTGTCAGTTGGGGGCACCTCGAACGAATGTTTTTATATTAAGAGACAAATCCACTGTTGCATTCGTCATTTAATTTTTTGATTTTAAATTTTGAAATAGTTTTAGTAAAAAATGTCGCACCTAGACTGTACTTATTGTCAATGTAATACGTATAATAAATATTTTGAAATAAAAAAAAATTAATTTATATTAATTTTAAACTTTGGACACACTGTACAAATTGGATTAATCAAACTTGGTTAACGAGACTGTTAAACCTTAGTTATTAAGTACCTTTGTAAAAAATTTTTAACGAGGCATTTATTTTTTATTTTTGAAGCCAGTGGTGCAAAACTGATATTTCTTAGTTTTAATTTTTTTCGCCTATAATACTGAACTCTGATTTCATTAAAATTTTAGAGGTATAAAGACAACTATAAGAGACATCCAAATAAGTAAGAATATAAAATAGCATATAATCTAAAAAAATAAAGCCTTATGACGTCACACTTTTTTGGAACGACCTGTATAAAGAAAAATATTTTCCTCAAATGCGCCCTAGGATACAGGTAAAGTCGGCAAAATATTAAAATCCTAACTTAATTAATAAATGAGCTATATAGCACGGGAGATAAGGTGCAGGACCCTGTATATAAAACAGAAAATGGGGCCACAGATGAAATGTTTTTATCCAAAATATTGAACAAATCAAGGAAACTGATATAAAATTAAGGTGTTGGTTAAATACAACAATTAACAAACCAGATATTAATACTGTACTTTTTATTTTAAAGGGGTATATTTTGTGATTAACAGGACTCCAAAATAACGATGTTAAACAACATATTATACTAAATATAGATAAAAATTCTCAATTCTTAGTCACTCAAATACTTTTCTTTGGTTGACAGTTTCCTTTTCCCATAAGAAAAATAAATAAGTAAAATTGTTCTTACAAAGCAGTGGATTTACGTCGACACGTAACCCAAGGCATAAGATTCAAACAATGAACAAAAGGGAGATACTTGCTAAAGGTTTTGTCTTAAAAAGACTGTCAACAAATCGATACTACCCCAAGCGCCTTGCAATTGTTTATCCGCCGTGTTTTAATTAAAGCACTACAGCATGCTTTAATTTTTTTTATTGTTCCTAGAAGAGCCTTCGTGGTTCTAGAAAAAAGTTTGTGTATAGATTGGGTCACTGTTTTAGAAATTTAGGGAAAGAATATTTTTGCTGGTGTATATATTTAAAACGTTTTATTCTCTTCTGAATACCCATCAACATTTGTTACTAATAGTCTCTATACCAAAATTGACAACGACAGAAGGAAAATAAGCACCTAGAGCAGTTAATAGGCAATGCCGATTTTTTTCTTCCATTTTTTTTTATTCTACTATTAACCTGATGTATTTATTTTTTTAAAGCCGCTGCGCCTTTATCAATCTAAAAATGTATTTTACAGACATATTTTATTATCTATACTTAAAACCCTTTTTAACAATATGTTCCTTTTGTTTAAAAGATACACTACTGAATATCAGATTTTAATAAAATAAAATAAGCTGTTATAAAAAAGTACATTTTTCATGCAATTTGGAGTGTGTTTCTGATTAACTCAATCAAGTGAACTAAATGAGACAAATGAATTCTGTCAAAGAACAAAGATTTTCTTGGATTTATTCGATATATACAAGTTGCTCGTTTTCCGACTTTTCGGAATTTAATACAATAGCAGCAATATTTCTCCTGCTTTACGATGCCAACGTAAAAACAACACAGGAAAATTGGGTTTTTATCGGTTAATATAACTCCTGTAAAATTAAATGCAGGACATTTTACGGTAAGTGGATACAAAAGAAACTTTATAGTAGGTATAAATAAAAATGAAAAATATTGAAATATTTAAAAAAATATATATTTCTTGTTTACGACGCCTGCCAATAAAATCCATCAGGTATTTCTTCTGTACAAATCCTTATAGTAGTAATAGTCTACGCATGCATTGAAGTTTCTACCATCGAATAATACCTATTTGTTTTTAAAACAAACACTGAAAATACACCATTATTTATAGCCAGAAAAATAATGTAGTGTAAAAATAAATTTTATGTAGTTAGAAATTGATTTGCTAAACTTTACGACTACAGTCGATTTTCACACGCCTCTTCCTCCAGAACGCGAAGAAGGTAGAGAGGCCTATTTCAAAAAAACTTTCCAAAGACAAAAGAACCTGATGCTCTAGGTATTCTTCTATTTGACCATTTCTATGGAATGAGTGTAAGCCATGTCAAATATATCTTAGTTTTTCTTAAACTATTATCCATATATTATTAATAATACAGATGAAAAAATATTAACTGAAATTATTAAATCCCTAGTCAACAATGACATAAAAGTTTTCTGTTACGGACACCAGAGGGAAGAATGGTGGAATCAATTGTCTCCTTATTCCTGGAACTAACACTTCCTTTTTTATGTATTTCTATTTATTTTAGATAAAGAATACACTTTACATCATTTCCTTTTATTTAAGGGACATATCTTAAGGGTCAGAAACGTGCTTTCGATATTGTCATACTGGGGATATTTCTGTTCGTAAGAATGCGAAAAATTATGGGGGTTGACGAAAACAATCCGAATCACAATCCTTACGATTTATAGTAAAGCTCCGTGATCGTGACGACATTTATTTGATTACGATTTTTTTTTAAATAGAGCACTGGTGGCTCCCGGTCTTAAAAAATGGTGAAGAGCTAGGTATAGTGCAGGTACTTAAACAAACATTGACTAAAAACCCGTGTAACAAAACGTCCCTTTTATACTCATCTGTCCAACGACTGAATGGACTTTTCAACAATTTGCAAACTATGTCATTAATTGGGTTCATTTTTAAAACACACGACTAAGTAGATACGTACACTACTGAATTAAATGAAAAATAAAAACAAAACTTTTTAATCACACAGTAAATCACGTAAAAACGAAATCTATAACCATAAGTTTCGCGAAGCCTCAAAATAAATTCCATAAGGTTAGGCGAACCAATGCTAAAACACTGATCTATTTGTAAATTGCCCTTCATCATAATGCAAATTGTTACATGCTATTTGCGTGACTGACGTCACGTAACCATGTTGGGCGTTGGATCTTCACTTGCTTTAAGCTAACGGACACGGTCGGCTTGGGCGCGACAAAATGTACGAGTGTTTATAATTATTGTCCAGTTCACCGTGGCCCTATTATGCATAGCTACATTCGGATTAAATTAATATTATTTATTCGAACATAATTGTTTTTTAATGGCTATAATGGAAGCTGTATTGGTACATTATTGTTTAATATTGTCAAAAAACTTTCCTCCTGGTTTTATTGTTTTTTTGATGAAGAGCCCTACTTCACCTACTTCACCTGACGAGCCGCCACTGAAATAAAGGCTAGATTTCGAGCATGTTAAATTTTGCTCCCATTCCTGAATTAATGCCTCTATATTATTTGTGAGCTAGAAATGGAAAATCGAAATATATTAGTTTATAATCTATACTGAAATAGAAAGAATGAACTTAAAATTATAAAAGTTTCTATAAAATAAGTTTAAAATTTGCGTGTTTAAATTTAAAATTTGGTTACAGAATTTTTTTATATTATAACTACGAGAAATTCTTTAACTCATTATAATGTTTTATCGTAAAATAAATATGAAAATAAAAAAAAACATATATTTTCTATTTATGTGGGATATTTTTGCAACTACACATTTCGTATTAATAAAAAAACGTAATTAACTTATTTAATGGCGGTACATTAATTTTGCATTCCATAGTTTCATTTTATATGTAATTATATTTTATTATGCCAACTATTTTATTATATTAATAATGATAGTATATATTTCTCCAAGCAATAAAAAAAATTATCTACTTCGCCAGCAAGAAATTTACAAGATAAAGGTGTCCGTTTAATTTTCACTTACATATTATTATGAACAGTCATATTTTCACCTATCTATAATGTAATAATTAGATTGATACCGCTAAGCAGCTTTGTATGTAACTATAATAATAAAAAAGTTATAAGTAGTTCACACTTAATTTGGCACACCCTGTGTAGTTTAAATACAAAGATATATTATATTTTATATTGTTACTTACCTACCACCAAAAAAAAACAGGAATAATTAGGTCAGTTATGATCTTCTAAAAATATAATATGAATTACACGCGTAAACAACACAGTTGTTATAACTTATTTTCTGAAGACGACTGGAGATACTTACTAGTTAAAACGTTGTTATTTAAAAAACAAATAAAGACAATGTAAGTCCAAAACTCTCTACTTTCTTCAAAGTCAGTTATCACGAAGATCATAGGAGAGTTGGAAAGAAGGCAGCACGCAGTTGTGCCAATCCTTTCGATTTATCGGTAGGTGTACCAAATTTATTTATCATCTTCAATTGAGCTAAACATGAAGAAAATATTTCAAATAATCGGCAAAGGGCAGAGGAAGAGGACGGCTACGCGGCCTGAAGGAAAACCGACAGTACTTATTTACACAATTAAAAAGACGTGAGAAATATTACTGCGGTTTTTATCGGACATTGCCTCTTCGGTAGACATGCCGAACGTATGCAAATACCCATTAACGACTCCTGCAGAAGTTGCAGAGATGAGGAAGAGGAAGAAAGTATTCAACATTTTCTGTGTGAATGCCCTGCCCTCGCAAGAAGAAGGTTCACTACTCTAGGTGAATCATTTTTCGATAGCCTGGAGGAACTAAGCAACTTACAACTTGGAAGACTGAGCAGGTTTATAAATAGGAGTGTCTGGTTTAAATAGGTTGTTAAAATCCTTCTGCAGTGTACGCCGCACTAACCATCAGAGATCTGATGACAACGGACCTAATAGGACTACGTGAGACTGTTTGGTCAGAACCAAAGGTCTGCCACTCTAACCTAACCCAACATATTTACTTTTTTATTATTTTATATTTTTTAAAGCATAAAAAATATACAATAAAATTTATTTCCATCATATTAATATAAAATGATCTGTCACTGCATAAAATGCCATCAATTTAACAAAACAGCAGCATTATCAAATACCAGTTAAGATATAATTTGCCTTCAAGTATCTGCCATGAAAATATCGATTAAACCAAGCATTAAATTAACACAAATATAATAACACTATTCCTAGCCCGGATGTTTTCCGGGAACGTCGGAAATCCCTGCCTGGAAAAATATAGCGCGTTGTTTCCTCCAAAGGCAAACCTGAAGTCTTTCATATACAAGCATTTGCCACAGTTGCATAGAAAATGTTTTAGGTTAAACGATAGATTTGTCTTATCAGATGTATCCTTTGATAGAAATGTGAATAGTGTAGCTAGCGGGTAGCTTAGTTAAGGGGGGATTTAAAAAATGTTTTTTTTATGAAATGACAAAATATTATTGTTAAATTATAAATTTTTTTTTAGTAAAATACCTTGGCTCTTTGACATGATACGTTTAGATTATCTTAGAGACATACCAAAATGTTTTTTTTCATAATTTATATTTTTTATTTTCCTATATTTAAAAGTTTCCACTTGTGTAAATTATTGTAACTGGTTCACCCTGTATATCTAAGGTAAGAATGTGTTAGAAAATTGTTACAGATTGGCATAATAATTAAATGAATCAATAAAAAGTCGTTTATTACGTTTTCAGGTGAATTTTCAATTATTTTTTGAAAAATAAAACACCCGGCAATATATTCCACGTCAACCTATACCCATTTTTTTTCATCCACAAATTGGTGCTACAATATATTAAAATATGAACAAAATATAGCTGTTTGTTTCCAAATTGAAATAATGAGTAAAATTTTTTTTTTTTGGATTTTCATAATTTTTTAATACTGGTATTTATTTAATCCGCCGATAAATTATTCAACATCCTGTACATATTTTATTTGTATATAAGTGAAAGAAAACTTAAGGCCCACTTTTCCACCAATAAAAAAAAATAAAAAAGTTGATAGTTTTTAAGAAACAACTGAAAACTCCAGACAATGCATAAAAAAGTAAGAAGTTGCTAACTTTAAAAGGCAATAACTCAAAAACTAGTCATAGGATTGGATTACAGCTATGGACACTTTTAATCAGAACATCAAGATCTAGTAAATACTAAAAATTCAGAAAAATTAGCAGAAAGCCATTTCCCATGAGCTTTGTGCGTAGTCCTTTTACGTTAATAATCGGCACACATTACACAACAAAAAGTGCATATTAGCGCATTAAATATATAAGAGAAGAAGAAGAATGAAAGAATAAGGCCAATAAATTTTCCGAAAAAGAAGCAAATAAAAGAAAAGCGTTCTAAAGTGAATATATGCGACATTTTGACACTGAAGAGTAATTCGTTTTTTAAAAAGAATAAACCGTTGAAGTATTAAAATGAATGGTAAATAAAATTGTCGTCACCCCCAAGCTATAAAACGCTGATTCGTCAATCCTGCATTTCACTAAGGTTTAATGTTGTTTTTGCAGCTATGTGAACGTTAGTTACAAATCAACGGTTGAAGACACTAATGGAGAGTAATAGTATTTGTATGCTGATTTCACACACAGGGTTGCCACTACATGCGCCACTCGCACCGTTGTAAACAAGTCAGAGCTCTAATATTGATGGCATAAGGCCATTGTTAGAGCAGCTATTTACCTGAATTAAATTTCCGATAACTTATTTGTGATGATCGTTCTAATTAGGCGACCGGCTTATAAACTGATGAGCAGAAAGTTCGATAAATTGTGTTTTAACGCCTTGTTACAGGTTTGTAGTTTGGAAACTACAATACGATCTTTAAAACGATTTTTAGAGTTTCAAAGATTCTTCTCTGCAGATTAATACCGTGGTTTGCTATTGACGTAAATAAAACGCTTTAATGTTGTACCGGATGAAAAAGAGAGTCGTGCTAAAAATTTGAAAAAAATTCCACTAACAAAATTACTAAAGGTTGGAGACAATGACGTTTCTTGAACGGCAGTAGAGTTTTGGACTTGCATTGTCTTTATTTGTTTAGAATCACTACGTTTTAACTGGTAAGTATCTTCAGTCGTCTTCAGGTGAATGAAGACGACTGGAGATGCTTACCAGTTGAAACGTAGTGATTCTAAATAAATAAAGACAATGCAAGTCCAAAACTCTATTGCCGTTCAAAATTACTGAAGTTTTGAATTTTTTGTACGACTTTCTTTCCCAACATTGAAGCGTGTTGGTTACGTCATAGCCATACCACACTCATGATCTACTAGAAACGATGTTTCAAACTTTCTGCTCTGTAGTTGATATCTGTCTCTGTTATAAGTAGTTTTAGGTAGTCCTCACATGGGGAAACTAAAAAGGAACTGTATTAGCGTGGATACTAGGAGCCTGGGGGACCAGGTCACCCAGCATGTAAACTTGAATGGCACTTCCTAAGTTGCGGCAACAGGGATTGCCTTAGGCAGTCCCCACATTGAGAAACTTAAAAGGAACTGTAGTAGATTGGATATCAGGGAACTAGTATAGTAATAATACTCAACCTCTCAACCTCACACGGCCGATACTATAAGCAAGTTCGGTTTTACCATCAGATTACATCGCGCCCATTCGTTTAACGTTTTAGGGGACAAAAATAAATCTGAATATCGTTCATTTATCATATCGACGAGCAAATGGTGGTACATAGTTTTCATCGGAGAATTTTGACAGATTTGAAAAATGAAATTTCCGAAAGGCGGGAATATTTAAAATTTAACCGTTGGCATTGTTTGAGGGATGAAGATAACCTTACCTTTCGTGAATAATTGCGAGATAAGATATATACATATGTAATAATTTGACAACTTACTCCCTAGGTTGGGTTGTAAAGGGCTGGGTTAAACTCAGTTCAGTTAAATACAAATAAAATACTGTTTTTGATTCAACCCGTACTTGATTGAATATCAATGTACCTATTTGAAATGAGAAAAAACTGAATGCACCCTTAACCCGACCTACAATGGCCCGACAACAAGTTCTCGAAATTCTAATTTCCCATTGCCAAATCTTAATATACTAAACACGTCTGTATTCTTCTCAACTTTACCTAAGAATATCTTAGGCTCGGTCTGGTTCCAACAATGATCAACCAGCCAACCGGATATTGACCCGTTTCAAAGGCATTTTTTTCAGGTTTATGTTTAATACTTACAAATAATGTTTAAATTTTATTGTAAAATATTTGCGGCTACATTGTTCAAAATATTTAATTTTTTTTATAATGGTTTGGAGATTCGCAACGCGAATCCAAAAATCCTCCCTCTAAAAACCTTTATAGCTAAAACAGCAAAAGGGATTAGTTTAATTTATTTATTTAACCAGAACTTTCATGTTCGATTTGGTTAAAGATCCTATTTACCTGCATTAAATTTTCCATAAATTATTTCAAACAATTGACGAATGAACTATTTCATTATTGATGTTAATAAGTTTCTTTTTAAATTTCTTTTTTTCTATTATTTAGGTTTAAATCTTATTTGTTAATAATATTAGAAAGAAGAGTTAGTTGCAAGACGAAAAATTGTTGCTGTATCTTTTGCAATAAATTGCACGTTAAAATAATGGGTTTTCTGGGGGCCCAGGTAGACAATGACAGCTATTTTGTCCTAATCAGGACTCAGCACATGAGAAAGCCAAAACCCGTAAGCAACTCCAGAAAAAGCAAAAATTATTTTTCAATATTTATTTACGAAATAAATAGGTGTTGAAAACACTAATATCGCCACTTACAAGACACGGTAGGCCACACATCTAGTATAGGAAACGACATTTTAAGGTTCACTATACACCTCTCTGCAATTCGCATTTTTAGAAACAGATCACGCCGAAGTACCCACTAGGATGCGACACTCTTCTGACAAGCCGCGTAATAAATATTGTAATATAAATAAATATTTATTATACGGTTAATAATATTATTTGTAACACTGCCAGTAGACTTTTAAATTTTTTTTAACAGTATATTTTTTGGTGCATCCTGGTAACTGGGTTACTATTACTACGTCTACATAATGTAATCATTGACCATTAATTTGATCTATATTTTTTATAGATCACCAATCACCATCGGTGCCATAATGCTAGCCAGAGTTAAACCTCCATTACCAATTGCCCAAGTGGCAAATTTAAATACGTGAAAGGAAATAGGTGTAAACAATTCGTATGCTCAGGAATTTAAATAATCATGTAAGTTTAAGGTACTTTTCAGCTGACTGTGCAATTTAAAAAAGCATTTGTCAACAAGCAATCGGTAGGAATTTAAAAATCTTTAAAATTCTTATTCCCGGTTCGGAACTTTACGAACGGAATCAGAAAAGTATTATTCTTTGATATCGAGTTTGAGGTAGCTTTGACCTTTCAAACGTTGAATTCCGCCCCATATCTTTATAATTGGAATTCAGCCTGAAATTTTGCAACTAAAGTCGACTCTATCGAGTTAAAAATGCCTTTAGAGCTTTGGCAAGTGCCTGAAAATTTACAAACTCTAATAGGAAATATAAAACGCTTCAAGTAAGTAATTTAGAGTCAGTATGAGCTATATGCGGAGTGGATCTTAGAGGCACAATATAGAATTTAAAAAAGAAGCAGATTTTTTTTATTACTTTATCTCTTAGGTATGTGCATTTTTAATAAAGGGAAATCTCCCACTTTTCTAAATACGAAATCTTTTTTAAATAATAACTGTTTTTATTAGAGTGTAAAAATATTGCCGTGCAAAAAGAAAATACAATATGAATAATGAAATCAGTTATTTATTTACGCTAAAATTGGTATGGTTTTTCTTATACGACAATGCAAGAAAATTGGGGAACCGTTAATAAAGAAAAACGTTGATTAATATAATCTGGGGGAATGTTTACGATTAGCCTAAATTGATATGGTGCCGATGTTTGGGAAAATACTTTTGTTGGGTTTTGCCTTTTCTTGATTTTGAAACAAAGAGATCCTATCAAAAATAATTGAACACACCACGCTAACAATAAATAAATATTACTTTATAGACAAATTATTATCGTTGATAAGATATTTTGTACCGAATGATTATTATCTAAGTTTGATCAAAATAACCAAAAATATTCTTAAAAAATTGGATAAAAAAATAGTTAAAAAAACGTAAAATTTAGCAATTTAACCTATCAAAAATGCAACGCTACTTTTGAGAAACACCTTGTATTTTTTTATTCACCAATTCCATCTTTAAAATATTTTTTCTTATCAATTGTAAGATGTTAAATTTTAAATAAAAGTTAATAAACCAGAAAATAAATCAGTTTTATTATTAGAATAAGATAAATTTTGGGAAAAATCTAATGCAGTCTACCAAAAACCATATTATTCGATTAAAATTTCAAATTGAATCGGGACCAGCGATGATAATATAATTTTGTAATGAAACACCAGAGATAAGAATTAGTTCACAAAAAAGCAGAAAAAATTGTAAGAATATTTAACCAATGAAGCAATTACTAATATTTTTTTACAAAATTAGTTTGCTTAATATTTGTGTGTCTCTAATTTTCATTTTATCCAAATGAAATTTTAAATTTTATGTCACTTTTGGATACCTGCCCAACTTGTATTTAACGGCCAACCTATGCGTGAAAAAAAAACGAAAATAAAACTCTTTTGGGCGTGTTGGTTAAACAAACGTACTTTCTCTGTTTTTGTTTGTTTGGGTCAAATATCGTAATTGATATGTACACATTTCCTGTGTGAAGAGAATTAAGGTTGTCATTATGCATTTCCGACAACAATACGAGAATCAGTAATTTATTTTTTTATCTTTGTAAGAAACAAATCAATCAAGTTCGGTTTTACTGAGGCTTCAGCAGGGGCGGTGAAGTAGGTGAAGCAAAAAAAAAATAAACGGAAAGTTTTTCGACAATATTAAATATTAATGTACCAATCCAGCTACCATTTTAGCCCAAAAAAAAAAATATGTTTGAATTAATAATATTAATTTAATCCGAATGTAGCTATGCATAATAGGGCCACGGTTAACGCTGATGGAAAATAATTATAAACACTCGGGCATTTAGGCGCGCCCCAGCCGACCGTGTCCGTTAGCTTAAAGCAAGTGAAGACCCAACGCCCAACATGGCTTTGATATTCACCGTTGCTATGGTTATGTGACATCAGTCACGCAAACAGCATGTAACAATTTGCATTATGATGAAGGGTAATTTAAAAATAGATCAGTCGTAGGCACCATTGTTTTAGCATTGGTTCGCTTAAGCTTAAGGTATTTATTGTGAGCCTTCGCGAAACTTGCGGTTATATATATTGTTTTTACACGATTTACTGTGTGAATAAAAAGTTTTGATTTTATTTTACAGTCAATTCAGTAGTGTACGTACCTACTTAGTTGTGTGTTTTAAAAATGAACCCAATTAATGACATAGTTTGTAATTTGTTTTAAACTCCATTCAGTCGATGGACAGATAAGGATCAGAGAGACGTTTTGTTACACGGGTTTTTAGTCAATGTTTGTTTAAGTACCCGCACTATATCTAGCTCTTCGCCATTTTTTAAGTCCGCGAGCCGCCACTGGGCTTCAGGCTATAATAATTTGTTATTTTCTGCATGCACTCTTCGCCAAGCATTTCTAATTTGATGATGACCAACAAATCCTGATAAGTGACACATATATTATTAATAATGAGATTTTTGTCAAGTTAAACTATGAGGGGAATAAAATTACCAATTATGAGTATGATCGCAATGCTGGTATTAGATACCTCCAGTGAACATTAAATAATTACCATTGAATACAAATAATAATATATACTTGGTTTTGTACTATAATCTTAATATTTAATAGAATAATTTTATTGTTGGTACTTATTGTTCTATATGCCTAGTTAATCGAAACAGTATTTCCGAAACTTGTCCATAGGGTGTAATTCTCACAAAATCTATCTAGTTTAAAATGTTATCTATGTGTCCCAGCGGTATTCATGTCGTATGCTTGTCTTCCGTGAAACAAATAGGGACCCATTTGATTCGATTCCCACTACAAGATCTAATTTTATTTGGAAAAAAGTCGATGTATATATGCACTGCTGACTCAGATTCTATTGTGTGTGCCAATGGGATTTAAATAGCAGCGTTGCCAATTTACTAAAAATGCGAAAATTGTTTTAAAAAATGTATAGTTTTTGGTAAGATTTTCTTAAATTTAGGATGTATCTATATTTTGGGCCTAAAATAATGGGTACCCTGGAGTTACGTAGACAATGAGGAGCCTTCTCGTCCCAAATGGGATTAATCGGAAAGGTATAAGCTGTCTGTAGAAATGCATACTTAAAAGTCAAAAGACGGATACTTGGAAACGCCGAATCAGTGTAAATTATTATCTTAGCTAGTTTTGTATATAGGAGTAAAAAAAATATTTGAAAGTTGTTCCTGGCTTTTCGATCAGTAAAAGAGAACCCATTTTTGGGCCATATTATCTATATGGCCCAAAAATGGGTAAGCTGTTTGATGTCGGCAACCTTTATAAATTAATTTTTGATGGTCCCTTCCATACTAACCTAACTGCATTCAGCTTGCCTTGAAAGTTGTTGCTATAAAATTAGGTAAATTCGGTGGATAAATAAGTAGGTAATATAAAGATTTTTAACAATAATTAACTTACCAGCAACTTTGACTGTGGCACTAATGACATTGGCAAGGATTATTTTTTCAAAATCAAAATTCTCTGATTAGTAAATCAAGAATGTAGCTAACTGGGCCACTTTGGTTGTAAGGAAACTATTTCTGCCAATGTCATTTATGCCACGGTCAAAGTTGCTGGCTAGTTAATTATTGTTAAAAATGTTTATGCAACCCGACATTATTATATTATGTATAAACATATCAATATATGTTTTTTTTTAACTTGAAACCCGAACCTTATAAAACTGGTTAGAAAATATGAGCCCCCCCCCCGAATATTTTTTCTGGCTACGCCACTGTCCACAAATTATGACCGGTAACATTTTCACATCGGATCGATCCTCTTGGTTTGTTTTCTCCATGATACTACCAACCCTAAATTATTTAAGAGGGCGTGACCACTTATTGGCCAGTTCTTACAAACCAGGAAAATTTAGCTAATGGCATTTTTAAACGCTTATATCTTTGCATTCGCTTATTCCTAAAACATGATTTTAGGTTCATTAGAAATAATGATATTTGCCTTTAAATATGAAACCGCCATTTACCATATTGTTCGTACAGCTTTGAAGAATATCGCGTTTGAAAAATTGATTAGAGGGATTTTGCTTGTTAGCAAAAAAATGGTCTATTCGCTGCTGGCGAAAATTAAAAACGCCACATCAATTTACTTTTTAAGAAATTATAGTACGAGAAAACTTTATTTCTTGTTAGTTTTATCATTTAAAATATTTTTTATACAGGGTGATTGCTGATACTTCTTTTTTAGCTGTGTATAGAAGGCATTAAAATAAACAACTTTTTCAAAAAACTTAAAAATAGCCGAGTTACAGAAGTACAAAATCTAAGTGCGGGCCTGGTAATCAAAACGTAGCTCTTTACTTTATATTGTTTTTCTCCGTTTTTTGTATGTGAGTCATGCATTTTAAGGATCGGTCGTCAGTTATTTATTTTGGCAATTCGCGGCGCAGTGTGGTTTTCTAAAGCAAATGAGTTTTAATAATTGGTGAAAATGATAAAATTTAAAAACAATGAACTAAATTATGGTGCTAATTTATTGTGAGTGTCGTAAAAGTGCGGATGTTTCTTCTCTACACCCAGAAGTTTTCCTAATGTTATTCAACGGAGAAATTTAGGCAGAACCGTATTTGATTTGTAGTGTAATAAATGAATTTAAATTTAAATAAATTTTTGAGTTTTTTGAAAAAAGGCATTTGAAAATGTGGTTTATTTTAATGCCTTCTATACGCAGCTAAAAAAGAAGTATCAACTTAGGAATCACCCTGTATATACATACTATAGGTCTTAAAACGGATTTAAATATGGCAACGGTGTGGTAGGATTGGACAAAATGGACACTAATATATTTATTTTATTCAATTGCCAAGAAAATTTAAACGATCCAGAACTCCCGCCGCTATATCGTTTTATCTATATTTATTTCCTTTATTTTAAACCACTATTTCACAAAATAAATAGAGTGATACCAGTAATAGCAAGTTATTCAAATTTGTGCTTACTTAGCCAAATATATAATGGATAAATAGTATCTCTTAAAGGATGAGTTAATTTGTAAACAACACGAGTAATGGAAGGATAAAGTAAACTTAATTATAAAATGACAATAACTGATCGGTAACGACTCGTGTCAGATTGAAAATAAACAATAATTAATTATTGTAAAATAAGAATAATATAGATAAAAATAACCCAATTATTTAAAGTTGATATAAAATTCGTCGATACAATATTTGGTCGAATTAGTTTTGACGATCTCTTATTATGTTATGAATGATAAACAAATTACATGCTTTATTTTTAGAAAAGCGTAAACAATGAGTTACAATAATATTGTTTTTCCTAAAAAATACTTAGTTCCTCAAAAATGAAACGCCCCAGAGTTTTGTTCTGGGGCCTCCATTTCAATAATTACCTATTTTAATCATTTATATCGAAAAATGTATACTTTACTTTAGTTCTTATATGTCAATGTATCAATTACAATATCCTACTTACGTTAAATTTCAAAATTACTTAGTTACTTTAATTATATTATTTTACATAATTTAAAATAATTACAAACACAAAATGGCATAAGGTCATATTACAATAAATAGCCGATTTTCTTTTAGCAATGTTAGTTAATTTGAAGTAATAGAAAAAAGATTTTATACTTTTAAATATCAATATTTTTAATCAGTGGCGGCTCGTCAGGTGAGGTAGGTGAAGGGGCTCTTCACAAAAAAAAATAAAACCAGAAGGAAAGTTTTTCGACAATATTAAATATTATTGTAGTACCAATACAGCTACCATTTTAGCCCTTAAAAAATAATTATGTTCAAATTAATAATATTAATTTAATCTGAATGTAGCGATGCATAATAAGGCCACGGTTAACTCCGATGGACAATAATTATAAACACTCGTGAATTTTGGCCCTCCACTCTACCGTGTCCGTTATCTCAAAGCGAACAGACCCAACGCCGAACATGGCTTTGATATTCACCGTTGCTATGGTTACATGACGTCAGTCACGCAAACTGCATGTAACAATTTGCATTAGGATGAAGGGTTATTTAAAAATAGATCAGTCGTATGCACCATTGTTTTAGCATTGGTTCGCTTAACCTTAAGGTATTTATTTTGAGGCTTCGCGAAACTTACGGTTATAGATATCGTTTTTACGTGATTTACTGTGTGATTAAAAAGTTGTGTTCTTATTTTTCAGTTAATTAAGTAGTGTACGTACCTACTTAGTTCTGTGTTTTAAAAATGAACAAAATTAATGACATAGTTTGTAATTTGTAGGAAACTCCATTCAGTCGTTGGACCGATGAGGATACGGGAGACGTTGTTTTACACGGGTTTTTAGTCAATGTTTGCTTAAGTACCCGCACTATATCTAGCTCTTCACCATATTTTAAGACCGCGAGCCGCCATTGTTTTTAATGGCACTAAAGCCAACTAACTATTAGAAATAAATGATGGGCATTGGCTGATTTGAAAAAGCCTAGTTCTAAGGCTACCTAGTTCTTTGTTTTTACTCGAACAGTTGATAATACTATATTTTTCATTCTATCTATGGGAAATAGTCCTGATTTATCTTGTATGACACTAAACAAGTATAAATCTATATTGCAATAAAATCAACTTTTAACTTTTCTTAACACATCATGTAAATAGAAAAAAATTTAAATGATCTATTTAAATTTTGGGGCTAAACAATAAAGTCAACCAAAATTATTCAGTATCTGACAACTGGTAATTAAGTTAATTATTGGATTGAGTAGTCCGTTACTTTGTGATATTGCATATTAACAAAAAGACAATATGCGTAATTTTACTTTGTTATAATATCACTTTTTATTTACTGATACTGCAGTTTCGTAGTACTACTACATTATCAAACTGAATACCTTAAACTACGTTTCACAGTTATATCTGTCTTCTTGTTAATTAAGTTAATGTTTACCTGAAATTGCTTTATCTTTTTTTTTGGTTAAAAACGTATCACTGCTTCATCAAAACCTGCTCAAATTATTAATATTTACCATTCTCGGAAGTTGTGTTTTAAATGTTTGGTTTACCAAATAGAAACGAAATAGTCAATCGAACTGAACTCACCTATTATAATTTGGTTTAAAATATCGTTTGTTAGCCAAATTTTGGTTTGGAGTCAGTTTATCATAGCTATTAACCTTGAGTAAGATAATTGACAACATTTAACTTTGTTAATATAAGTAATTTCTCGTCTTAGTATAATAAAGCAATCTCCTATTAACAGAAACTAATAATATCAAGATTAAAGCTGATGGCATAATCATTAGAAATAAAATTATCCTTTAACTAACTAATAGCAACTCGGTGAAAAAGTTTTAACAACATTATCTGGAAAACTTTATATAGAAAGTCTTACACAGTTAGGATTTCAGTTAACAAAATTTAAAGAAAAATAGTACCGTAAATAATAATTAAATAAAGGTTCGACAAAAAAGTTTGAACCGGAAAAATTGTATTTGAAGTTTAGACTTATGTTACAGTATTGCAATTTGATTAAAAGTAGTTTTAATACACTTTTTGAAAAAAAGACAGATAGTTATTTGGAATCGTAATTCTATGGACAACTAGACTCTTATATTTTATCATTCTGACCACTCATTATTAGTGCTGGACAGTGGACATTGCTCGAGGGTTTGTGACTTAAAATAGAGCTTTAAGCCCTTTTAGGGATTTCCATTTCATTGCGTCATTTTTGAGACTATTATTAAATTAAATTTAAAAAAATATTATTAAATAAAATATGAAATTATTTAGAGCTTGTGGCTTGAATTCATTTATAACAGTGTTTGTGGTACAAAAAACAGTTCAAATACTTTTGAGAATTTTTAAGGCTCTTTGGTGGTGGGTAACATACTGAAAGCACTTTTTAAGCCATCAAAGGGTAACGCTATTTAGAAGCTATACAGTGTTGCCGACTATACAATTGAAAACGTATTTTTACGAATTTATAATTCTTGGTACGATTTATGATCGCATCAGTGTGACCGTATTTCAAACACCTTCCTTTTTAGGAGAACTGGGAGTAGAAAAGCTTGTTTAAAAGGGAATTACGACTTTTTACTACTTGTAGTATACTTGTTTATCTCTCTAGTAGTCCAAATAAATTTATAATTTCATTTTAAATTCTATTAACATTCTTAGATGGTAAGTATTGGTATCTGTTGTTTTAAACTAATTGAGCCTATTGTTGAAATATCAGTTTTTCTTAAAATCATTTCTTTCATTTAATTGATTAATGTTGTGACTAATGGGTATCTCCCTTTTTCAAGTGCAATTAGTTTGTTACTTCTCTGTCTCTCGTAGCAGCTGTAAAATTTTGATAATAAATAAAGAAGAACTAGGAGCATGAAAAAGAAAATTGCTAAGAAAAATATTTAGGGAGGTCGAAGTATAGAACCAGAAGACGAAGCAATGTATATATAAAAATAATATATTTGTATACGAGACTATAAATTATACAAATATCAAAGGAGCAAAGAGCTCGTTGATTTACGGCACAAAATACAGATGTCAGAAAAGAGACTGATCCAGAAATAATTGGTTAAATATAGTAAAGCTGATCTGATGGTAGTTTAAGTAGAGAAAGATAAAATTTACATTTTAAAGAGGAAAAGAATAATTAAAAGACTTACTACTTAATAAAAAAAAATGTAAACAAATTATCCCGTATCAATTAAATTAACGAGTATAAATCAAACAATGAAAATTAAATTGGGTTACTGATTTAAAAATAACAATGTTAATGTCATCAGTATCGGGTGGAAAAAAATTATACAGAGGGTGTAGATAATATATTGATAAAATGCTCGATAAAAACATGTATATTTCGTTTAGCGAGTGTCAAACTTTTCACGTAGAAGCATTTTATATGCCTGCTATGCCGTTTTTCTTTTCGACATTTTAAAGGTAATACTTTTCTAAAATGTCGACCTCATGTAGTGAAGTAAATGCCAAATGAGAAGGCATTTTTTATAGAACAGCATAGGCACACATTACTGATCATATTTTTTTATTGTTCTATTTTATTAAACTATTCTGATTTTTATATTTTATGGTTTAATCGTTAATGTTTATAAATAATTTTACTTACAATCACTACCGTAAATAGCAAAAAAAATACTACCGACTATCTAAGTAAGTTAAATTTTGAGTACTGTAAAGCAAATCGCCCTGCTCTTGTAAACAAAATCTAACAATAAACAATTCTGCCGTGTATATTTTCAACAAAAGTACACATTACGAGCAACGCTCTCCTTTGAATATGAACACTTAAGTTTATTAAAGAGTAACAAGAGAGTCGTAGGCGGCTGCTATCACAAACGCTGGGGAAGAAGGACAAATGCACTAGTTTTTTATCTATTCACAAAGTAACAGTATATTTTCTTTTTAGTTTTAATAAATATGATCGTAGGTAAAGTGTGGTATGTAATTGGAGTTTCAATGCAATTACTTTTCCATTCGTGCATAAGATGCCATTTACAACACTCATTACGTACTGTACCATAACATACCATAAAAAGCTCGAATTTAGTAATATACAGGGTGGCGCATCGAAAACGAAACAGAGAAATTTACTGGCAGCTTAGTTATTTTTTGGAAAAACGCTCAGACCCGTCGATTTTGTTTGTTCTCAATCGCAATTGGCAAAAAATCACGTTAACACGTACAGTCCCTGGGCGGGGGTGGTACCACCCCTAAAATCTTAAATGGAAAGAGAAGTCGAGTGATACCTTAAAGGTCTTTTAATTGTATATAACATTCTTAAAATATATCGGCGGGATATTCCGTTTGTATGAATGAAGGTAATTGTTTATATAAAAAAGTACAAAAATATCATTGGTTAGCTAAAGATTTAAATGTTGTTTGTCTTGTAATATATTTTTAATTTGTTGATCTAGGGCTTTTATTGGTCTAAAATATTGCCTAAATGGGTCTAATTTATATTATGTATTTCAAAAATTAAAGGTTTTATTTGTAAATCGCTTATAAGTAAAACAATTATGATTCGGCGTTCAATATCTTTAAGCTACAGTAAGTCATATGTTTCAATTGGGAGATATTCAGTGAGGAGGGTAAAGAATAGGTTCATTTTACATGCAGTGAAAATTTTTTAAAGCAAATCTAACGGTTACATTTAAAAAAATGCAACTTTAAATAACAAACAGTTTTAACAAACAAAATGGTTTTATTCGCGAACAGCCCGTTACTACTCGACAGATTTATTTAAAGATACATTACCACAAAGTCATCGTTTGTGTGAGCTGTACAGTTAAATTAGCAATTCGCTAAAACACCGCACTAGTGCGGTGGTTTGTCCTCGGGCGGCTTAAAATTATCTGTGAAACCAGGGTTTTAGCATTGTCTGTTATATTTTATGTAAGTAGAAACGCTACACCTTAGCTATTATATATTTTGTTATCGCTACACTCAAAAAAATTATATAAATATATAGTATTAAATTAACAGAGGTAATATTGACTTAATTGAATAGATTCTGCCTTTACTCCATAATTTAAAATATGAAGAAAACACTAATAACGTGGTAAATTTCAGTTTATTTGTAAAACAATATTAAAATAGGGAGAGTACTCCTGATAAAGCTACTGTGTAGTGAAACATGTCGAGTCGACAATTATTTTAATAGTATATTTTAAATAAAGTGTTTTTTAACACATTATTAGTGTTTTCTGCATATTTCAAATTATTGACTTAGACTGAGGGCCTAAGGGACTATAAATCTTGGTCAGTTTGGCAAGAAATAAATATAATCTCGTGTCAAGAAGTAGTAAACATAATAAAAAAAAAGTTAATAAGTCGGTTCTCTCTTATTGAATCCTTTGTTATCTCAAACTCATTTTTTGATTAGTTTCTATCTTAGCTGGTTCTATTTTACCTTGCAAGGGGTCGATAGCATGAATTTGCTTGAAATCCTAGGCTTAATAGTCTCCTTGTTTTTCGTCGTCGCGTTATGTTTCTCTTTTGTCCTTTCGATCGCTTTTATCCTATTTATCGACTCCACCACCGACTACGGAGACTCAACCAAAGAATTCTGAAACCTTGAATTGTGAGTTTATTGGTCGGTAGAGGGTGATTTCTAAGTTGCTATTTTTTTAACTGGATATAGAAGTCATTAAATTAAATACAATTTTTTATTATTTAAAAAACAACAGAGAGAAATATAAACTTTAACAAAATTATAAAATTCGTAATCTGATCCAATCCATGTATGACATGAAACAGACTTAAGTTTATACTTATTTCTTTACTAACGAATAAGTGTTCGGATCAGTTAGTGGTCAACTAGTCGCGAAGTGTTAATGTTATGGAAACATCTTGTAACTTTATATGCACAGTTTAAAAAGATCTATTAAAGTATCTATTAAAAAATTACCAGCATTTAAAAATTGTATCTTGTTGCAAAAATATTTTAATTTAAATAGAAAATTAAAATTTGAATAAGCAGGTTTTCTAAATAAGCAAATATGCTCAAGAACTTTTGTTTACTTAAAATAAAATATTTTATGCTTGTAGGTACAATATTGCTTTGTTTTTAAAAACAGTTTTATTAAAAGTTAGACGCTATATGAAAAAAGATCATGATTAATATGAATGAGTGGCCGTTTAGCAAAAAGAAAAGGAACTTTAATTATCAAAATAAAAACTGGACTGATAACCAACTCCTTATTTACATTTGTAACCTTGAATGATATACCGGGTGAGTTGGGAGGAACGGACCAAAAAAAGTTCTTATCTGATATTCATTTGTTTTCAAGTTATATTTTTTTTCTACGTTCCACTTTTATCAAAATTTTCAGGTAATTAGAGTATGCCATGCTCAAGGCTCTAAACTATTTGACATCTTTGTTGTCTTGACAATGTGTCTGTGGATTGTTGCAGTAATTAAACGTTTGTTTTTAAGATTGAGTGATTAAAGTGTTACAAAATGAAAAAAACTTATTCAAATAAACAAATTAATATCGGATAAGAACATATGGTTTTATTACATTGTTTTCGCGTGTATAATACATTCCTGAAATTTGGTCCGTTCCTCCCGACTCACCCTGTATACTCTGAAAATATAACCGTCTAGTTCTCCTAACTTATTTTACATAAAATAAGCCACATTATTTTCAAACATTAACCGGTAAGCTTTTTAGATGAAAATGTCAGGTAAGATGCAAGTTGATTATTTTTTGTCAGCAGAGAGCCAGACTTTACCCAGACGTGATAATAAAATAGACTTTTTCTTTTTCTGTCATGATGCATTAAATAAAATCCGTGGGGCACAATGCAAACTTTTAACGTTTTAAAGTTTATTAGCAGCAATCATCATACATGTTTCTTTACTGCTTTAATTAGTTAAAGGAAACACTGAAGCAATAGATAAAATATATCAATAACATTTTTTTTAAATGTTAATTTAAATATATCGCAGGAACATAGGTTACAAAATATCCCCCATCTATGTCACCTTGGTCATTACATTACTTATGTGAATGGTTTCCAAAACTCAATATTATAGCTCAAGGGCGGATTTAGCTTTTTGTCATTTGAGGAAGGGCGTAATTCTTTCGAGAAAATATAATTTATTAAAAAAGCCGAAAAATTACATTCAGGTGTAAAAGGTTATTCTAATTTTCAGAAAAAGCTATCAACTCTTAAAAATCACTTGTTATAGAAAAGTGTTACCCCGATTTTTAGAAAACACCCGTAAAATATGCAGACAAACAAAACAATTTGCTAATAAATTTTACAAACATTTTTTAATATAAAGGTATAATATATAAATCAATATGGATTACTAATCCCATAAGGGACGACTAGAACCAGACCTGTTTTACTTATTCCTTAATTTAAATGTAATCCCGGGCCACTCCATTGATTCTCACATAAGAATTACCCTCGAGACAGTCTGTACGGTATTTTTGAATAAAATTAAAGCAAGACGAAGTATTATGTTCCCAAAATCGGTGTAAATCATGTGATTTTAGGGATTTTGAAAAGCTTTGAGGACAGAGAAAACATACTTAGAGGTAAAACCTTTCAGCGTAAAAGGCACTTGTTAAAACAGGGTCATTGTTTCATGATTTATTTTAAGCTGGTCTTGTAATCTAATTTATGCGTTTAAGGTATAAGTAATATTGCGATACTGCGAACTAAACTATACGCTGATATTTATAGTTTAAAGCTACAAACTATGTAATAATTGTAGTTTTGGCTGGTCCGAGTATTTGGACATAAATATAAAAAGTTCTACTTGTACACATGTCTTTTGCTGCTGTTTTCTTTAAAACCCCAGACAATTTAAAGTTATTTTAAAGAAAATTAAGTAATTGAATCAATCGCTTTAATATATTGGCTTTAAAAATTAAAGACTATTAAGTTATAAAAGTTTATCTGTATCCTTTTAGACAATTGAGTTCTAGAATATTTTTTTAAATAACAACTGTACTATAAAACAAAACAACATTTACAAATTTTATCACATATAATTCCTTTATTAAATATATTGAATTGTTAGAGTGTTTAGCGAATTTTAATAATTATTAATAAAATTTTAAAAATAACCGGCCTACATTTTCCTATTTATTATGTTGTTCTTTATATAGTCTCATTTATTTTATTAATATAGGTTATATGCCTCAAAGAGAAATCGGTTTATCCGGGTTTTATTTTATATTGTTTATGACTATAATTATTATTGTGCGTATTTTAATTAAGGATTAAATAAAATGAAATTTTCAGTTAATAATACTGAATGAAGCATATAATTAAATACCGTTAATTTAATACATCGTATACATATGAATAATGTGTTAGGCTCGGAGCAATATTATATTTTGACACTAGACTCGAATATGAAAACTATTAATTAAATTAATAAATTTCCTAATTAAATAAATGATTTTCTCAAACGATGAAATCTGTACAAAAACTAGTATCAATATTATATTTATAAAATTATATTTTCCAGTATCTTTTCTTAGTAAGATTATTTTATATAAATTTACATTTTTATGTCAGTGGCATGGTTACCTTCAAGGCCTTTACTAAACTTTAATTTGCTTTATCGTTAAAACCATTACATTACATTAAGGTTATGATTGTAACCTATACGAAACCTACTGTTTTATGCAATTTCTCAACCTGAATGAAATAAAACAGATCCTATTAACCCATTAATCAGACTATTACTATTTAAATACTTCGTAATAACGTATTTTACTACTTGTTTCCTGTATACTACATAATAGTACAAAATAACAGATTGTTCTTCTAGTATGATATCCAGTTTCTAAAAATCTGAACAATATAATGTTTTATGATTTGCCAGTATTTGTGTCTGCATAATATTCAATACTATGGCAAACCAAATATAAATATATAAATAACGTAGTTATAGGGGACAGTCTGAGATGGTAAGAGATTATAAAATGCTGTAAAGATAACAAAGATATGTTAAATGCACAATTATAGGTGAGTAATCTTTAGTTACTTTGAAATAAAGTCGGTAAACTTTAACAATCGTTTATTCGATATATCGGATGCCCGATTTAAAAGGGTTTAGGAGGATTTAATAGTTTAATCAAATCTAAAGCACGTAATTTTTAAAACATAACTTTGTTTTGGTATAGAGAGTATTGTTAGCTGTTTTGCATTTAACTTCGATTAATTTCAAGCCAATAAAAATCAACAAATCGCGTTTTATACACATTGTTGCTTGTTCGCTAGAAGAAAATGTATCAGCGTCTCTTTCAATAAAAAAAACTTGTTACATTACCGTAAAACTGAAACTGGAAATGTGAGAACAGGTTTATTACGCTTTTAAAATTTTAATTCCGTCATTAAGAGAACTACCAATTTGGCTATGTTTCAGATCACACTACTTTTTATAGCTTAACTTTTTAATTTAAGTTTGTCACTCTACCAGTGTTTGTTATTTTACATAAACGATTTACAAAAGTTTTATAAACTTTGCGCTGATGCATGAAGTTATTATGATATTTTTTAAACGACATGTAAGCACGTATACGTAAAAATTTAACAAAAATGCAGCAATCTGGGGAACTGTCTACAAATGGCGCTTGTAAACATGTTTTTGCAAGCCCTAATTATTTATAACTTTTTTTCATTTTTTTTAAAATGATTTACAGATTATCGCTTGGAATAAAAATATGTTTTTGGTTTGCATATTAGATATTTTAAATTCAGTTTACAGAAAAAATACAATTTTTTTTAGTTTAACTCCTGATAAATATTTTTTAGACCGAGACTCTGTCCTTTCTAAATATTTCTCTTAGAGAATTATTTTTTGAAATGAAATATTTTGGTTAAATTTTTAAAATATTTTTTTATTGAAAATATTACAAAGCAGAATAAAAACAATTTTAATTAACCGATAAATGTTTCTCATGAGAAAGCTCTCATAAATTATAAACTGATATTATCAACTTATTATTAACAGATAAAAATGGGGTCTATAATATAATTCTATTATGTTAAAATAATAAATGAATTAAGTTGTAATCATTAAATAAATTATGCATAAAATAATATTTGTCAGGAGCATAAAATATTTTTTTAATAAAATTTAATAAAAAGTTGCCTTAATTATTTATTAATAATTTAAATAAATGTTTCTAATGATCATTGTCAAATTTTTTAGTGTTTAATATAATAAATAAATCTGTAGTGGTGTTTAATAATATTTAAAAATGTATATGTTTCTTCAAGAAATCTATTAGTTTCAAAAATACCTATTTTAAGATTCCTAAATTAAAATAAAAAATATAAATACTCTACAGTCTAATAGTAAGCACAACAAAATGCCAAGGAAAAGCATGATTGACTAATCAATCAATAAAATCATTTTTTAATTATATCATTTCAAGCGTACTTTTTCTTTAAGAGACCAGTGAATGCATTTTTTAATTAAAAAATGAATAAAATAAAATACTAGCCAAAATAAAAAAAATTATGAGCAAGGCTCCTAACTCACTACTCAAAATACTAGATGTTTTCAATAAACTATCTCTGATAAGCTATTTAACTTAATTATTTTACAACTCAAATTATGGCTCAACGCTGCGAATTTATAACGATGAATAAAATATTGCAAATGAAGCAGTCTTTTTCTAAGCGGTCATAGTTTTTATTGTAAATAGTCTAAAATCAAATATGAATCGTTTGTCGACAAACCCTGTGATAGCCGTCTACTATATTGCCTTTTAAATATCAACCCAGATGTGCAAGTTTGCAATATACCTACAAATATGAAAATTTAAAATATATTGACCTTATTAGACCATATTATATTTAAATAAATTGAGCTTTTCTTATCAAAAGAAACTGACGATAATAGAATTTTTTTATAAAGGTATTTCTAGAGTCGAAAGCCATAGAAAAATAATAATTAAGTTTGAAATCTACTTTAAATGCCAATTTCCATTGCAATTGCTATCGAATAACATTTATTTAGTTAGGAAAGTAAATTAAAGCCATTTGCGCTCGTTTAATCACCTAGTTTTAATTTCTATTTTATTCTTGAATCAAATTAATCAGTTACTTTGGGGTTTTCCAAGAAGGTCTTGTATTATTAATTATATTTTTTTCCATACTCATAAATGACATTTGGAAAGGGAGTAGACGCCTTTAAAAAAAAACAGAAACTTTAAAAAAATTATATTTATGTTTAATCATAGTTGAAAAACATAAAAATAATTATTTAAGGTTTTTATATGTTAAAATATATGTAATAACATCTACAATCATAAGCACATAGGACTTATTGTAGAGCTCCCCAGTTTGTCTTGCTTCCTGCTGGTAGTAGTAATTTTAAACTTATTTCGGCTTAACAAAAAAAGTTCTTCTTTTATAATTACATTTTTTTGTCTGTAACGTCCAAATCATAAAAAAAATTCAATATTGATTTCATGTGTAAGAACATAATTGGTACACTTCAAAATATTTAATATAAAAATAAAAAATAAAAAAAAGAGCAAACTTTTAAAGCTTATAGCAAAAAGAAAGAAAAATAAAACCAAAGTCAATAGCAAACAAAACCTACTTTTTAAAGTAAACTGCGTGTGAAAAGGCCGCAATTTCCGACTATTTTCTCTATAAGGCAAACATAAATATTGCCTTTCTGTACTTGTATTTTTGGTAACTGATAAAGTTATGTTGTAGGGGCAATTTAAAAATAATACATTTTTTTAAACAATGATATTTAAAAAATATATATGTATATATATTAATTGTAGCGGTATTCAATGGACGAGGCTATAATAAAGGCTATAAAAACTGACAGTGGCCCCAACTATGGCTTGCTAGAAATCGCCTAAACTAATAAAAATGTACTCAACAAGAGCAAGCGCCACTTTATAGAGGAAAATAAACATGCTTTTCACACTACCCTGTTCACTCACAGAATGAATTTCCGGGATAATATGACCTATAATATAAAATAAATAAAACACCCTTATCTGGTCGCTTTACACAGCAGTTAAACAGTGAAATGTATAACCCTCACTTAAATGAAATTACCTCTAAATTCTTAGGGCTAACACATGCTAGCAACACATAACTTATTAACACCTGGTACCTGACATCTCGAATTAATATTATACCAAGGTCTGACCAAGCTATTAATAAAATATAACAGACAATAACGTATATCATCAGATTGTGGTTACATCATTATTTTCTTTGTTATATTACTTTTTTAATATAATTATGACATGACTAGGACTACCTATATTCACAATTAATAAAAAATAATTTATATTTAATATAATAAATTTTCAATTACAGTTAAGTAGAGTTTTAAATAATTATAGTGAACTGTTTTTTTTTAAGTAAAATACAAAAATCCATTGACAATACAACATACAAATTAGTATGTCAATCTTCTTGATGAATACAAATGTAAAATAAGGAAGAAATAAAAAATTGTGGATTCAATAGATATTCTTCGAAATTATCTACTTTAGATGGCAATTAGGTGACCGATGCGCTGGCCATAAAGGGCTAAAGCATGACCGCCAATACTGTGGCTAGATTACTGAAATTAATCAAAGAGGAGATTATATAGCCAAATAACTTGAACAAAACAACCTGTAGCACCCCCAAGCAATTGTGGCTTCTTCTAGATAGAAGAAAAATCATAGTGTTACTATGACACATAATCAGTTGAAGAGACTGATTGAATCTGGTAGTCTTGATAGATGCCGTAGTTACTGGACATTGTCTTTCTAATATCAGCTAACGACTTCTGCAGAAGTTGCAGTGATAAAGAAAGTTTTTAACATTTCCTGTGTGAATGTCCTGGCTTCGCAAGAAAAAGGTTAACTGCCCTAGGTCAACCATTCTTCAATGGACTGGAGGAAATAAGCCACACACACAGTTTGGTCGACTCACCAAGTTTATCAATAATAGTGACTGTGAATGAGTTGTCAATATCCTTCTGCCACATCCGTCGCCCTACCATCAGGGATCCAATGAGAGTAGGTTCTGAGGACCATGTGTGGTATCACAATGGACCTCATATGATTACGTGAGATTGTTTGAAAGTTGGTAAAGGTCTATCACCCCAACCTTACTTCTCTGGGAGTTAACCGTGACCTATGGCCAAGTGTACGTATCGCCTCAGGATAAGTTATTAGCCATCAAAAAGTAATTCGCCTTCCCTTCCTTGTTCACATCTTGCCATTCCGCCACACTTTCTCATTTAATCGCCAACCACCAATAGTTATTTTGGCACGTTCTGAAGAATATGCTTAATCCTAAGCTAGTTTCTTGTGCCACGTGACACGTTTCGAGTTAGCGTCAAATACATAAGTCAGAACCGATGAAACTAGGTAAATAGGGGGTTATATTTTTTATATTGTGCATTTTATACATAACTTTTTTTTCCTTTATGCTTTAAGTAAGTTTTGTTTAAAGTAAAAAAAACTAACAATCTTCTTGGAAATAAGCTATAATCAATAACTTATTTATTAACCAGCAAAGCATTTTTCTAAATAAAGAAAATAAAAATAAACTCTAAGTGGGTTACAAAACCAGCGTAACCGTTGTTGTATTCACTTTATTGGTTTTATGTTTAGATTTTAGTAAAGGCTCAGTGCAACACGGCAAAAACAAATACGCCCTCGGACAATCCCTAGATTTTCTTTGAAGTCGCCAAGTTGCCTGACAAATCATCTTGCTGTGATTTAAGGGACTTCCTTGGCAAGTACATGTCTAGCTTTATAAAAATATGAGAATTATTATTGTGCTGACTAAATTTTTATTTGATTTGTTCTTTCGAGTTTGTTAAGAAAATGAAAATTGGAACATATTTCTTAAGAACATAAAACTCACAGCTCTACCCCCCCCCCCCCCCCCCTCCCCCCTCTTTAGTATCCAAATAGACACCCAATCCATCAAACCAAGCACGTTTTGGCATCAATAACATTATAATGCCAGTGGTAGTAAACCTTTAAAATTTGGTTAATTAAAAGACAAATTAAACGGTCATCAAAATACAGATATAAATTATATTAACGAGCTATTCAGCAAAATGAGTAAATATTGTAAAATAATGGTCGCACATCTAAAACAGTTACGCTTCCGCTTTAAAAATTTTCCAAATTTAGGTTTATTTTTAATAGTAAGAATCCCCTTAACATGTACTTTTTTTTGGAATTTCGTTAATAATTCCAATTACTATCTCATTTTATAAATTAAATTATTTATTTGTTGTTTTCTCTAATAATTGGAATTTTAAATTTATTTTAATGGATGATTTTAATATTATAAAACCAAAGCACATTTTGATTAGTGGAAAGCTCACCTTAATGGTAAATGGAAAAATTTTTTGAATTAGAAAATTATCAATTAGAACAATATTTATTGTCCCCAATTCGTGTTTCCTCAAAAAGGAAATGAAAACATTGGTAGTGCTTTACATTGTTAAAAATTTATGCTGAAAAGCCACAAAGTAATTAATTATTTCTAAATGCAAAATTCGCGTTATTTTTAGTGCGGGTTATAAAAAGTATTTCGATAAATTTAAACTATGAGGTACGCGAAATAACTGTGACGATCAACTAGAATAAATATTTAAGAACTTGAACATTTGAAAATGATGAGATGGAAACAAAATTTACATATAAATAAATCATACGCGTCGTTATATGACACTTAAGCAAAAGTGAGGTTAGGAATATATTTCAACAATATGCAAATCTGTCAAATTTGGTATTTATTATTTCAATTAAATCAAAAACCTGATCCTGGATCCTATATATACACCAATTTTTATAAAAAAAAATTAATTCTACTATGTTCTAATATTTTCAACGGGGCTACAACTCCAATCGACCATTAGATTTTTATTATACGCAACCAAAATAGAAACATAATTGGTAAATCTTCTTTAACCCTTGAATGCCTAAGCGGGGTCCTTGCGAGACCCCAGTACATTAGTTTCTTTAATATTTCTGGATTTAAAAAAATCTGGTAACTGCGCATCTAGGTATGTGCTTAAAAACAGTCGCGTTAGCACGTATTCGTTTGGTTTGAGCCGCCGACGCGACAGTGCCAGGTTATAACGCTATTAGGTCCCTCAGAGACCCCAGCTTGGTATGCAAAGGCACCAAATTTTGTATTAAAAATAATGTTTTTTTTTGTAGATTTTGTTTAAAATGGCTAATATCAGAAGGTATAAACCACTAACGCAACAAGAGCATGAAGAATTGTTGAAAAATTTAGATTTGGATGCTTCGGACTCGAAACAAGGGGTTAACAAGGGTTAGCTATTATACCTAGTATAATACTACACATTAGTATTTATTTTGCCCTTGTTAATATTTTTCAGAAGGCGTTGTAAGTTTTTTTCTTATATATTTAATAAATATTTTCAACACTAGAACCTTAAGCTTTTGTTTGATAATTAAAATAAACTTTAATGTATTTCCATATGTTTATTTACTATGGGGTCCCTTAGGGACCCCGGTTGGGCATTTACGTTGCTTTCAGAAGGCTGGGCGTTCAAGGGTTAATGTAAGTTGAGTACATAAAACCAGATTTAACAGACAGAATTATAAGATTTTTAGAAAAAAAAAAATAAAACTTTTAAGGTTTTATTGTTGTTATCGTACTTGGAAGTTTGAGTACTTCTTCTAAGGCGTCGTGCTCCATTTACTTTGTCGTACGATATAGACATCATATCCACTCTCATTGTACAAACTACTATTCCAGTTATTTTTGTAAAAAAAATGTTGCTTGCTGCACTGTAGAACTGTTCTTTAAATATTGCACTCCCCATCAAAGTGAGGATGTTCTAAAATATATTTGAATGCATAAATATTTATTTAGCAAGAAATAAGCTAAACAACCTTCCGACTACTACATTTTTGAAGCAAATACTAATTTATTTTGACTCTTACTTTACTATATGTATTTCTAAAATTTAGTTTGAATATCTATGCAAAGAGATCCAAGTAATACAATAATTTTAAAAATTGAATTTGGCATGCGTTTTCAGACATACCGTAAAACTAGGATTGAAAGAAAAATAGATTTGTTATGGAAAATTGCAGGAAAGAGGATTTTTTTAAAAAGTAAAATAAAATTTTTAGAACTAAATTTTGTCACAAAAAAATCATTCTTACATTTTTACAATTTTAAAATTCAGTCATCCTTAACTACAGCAAGATGTCTTTAACATTTTTCAATTAATATCTCAGAAGTTATGTTGTTCTACTTTAACGTTGAGCTTTTAACCATGTTAGGGCAGTATCACTTCATCATAAATTATCATTATTATTATCTTAGGAAAATGCAAAACCAAGTCCATTTTATAAGTTACCTAATATGGTTTTGTTTATAATTTAAAAAAGTGATTAAACATAAATACATTAATCAGGATACCATAAAACTTCTTGGAGATTTAACTCCCATCTTATAATTTTTTTTATCGAACAAATTAAATGCTACAGTTGTTATTTTTATTGTTTTAAAACATCCTGTTATTGATGTTTTCCTAAGGACACATACTCAAAAGATCCAATTAGATATTTTGCTATAGATCCAAATTTTATCATCATGACAATTTGTCTTTCTCGATTTGCTAAATTGGGGAAATATTTACTTAATAATGTTGTTTTATTCCTGATATTTATTTGATGTTTTTTTTATTGAGAACAAAAATTAGGACAGTGGCAGCTCGTCAGGTGAAGCTTCACCAAAAAAAAAATAAAACCAGAAGCAAATTTGTTCGACAATATGTAATATTAATGTACCAATACAGCTACCATTTTAGCCTTTAAAAAATAATTATGTTCGAATTAATAATATTAATTTAATCCGAATGTAGCTATGCTTAATAGGGCCACGGTTAACTCCGTGCATTTTGGCGCGCTCCAGTCGGCCGGTGAGCTAAGTGAAGACCCAACATCCAATATACAGTCAAGTGGCTTTGATTTTCACCGCTATGGTTACGTAATGTCAGTCACGCAAACAGCATGTAATAATTTGCATTATAATGAAGGGCAATTTAAAAATAGATCAGTCGTATGCACCATTGTTTTACCATTGGTTCGACTAACCTTAAGGTATTTATTTTGAGACTTCGTGAAACTTACGGTTATAGATATCGTTTTCACGTGATATACTGTGTGATTAAAAAATTTTTATTTTATTTTTCAGTTAATTCAGTAGTGTAAAGTTAGTCAATGTTTGTTTAAGTACCCGCACTATACTTAGCTCTTCACCATTTTTTAAGACCGCGAGCCGTCACTGAATTAGGAAGCAAATAAGACGAACCAAATATATATAGTGTATAGTATCTTATTATATGGCGTAAGTCACCGGTTTAAGAACTATACTATAAGTCCAAAATTACTGTCAGTGATTCATCGCTTGCATACAGAATGCAGCGAGTTGTAAAGGAAATTTATTTAGTTTCAATATTAGAGACAATGATTTTTTATAACTTATTTGAGTTGGGCTACATTCTTGGTGAAACGGAATTTCCATTGTGTGGAAAATAAAAAATAACTACTTGTTATGTTTCAACAATTTAATCAGTTTCCTGACACGTGTTTCAACCTTCTCAGGTCATAAGATACTCTTCTTGTACTCCTTTGATAATGACCTGAGAAGGTTGAAACACGTGTCAGGAAACTGATTAAATTGTTGAAACATAACAAGTAGTTATTTTTTATTTTCCACACAATGGAATGATTTTTTACTTGAAAGATAGAACAGTTTTAGATTTGCATTGTCTTTATTTGTTCTAACCCACAACGTTTCAACTGGTAAGTATCTCCAGTGATCTTTAGGTGAATACTAAATAAGTAAAGTAACTACAGCTCTATTTATACTAGCTACATGCACTGGAGCAACTGAGATGGGTGCAGTCATGGATTCAGTTCAGTTCCAGAAATATCTGGCAACCTTTGTTAAAGAAATGTAAACTTAGACTTAGAATACCTTTCACGAACAAAAAGTTAAATAAATCTAGGTAATGTACAATTTCAATTGTTATTTAAAACAAAGTTTTCCTTTTGAAAATATAATCTATCGTATGGATCAATGGCCCGCTCAACACAGAGTATAAATTAGAAAAGTTAGTGTCAAAACAAATGCTTTCGTAAAGAGGCGAGTCCGAAATGTGCGGGGCCAGTCGTTATTGAAAACGTCGCATAAAGCGTTCACATTCGTTTTAGTTTGGAAAACTGAAGTTTTCAGCATAGCACTCACATTTTGGCTACTAGCCAAAAATCTGGAAGACGGCAATTCGAAAACTGAGTTATAATGTTTTACTGTACCTATTATCAAGCAAGAGGCAATGCGGGCCAAATGTTTTAACAGTTTTAAATAACAAATTTTAACTTAAGTTTACATAGATTTATGCAAATGTATTTTGATTTAACAGGTGGAATGGTTTTAATGCAAATACTAGTAATGCCAGAATGCTATTATTTTTGCCTAAGTTAAAATAGTCCCAAAAATCAATAATTTCCAGCAATATTATTAATGTTCTCGTAGATATTTTGCTTATTATACAGGGTGATTCCTAAGTTGATACTTCTTTTTTAGCTGTGTACCTATATAAGGCATTAAAATAAACAACATTTTCAAATACATTTTTTCAAAAAACTCAAAAATATGGTATTTACATTCATTTATTACACTATGGATCAAATACGGTTCTGCCTAACTTGCTCGTTGAATAAAATTACGCAAACGCCTCACTTTAAAGACACTCACTCTAAATTAGCACCATATTTTTTTAGTTCATTGTTTTCAAATTTTACCATATTTCACGTGTCACCAATTAAAAATTAATATGCTTCAGAAAAACACACAGCAGTGAATTGCCAAAATAAAGAACTGACGACCGAGTCGTAAAATGCATGGTTGGTTGGTTGGTTGGTTTAAGGCGGGGGTCGGGCGTTCGGCCCAAGCTTCTTGCACTGCAGCCTAGTGGCTTATTGTGCTCCCCTATCTTGCTAGAAAAGGTTTGTTCCTTTTATAAGGTCCAGCAAATTCCTACCAAATTTGTCATGTGGGAGGTTATTCCCACATTGGATATCTCCGAAGATTCTGAGTCTTCCTCGGGTAAGTGCTTCGCAGTTATATATGATATGTGAGGCGGTTTCGTCCTCATCGCCGCAAAGCCTGCATTCAATGGGACCATTGTAAATTCCTACTCGGCGTAGGTGTTTTCTTAAGCAGTGGCCTGTTAGCAGGCCGATCACTTGTTTAGCTTGGTGCGCGTTAAAGGCATCATGCCAGTTGATAACTTTTTGGAGGGTTTCCCAATTGTGGCCCTCGCTTGGGTATGACCAGGTATCCTGTTCCATCCGGATTGGTGTTGTTGTTGTGCCCACCTGTCTGATGTTGCTCTGGTTGCCTACTTTGATATGCCAAGGGCGGGTTCAGGGCCCCTGAGTTTTTCAGATGATCCGGCTCTAGCCAGTTCATCGGCCTTTTCAATGCCTGCTATCCCCGAGTGACCAGGAACCCATAGGAGTTCTACCTAGTTGTTCCTTGCGGTCAGGTCGTTTAGGCACTCCACTGTGATCCTTGATTTGAGTCAATTGGCATTAAATGCATGACTAACATACTAACAATACAAAAAAAGGACAAAAACAATATAAAGTAAAGGGCTACGTTTTGATTACCAGACCCGCACTTAGATTTTTTACTTCTGTAACTCGGCTATTTTAAAGTTTTTTGAAAAAATGTGTTTGAAAATGTTGTTTATTTTAATGCCTTCTATACACAGCTAAAAAAGAAGTATCAACTTAGGAATCACCCTGTATATTATGTTAATATGTTCATTGTTCAGTTCGTAAAATCAGGATAAAATGTATAGTTATGTCAGAATTTGATATGAAAGCAGGGGCAGAAAAGGCGAGAAAAGAGATAATAGAGAATTAGAAAAAATATAAGTTTAGTCTACCACACTTATTCGAGCCAACCTGTGTAATGTAAAATATTTTTAAATATACCGCTTTTAAGTCCACACCTTATGATGGTTTGGTATTTTTGATAATTTTCTCGATAATGATTTAATCTTACGTCCCCGCTTTGGAGGCGGACCCGGGTAGTGTGCTTTAAGATTTTTGATCATTTCGGACATTTTGGCAGGTCTCGACTTTTTTACCTCTCTGTATAATTTCAGCTAAATGAAAATCAAGACATCAATTGTAACGAACTGAGGTATTTGCCACCCTAACAAGATTTTCTTATAAAACATGGCTTCGAGGTCTGTTGACTCAACTTCTAGGGATAAGTACAAAACTTTATGATATATGGCTAATTTAGTCCAAAGGAAAATATTATAGAACTTTACGCACTTTATCTTTGTTAAAATTTCGGAGTTTTCCTTCTACTAACGCAAGTTTTATTGGAGTACGGAAGTCCATTTAATGCAAAAATTATATAATTTTTTGATTTAGGACTTTTAATAACTTTCCTTTAAACGAGATAAAGGATAGAAATGTGCTGTAAAATATTTATACCTATATATCGGTTTTGGGCTAACTAAAGAAATATTACCATTTGGTCAAATATGTTATTAATGTTTTTATTTGGTATTGAAATTTTTCAAATATAAGCGTGGAGTCTATATTAAAAAAAAAACTGAAAATCAACTTGAAGAAATAGTCCATACTTAAAGTGGAGTGGAAATTTAAAAGGAAAGAAATAAAAACACAAAGTCTTCCTCCACTGTTATATTAATGAAATATTTATGATTTAAAAAATTCTCTACATGTTTCGAATGCAGAAGCATTCATCTTCAGAAGAATAAATAAAAAAAGAAGAAACTAGTGGATATCACCTTATCGGAGCATTAAAATTGTAGGTTAGTTGAAAACCGGTTCAATGATAGAACGGTAAGAAAATTATTACGCACGTTACGTTGTGAATAAGAAAAATATCTGGGTTTGAGGCTTAGGGCACTATAAGAGTTTAAATGTAGAATGAAAGATTTAAATTAAATTGAATGGAAACGTGAAGAATTATTTAAAAAAAAAATTTTTGGGCCAGTCATTTTAGAAAAT
This sequence comes from Polydrusus cervinus, assembly GCA_935413205.1. NCBI lineage: Eukaryota > Metazoa > Arthropoda > Insecta > Coleoptera > Curculionidae > Polydrusus > Polydrusus cervinus. The sequence goes on along the minus strand of OW284520.1, from coordinate 10,843,667 downwards.
ATGGAAAAAGAAGTGAATGTAAGTGTGAGGAAGATATATGTTAATAAAATGTATTAAATTTTTTTTATTTAAGTGGTAGTTCTAGTTATGAAGTTGAACTAGATTGAAACCTGAAAAAGAGACATCATATATTTGAAGTGAATTTGAATTAAAAGTATATATAGTGCATATAAGATTTATATTTTCCACTATACAGGGTGTCCTGTAACTTATGGGCCGTAGAGTAACTGGAGATACTAGATATCAAACTAAGCCGATTATTATAGATTATAATTTTTTTCGGATTGTCACTTTTGTTTTTTTTTGTTAATCTAATTATTTACTATGTTTTTTTAAAGCTTTGGGATGTTTAAAGGGAAATATCTCGAAAACCGTTAAAGATATTAAGATCAATCAAGTATACATTTTTGACTCAGAAAAAGCCCTTTTTAAGAAATTATAATAATTATTGAAAAATACCTAATATCACAGGTAAGAAAAAAAATCATAGATTTATGAAGCCCAGTGTATGCAACTACTGCCCTCTAGTTTCTTTCTACAAATTCTTATTTCTTCCTCATAAAAACATGAAATTGCCAACTTATTTTCGAGAATAAACTTTTAGTTTCAACACCCTGTATCTCTAGAACGAGTAATAATCCGAAAAAACTTATATGACATAATCGGCTTAGTTTGATGTCTAGTATCTCCAACTACTCTACGGCCCATAAGTTACGGGACACCCTGTAAATATTCTTAAGTTAAATTTATGGTAGTTATATACAGTTTGGAATCTTCTGCGAATCAAAACCGAGAGGTTGTTATTAGTGGAGAGATTCCAAACAATATACAACTAACATAAAATTGAATAAGTTATATGGCCGAAGTTGGTTTGGAGAATCTTAGTCATAGAGCAATTAGTTGACGCGTTACACATGTAATCGAGGGGCCCTGGGTTCGAAAACTTTGCAAGCCGCTAAATATTTCTAGTTTATTGACATTTTTATCACTTCTGTTCAATTAAACCGAAAAAATAAAAAATTGTTTTTGTGCAAATCTAAATTTTATCTTTACAGAAAATGCGTCAAAAACCTTTGTAAACGCAGATGCGTGTGTTTCATTACAACCAAAATACCAGATTATTGATCATTGTTAGTATTTTCCTTTTATACTACCATGATTTATGTTCTCATAAGAGCCTGCTATCTAAAGTATTTTTCCTGACAAATGAACAGACACCAGAAACCATAGCACTGTCGGCACGCAACTCGCGATACTAAATATCGGAAAATCTATTCTTTTCACATTTCACCGAGCAGTAATTTACGAGAAATAATATTGAAACACTTAATTTTCATAATTTACTATAATTTATAGTATTATATGATTTTTGTGCAGATTTCAATACACAAAATAAGCTTTTCTTTAAAATACATAATATAGTTTTGTAGTAAAAGTTTTCTCTATTTTTTATTGAAATAAATATTATACATTTACAGAGTTTTTATTATATTAGCTTTGCGGAAGCCTAGTAAAAAAGCTTACCATGTAGTACTATAAAATATTAAAGCTATCATTAAGAGAAACGTTTAGAGTCTCTTGCAACTCTAAGGTTAGCTGGGTTATTTCCTACCGTCAATTTCCGATTTAATTTAACTATAAATAAAAGTTCCAAACTTAATAGCGACGATATTTCTAAGGTGGTTTTCTCGGAATCCCCACAAACAATTTCGTAAAAACCTGATTCATATTCAGCGACAAACATAATTCTTTCCAGCGAATCGAAAATCAGGTTTCATGCACCAGCCATTGCTGAGATTTTAGAGCCTGAAAAATCGATTAGCGTGATTTTTTTTTATTTGGCAAAATGTCACCATTAATAAAAGAAAAGTAAAACAGTTAGAGGCACGTAAGCGACAATTTATAGAATACCATATGGGAACAGATGACTTATATAACCTACCAGTATACATAAATTATAGTGAAAGCTATATCAGTGACATTTTGTCTAAGCACGTTATCCCTTTCGCTCCGTACATTGGGAATAGTGTTTTACTAACACACGATATTGCAAGACCTCATGTATATTGGCCACCGCGCAATCCAGATTTGAATTCTATAGAGCACTTATGGGATATTATTGGTAGGGAACTGAGACATCATCAAATGTACAAAGAATGGTTACCGATGTTTGGAATGGACTTATTTTAATTAACATAAAACATGTTGTGGTATAAAACTGTGTATTTTCTTTGATATTACAAATATCAGAAAAATTTAAAAAACCACATGTTTAGGAAACATGAGACTATAGTATGATTTTATCATGCATCCGTTGTTGTTGATAATGCTTCCTACAGGGTGTCTCAAATTTTACGTAAAAAAAAACTATCCTTATTTTTGCACCCTGTATAAGCCTAAAACAGAAATCTGAATAAAAAATTCTATCACAGTGCAATTACCACTAAAAAAAGCTACAGTTCAAAAAATAAATTTATTGAAATCGATTTATCCGTTCGTTCGCGAGATAATCAACTTTGAAACTGAGCATAATTTTTGAACGTGAGTTATTTTTACAGTGTATTAGTTTTTTTAGGGGCAAAACATAATTATTATCATCGATATTTTTGTAGCGTATAAAAACTCTTTAAGCCAGCACGTGAGGAAAATAAAAGTTTTTTTTGAACCTGGGTAGTTCCATAAAATTTTTAATGATCAAAAATTAGTCATTAAACTATTTTACTTTTAGTGTGGCATAAAACTTTAGTTTTATAAGTTAGGGATAAAATTTACCCCTTACACACTTTTATTACCTCTATTAAAAATTATCATAATTTTAAGGTCACATTAATTTTATGATCGATAATTATCAATCAGGCCTAATAATGAACACAGCTTATATTTTAATTCAACACGATATTAATATTTTATTATTTATTTTATTACAATGATTAAAACAGAAAATACATTAAAGATGATATAGTATAGATATTAAAATATAAAACACTGATAAAAAATTAATAACTTTTTAATGTTTTATTTTAAAAGTAAGTTATTTTTATTAGATTAATTTGGGTTCTAGTTGTTGAACGTTCGCGTCATTTTTAAAAGTAAAATGACAACTATTATTTTAGAAAACTTCTCCAAAATTCTGATTATTTATAACCGTTTTATCACATCAAACAATCACGATCCCGTTAAAATTGATTTCAACATTTTTTTCTAAAATGTTAAATATGCTAATTTTGATACTAATTAATTGTTCTTTCTGTAGTCCAGATAGTTTGAGCTAGATTTTAAATCCAAAACAATTTCTTTCTTAGTATAAAAAGTGTTCTGTGATGTCTCATATCTATTTTTTTTATTAATTAAAAAGTTATTTTTGCGAATTAACTAAAGTAACTAACGGTTGTAACTCCAGAAACAAGAAGTAATCTACACTGACTAACATATAGTCTTTTATTTAGCTAAAGCGAGAAGAATAGTAAAATACTACTAGAAAGTATAGTTGTTCTTGCTCTTTGTGTGTATAAATCGATCAAATGGCTGTACTCTGAAGCTATAAATGACTTTTATTCCAAACATACATCTTTTATCTTATTTTTTTGTAGTAAATTTTAATTAATAAATTTAAATTATCTATAATATTAAGTCTTTAAAAGCTTCTGTATAATTAAATAACTATTTATTACGCTTTTCAATCGTAACATTGAGTTTTCAGCTACACACCTGTCCATTTGGATTTTTAAATGCATTGTTTTAATCTAGTCCTGACGAATTCACTTTGCAGGAACATTTGATTTTAGAGCCAGTCAATTTACTGCTGATTTTTATTACCAGTATTTGTACTATTTTGCTACGACTAACAACTTTGGGATTAATTTAATTATATGATGGTAAGCAAAACACCTGTCCTGTGTGTTACCTACATAATCTAAATAACTTCCCAAAAATTTACTTAGCGTATGAATACAAGCTGTATTATTTTGTAAAGACATGCCAGTTCGTTGGGGTAGAGACAATATGCCCATGACTTGCTATAGAGTATTGCTAGACATAGGATGTTATTTTATTAGGATAGTGACAATCCACCAATGTGCCAATCCTAATTAATATAAATATATTATTTGAAACAGTAATATTTGTGATATATCAATATTTCGATATATACAGTGCGTTGATTTCACACCATTGCTTTTAGTTTCGACAGATTGTTGTCTTTCTGTGTGTGTGCACGTTTCACAGAATCTTCCCTGACGAACGCATCGGCAGCTTCACAGAGTAACTCGATGATAAGCACGGCATGTGCAGAAATTGTTGCGGCAAAACCTTACAAGTTTTGATTTGACGCAGCTAAAACAGGTTGCCTGAATCGCAGCTTGACTATCACGGTAAATCTAAAGCATAATTGACGCGGCTTCTCTTAGGTCAAGCTGTTCCTGAGGAATATTGACTGCCTTATTAAAATGTCAGTTTAAAAAATGTTTCAATAGTTACGAATGATATACTTCGACCAAATACAAAAGAACTGTTGTTAACTTATTGATTGATAGACAAACTATCAAGTGTAGAATTAGACCATAAAATATAAACATAAGGTCAAAGATGTTTTACAAAATACCAACCATCACAACAAATTTACTGACCTAATAAAAAAAATGAAATTGTACATAAAATATACAACACAAACCCAAATAAAACAATAAACCGCGGCAGTGACTCAGAGGTGAGGTACTGGCATTCGACCGTGGTGGTCCGGGTTCGATCCACGCAGAGGGCATACGCATAATAAAAAAAGTATGTCCGAAATTTAGTAGGTTTAAGAATGCTAGAAAGGGTGTAAAATGTATCATCTCCCAACCCAGCCCCTTCACGCCAGTAACCAGGCCGGATGAGATCGGATATCTCGTGGGGTGTGGAAGAAGGTACACAATGCCCAACCGTTAGGTCATGCAATGACAAGAAATGATAGCACTCGGGGGATATCTGACTGAGGATCGTGGTTCGGAATCCACGTTAAGCTGTAGGTAAGAAGAGGTAAAAAGCCTAATTCGAAAGAATTGATAATGACAGATAAAACAATTAACTAAAAAGGCAATAAATAATTTCTCTTCCATTTGAACCCAATATAATTTAAAATGTTCTTAAACCATTTAAAGTTAATATTGCTGGCCAAGCCTAATAGCACCAAAACATTTTTTACAAGACTGAAACCAGGAAATCTCAAATTAAATCAAACAAATCTAATTTATAAAATAAACAGCCAAGACTGTCCAAAAACATCATATACTCTATTATTTGGATAAACTAAACAATATTAAAAAAAAATCGATCAATAAACTCTAAAAAAACGTATTATCCACCAAGAACACACCGCCCTATCAAAACACGCAATAGACAATCTACGTAACTTTTATTTTAATATTACTTTTCTAGATTAAGAATTAAATTTAAGCCGTTCTGCCCTCCTTTCGAATTAGGCTTTTTTCCTCTTCGTTCGCTGCCAGGGCCATTTCCGAGGGGACCTACAGTTTAACGTGGGTTCCGAACCACGATCCTCAGTCATGCGACACCTCCCAAGGGCCATCAACCCTTGGTTTATTGCCATTGCATGACCTACCGATTGGGGAGTGTGTACCTTCTTCCGCACCCCACGAGATGTCCGATCTCATCCGGCCTGGTTACCGGCGTGAATGGGATGGGTTGGGAGATGATACCTTTTACACTCTTCCCTGCATTCTTAAATCCACCAAATTTCGGACATACTTTTTTTATTGTACGGACTCCGGCAATCGAACCCGGGTCGCCGCGGTCGAATGCCAGTAGCTCTACCTCTGAACCACAACCGCGGTAATTAAATTTTTAAAAAGAAACAATAAAGAAATTGATACATATAAATAAAAAAACGATAATAATTGGAGTTTCGGAACTGATACAGATAATTCAATTGTAGTTTATAGTAAAAAAAATTACTTATCTAGCTTGTTTGGGTTGTATGCATAGTCGCAACTAAAGGGAGGCTAGGGGGCTTAGCCTCTCTCTGAATCAAGATTAACTCTCTCACACGAGGCTTAACCTCCCTCAAATATAAGTATCTAGTTGTGCCATTGGTTGTATGTAATGTAATGTAACTTTAAATAGTGTTATAATTATAATGTGAACATGTCATCTTTAATGTAAATACAAGACATATTAACATAACGCAATTTTTTTTTAGACATAATATATGTGTTATAAGTTATGCATTTGTATAAATTTAGTTTTGAAATGATAAAAGACAGAATAAGGCTTAGAAAAAATAAAATTGAACTACAAATGGACGTCAACAACAGACTGCTATGTTTGATTTGGGAAGTGCGCGTAAAATATTTGAATATGACACGAGAAATGTCGGTGGCATGAATATAAGACTTAAAATGGCGAACCATAGTAACATGAGAAATAATAACAAGCATAACAAATCATAGTCAAGGAAAATATATATAATGTGTTTATCTTCTTTTAAAATTTTAGGATACATCAGCAGACAATAATCGCTGCTGACTATAAATAATTATTGCAATACTGCCACTGATATTTTGTTTTATAATACTGATACTAAATACATGCAATAAAGGTGTTAAAATTATATGAGTAATTCCATGCATGTCACTTCCACAGCAGTATTTAAATTATAAATAAAATATTTTAGCAATTTATTTGTTTGAAGATCATTCATTGGACGTTTTTTATATTTAAAAATATTCGTAAAATATTAATCAAAAACAGCAATTCAGAGGAATTGTTTGAATACAAAATTTGTATAACTATATTTGTTCACATTTGTCGATGTAACAGACATTTGAAGTCTGAAAAATTGCGTTGTGATAATGTAAAATAAAAACACAATATGCAACAGCGAAATTAAAACATTGGTTATTTAGGGTCCGTAGTTGTGAGTCAATTAAACGTTCGAATAATATTTTTACATGAAATGGTGATGTAATCAAATTTCCATTCAACAATTCCTCAAATTATTCAATTATTATTAATTTTAACAGTGCCATATACTCATGAATGGACACTATTACACTTCAGCTGCGGGGTAAAGATAATTTAAACAAAAAAATGGGAAATTTGAAACAATTAAACTTTTGAAATTAACCCTGCTATCTTTAAATTTCAGGCTTTTGAACATAAATAAATACTAATGGAGTAAAAGTTTGTTCATTATTGCCCCAAAATGTCGGAATAATATTTAAAATTATTGACACAACCTTACCGAGTACTTTGGTGTCATAGCGTTAGCTTGGTTAGCTAATAATGAGATTGTCGTCAATTTTTCTTGATAACTGGCTATGTGCACCTTGCTAACCCTCCTTAGATACACCCCTGTTACTAATCATAAATTTGCTTTTATGAATCTACTGACACAGCCGAATTCCATTACTCTAAGTGTGTTTTCAAGAGAGTCATTTGGTTTAAAGATGACCATCGAAATTCCTACAAGTAACAGAACATTTGTTCTTGTACAAGCTTACAATGCTTTGACAGATTTCTATATTGATTTGTACCAGTTGTTAGCAAACGCTCACTTAGGATATCGTTAGTATCAGGAATCTATTGTCTCTTGTACAAAAACCTTAAATGTAATAAATTAAAATATTTAATGTCATTATATTTTTTTACATTTTTACAATTTATTTGGATATCTAAATTCTGAACTTAAATCAATGTATACAGTAATTAAAATAACTTTAAATTATGAATTATAGGAGAGGAAATTTAAAAAAATTATATAAATGTTATTTGATTGATATCATTCACGACTGTCAGAAATACTGTCAGATCGACTGATAGTGTAGGGTCTGCAATTGATTCATAATTTAAAAAAATCGTTTAACTAGATACGGGCAAAACTAGGTAATCTGACACTAGTAAATAATTATGTTACTTTGATTTATTGAAAATTACATTTTTTTTAAGAGCAAACAGTAGTCGATGAGTCATCACGAACAAATACTGCATTTCCACCACATCTTGCATGCTGTGCCTGCATCTGGCGATGGCAATAATAATTATTTTTTTAAACACAAAATATTATATAAACCAATTTCCCGAAAATTAGGGTGCGCGGCGTCAGTGGAGATTTTGAAAAAAATACCTAAATCTAGACGAGTTAAAAAATGCTATTTCTGTCGAATGCAATAGAATTTCAGTTTACCAACTAGCGAATGTAAGAAGAGAATTTTATGATCGCCTCGGTTATTGTCTAGCAGTCAATGGAGGAATATTTGAACATCTTCTATCAAACATCTTCATCAAGTTCTAACAATTTAATAGTACCTACCTATTAATTAGTAAAATATTGAAACATGTAAAATGTCATAATTAACCTTGTAATTGGATACTTTATTTTAGTTACTTTATTCAGATTAATTTGTACTCATAAATACACCTTTAATATTTTCGATGTACGAGTTTTTATAACAATAAAGCACACATTTCAAAATTACAACTTTATTTGACAGTCATCTTTTACCTTGACTGGTGCCCGCAAATACGGGGCCATAAAAAGGAGAAATAGTTAAAAAGAAATCGGCGATAACCCGTAAACGGGCTCATCAAAAATATTCAAAGTTATTCTATTGAATCTGGGTTTTAGTGTTCTTTAATAAACCTAAATAGAATTTTTCTCTAAAATAATTAGGGAAGCCAATAATTGACCCAATTTAAAATTACATGGGATTTCCTATGTCCCGCTCGACGATGCAACACCCGGTATATGTATTAATATAATCTTATAAATTACATAAAATAACTGTAGAAACTGGTCCTATTTAAACCTAAATTTCAGAAAAACTCTGGCATGATATTAATCAAACTTTACATTGAAATATTGCTAAAATTAAGGTCCCCTTATTCTTCCAACAAAAAATGGTAGGTATAGCTTTTTTCAACTGCCTATATAAAATTATTTATTAAATTTTAAATCAAAATTATGACCAAACCCTACTTTACACCACATTAAAACACAACACCAAACGTGGTCCTTAATGGGCTAAATAGACACAGTGTCGTCTCATTACTCATAATACAATAATTACACCCACTTTTTTTTATTTAACAATACGAAACTTAATAATTATACTCATACAACAATTTTTACACTCATATTTTTTTTAAACGAAATCAGTCATGATGTCATCGTTTATTGTTTTAGTCTAACTTGGCAAAAAAGATAATGGAGAAAAAAGAACTGGAAGAACGAGGTGAAAAAAAAAGATACACCACCGTGTTGAAGATACGCTATACAGCAATTCCGGGATGGAAAACGAGAGAGATTTTTAGTGAGAAGGCAACAGCAAGCTCTTGATTCCCCCCCTACCAACTGTAGCCCAACCACATAGTGCGCACGAGAGTTTTCTTTTAAAAAAACTACTATTATCACAACTTTGTACTTTACACAACCTCACATTCTACGCTACTGATTGGACAGTTTTCTATACATAAACAACTCACCAAATTCGTGTATTTTGCTGTTTCCAATTTCAAACAAAATCACCCCTGCATATAACTTTAAACAGAAGAGGAGTTTCGGGAAGGGAGTAAAGGACTAAGAGGATTTCTTAATGGACTACAAAATTTAATTAAGTTTTAATATGATTTAGTTTTCAGAAAATTATTAAATAATTAATTTTTAATGCAGAAATATGATTTTTATGGTCAAACATTGGGGGTTATTTTGGGTTAAGTTGTTATTCATATTTTTAAAATAAGCTTTAAAAATTAAATTACATAAATGAAAGTGAAGAGCCATTCCGTGCAGCTAAAAATATTATTAACATTTTATCTTATGTAGTAAACTAACATTCCAATCTATTTCGAAATTTGAACAAGGAACGCAAAAGCGGCACGAGAATTAGTTCAAAAACGGTAATAAGTTTGGTTAAAGAAATTAAAGAATCGTCAATTTCCGGTTGGAACGCATTTTGTTTGATACCCATGCGCCTGAGCGTACTAAGTATGGTTTTTGACCAGGTTGGAAAGAACTCAGTTTTTTCCAATCAGCAAAATCATGTTAATCAAACAAGAACTCTTCGAAAGATTTATTTTATATTCAGCATCAAATATCATTCTTTCTAGTAAATCGAAAATCCTCTGTTGGGAGTCAGCAAATGCTAAGTTATTTGATTAGCGATATATTGCTGGTTTACAAAGACTTATAGATTTTTTTTGAAAAGACAATTTCTCGAAAACTATAATTTAGAGTTTGATTGAAAAACAAGGGTATTTTCTTCAATATAAAAAGTGTTCACACAATTGTGTATATGTTTTAGGAGATATTTCGGTTTAAATATATCATAAGCATAGTTGCGAAAATTGTTTAATCTGTCGACAGACATATAAAATATTATCCTTTTCGTTTAGCGGCACCTTTAAAATTTAAATACGCCCGTTCCTGCATTTAATCTTTTGCGTAACCCAGTTTTACTGAAATTTTCTAATCTTAAGATCATTATTGAAGATACCCTAAAATGAGACAACTGATGACACTGGCTTATTAAAATAAATTACACATTTTTTAGTGCTCTGTAAATTTATTAAATTGAAAAAATCATAAGACACTTGTTAGAAAGTTGACATTATTTACAAATATCTTGGGTTTTGGTAAATTTATTTGTCATTAAAAATAAACTAAACTTTTGAAAAATTTATTTTTTGCAGTATAATTACACATTTTAAAAGATACAGAGTACTTGTTACCATTGAGGAACAGAGAACGAGATACCACAAGAAAAAATGCATTTAAGTTATTGCTATGGCCTATACGTTTCAATTTTGATCGACTAACGTGCGCTTCGATTTAGCCTTATCGGGCCCAAAATGTAACAACGCCATTCGATTCTGATCCAGAATGGCTCTCTTTAACTGATATTTGTTATTCTTTAAAAAGGCGTCACGGCTGTCACATGTCAACTCTTCTCGTAGCGCCGGACAGCTTCCGCGTTCTCGCATTTCGACAACTATAACTAACAAGTGTGGCACATCTCTATGCAAGAAATGAAGGGACTATTGACAGAATGAGATTCAGCGTCCCTAATTGAAGTGGATGTACGTATAAGTACAAAAACTTTTGAAAATAATTTTTATTAAAGTAGCTTTTAATTGATAGTTTTATAAAGTTACGGGTTGCTGTAACAAATGCATAATATTTCTGATATGTCCAGTTTCCTAAGTTATAAAGGTATTTCAAAATTTAATTACAACAAACTCTTAAATTAAATGTGGTAAATATCTATTTAACGCTCACGAAGGCAAGGGCCTGTCGACATATTAAGCACCGGTTCCCGCAGATCACCGAAGTTAAGCGGTGTCGAGCGCGGTTAGTACTTGGGCGAGTGACCGCTTTTTGCCTCAGGGAAGAGTGTAAAATGAATCGATACCTAACCATCCTATTCACGCCGGACAGGCCGGATGAGATCGGATATCTCGTAGGATGAAGGTGCCGTTTCACACTCCCCAGTCGGTAGATCACATTTGTGGTCGATGACCGGTTCAAGATGGCCTACGTAGTCGGCGAACCGTAAAAAAAAAAAAAAAAACGCTCATGAAGTTAAAATTGATAATTTTTTTCAGGAATAATGAATCTAAAAGTCCGTTCTCTCATGCAGAAACGCATAGTTTTAAAAATAATCTTTATAAAAGTGTCGTTTTGTAAAGGTTAGGTATCAGAAACATATCTTTGTATTTATTCATTTGTGATGCAATTTTAAAGGAGAAATTAAAGATTAAAGAGAGCAATATTTTTTATAGCGTAGTAATTTCTATCCCGTTTCATTCTCCTTAGGGTTATTTTATTTCAAAAATATAGCCAAATGCAAATGCAATAAAATATTTTTACAGATCAGGCCGTGACAGTTCAAAAACAAATGGCAACTATCCTCCGTGATGCAAATATTGGTTAATATTATTGGAAACAAACAGTTAAAGTAAATACTTCAATTAAAAAAGACAAAAATGAGAATTTTTAACTTTTATAATAAAGAAAAATAACTGGTGAATAAAAAGAACCAGTATATTTAATTATGCATCCGAAACCTAACTCCAATAAAAATATTTTAAACACTAAGAATTTGGGATAAAAATTAATTTCAGATTCGTAAACTACCTAAAAATTATGAAATAAAACACTCGTGGTTTGTAATTTTCACTCGTATAATGTCAACATGACACGTGTTTCGCTGTCACAGCAGCTTCATCAGATGTGATATTAAAAACATAATTTCCTTAAAATATAGAGGTCCTAATTGACAATAGCTATACAGATGTTGGTAAAACCAAGTTATAAAATTATTAAGGTACTACATTATAAGGACAGGTAGGTGGATACTAAACTAATTATGCATTGAATAAATTTAACAAAGGAGAAGTGCAATTATCTAACTAACTAAATTCACCAAATTTATTAAATGACCAGTCAGATAATTGCACTTCTCCTTTGTTAAATTTATTCAATGCATAATTAGTTTAGTATCCACCTACCTGTCCTTATAATGTAGTACCTTAATAATTTTATAACTTGTTTTTACCAACATCTGTATAGCTATTGTCAATTAGGACCTCTATATTTTAAGGAAATTATGTTTTTAATATCACATCTGATGAAGCTACTGTGACAGCGAAACACGTGTCATGTTGACATTATACGAGTGAAAATTACAAACCACGAGTGTTTTATTTCATAATACTATTATGGATTTTCATCAAGTAAAGGCTGAAACAATTCGTTACCTAAAAATTACCAATTTTGACAAGGTGAGCATATACTTAATTTAGATATTTACGATACTTTATTTAGGAATTTGTTGTTACTAAGTTTAGGAATAAGAATTTAAAAAACTGGACAAAAATATTAAGGGTGAAAAATTAATTTGTCAACAAATAAATGCCACATTAAAAAACTAACAACAAATAGTTACTTTAATAAAAACAATTGAATAAGGACACCCAAAATTATTGTAAATATTGTAATCTTCTACTAAAAAGTCTTGTGGAAAGCACGTGATACGCAAATAACCAATATTCAGAAATTTAAATTTTTTTTAAAGTAATATTGAGCGAGAAGCTTTTTAATAAAGTGCATGGAAGTTCTTGACAAATAACTTGTTTTTCATTATGTTTACTTAAAAGAAAGTGCAGCAAAGAATTTTATTTACAAAATAAAGAAACGATGAACTAAATTACTATTTCAGCTAGGTATTTAGGCATCATCTGTCATTTGTTCTCGGTGAAGGTAAAAATATAAAAGAAAGTTTACTTCAGTGCTGTAAATTGTTTGTGTAACCCAATTTTATTAAATTCCCTTTATAAAACTTGAAACGCTAAACAAGCTCTAATTAAATTATTATTCTATACGGATTTATTAAAATAATTAGGACTTTTTTTCTTGGACTGTAAATAAAAAAAATTAAAAAAAAAGCTTTTATTTAAATGCGCTAAAAAGAAGAAAATAAACTTTGAAGTAAATTAAACCCTTTTGTTATATTATAAAATTTGATCACATAAAAGCTTGCTCAACAGGAAATATTTCCAGAAATATTTTATACAATTCAAATGTAATTTCCACAACACGTCCCAAGCACAAATTTAAAGGTGTTTTTGTCTAGTAAAGTTCGTCTTAATGTTTTCTACAAGTTGCTGTAAAGCCGATTTTAATTGGATGTAGTATTTTTGAATATAATATTAAAAAAGTGTGTTTTACCATATATGTCAATCTCGCAACAGCTCGAAAGTAAAAGTTATTGTTCTTTTTAATAAATGTTTATCTTATAATATAGTTTATTGGTATTTTAACTTAAACGGGATGTCATTTCCGCAACATCTGTATTTCCTGTATTCCTAATTTCTAATTTCCAAGACTTTGACACAATGACATAACAGATACTTAACTAATACCTATGTCTGAATTTTTAATTACAGTTTTTACTATCTAAGCAGCATTTTAATCATTTCCGCAACATCAAAATAGGGCCAGTTTACAATATATTTAGAGCTTTATGATTCTGATTTTTAATATGTTTATCATTAAGCAATAATTTTAACATTATTTTACAGTAACAGCTCCTTGATATCTGCCAAAAGTTTCAGTCGCTTACGTTTAGTTAACAGAAGGTTGCATGTTGCGGAAATGACAACATAATTTGTTCAAATACCCTACAAAAATGTTTATAGTAATTTTGTTTCATGGCCACTGTTTGTACCTTATGCTTATATTTATTTTGCTGGTACCTGCCGTGTCTGTTAATAACAAAAAAGGTACCAGTTGTAGTGATGTCAAGTCGTTGTCAGAATAAAAATGAATGTTCTAAAAGTTAATGAATGACCTAGGCCTTTATTTCACGTTCACGAAGAAGCCTAGTGTACTGAAGCTACCAGCGGACGACACAGGCCACGACATTGGTCCTTCGAGCCGGATCATTGAATCAGAAAAATCGAAGAAGTTGTTTACCAGGTTTATCATTAGCTACAAGAACATAACGTCACGTCAGGTCAGATCTTCCCTTTTACCAAAATACCCTCACGTTCCTTTCCTTTTCCCAAAATATCCTCACGTTCCTGTCCTTTGACTGCTTACACTTTAAATATTTGAATTTAAAATCGTAAATTTATTTTAAATGATGTTTATTCGTATTATAATTGAAATTTAGGTAAATTGCAAAGATTTACATTACAAATGTTGCAAAATAAAAGAGTTTTTTGTCTGATTTAAAAAGAAAAAAAAAATTTTTTTGATGACGTAACTTTGACGTAAATAGATATTTTAAATTTTTTTTTCTAATTTAGCTTATTTAAACCCGATTATCACGTTCTCGTCACGATATCAAATAAAGTGCAAAATAGAGTTATTTTATTCTCGTATTGTTTCCCGTATCACGGATAATTATGTTATTTACCACGACAATTGCGTTGTTTACGTTATAAACGACGTTTTTTCACGATATAAGTTTACTTTTTCACGATATAAAGAGTATTTCTCGATATACAGTATAAATTATTTCACGGAATAAGCTATAGTGCTAGCGATATAAGTAGTTATTCACGGTATTATAAAGGTTTGATCACGATATACATAATAATATAAGCATTTTTCTCGTTATTTAATTGATTTCACGTTATAAAATATATTTTCTCGAATTGAAATTTGTAAAATGTCAAACGATACAATAAAGAAGCTTAAAGTTCGTCGCGCGCAAATTAAAGGCGAATTAACACGATTTAATACATTTTTAGATAAATTTCACTCATCCTCTGGCTTATTAACTCAGTTAAAAATACGTTTTGATACAGTTCGCGATATTTTATTAGAGTTTAAACAAGTACAAGGCGACATCGAAGAAGCCTTGCTTGTCGACGATGCTCTAGATGAGGAGGTATCGGTTAAAGAAAGAGATGAGTTCGAAACAAAATATTATGAGGCTATGTCCCGTGCTAGGGATTTTATACAAAACGTAACTGCCCAAAACCTGTCTACTGCACCCTCTCCGACAGGCGTTTCAAGTACATCATATAGTCCCAATGCTAAGTTACAACCTTTAAAAATACCAGAGTTTACAGGTACATATAGCGAATGGCAAAGTTTTCATGATACCTTTAAAGCCTTAGTTCATAATAACAACAATTTACACGATATCGAAAAATTTTATTACCTGCAAGCATCTCTTAAGGGGGAGGCAACACAAGTTATAGCGTCACTTCAAATTACGGATGTCAATTATGTGAAAGCATTTAAATTGTTGCAGGATCGGTACGATAACAAAAAGGCTATAATTAATGCTCATGTAAAGGAAATATTTGAACTACCCACTGTACCTAAGGAGTCTCATCTAAATTTAAGAAAGTTTTATGACGCTTTCTTACGAAACTGTAGAGCACTTGAAAGTCTAGGCGAGCCAGTAAATAGCTGGAACACGCTTCTTATTTTTATGATTATTTCAAAACTTGATTTTTATTCAAAACGAGAGTGGGAGAACTATAGCAAGGAAATAGTTCGTCCTAGTTTAGATGACTTTACAAAATTTCTAAACCAACGCTGCCAAATGTTAGAGGCATTAGATTCAAAATCGGGTAGTACTCGTCGTTTTATTAGTCAAACATGTTACGCAACCAATCAAGAATCTACCTTAAAATGTCCGTTCTGTAGCGAAAACCATTTTATTTATTATTGTTCTAAATTTAAAGGTATTCCCGTCAAAAAACGTTACGAAGAAACGATTCGAATGCGGTTATGTACAAATTGTTTAAGAAAAAATCATAAAAATTTTGAATGTAAATCGATGGGTTGCAAAATTTGCAAAGAAAGGCATAGTACTCTACTGCATCAATCGGTAACAATAGATAATCATGACGATACTATTCCACAGCGGCTAAACCGTTCATTTCAATGTGCTACGAATAAACATGTTGATCACTATCAACCAAATAACACGTTGTCTGCCCATAATAGCTTAGAAACCGAAATACAAGCTGAATCTCAGATAGTTACGTCACATTATGTCAGACGGGAGACCGAAAATTTCGTATTGTTGTCAACTGCAATAGTACTCGTGTATGATTTCCAAAATCAACCTATTTCATGCCGAGTATTACTAGATTCCGGATCGCAATCGAACTTTATAACCCGCGAATGTGTTCAAAAACTTAATCTACCCACAAAAAAAATTAACTTACCGGTATCTGGCATCAATCAAATCAGAACAAATATTTGTCATCGAACTAGTTTAAATCTATCATCTCTTGATCAAGGTTTCAAAACTAATATTGAATGTCTCGTAATTGACAAAATTACAGATGTTTCTCCTCAAAACTCTTTTGATATTTCTAACTTAAATTTACCCGATGTACAATTAGCTGACCCTAATTTTTATGTCGCATCATCAGTCGATCTTTTAATAGGTTGTTCGCTTTTCTTTGAACTTTTATCACATGGCCAAATACGACTTGGTAAAAATTTACCCGTTTTGCAAAACAGTTTATTAGGATGGATTATAGCAGGTAGCATTCCGATAACTACACAACAATCAAAATGTTTTTTTATAAATTCTAATGATAATCTAAAATTAGCTGAGCAGCTCGAAAAATTTTGGCATCTAGAGGAAGTACCTCAAAAAATAAAAAATACTTGGACTAAAGAAGAATATGAATGCGAACAGCACTTTGTGCAAAATTTTACACGGAACAACGAAGGTAGATTTGTTGTTAAATTACCTTTAAAAGACAATTTTTTGAATTTAGGTGATTCGGAAAAACGCGCTTTAACTCGCTTATATGCGATGGAGCAAAAGCTTTTTAAAAATATAGAATTAAGTGATCAATATAAGGACTTTCTTAACGAATATAAAGATCTAAAACATATGATTGAAATTTCTAAACATGAAGTTTCACAGACACCAATTTATTACCTACCCCATCATAGTGTGATTAAGCCGGACAGCGTAACGACGAAAGTTAGAGTAGTTTTTGATGCGTCCTCCAAATCATCGACAAATTTGTCCCTTAATGATGTTCTTATGAATGGTCCTGTAATACAGAAAGATTTATTTTCTATTTTAATACGATTTAGGAGGCATGAAGTTGTACTTATTGGTGATTTGACAAAAATGTATCGTCAAATTTTAGTATATCCTGAACATCAGAACCTTCAAAGAATAGTTTGGCGAGAAAATCCAACCAATAAAGTTCAACATTTTGCTTTACAAACATTGACATACGGTACGAAAGCGGCATCATTCTTGGCGACACGTTGCCTAAAACAAATTACTATCGAAAATAAGGAAAAATTTCCTGTTGAGTGTGATATTATTAATAATGATATGTATATGGACGATGTTTTGACTGGTTCATCAGACAGTTTTACTTTAAATAGGATTCGTGAAAATCTTTCTAATCTTTTAGCAGCGTATGGATTTGAAATAAGGAAATTTCAATCAAATAAGAAAGATTTATTGGAAAATATAAGTAAGACTACTGATTCTCAATACATTATAATTGATGAGTCTTCAACTAAAACTTTAGGTGTTTCTTGGATGCCTTCCTTAGACGTCTTTCAATATAAATACCAAGAAATATGTATAAATCCGAAGGAAGTCACAAAAAGAACAATTTTGTCATTTGTAGCAAAGGTATTCGATCCACTTGGCCTTTTAGGGCCCATTTTAATCCGATACAAATTATTAATTCAAACTCTGTGGCAGATACAAGCTACTTGGGATGACTCGGTTCCGATAGAAATTTATAATCAATGGATTGATTTTCAAGGCCAAATATCTCAAATTCATTTGCTTCAGATACCAAGGCATGCTCTTATAAATAATGCGCAACAAGTCATATTACACGGTTTCTCTGATGCAAGTGAAAGGGCCTACGCTTGTTCAATATATCTGCAATCTGTAGATCATCAAGGTCATCTTGAATCTCATTTATTGTGTGCAAAATCTCGAGTGGCTCCTTTGAAATCAATTACCTTACCACGTTTGGAGCTCTGCGGTGCTTTATTATTGTCACGTTTACTTAATAAATGTTTAAATATGTTAGATCTTAAGATAGATAAAGTTTTTTTGTGGACAGATTCTACAATAGTACTGTCATGGATTGCGGGTGAACCACGAATGTGGAAAACCTTTGTTTCAAACAGGGTAGCTGAAATTCACGAATTATCAGTTGTTAAAAATTGGAATTATATTTCTTCTTTAAACAATCCAGCAGATATTATTTCGCGTGGCGCGAATCTTGTTGATCTTATTAATTCAGACTTATGGTGGCATGGCCCACCATTTCTTCAGGAAATTCCAGAGAATTGGCCTAAAGATACTAATATAGAGAGTTTTTCTCGAAATTTAAATAAAGCTCCCGAATTTAAATCTCCAACTGTGTCTTTTTTGTGCAATCAACCTACGGAACGTTTTGTTATTTTTGAGAGATTTTCAGATTACAATACGTTGGTACGTATAACGGCTTATTGCCTAAGATTAATAAATAACATTAAAGCACAACTCGGATTATTAACTGAGGATGAAATCGAACGCGGAACGGTCGCGTTATTAAAAGTTGTACAAAGAGAGTGTTTTTTTATCGATCTCGACAGTCTTACTAAAATTAAAGCTGTCAAAGCTAAAAGTAATTTAAAATCGTTGTCTCCTTTTTTTAGATACGAAAGGTTTACTTCGCGTGGGCGGTAGACTTGAAAATACAAATATGTCCTATGATCAAAAACATCAGATTCTTTTACCAGATAAACATCCTCTTACACGACTAATAATAAATAACGAGCATAAACGCTGCTTACATGGAGGTTTGCATACCACTTTATCTCATGTTAGACAAACTTTTTGGCCAATAAATGGTAGAAATTTTGTAAAGACCTGTATACGTAAATGCATCAAATGTTTTAGGGCTAAGCCTTCTGATTTGTTAATAAAAATGGGACAACTTCCTAACTCTCGGGTCACGCCTGCAAGTCCTTTTATTTCTTCAGCAGTTGATTTTGCAGGTCCGTTTGAATTAAAAGATGGTAAAACAAGAAATAAAAAAATTATTAAGGCATATATAAGCCTTTTTGTGTGTTTGTCAACGAAAGCCGTTCATCTAGAGCTCGTCTCAGATTTAACAAGCGATGGTTTTTTAGACGTATTGAAAAGATTTGTGTCGAGGCGAGGTCTCTGTACTGATTTGTGGTCAGATAATGCAACAAATTTTATTGGCGCATCCAACGTACTTACAACGATAGATACATTTGCAAACAACGAGCGGTTTCAAAACTATTTAAGCGAGAATAAAATAAACTGGCATTTTATTCCAGCTCGGTCTCCCCATTTTGGCGGATTATGGGAAGCCGCGGTTAAATCCTGTAAACATCATTTAAAACGCGTATTACATCAAACTCCTTTGACATATGAAGAATTTTATTCAATTTTAATTCAAGTGGAAGCAGTTCTTAATTCCCGTCCTATTATTCCCATGTCTTCCGATCCTAATGACCTGGAAGTACTGACTCCTGGACATTTTCTAATTGGGCGTCCCCTCACTGCTGTACCGCAACGGGACCTCACGACTTCCAAAATTAACCACATCAAACGTTATCATCATATGCAACAAATTTTTCAACATTTCTGGAACCGATGGGTCAAAGAGTACTTGCATATGCTACAGCAATGTACAAAATGGCAGTTTAGCAAGGATTCCCAAGTTAAAGTGGGCTCTATGGTATTGCTAAAAGAAGATAATGTACCTCCTCTGTGCTGGACGATGGGAAGAATACTGAAAGTTTATCCGGGTTCCGATGGCATTATGCGGGTGGCCAGCGTACTAACTAAAAATGGAGAGCTTAAACGAGCCTTGGCGAAATTGACTTTATTACCAATCGACAATTAAAATCATAGTAGTCAAGGACTTTTTTTTTAAATGTTATAGTCAGTTTTTTTTTATTGAAGGTCTAGCCTCTCAAAGGGGGCGGTATGTTTGTACCTTATGCTTATATTTATTTTGCTGGTACCTGCCGTGTCTGTTAATAACAAAAAAGGTACCAGTTGTAGTGATGTCAAGTCGTTGTCAGAATAAAAATGAATGTTCTAAAAGTTAATGAATGACCTAGGCCTTTATTTCACGTTCACGAAGAAGCCTAGTGTACTGAAGCTACCAGCGGACGACACAGGCCACGACAGCCACTTTTAAAAAGTGGTTTTACACCGTCTGTAAATTTGCCTTAGAGAAATGAGGCTCTAATCCATAATATTTTTTTTATATATGCACTGATAGATTTTGGAAAACTTCTTGTAACTACCCATAAGTAGTTCATGTATTCAAATTTTTTTATATTATCTACTATGTACAAAAAATTGCCTTTGACTACTTTTACGATAAGAAAGCAAGTTGGCGCTATCAAATAAAAATTTGACGT
Source organism: Polydrusus cervinus (assembly GCA_935413205.1). Classification (NCBI taxonomy): domain Eukaryota; kingdom Metazoa; phylum Arthropoda; class Insecta; order Coleoptera; family Curculionidae; genus Polydrusus; species Polydrusus cervinus. Next base: position 10,822,753 of record OW284520.1, on the reverse strand, counting down.
GAAACTAAATCCAGGACACCAGAGACTTTTAGCATATCATTCTTCGTATACTAGAGCCTATTAAAATCTGTCAAGGCCTGTGATCCTTTAAATAAAAAGGACTTGCTTATAAAATGTTTTCCTGTTTTAAATTTCATGCCAGAGAATGCTGTTAAATTTGTTTTGATGTTTAATTTTAAGGCCTTTTGAAGCCACAACGTAGCGTCTATGGAAGTGTAAAAGCCAAGAAATGCCATTTCCGTCAGGAACGGAAAACGCTAAGAAACGTTTGAAATATAATTTAATGTTTTCTTTTTATTCAACCATAAAGAGTTTGAAACAACTGTAAATAATATACTAGTCTGAAAGCATCAGATCATTTTTGAAGTACGGTACTCTAGGAATCTCTAAGAGTTTGATTATTTGAGGTTAAATAATAAATAAATGCATGTTTATTTAAATTAATAAAATTAAAATATTTTGATTATTATTCAACTACAGAAATGAATATGAATATTCTGCGAATAAAATTTTTAATACTTATTGAACGTAAATGACAGAAGAATTTTGGACTTATTTCTTGTCTCTGTCATTCAAGAAACATTTTGTCTCGATCCTTCAAATATGCACTTATTTAAGTTATTTCCATTTAAATTGCGTTTAACTTTAAACTTCTCCCTCCTTTATATGTAATAATAAATTTATATTGTTGAATATTATTTTATTTTGGGGAAGTGCAGAATTTCACAGGATATTAAACATACATAATTTTTTTTTACTATTTTCACTTTGTCCTTTGGCTGTTTTTCGTTGCTTTAGACACAAAAAACGTTTATCTTTCCTGTCAAGCTTTAAAAAATCCCTGAATATTAAACCAACATTAATTCGGCTATTTACTAGATTGAAAAACTAGATAAAACTTCGTTAATGTTTATCTTGGCTTGAAAAAACTTACCTTAGCAGTTTCAGCACCGGAAACACCATAAAAGTTGCGTTAAATTTTCGAGCCTCGGGGCAACATGTACTTTTAACAAAAATGTATACTTACTTTTAATTTTTTTTTCTTGTTTTAGCTCGGAGCGTATTTAAAAAAGTGTAATTTTGATCGTGTTGTTTTAAGAAACTGGTGCCAGTGGTATAAATTAGGGTTGTTAAAGCGAGTTAATTCCAAGCTATTTTGTTTTAATTAAAATTAGATTACACACATACAATTTTAAATAAAGAATGAAATAGGTATCTTTATTTTTGCTTATTTTGATATAAAAGTGAAAGCGGTAATATTAAATATATGATTCTTTAAATGGCAGAAGAGTTATGGACTTGTATTGTCTTTATTTTCTTTGAATCACAACGTTTCAACTGGTTAGTTTCTCACCGGTATTCACCTGAAGACGACTGGACATACTTACCAGTTAAAACGTTATGATTCTAACCGAATAAAGACAATGCAAGTGCTTAAAAATCTTCTGCCGTTCAAGAAATATTATTGTGACTCACCTTCAAATAGAGACATGATTCTTTGTTAATTAACAATTGAAGGATTATTAATTTCGTTGACAAATCCATGGATCAAATTACACTGTAACATATTTATCGATTTGGGTTATTTCTTAGATAGGATGGCGCAGTTGTCTCACAAAGTAATACACCGTCTCTACTATTAAAGATATCGAAAAGTTTTTATAAAAGCTGTGAACTATAAAAAAATATATGTTCTAAAATTATTTTTAAACGTACAGGATGACCCAGAAAAGTAGCACGATATAAAGAAACATTTTATTAAATGAAACACCCTATATATTTTAGCATTATCTATACGACGCTATATTTAGTTGTTGAATTTATTTGCAATGCAAAATTCTTAAAATTTTGGAAAAAACATGATAGTAAAAAATTACCTGTATTTTTTAATAAGAGTATCAAAGATTGAAAATTTCTTGTAAGCTCTTAAGTTTAAGGATGGAAAAACTGTCCTAAATCTTTAAGTAGCTAAAAATGTTGGTATAAAACTTTGTTCAAAAAAAACTTTAATAAAGTTTAGTAAAATTTAAAGTTAAGTAAAATTTAACATTATTTTGAAATATTGAAAAACGCACCTTTTGAGCTTGGGAGATCGGTCGTAAAAAATTAACGAGGTATCCTAGCCTGTTCTAGTTTACGCAGAAAGATAGCTTAAAGATCAGTCTATAACATATTCAAATATCAAATGGATAGCTTTAATGCCAATTTTCGACGACTTTTCCAATCCAATCCAGTGGAAAAAACTAATACTTTACTTACCGTTAATTACACTAGTTGGAATGCATTTTAGATTCTGCGCAGAATCCTGACTGTTTTTAACGCTGGTTGGAACAAAGCTATTGTTAGGTAGAAATCGTGTCTATATTCCTATATTTAATGTATCCAGTAAAAAATATTTAATAAAAAATATTTAAAAAGCCAAATTTCCTCAATATCATTTCGTCCCAGGTTCTGCAGCTATTTTTAGGCAATTTAGGCAACATTGCTTATCTTTTCTACAAAGGAAACATTTAGGATATTAAACCAACATTACACAAGTTAGGTCGCTTACTTTGTAAGTATAAAGACTTGATAATATATCCTTAATGTCCTATATCTTTACGAAAAAATTTAACTTTGCTGCATTTAAACTTATGAACAGGCAAGTAATTTAAATTGTTAAGCTCTGTACGGTAAAAATATGTTTTATAATTTCTAATAGTATATAGGATCATAATCCAGAATAATACCATTTACAATAAAGTTATTATATTTCATTTAGTGACGGGTATTATTTTTGGTAATATAAATTATTATAATAGTTTGTAATAAAGAAAAGAACAGGCTGTTTCGTTCTTATTAGAACTCATCAGAAAGTCATAACCCGTAAGCGACTCCCAGTACAGCGAGCCTGTTCTTTCAAGGCGTTTTTAAGAAATAAAAACGCGATGAAAACCCAGTAACGCCATCAGAAGGAATCAACTCAATGCAAAAGATAGCCATCTAACGTAGAAATATAAATAAATCAAGCACGGAACGGCCACTTCACCAGTATAGGAAACATTTTTTCGCTTCTCTATACATCTCCACGCTTTGTGGATTCAGATCTAGATCGCGCTGCAGTCGCCCACTGGTTTGCAGCACTATTCCGTAAATGCCGTATGTAAGTATAAATAAAATAGTGGAATTTAGTGTCCGTTAAAATATATAAAGAAAAGAAGCTTAACGGTGAGCGATGCGTTCTAACAAGAACGAAACAGCCTGTCATTGTCTACCTGTGCCCCAGGGATTCCATTACCTTTGGCGGCCCTGTGTACTTTAATGCAAAAGATAGACGCACTACTCTGTCCGCTTGCCGCTAAGCTTCTTTTCTTTATATATTTTAACGGACACTAAATTCCACTATTTTATATATTTGTATAGTTTGTAATCTTCATAATAGTTTCTGTTAAAATTTATAAAAATTTTTTATTAAATATTACGATATTTTCTAATAGAAATATTATTTTTTATTTGCTTTTACTATTTTATTGTAAGATTTAGTGAATTTTATTTTTAGATTTACTAGATTTTATTGAAAATTTTATTATATTTTACTGTAAGTTTTACCAGATTTTATTTGTAAGATTTAATAGATTTTATTGTAAGGTTTCCTAGATTTTATTGTAAGGTTTCCTAGATTTTATTGTAAAATTTACAAGATTCTATTGTAAGATTTATGAGATTTTATTCTAAAATTTACTATATTTTATTGTAAGATTTACTAGATTTTATTGTGACGCGTGGTGATCGCCACCGCGGCGCGACAGCTCTGATTTGCGCCTCACTTTATAAAATAGAAATAAAAGTTAGCGGCAAATGGTACATCAGTACACAGGGACGCCTATACAATGGATTTCCTGGGGCACAGATAGACAATGACGAAGTGTTTCGTCCTTATTAAGACTTTACCGAAAGCTAATACCCGCAGGCACCCACAGAAAAAGTGAAATCGCGTTTTTAATAATTTCTTAGTAATAAAAGGGTAGTGAAAACGTATCAGCGCCATCTAGCAGGAACTCAAATGCAGAAGACAAACCCACCGGATAAAAGAAAATATATCTTTTACAATAAAATATATTAATTTTCGATAGGTAGTGCTGCTATTATAAATATTAATATAATAATTATAAGAATAATAAAATATAGTAAAACCAAATTCAAAAAATTATATTTCGTATTCGAAAATATTATAATTTAATATTATAAGAAATTATTATACTTAGTAATACTTTCCTAGTAAGTTGTATGTATTTTATACAATTTTATATTATCAGGTAATAAAATGTGATTCTGTATTTTATGATTAATATGTTTAACTATGACTCTAGGTAAGTTTGCAGACATTTTTATTGTGTTCTTAAGTCAAATAAAAATTATTAAACTTGTTCTAAGGAAATCTTTTAGTTCCACGCAGTTTTCTTTTCATTACAAAACTCCTGTACAATTTCGTAAAGGTGCGGAACTCTTTGTTTCTAAGGTTTATCTTGTTTTGATGTGTCGCAAAGAGGATACATTAGTTTATCTTGCATGTTCTAAGCAACGTGAATACACCAAAAGTAAGATTACAGAAATGAAAAGCAAGAGAAGTAAATAAAATGATTAATATCATTTTACCTGGAGGAGATTCATCGTCAAGCCGAAATATCAAAGATCAAAAGGGAGTATGAATATCGATAAAGTTTTGGGGTTAAGCTCTTAAAATATTTCAGCAGAAAGATGCTGTCAGTAACGTGTCCGTAATCCTGGGTTAGATTTAGCAGACATTGAAAAAAATGTCTATAAAGATTAGGCTTTTTGGGGTTTTATTTTTTAAAAGTATTTGACGCTTTACCGAAAAATAAAAAAATTATCTTGTTAGTACAACAAAATACATAAAAAAACTAAAAACAATGCAAAAGTGAATTAACGCTATCGGCTACGTTTATATATTATTATACAGTGTGTCTACTTAAGTTGACAACTAATGGGACACTTTTTTATTATTAACTTTACGAAAAAAAGTTCTGAATGGTCCAAAACCTAAAATTCAACCATCAGATGTTAAATTTATACGAGGTTTGTCCAAAAATATGAATTGTACCTTTATATTTGACAATATCGACAACTCTATTTTATATATTTAATTGGCATGCTTCCGCCCGTCTAATTTAATTTAATTATTTTAATTAAGAACGGTGTGCCTGAGGAGAAAAACGAAAGAGACCATTTTGATGCAGAATTGACCAGGCTAATCAGAAATAATATCCACATCGAAAAATGTCAGTGGCGTACCACTTTTTTTTTTTTAAATATCAGAGGAAATGTTTGCAGGGACGCCACTGGTGGGACAAAAAATAACTTTTATAGCTAAAATATGTGGTTTTATGTCCTATTAGCACATGCCAAAATTGAAAATATTATCTAAAGTACTTTCGGAGATATTACAAAAAACGTATTAAAAAAAAAGAATTCAACAACCTGTAGCAAAAAATGTAAGCGTTTAGGACATATGTTTATATGAACTTTTCTTCATAAATTAACTTTAGGATTCACACCCTAAAATATTAGCACATCATTGAGGAACACCATGTAGTGTCCGCAATTGATCTAGGGCAAATTTCAAGGATTGATGGGCAGACTAATGCTAGTTCTCATAAGAAATCGGACTGATGCGAGAATGACGAAGGATTGATATCATTTAGGACTGTCAGTCGGAATGATCGTGTAAGGCCTGTACATGTATTTAACCATACTTTTTGCTCTGCTTAATATTATTTGTATAGAAAAAACATCGCTTATCCAAGTATATTGGATGGATGCTTTAAAAAACTGAGTTTTATGTTTAGAATAATATAACAATGCATGTAGCCCCACCATACAAAACTTTAAAGAAGTCGCATAATCAGACCATAATGATAAAAATTTTTTGGTAAGAATAATAGATGTACCTCGATGCCATTTTTGCACATGCATAGTGATCTCACGAATCTCCATATAAGGTTGAACGTCTCTCTTATTTCACATAAGTCTTTGATATTCATATTTTATTTGACTCCTTAAGGTCGCGATAGGGTTCAAGTAAAATAACCTTCTTTTTTATGGCTTATCATAAACTTTTGATTTGCGTCTCCATATGAATTTTTTATTCGATGTGTTTGGTTTCTTTGACTTCAACTTACCTATTTTTAAAAAGTAAAGAAACCGTTAAAACACCTTTTTAGGTTTTAGATAAACTATTTTCAGTTGTTTATAGGATACCAACTACAATGAACTGAACGCCCGATTTTTAGAAGGTTGCAGTAAGGATTTATTAAAATAAAGAAATAAAATCTGTAAAAGTTTATTTTTAAAAGCGCTAAATTTATAATTTTAACTAATACAGTATTCACCTGAAGACGACTGGAGATGCTTACCAGTTGAAACGTAGTGATTATAAACAAATAAAGACAATGCAAGTCCAAAACTCTATTGCAGTTAAAGAAACGTCATTGTCTCCAACCTTTAAACAGATACTAAAGGCGTGCATTATGTACATCGTATTAGGTATAGGTACTTATTTTTTTTATTAAACATTATAAAAAAATACAAAATACAAAAAATACATTAAACAGAAATTAAATAATAAAAAATCATAATATTCTTCGTCATCTGAGGAACTGTTATCTAATCTTGATGTTATAATTAACGGGTCGACGGTCCGATCGATCAGGTGGTCAAGATATCACATTTTCTCCTCTTCTTTAATGACATGATGGATTGTTCTTCATCAGTTTTCTGGTGTCATTCTTTCTTAATGGCTTGATCAAACAGTAGCTTGATGTCTTTCATTTTGAATGTCGCGTTGTGTCTTGCTACAAAACCTTTCACATGAGCTTATATAAGTTCTATAGGATGTAGTTCGCAATGATATGGCGGTGTGCGTAGCACAGTAACACTATGTTTTCCTTCTTTATCAAATTATCTTCTTTTTTTTTCTTTGGTTAGTTATCATAAATAATTTAATTCACAAAATTTATCTGCGCCTATGGCCGAACTGGACGGAATTTCCCATTTTATTACTCTACACCTTTCTGAAATAGACTATAGGAGTATCTGTATCTGAACTTAAAATTCGCAGCAAAATCGCCATATAGATCGTAGCTGTCCCCGGTGGGACACCCTGTATATATCCTGTAAAGCAATAGTTAAAGAAATAGAACACAGCATACACCATTTCGTCTTACTTGCAAGAATTAAAAGTATACCTACGTCCACTACTAAATACTGATAAACTGAACTAGCAGTCATAAACTATTTACTTACTGAAACCAACCTTATTAAGTTCCCTGGATACATTAAACCTGCCGTTTTTCCTATAATACTTTTTTTTTATATAGTCAAACCAATTTAATAAAAAAATTCCTTCGGAGTAAAGCAATAGAAATAGGAACGTAATACAGCTTATCTGTGGTAATGTTCAGTTTTACAACCTGTTTATTTTTATTATAATGACTACCATATACCAACAGAACAACAACAAAGTCCGCATTGACTTTTATAGCCAATCACACGAAAATATTATTTCAATAAAAACTTGGTAAGGATTGACCTTTCGTAAGAGCCCGGTGAAAGGGACACACTAGAAGTATATTACTTTTATTCGGTAAAAATCCTTTTTTGGGAATAGACTCAAGAGAAAAATTATTCTTGCTGGGATAACGCTGAGTTGATACGGTTAAATTGCAAGCTGCGGTGACACGCGAGTTTAAGGGGTTGTTACATGACTTTTGCGACATTTATTAATTTTATTTTTAAAATCCAAATTTTATTGAAGAGAAATCAGTAAAAATTTCTCGTGTCTGAAATGGGCATATTATTTACTATTACATGTACCAAGTGAGAGAGCATGGTTAGGTATTAAGCGATAGCAGTTTATTAGGTTAGGTTAGGTAAGAGTGGCAGACCTTTGGTTCTGACCAAACAGTCTCACGTAGTCCTATTAGGTAAATTGTGATACCACACGTATTCCGTAGAACCCACCTTCATCAGATCTCTGATGGTTAGTGCGGAGTACACCGCAGAAGGATTTTAACAACTTATTCAAACCAGCCACTACTATTCATAAACCTGCTCAGTCGTCCAAGTTGTAAGTTGCTTGGTTCCTCCAGGCTATCGAAGAATGGTTCGCCCAGAGCAGTGAACCTTCTTCTTGCGAGGCCAAGGCGTTCACACAGAAAATGTTGAATACTTTCTTCCTCTTCCTCATCTTTGCAGCTTTTGTAGAAGTCGTTAGTGGGTATTTGAATACGTTTGGCATGTCTACCGAAGAGGCAATGTCCGGTAACAACCGCAGTAATATTTCTTACGTCTTTCCGACTGTGTCTCAATAGCTCTGCGGTTCTCTTTTTATCGAATGTGGGCCACAGTTGACTGGATGTACTACAGGTTGTCAACTCTGTCCATATGTTCTGTGCAAGTTGCTTGGCCGTGTAATCAATCTACTCTTTAAGTAATCCCAGTGGTTTGTTCACCGAATTGTCTGCTAGATCAGCTGGCATGCCGGCGCCCTTTCTTGCGAGCGCATCGGCAGCCTCGTTGCCATCTATTTTGGAGTGTCCAGGAACCCAGCAGAGAGTGACCCGATGTTGGTTGCCAAGTGTGCATAGACTGTTGCGGCATCGCTTTACGAGCTTTGATTTGACGCTGTTGGAACAGATTGCCTTAATCGCCGCCTGACCATTACTGAAGATGGTGATTGACGAGGCTACTCCCAGGCCAAGGTGTTCTTGCAGGATATTGACCGCCTTCTCTACTGCCAGTACTTCAGCCTGAAAAATACTGCAATAGTTGTGTAGTCTATACGACTTCTGTATTTGTAGACTTTTAGAGAAGACCCCTGCTCCCACACCAACGTCCAGCGGTTTATTGAACGAATATAATTTCATATCCATTCTGGGTATGAAATTGACCAATCATAGCTTATGTTTATTAAGACTCCGCCTGCTTCATTGCTATATTATTGAATTTCTTTTACTTTATTTTCTAGCAAGGACATTTGATCGAGTGGTAAGGTACTAGGTTTTGGGCCGTAACGTCGTTGCTTATTCGAACTGTTCGCATAATTTTTTGCTCAATAAAGGTTTCTTCAGGTTTGATAATAAAAGTATTTTTATTTGTAATTTTTGATGCATCCGTTTTACATTAAGGTTGACAAATTTTGGTGTATTTCTTTAAATAATTCCAAAATGTTTTATTACAATTCAAGAAATTGTGTCAGAGAAAAAATATACTGTACAACTCGACTGGATTTTTCATATCCACTCTTGTTATACAAATTACTATACTGTTTAGCGTTGTGAGGTACCTACCATTTTTTTATAAACCTATTTATGTACATGAAACAAGTTCATTTTCGTAGAAATATAATGAAATTTTGGCATTATGGTAAATCACGAATTAAAAAAGTATTTTCATGTTCTTTTTATATTAAGTTATAATAAAAAATATAGGTCTTGTTGATTTTATCAGTAACACGAGCCTATATTTTAGAGCTTTTATTAATTGTTGGCCAAGCCGTGTTCATTATTAAAATTAGTTTATTTTGATATTAAATTATTCTTATTCTTACTATAGTTATGTAGAAATAGCATCATTATTACTGAAAAAGTGTTAATTGAGATATGTAATTTCTGAAACCATAGAATAGTGGAAAAGTACAAAAAAGTTAGTATCTATCCAATAAGCTAAGTCTAAAAAAAGTTTACGCTGTAGCAGCTAAAGCTAAAATAGTTAGGGCCCAAGGAAAATATTTATAGTTTAAAACTAACATTATTTGAGAAAATGCAGCTAGCATAGAATACTTTATCACGATCACAGTCAAGACCTGCGAGACAGTGGTGTAGCCAGCCTTTGGGGACGGGAGGGGCGAACATATGATGGGGCGCTCCCCTCTTCATAAAAAGTGACTTTAAAAAAAAAAAGGTCGGCACCTTGCGCAAATAGACTAGATCACATAATAAGATTTATTATGTAGACGGGCACCAAGCGGCAAAGGGTACCAAGCGCAAGGGGGCGCCCAGCGCCAGGCGGCGGGGAGGGGGGGAGAGCGCCCCTACCTGGCTACACCACTGCTGCAATGCTAAACCTAAGCTACTTAAGTATCTTAAAACATCTAATCAAGGTCCGGTTCACATAAGGTTCCCCAAAGAATGTACACCGTAAGGTCAAGGTCACAGGTTAAGCAATGGGGGAAAAGCGTGTGTGTTTAGTGTTTCTATAAAACTGTGATAAATACAGGTTGATTCCTAAGTTGATACTTCTTTTTTAGCTGTGTATAGAAGGCATTAAAATAAACAACTTTTTCAAATACCTTCTTTCGAAAAATTTAAAAATAGGCGAGATAGAGAAGTAAAAAATCTAAGTGCGAGCCTGATCATCAAAACGTAGCTCGCTATACTTTATGTTGTTTTTCTTATCCCTTAGTAGTAATGCAATTTACGGGTGGTGTTGAGCAATCCGCTGCGATGTGTTTTTCTGAGGCAAAATAATTCTAAATCGGTGATACGTGAAAATGGTAAAAATTTAAAACAATGAACTAGTAGGTATGGTGCTAATTTAGGGTGAGTGTCGTCAAAGTGCGGCTGCTGCATCAAGATTATACGCAGAACGCTTTCCCTTGCGGGCTCATCCTACACCTAGAAGTTTTCTTAATGTTATTCAACGGGAAAGTTCGGCAGAACCGTATTTAATTCGTATAGTGTGTAATAAATGAATGTAAGTACTTTATTTTTAAGTTTTTTGAAAAAGGTATTTGAAAATGTTGTTTATTTTAATGCCTTTTTAACACAGCTAAAAAAGAAGTACCAACTTGGGAATCACCCTGTATAGTTCTACGTGTACCCTTGATAAATTCGCTTGAAAAATTAAATACCCTTTATGTCTCTATTATTATTAAACTGTCATATTTAATGACTTCTCATTTAACTCCATTTATACTATATGTCAGGTTTTTATCCCATTCATCGGCATATAATTCTGCCAGAAGAAAATAAGTTCGAGGATACACAGGACGCATTTCACTTTCAGACCATTTATTTTTGATTGTTTTCTGTGTCTTGGTGATAAATTAACTTTCCTGGAAAGTTAGTATTTAAGACAGGTTTTTTTGTTTGTCTGGAAATAGGTTTCTGGCGACCGTTGTGGTGGTTATTCGGAGTCTCTTATTTTTTTTTGTAGCTACAATGCCAATGGCTACACCTACAAGAATTAAACTAATATATCTAATATACAGGGTGATTCCTAAGTTGATACTTCTTTTTTAGCTGTGTATAGAAGGCATTAAAATAAACAACTTTTTCAAATACCTTTTTTTTTAAAAACTTAAAATTAGCCGAGTTACAAAAGTAAAAAATTTAAGTGCGGGCCCGGTAATCAAAACGTAGCCCTTTACTTTATATTGTTTTTCTCCGTTTTTTGTATTGAGTCATGCATTTTACGGATCGGTCGTCAGTATTTATTTTAGCAACTCGCTGCGCGGTGTGGTTTTTTGAAGCAAATTAGTTTTAATAAATTGGTGAAAATGATAAAATTTGAAAACAATTAACTAATTATGGTGCTAATTTATTGTGAGTGTCGTAAAAGTGCGGATGTTTCTTCTCTGCACTCAGAAGTTTTCTTAATTTTATTCAACGGGCCAGTTAGGCAAAACCGTATTTGATTTGTAGTGTAATAAATGAATGTAAGTACTTTATTTTTGGGTTTTTGAAAAAAGGTATTTGAAAATGGTTATTTTAATGCCTTCTATACGCAGCTAAAAAAGAAGTATCAACTTAGAAATCACCCTGTATAAATTGGCAAACAAGATAATTTTAAAAAACTAAGAATCTAAAACCAAATACTTTGTTTAAAGGAATTAATTAATTATTTATTTTAAACAAAAGCTTAATGTTAGGGCTTTAACAATTAAAAGATCGCAAACCAAATTTTTTAAAGTGGCCGAGAGCAGCAGGACGCAAGCTAACCGGCCACATTACAAAAAAGTTCCAAAAGTCACTTGGATGATGTCAGTTATATATTGTCAGTGGTGCAAACGACTTACGACCGATGATGATGGGCAACTCCCACAGAAGTAAAGATTTCAGTTACTAGAGATTTTAAATATCGGCGTTCTACTCTACATATCAATCCGTAGCATGGTGGCAACAGGATTTCAATTTCTTTTAAATTTTTATGTGCGTAAAAATAAGAAAATTGTATTTTTAATGTTTTGTAATAAGAATAAAACAAACAAAGCGCAGTCCAAATTATACACGTGTGAATAATTCAGTTGATCGTGCTGCTTAGAATATTTAGTCTTTATCTTTATCAGTAGGTACAGATATTTTTCTTTATGGGTCCTTTTTTAAAAAACGTTCAGATTTGAAAAGAAAGTAGGTATATTTTCTAGGTAGGTATCCTATTTCTAAAGCAATTAGTTTTTATGGTATTAATGTAAGCAGCAGATGGTTCTTTGAATATAATAAAGGGCATGGTTTGGTGATATAGGTCTTGAGTATTTACAGCTAGTTATTGATAGAGATTCCTGATTAGGTGTTGATCACGTACATAATACAATATTTTCAATTTCTTCTCGTCTTAAATATTATTATATTAATCTACAATTTTATACACAATAAACAATTATTTAAACGGCAGTAGAGTTCTTGACTTGCATTATCTTTATTTGTTTTGAATTACTACGTTTCAACTGGTATACTTGTAAGAATTTTCAGTCGTCTTCAGTATTCACCTGAATGGGCAGACGCAGCTGAGAGTTATTTGTTTACTTATTACATTCATTATTCATTAAAAGCACTTACATCGATAGGCCAAAAAATGGAGCCTACCAATACTATCATAGAAGAACGGAGATGCGAAGAATAATTTGGAGCCAATAATAGTAAAATATATTCACCAAGTGGTATGGAACATAAAATTTTAAAGTAGGTTAATTTCCTGGATGTTAGAACGAAGTAATAAGTTGTGATTTTTGGTGTAGGTCATTCAGGCAATATATCACCGAAGTATTCAGGCAAAATAAAATATACGATTTCTATTAAAGACGAGCCACATGGAACAATATATCTTCGACAACTTTATGGGAATTTAATGACTTACTGGTTATATGGTTCGGAAACTTCGTTTTCAATTCATTTGGTGAAAACAAAAATAAAACAATATTATCGACTAAACGGGATATTTGATTAGACTTTTATGCTATATGAGATCACATAATAAATCTTTATGAAGTTACTAGAATGACTAGGCACTATTTAATAGGGAAAATATGATGCTCATTGGCAACTAATTTAAAAATGATTGGTGTGGCTTAGGGTTCTGATCTTGGGTCATTGTTATTTCTCGTAGCATTATTAAATTAATTGATAAACGAATCAAATGAAATTGTTAATCAGACAATATTGGGGAATCTTAAAACTACGCGGTAAAGTTAATTTTAAAAGATTTTAATTAACTAGAAAATTAGCAATGGCTGTGTACACGTTTAGTAAAAAATATTGTAGTTGATATAGTACCTTAACTAGTTTTTTTGACGAATTTGCATTATGTCATCATGATGCACCTAAAATACATAATTATGTACATGTTTGCTTCGTTGGGTATTATTAACATATTGTAGAAGGTTTGTATGTTGTCTTATCCTTTTTATTACGTAGGTTTATGTCTGGTCTGTCATATGCAACATTTCTTTTAGTGAGCAGAGTTATTAATAATAAGTATTTATTACTAAATTTTCTTAAAGAAAAAATGTCAAGAAAAATTAAAATTAAATTAAAAATCGGAAATGAGATTTTCCCAAAAAGAACTGAAAAACATGCCCTTGCAAACGACAACATAATATACTTCTTACAGTCAGTATGAGAGCGCAAATTTAATACGAACTGGGAAGAAAATCCAATTTGGATCTGCGGTATTCTGATTGATCATCCCATTCAGGTGAACGCGAACATCTAGAGACAGTGCTAATATTAGCATGGTCTAGTTCCAGCCAGAGAACATTGTATCAATTGACGGCATTCCGTATTTCAAGAGCGCACTCAATTGGAAACGAAGTAATAAAATCAATTTGCCTGTAATACTAAAATCTTGATATAAATTTGTCTTTTTTCGTTAGCAGTTGGTTACTTTTTTGTTTAATAAGAAATGGCGTTATGTACCGTGAGCGTTATCATGGGAGAGGAGGAAACAGTGGCGGCGCCAGGAATTTTGGGATGGGTGGGCACAAGTGGGCCCGATGATTTTAGGGTGGGAACTACCTAAATCAAAAAGGACTTCTAATAAAAAAAATCGCCGCCTCCCCCACGCTCTATAATACCGCCATAAGCGGGGTAAACAAAACTCTCCTCTTATCCAAACTGACGAATTAGAGTATTTCCGTAACGGCTGGTAATAAATATCGACGTCCATAAATATTTTTTTAATATACTGAACTTTAGTAAACTTTACTGAACTTTACTACCACTCCTTTCTCATCAAAAAAAGGGAGGGGGTATATTAAGAATTTCGATCACAATCACATAATATATAAATAAATATACTGTGTATACCCCGGGGAGTAGTAGCATGCATAATATGTAATATAATCAAGAAATTTTGCCCATTTTCTTCTCTGTGGACGCTATGACTTCCGATATGTGAGCAGGACTAGGTCCACAAAAGAGTCCCCGAATATACCGACAACAACGACCTATCATTCCTCCGTGGCCAGGGCTCTTTTGTGATCGGGTCGCTCATTTTTTGTAATTATTTTTGTGGAATGTTTAAGTGTTGTGTTAGGATAATTTAGGTAACCTCATAAACTATTGTGGAGGATATAGTACCTTTTACGTACCGTGTAATTTATAACCCTCATATACCGGCCCTGTTTACTATTTAGATGACATACAATGCGCAAGTTCTGTATCCCTCTTTAGTCCTTCATCGGATCACAAATCTTGTACATAATCTTAGTAATATATTGGTTGGTGGAAAAATGTTGTTTTGCAATTTTATATCAAAATACCGCTCTATTTTTACATTTGGCTATAGTGTTATATCCTAAAGTAGAACTTGGTCGCTGAAAATTTTTCGTTTCAATTTTTTTTTAAATTAATGCCTGAATTGAGTGAAAGGAGTGCTTAGAGCGATATTTCTAGAGTCCCGTACCTAGCAACATTAATTTAATTTTATATAGCAGAACTACTCATAATAAATTCTAAATCTTCCTACTGTTCAAGCAAGGAAGACCGAACACAAAGGGTTAAACATAATTGATTGCCTTGAAATACTACCGGATCCTATTTTATAATGGCATCATTTTGATATAAGGTGTAAGCTAATACACTGAACTTCCAACTGCAATTATTTACTTAACTATGACCCAAAAGTTACCTTAATATCCAGAACAGGGTAGCTTGCAGATTGTTACCTAAGTTATCATTTTGACAACCATAATTTGCTCTTGTTTTGAAAACTACAGGGAAGGAATCAAAATTATATTCAGAGGGAAGATTGTCAGTGTCCATATAATTTTTTTCCGAGGGTCTGTTCATGTGTCGGCCAGGTATGGCTCATTGTGCTTACCCTAGTTTGACGGGAAAAGTACAAATCCAATCAGTACTTCTAGTTCACTTCACTAAATTATGTAGGTCAACTGGAAAGAAGATCGGGATATCCACTGGTTTTAGTTTTGATTGCACGAGTTATTTGATGCAATTTCCGATCCAGTATCTCGCAATGGCAAATTATGTGCTGTACCGTTTCCCTATCTTGACCGCATAGTCTGCGGCTTAGGTCTCCGTTATACAGTTGAATTCGGTGCTGGTGTTTCTTAACAGCCACGTGCCCTGTCAGAATACCCGTAATGATTCTCGGCTGATTCCTTCTTACCGAAAGTAGCTGTCTCGTTAGTTTTGTTTCAGTAGATTGTGTGTTCTCTTCTGATCGATCACTATATGGCATTTTGTACTGTACACCTTGGGACTTCCGAGTGCGACCTCTGGACCTATGAATATTTTTTTCAATAATTTTTTGTGCAAGTTCGTCGGATTTTTCAATTCCTGTAAAACCTTCGTGTCCACGGCAGTGTCACCTTGTTATCTTCTGCCAGGGCCACTAATTCCTTTTGGCATTCCAATACCAGTCTTGATGTCACCTTGTTGCACGTTAGTGCTTTTCGGAGACCATATAATATCTTAAAGCAATTCGAATTAAAGTAACCACACACGTTTTTTAGGTCAAAACTATAAACTAGGAACAAAAATAGTATTATTAGTCAATAAAAGTACTATAAATAAAAAAAATATTTCACTCTTCGTATAAATATTTTAACAGTTAGAAGTATATAACAGTATTTCAATAAACTGCTCATTTATCTTTAAAATAAAGCAAATATGATAAAACTTTATAATATAGCCATTTCCAAAAGAAACTTTGTATAAAACAAAGATGCAAGATTTGTTGTGCACTACTGAGACATCAAGGGTGATAAATCTGTGTATGCTGGAATTCTAAAATGGCCCACTAACATAGTTAACTTGTAAAATACGGATAAAACGCTGTTACTTGACAAAGCTTTCCTTAGTTCATTGCAAAGTTCAAACAATAACAGATTTTTCAATGTCTATATCGTAATAATTTGCAAAAAGTTACCGCAGTAAAATTGGTTTATGTTTGTGTTTTGATTATAATACAGATACTTTTATATGCAAACTAAGAAACTGTTTTACATATGGGAAAAACATTACTATAATTAATATGCACGCCGGTTATGGTAAATATTAATATTATTTGAAGGAGAGAAGTATTTTGGAGTTGCATTGTCTTTATTTATTTTTAAATAAAAAAGTAACTCCAGTCGTCATACTATTCACCGAAAGATAATTGGAGATGCTTACCATATAAATCTTTGTGATTTAAAAATATATAAGGACAATGCCAGTCCAAAAGTCTTCTATCGTTCAAGAAACATCATTGTCTCCAACACTTATTAATGTTTGATGTTCATTAAGTTAAGTAAAACAATGTTTTTACAATAAAGTAGTGGAGTTTAGTGTCCGTATAATTAAATAGAAAAGAAGGTTTTTTAGCGGCAGGCGGACAAAGTAGTGCATCTATCTTTTGCATTGAGTACACAGGGACGCCAAAGGTAATGTGTTCCCTGGGGTACAGGTAGACAATGACAGGCTGTTTCGTTCTTATTAGAACTCATCAGAAAGCCATAACTTGTAAGCGACCCCCAGTACAGCGAGACTATGCTTTCAAGGCATTTTTAAGAAATAAAAACGCGATGAAAACCCAGTAACGCCATCTATAGGAATCAACCCAATCCAAAAGATAGTCGTGACGAAGCAACAATAAACCAAATACGTTAGGCCAACACACCAGTATAGGCAACATTTATCGCATCCCCCAATTTTTCTACTAATTTGTAGATTCAAATAAGTTCGCGCTGCAGTATACCCACTGTGCGCTGCCAACCCGTAATAAAATGCCGTGTTTTTAAAATAAAGTAGTAGAGTTTAGTGTCCGTATAATTAAATAGAAAAGAAGGTTTTTTAGCGGCAGGCGGACAAAGTAGTGCATCTATGTTTTGCATTGAGTACACAGGGACGCCAAAGGTAATGGGTTCCCTGGGGTACAGGTAGACAATGACAGGCTGTTTCGTTCTTATTAGAACTCATCAGAAAGCCATAACTTGTAAGCGACCCCCAGTACAGCGAGACTATGCTTTCAAGGCATTTTTAAGAAATAAAAACGCGATGAAAACCCAGTAACGCCATCTATAGGAATCAACCCAATCCAAAAGATAGTCGTGACGAAGCAACAATAAACCAAATACGTTAGGCCAACACACCAGTATAGGCAACATTTATCGCATCCCCCAATTTTTTTACTGATTTGTAGATTCAAATAAGTTCGCGCTGCAGTATACCCACTGTGCGCTGCCAACCCGTAATAAAATGCCGTGTTTTTAAAATAAAGTAGTAGAGTTTAGTGTCCGTATAATTAAATAGAAAAGAAGGTTTTTTAGAGGCAGGCGGACAAAGTAGTGCATCTATCTTTTGCATTGAGTACACAGGGACGCCAAAGGTAATGGGTTCCCTGGGGCACAGGTAGACAATGACAGGCTGTTTCGTTCTTATTAGAACTCATCAGAAAGACATAACCGGTAAGCGACCCCCAGTACAGCGAGACTATGCTTTCAAGGCATTTGTAAGAAATAAAAACGCGATGCGTTACTGGGTTTTCATCGCGTTTTTATTTCTTAAAAATGCCTTGAAAGCATAGTCTCGCTGTACTGGGGGTCGCTTACAGATTATGGCTTTCTAATGAGTTCTAATAAAAACGAAACAGCCTGTCATTGTCTACCTGTGCCCCAGGGAACCCATTACCTTTGGCGTCCCTGTGTACTCAATGCAAAAGATAGATTCACTACTTTGTCCGCCTGCCGCTAAAAAACCTTTTTTTCTGTTTTTATAATATTTTTTCAATTTGTGCAACTATACCGGACAATTAAGTAGTAGAAGTTTTGTATCCGTAACAATAATCAAGGAAAGAAAATGACTGGCTAGTGCATAGTGATGTGTCTTTTACATTAAAGTATACAGAGACGCCAAAAGAATGGGTTCCCGGGGGCACCTGTGCACATTATTGCAAAAGACAAACACAACAGTGTCGGCTAGCCGCTAATTTTGTTATCTTAACACCAGCCAATGTTTGGGAAAAAATGACATTTGGCATTACTCGAAGTTTTAAAAGGAAAATTTATAAAAACAAATTTAATTTGTAGAATTTCAGCATTAGTCAAGGACACTGCTACGGATCTGAACGATTTATGGTTACTAGGCTGAACCAAGAAGTTTAACAGAGAAAATTATTTTAATTCCCTGAAGCGTTATCGAGTTAACAAAATTAAACAACTGTGGAATTCTCCTATGAGAAAGGTGTTAATGGAATTTTAATGAATTCGTTGCCAAACTTAGCACTAAAATTAATAATTTCTAGTTCTACATTTATTACTAAATCCACACAAAATTCCTGAGTGGAATATTAGCTAAATAAATTTGTAATTATATGAATAATAGAATAGATAAGTTGGCTTTAAATCTTTGTTAGGGGCAAAACTGCCCATTTTCACGTTTGAGTAATCAGCATTAAGGCTTAACTGAAAACAAAAAGTGTTGGGTTTTGGGAAAATGAATTTAACTTATAACTCTCTTATATAAAATATAACAAAACTATCATTTTTGCTTAGAATTCAGAACTGTATTACAGTAAAACATTGTTATTAGAACTAATCCTTTTAACTAGTTTTAATGTGGACCTTTCACTATCCAGGCTGTTATAGAATTGACGCTATACAGGGTGATTCCTAAGTTGATACTTCTTTTTTAGCTGTGTATAGAAGGCATTAAAATAAACAACATTTTAAAAAAAAACTCAAAAATAGGCGCGATACAGAAGTAAAAAAATTTAAGTGCGGGCCTGGTCATCAGAACGTAGCCCGCTGTACTTTATGTTGTTTTTCTTATCTCTTATTAGTCATTCAATTTACGGGTGGTGTTGAGCAATCCGCTGCGGTGCAAGTTAATTATAAATTGGTGACAGGTGAAAATGGTAAAATTTGAAAACAATGAGCTAGTATAGGTATGGTGCTAATTTACGGTGAGTGTCATCAACGTGCAGCTGCTGCTTCGAGATTATACGCAGAACGCTTTCCCTTGCGGGCTCATCCTACACTCAGACGTTTTCTTAATGTTATTCAACCGGCAAGCTAGGCAGAACCGTATTTAATTCGTAGTGTAATAAATGAATGTAAGTACTTTATTTTTTAGTTTAAAAAAAAAAGGTATTTAAAAATGTTGTTAATTTTAATGCCTTTTATACGCAGCTAAAAAAGAAGTATCAACTTGTGAATCGCCCTGTATATTTAAATGGGTGACGTCTTAGATATACTAGAAAAAACTCTAACTACTTCTAAAACCAGACCAAATTTGCGATAAATCCATGGGAAAAATAGTATCATTAGTTTCGTAACTTTACTTTTTAACTATTTGACTGTGTGGTTAAACAAATATTTTTCCTTTGTGTTACTTATAAAATCTTTTGACACAGTTGTATTTTGTGTTTTATAAAAAATCCAAAAAATTGCATTTTGGAACGTATTCTTTATTTAACAGATCACACAACCGTGAATAAGCTAAACGAAAGCAGTTGACAGAATTGAGAGTTTCTTGTTTCTGAGGCTATCATATATTTATAAACAAAAAAATAAATATTTTTTTCGAAAATTAAGCCACTTAGTGCTAAGATATCCTAATCATACCACCGATATCACAGAAATTTAAGTTCCATGATTTAAAAAATACGGAAAACCAGGGTAACACTTTTAATCAAAAAAAGTCAATATTTAGAATTATATTAGAACAATTTAGAAAAATCTTTGGAGAATTGCCGAACACCCGATATACAATACTATATCTAGTCGGCTACTTGCTCACCACTAAAAATACTTCTAGGCCCAAAATAACTGTCAGTGACTTATCGCTTTCATATAGAGAACAGCGGGTTCCTCGATGTCCGAGGAAAAAAATGCAATGAAAATAAATACTCTGCTCTATTAGAATTTTAAAAATTCACTGGAATTGGTTCCTCTCACTTCGTACAATTCACTGCACTCTACATGAAAGCGATGAATCACTGACAATAATTTTGGACTTATGGTATAAGCTAATTTTTTTAAAGTATCGATACCCAATAAAACTTGCTTTTTTTAAATAGGTTCCACACCGTAAAATGTAATTAAATTTTAAACAAAAACTTAAGAGGATAATATACAATTTGTGAAGTTTCATCAAATTAAAATGTCTTTGCTTCGGTGTATTTCAATTAAGAAGTTTCTCGTTATTGGTAAAGACCAAGCGTCCGATAAAATGACTTTCCTTTAGTTCAACTCGTGTAATTAAATTTAAGTTATTTCGATTAGAAGATATCGCATCCCTTTGGTACTGCTATAAAGTTCTCTGCAACATTTAATATTGTATGTTGATTTAAAGCTTTCGTTAATAAACGATATAATTAAATGTTGCTTTTACTGAAAAATCACAAAGCACCATAATTATAAAAAAGAAAAATTTGACGTAATTAAATAATAACATTTTTGTATAATATTTGGCATTTGAATCCACAAAAATGGTTTTGCAATTCGAGAAAACCGCAATTGTAAATTTCCAGTACAGAGTTATTACTTATATACAAGCGAATACAAAGGTCTTAGAGACATGTTCTTTGGTTGTGCAATACAGTGGCTTATTATGCCAGGCTGCAGCCCCTCTCCCTCCCCCCACCCGAGCCTCGGAGCTCGGGTCCAAATGTCTAATTGCAACCTAATTTTTCATCTCACGCTTGGACTCTTAATTTAAATTTTTAATAAATAATGTATTCTTGCCTTAGATTACAAAGGTCTTGTAAAAAACGTTTGGTTTTTAAACTCTTTTTTCTAAAAGTCCTGTTTTATATAGAGGTCAAGGTTTCGGATGCATATCGTATTAGTAATTGAGTTATAATGCAATTTTAAAGAAAAACAAGTAAAAAGAATAATATTTTATAGTATTTTTCTATTATATAGGTACTTGTCTGTTCCGTTTTCTCCTTTTTAGATAGCTATTTTAAAGCAACAAAAATATAACCCAATGCAATAAAATATTTTTACAATAAAAATAAAAAACAATTAGATATTAATTTTTAAAGAGAAAAATTAAAGTAAAAATTTTAATTGAAATATTTTTTATGGAAGAAGTGTGATAATGATAAAAAAAATAGTGCGGGAAGAAACGAGAATGCTTTATTATGAATATACAAAACGGCACTTAAGAAGGAGTATTTCAAAACCTAAGCATTTGCACCAAAAATTGCTCTTAGATCTACGCCCCTAAAAACATAATTTCTGAAAAAATCAATTCTGGCGTGGTGAGCGATATTTCATTTATTTTTAATCATGAAAAACCGAGCCCGAAAGACGCTGTTTAGAGTTATATATAAGTTTTGTTAAAAATTTTTTTTATATTTTTCACAAATATAAAATTTTTTTATTTAACCTTTTCGGTACGGGAAACGTGTTAATACGTTTGAGTTTTCCGTTTCCGTAGGCCGGGCGCCGTCTTAAAACGCGGCCATATAGATTTTGACATCATTATAATAATGTTTTCATTTTAAATGTTGGTACCCTTCCTACTACGCCATCGCATTCCATACGGGAAACGTCTGTTCTCGTCACATACGTACTCGCTTAATGTACGGGAACCGGCTTTTCCCGTTAACTGTTAGGGACGGGAGATGGGTGACACCGCGAGCACGAAATATGCCCGTCTGTACGGCAATTCTGTGAAAAATATACCCGTACCGAAGGGGTTAATAAACAATAGGAATATAAAAAAAAAATTACAAAAACAAATTTAATCCAGCCATACAGAGGGGGAGAGGTAATAATTTAATTTTCGAAATTTGATAGTAGTTAGGTGAATTTTAAACGAATTTTGGGCGTGGCCCCGAAACTTTGTTCGCCTTCTTCATTAGGTACAATATCATGAAATATATGTAATTCCGACTGTCCCTCTCTCCAGAAAAAAATGTCCTACCTACACCCACTGAGCCCCCCGCCCCCCCCCCCCCCCCCCCCCGAGCATATTTTCGGGCTACGCCACTGGTGCAATGAAACAAGAAGTTGTATTAATGAATGACAGAAACAAGCACTATGTTAATTAGAGAATGTTTAATTATTATTAAACAAGCGGCCCAAGAAAAGAGACCTTTAAAGGAAATTTTATATTCTTGAATATAAATTTACAAAAATTACCTGGTGAAACATGAGCCAAAAGGATATGCTTATACTTGCAAAATATTAAGGATTTGCTATAGATTTTGCAGGTATAAAATAAGCATATCCTTTAGTTTTATAAATACGGTCCATTTTGGTCAGAGTAAAAAAATGATGTACCCGAAAGTCGTTACAGAAGAGAACTAACTCCTTTTTTCGACAATCACTTTCTCAATGACCAGACAACTTTTTTTTGCATGCAAGTAAATTAACCCATTTAGAAACGATTTGTTTGCCAGCAGTCTTTCCTCGAAAGGTACTTCTGCTGGCCACTTTGATTATTGCCTGCTGCACGCAACCGCCCAGTGTTGTTATTATGATACTTGTAACTAGATTATTAGTGATGTGGTCCACTGGTAAAGTTTTCGCTTTTCTGGATTATTGTAGCCTTATTTTGCACAACATACTGTTCTATTATTTTAAAACCTATTTTAATTTTGGCATTTTGGATTTGCATAGTGCAGTGCTTAGACAATTAAAAATATAAAATTAGTATGCATGTGAAAAATAAAAAAAAAAACAATAAAATATATCTAAATTATATGGGAAATAAAACAGTGATTACTTGTTATGTCTCACAGTTTTTTAATTCAGTTTCCTGACACGTGTTTGGATCTTTTCAGATCATTCTCAACGGGTAGGTACTTATTACCTTTGAGAATGATCTGAAAAGATCGAAACACGTGTCAGGAAACTGAATTAAAAAACTCTGAAACATAACAAGTAACCACTGTTTTATTTTCCATATATTGGAAATTTCGTTTCACCAAGAATGTAGCCCAGCTCAAATAAGTTATAAAATATCTAAAGTTTGTGAGAGTATTAGCCCTGCAACTGGAAATTGCCAGTTTACTACCATGATTTTGCTAAAAACTTTGTATCGAACAAAATTATTTGTCAAAAGCAGATTCCAGCGTTGCATAGCAAGGTAAGTTAGTTTAGATGGGTTTAGGGGCTATTTGCTCTCGAAACTACTTCACAAACAAATGCGTCGCTCAACCCGTAGTTTTAGAATAAGTGATGCATGCATGATTTGAAAATGACAAGCGACAATGGTGTTAATGCTTATGCAGTGTTGTCTCATATTCAATAATCACCATTGCATATCTGTTAAGTTAAAAAGAAAAATGACCGATTTAATTTTTCGTTCATAACTCGTGCTTTGACATTAAATAAAATTTTAGATTGTCTTTTGTTTTACATAGTACATAATAAATATTTCTTTCCCAATTGCATTAAAATGATACGTAGTATACCCACAGAGATTTTTTAAAATTGCTACATTTTAAGTAAAATAAATATTTGGCAACATGTCCTTTAAACCTAGACTAGCATAGGTTGGACCAAAATAAACATTTCAGTAGTTATTATTGAGGTGATGGATTTAAAGATAATAAGAAGATAAATTATTTGCTACAGGATTAGAAAATACAATTTAATAAAGTAAGAAGAATAAGAATAATTCAAAAATATGAATTAAATAATAAAAAAACATGATTATAATACAAGATATAGTAACCGGTCAAATGTTGTACCTCGGGCAGAAAAATCAATCTTACAGAGGAACTTTCATTACTTGGGTCCCAGGCTTTTCAATATTATACCTCCGGAAGTGAAAAATTTAACTAGTTTCCCTCTTTTTAAAAATAGAATTAAAAAATGGATATATTCATTGCCTAGATATCAGATACACCAATACGTTGATTTTAAAAACATATATCGTATACCTGAGTAATGAGGATTATGGATGTGTGAATGTAGTTTTATGCCTATCCATGTCCATTTTGAACTTAAATTATCGTTGAATAATGGACTGATATATTATGGGGTGTGATGTGTGTAAGTAATGTATATATTTTGGGATCGTGGAATATGCATCATTCCAGGGATGGGTTCCATGTAGAATAACTTTAGAATTTGTAATTTTTTTTTAATAATAATGTTATTGATATTAAATTTAATTTAATTATATTAATAACTAAAAGCATACCCACGCACAGCGTAGTCTTTAGTGGGTTTAGATTTTATTTATTTATCAATAACAATTTTTTTTCCTAACTATGTACCTAATTTTTGTTGTTTTGAGAATAAATGTATTTTGATTTGATTTGATTTGTGGATTTAGATTTAGGTAAACCAAATTCCATGCTCTCTAATATATAACAATTAATTTTAAATGTTTAATTTTACTTCAACATTTAAACCAAAACAAACGTTTCAATTTAACAGGCGTCGACATGAAGGCCTAACTGAAACAAAAGGTTAGCCACTAGTCCTAAAATATTCTTATCAGGCGGGAAAACTTTTCTTAAGTTCACCAAACACAAACAAAAACAGGGGTTTTAAACCACACAACCTTCCAAAGACTTTAAAAAAACTTTTCTTGAAATTACAGTTTACGGGCCAAAAATATTTAGAGGAAAAAAATTCTTATTATAAAAATGTATTGTCGTTTTATAAATATGTCTTTTGATTTATATGCCTTATGAAGATTAAGATCAAATAAATTCGAATTCGTATACCTAATTATGCCTAGTTAGGCAAACAATAATCATTTTAGCTTATAAAATTCTATAAAAAAACATTTATAACTAGACCGTTGTGTTAATTATAAATAAAAATAATAGACATTTGCGTATACTCCAATATATTTTTGAAATGTGCAGCTCAATAATCTCTACAACTTTTGTATTTTAAATTTGTAACTAATTCTTAAGATAAAGGCGAAAATAAATATTACTCTATCGTTAAATCACCCTGTACCGGGTGGTCAACTAAGAATGACCGCCGGCCATATCTCAGAAACTAGTAATCGTACAGCATCCGGGTAAATTTTTTTATGATAAAAGTGCCCAAGAGAAAATGCTGGAAATTATTTTTAAGTTCTGCATTTTGCCGCAAGAGGGCGTAATTGAAAAGTAAATTTTAAAATTTGTTGCTTCATGCATGCCTATTAAGTGAAGGTGGTCATTTCCAACAATTTTTATAAAACAAAATTTTGCATTATCAATGTTAATAATAATAGTAGAGCTAATTTAATTTAATTATTTTAATTAAGAACGGTGTGCCTGAGGAGAAAAACGCAAGAAACAATTTTTATGCAGAATTGACCAGGCTAATCAGAAATAATATCCACATGGAAAAATATCAGTGGCGTACCACTTTTTTCTTTTTAAATATAAAATCGCTTAGTTTTAAAAATTATTCTATTGGCGATAACGCTGAAACGAACGGAGATATCGGTTTAAATATTTTTTCTAGCAAATTTCATCTACTTTTCGAATATGGTATCATAATTATGCCGTATGATTTATTTTTTCGGAGTAAAATCAAAAATGTGTTATTATTACAAATTGCGCCCTCTAGCATATTTTTTGAGAACTATTATGGACAACTAAATACGATTGGTGAAAGTGCATACATTTCTCTTTCAAACAGTCTTTAGTTTGCTAAAATCGGATAAGTCGTTTAAAAGTTACAGCGATTTAACTGATTACACTTTCAACATTCTGTTCTGTCTCTTATTAAAGTCGGTACGCCAATGAGCATACGACCAAAATGATACATAATTGTAAAAGCTTTTTAATGGTGTTATCAAAGATATACTTTAATGTGGAATTTTCAGAGATATGTAAAATTTACTTTTCAATTACGCCCTCTTGCGGCAAAATGCGGAACTTAAAAATAATTTCCAGCATTTTCTCTTGGGCACTTTTGTCATAAAAAAATTTACCCGGATGCTGTACGATTACTAGTTTCTGAGATATGAACGGAGGTCATTCTCAGTTGACCACCCGGTACTTGGATAATTGTAAACAAAAAAAAAGTTTTGAAATTTAAAATATAAGCAGTGGCAACAAATTATTTTATAAATCGTTGATTAAAATATTTCTAATTTAATTCAACAATTAGTATTTATCTTATAATTTCGAATAGATAAATATAATCTTTGTTAATCGGTTTATTGATTTCTCATTTTACTAACAATATGTTATTCATAATCATATTAATGACATTAAAACGCGTCTGTCAAAAGGGAAAAATTTAATTACTTCATTTAAAATGTTTTCCATCTTCTATAATTGCGATGTTAGGGACGAAAATGTCTTCATTACATTTTCAAGGAAGCGTTAAAAATAAGCCTTAATAAAAAGAATTTATAAAGACGATTATTTACAAGGGGATAAATTCACAATCGGAAATGACATTGAATGCTTTGTTAAGCAATAATTTCCTTATTTAATTGAGGGATTTCTTTATTTTTCATTTCTAAATATTACTTTACTTATTAATTAATAATTAAATTATTAGTAATTTAAATATTCAGTATTAAAACAAGCCATAATTAAAATTAAGGTCTTAAATACCGGGTGGTGCGCTTGATCAGGACATTTGGGATTTTCCATGTAAATTTCGAGGTGGTCAAATATTCGCTTCAGTATTTATTTTAGCCCAAATAGTTACTTACACTTTTTATAGAATACAATAAGAGTAATGTCTTATTTGTAGGAACAGATTTTGAATAAAATTACCTTTTTAATAACTGCAATAAGCTTCTAGTAAAAAAAATATCGATAGACAGTAAATAATTTTTTTATTTTACACTACACAATAAATAACCA
Source organism: Polydrusus cervinus (assembly GCA_935413205.1). Lineage (NCBI taxonomy): Eukaryota > Metazoa > Arthropoda > Insecta > Coleoptera > Curculionidae > Polydrusus > Polydrusus cervinus. The sequence goes on along the minus strand of OW284520.1, from coordinate 10,795,240 downwards.
AAATACTAATGATAAACTTATTACAATATTTAAACAAAATTAATAATATTTAATAGGTATAATTTTAATTAATGTTTGAGAAGATGCTCAAACAACCCTTCAAGATTTTAAAACTCCCTTCTTACATTGGCCAGTTGGTATGGCGAAATTCGATCACAAACTGCTGAAATTAAGTTTTCAGTTGTTTCAGATTTTCGTGGCGAATCCCTTTATACATTTTATCTGTTATGTGCCTCCATAGCACAAAACTATTTGAAAAAAGATCAGAGACCTGGCCGGCCACCTTATCACATGGTTTGGTCCAATCACATTTCCTAGCAAAGCGGCAAAAAGATAGTGCCTTATTAAGATGAAATTCTGGGCTGGACAGCCGTCCCTCTGAATATAGACCTACTGATATTTGATGACTTCCAATGCAGGTTCAATTTGATTTTGCAACAGATCCAGAAAACTTGTAGATGTTAAAGATTTATTCAGAAAAAAAGGCCCAATTATGTGGGGTCCAAAAATCCCCGTCCAAACATTAATTTTCTGAAGGTATTTCTTAAAAAGTCTCTGTCATTATTACAGAGTTCCATCATTTCAAAACAAAAGTTTGATTTTCGTTCTTCATCACCTTCCCGCAATTTTTCCTGTTTCTCGAACTTTTATAAATTGTATTTGTGCTTTTGTAATACTCGTAATGCAGTACCGCGATGTTTGCCTACGGTTCTTTCTAGCATCCTTGTACTAACTATACCTTTATTTTCTTCGACAGGAAACAGTTAATTTAGCTGAATAAGTAAGCAAATTTATCCTTCACCTTCTTTATTAAAAACAAAACAATCACTGCCTACGCGTTTCGGTTAACAAATCATCATCGAGGTCAGCCTGCAGTAAATAGAAAGTAATTAAAAAGTGATAAATAAAAAAGTTAACATTACTTACAGGTCAAAAACTTAGGCACTAAACAAATCAAAACACAACACTGGTACAGGTTAAAAAACAACACATGTTAAAACTTATATAATAATAAATGTTAAATACCCATCAACAAAGCAGGCATGATTGGTCAACAAAAATCGATATAAAGTTAAAACTGAAAAGAAGGTATGCAACTTAAAATTATTTCGACATTCAGGAAATAAGAAGGGGTATCAAAACTATACTCGGTGGAGTGCATAGCTTTTGAAGATATTAATTGAGCTAGGCTCATTGAGGTTTGTGGTAAAGGGATTGGTTTGGGAAATTGCTATTTCTAGGTTTTCCAAAATATTTAATTTAAATCTTTTATTGTGAGTTTGATGAACTGTGAAATTAGATCCTGGATCAACGGCTGTTAATTTAGGTTACTATCATTATACCTCTCTTGAGCTCTATTATTTATATTTTTGCATCATAATTTACTTAGCACCTTTAGATTCAAATTGTTTAATTATTTATCTTATCGTTGATCTACCTGGAATAGATCGATTAATGAAATCTACTGAGAATAAGTCGGATACCATTTGATAACTATTTCCGCCGTAGTACCATTTAATCATTGTTTTTCTTCTTCAACTGAATAGATCCTGGCGATTAGAAATATTCAACGCAAAAACTATTTGAAAAAATCAAAAACGCTGTCAAATATTGATCAGTGTCAACCTAATTATAAAAGTAATAACTGGTATTTTTATTTTAAACTGAACTAAAATTAAACAGAATCGTACTCCAGATTTAAGCTAGTTTGAAGACAGAATTTGCCTAATATCTTAAAAACGGTATGTGTAAAATAGTTTAAAATTGGCAGATACTGTACTCTTTAAAAAATGTTAATAACAGTTCTTCCTTCTTTAAAATTATTACGAGAGCGAATATTACTACACCTCATATTTACATAGGAAATCCCATGTGTCCTGTTCGGACACATCGTCTGGTATATGATTTGTGCTCCTATTTTATATATTTGTACAGTAAAGTTTTGGTTTAACATGTTAAATCGGAAGATGCTCTTTTTGGATAGAGAACAAAAAATAAGATAGAGAGGTGAAAACCATTTTCCTCTACGCCGTTCCAATGGCACAAACTATCAAAGTATGAAAATGCCATATTTTACATGCCAATATCTCAAAAACAATTGAATTTAGACATATGACATTTTTTACAAAAGATAAGTGAAATTTTATAAGGAATTAGAAAATAATATAATATATAAGGTGTTCCGTTAAAAAAAAAGTATGTTGGATATCCCCTGCCTATTTAGAGCACCCTGTATAATTTAAAGTAATTTTAAATTTTTTTAGTCGATTAGTCGAGTCGTTTACGCGGATGTGCCACGATATTCATACATCCGTAATTATATTTTTAAAAGCTTACCTTTAAAACTAAATTCCTGTAGGTTACCTAGGTACTATTCATGCGACGTTACCTGAAAAAAAAGAAATATTTATAAAAATATATTACACAAAAAAATTTAAGTCTACGACTATAAATGTTGTTTTATCTTATCAAAGCAAGGAAAGCAGTTCCTTTATCTTTATCAAGGATCAAACGCCATTGTTTTTTGCTACATGTCTCTTTCTGTACCTACATTACGAGAAGTGTCCTTTTTTTGGAGAGTTAAAAAATAATTAATTTAAATTTATAGAAACAATTTTTGCCAAAAATATCATTTTAAATTAGCATTACCCCCTATATTCATATAAACATTTATAGAAACTCTGGTAGGAACTTCCTTAAAGTGCTCTAAAATTAGGCCTTTCCTTAATCTGTTCTGCTTGTCTACGTTTGTTAGGAAGGCACGCAGTTTCATCCCAGGATGAAATTGATTTTGCAGAATCTTACTGCCTTTAAACCTGTTTGGCTGTGGCAATAAATGGCTACGTTATTTCCTTGAATACCGATGAGGTTGTAACACGTATAAGAAAGAGCACACACTGTAAAAAATCGATTGATTAACCGCAAGAATCTGATTTAATTCGTTTAATTTTTTTTTTCTATACTCACAACACGAAAAATGTTTTATTTTTATTTTAGGGTTGGTTAAATTATCAGTCAAGTACTTGAGTCAGAAAACTTGTCCTTTGTAATCATTTTTCCTTGTCTATTTACTTCTACTGTATGGTCAACATTAGAAATCGATATCGATATAGCCGAGTAATCTATATATAATTTATTTTCTACAAATAGGTTTCCAAGAATAACACACTCCAAAAATACTGCGTTCTCTGAAACAAAGTATTTAAAAAATATATTAAAATATTGATAAATCGATACCCGAGTCGATACCTATATGGATTTTTTTAAATATCATTATATCAATATATTATCAAATTTTTGCCAACCCCTAGTCAACATTTTATGTTATAACCTAAAATTTATTTCAATTCTCCTAGTTTTTCCAAAATGTTTACCTATTCTGCATTTTTTTTTACAACCAACTTTATTGTATTGAACAAGACACGATCTTGTATTATTTTCATATATTTCACAAGAACAAGAAATATCTTCTATATAACAAACAAAATAAAATAAACCGGTAACACAATACAAAACGATGGTCGCATTTATCGCGTTACCTATGGAAAACAAATGCTGCATTGCCATGGAAACCTGAGATGTCATATTATTAGGGAAATTGCTAATAAAATTAATAAAAGAGGTTATAGTATTAGTTCCTAGATAAACTATTTGACAAGTTGTAAAATATGCCTTTAAATCGTGAAAACCTAACACTGATGTTGATCGCAGGTCCCATTCAATATTGTAAGTAAGATAACAATTTAAGCGCATAAATACCACGTTAACTTTTAGCTGAAAACTCGTGTATTACCTATCTACTTAATAATATTCTTGCTTAACAAATCGATACAAACTAAACAATCACGAGATCAATTTTTTTTCAACTACTTCAATTAATAAAATCAGAAATTAATACCTTTACCGGCTCCGCCGCCGTAGCGGCACAGCATGGGCATTGTGACCTGCGCCCAACCTAATCTACTCAATAACAACGTTGTCACTGTTTTTTTGTAAGAAAATAATGATTTTCTACTCCCACATGGAAATTTGCTGTTTCGTTTAGATTAAAGTAATTGAAAAAGTTTGCTTTTCCGGATAACTGAACGGATATGATTTCATATCCATCCTAGTTAGGATATGAAATTGACCAATCACAGTGGTTAATTAAAAATAAATCAAATTTACACGTTGTCGTTTTCTGACATTTAACAGAATTGAGGTTAAGAATATACTTTAAAAATATGCTATTTGTTCTTTTTTAATTTAAATCAAAACATTTATCCAAGAGTCTATGCATACACAATTTTTTCCTAAAGAGTGGATATCATATCCACAACAAGAGTGGATATCATATCCACTCTTGTTGTACAAACTACTATTACAAATTTCATATCAAAATATTAACGCACTGTCGTCACATCCCATATTAAAAATTTTTTAATCGATTTTAACAAAAATATATTTTTTAGATATGTATTACCGCATGAGGGACTATGTAAATGAAACTTTTGCTTGGTGGGAAAAAACACTATTTGTAATCATGCTTGTTTGCTACTACCTTTTGGTTTGGTTCAACATTCACTACGACTGGGAAATCCTACTGCGATAAGAAAATGCTGGAAGTTTTGCATGTTTTTTTAAAGGAATTAGTGATTTTTTATTGTTGTAATTGCTGTCTTCATGTTAGTACCTATTAAAATAACTTAATAAATATTTTTTTTTAATTCATTCTACTAAAGGTTTTTAACCTTTCTTAATTTCAATTTATATATCTACTTGTTTTTAAATCAACTCAACGGCATAAAAATACCCTTCAAAATAATATTAAGTAAAAATTGTAGCTCCGAAATGGAGAAATAAGCGACAGCTTTAATGAATATGACGACATTTAGTGCATACTCTGTCGATTTTATTATTATTTCTCTGCCAAAATGACCATTAATTTTTACTTAAATAATATTTTATTATAATAGAATAAATATAAGGAAATTCAGCTAAATAAAGCCATGTTATCTGTAATGAAGCCTAGTAATGACTATTTAAATTTTTCTTATTCTGTAATGCCTATACCGTAAAACGAGGCTACGACTGGTGGATAATATGAGTTTTCTGCAAATAAGTCTTGATACGTTAGAAATTGCGATAGAGTTGTAATTAGAACAAATGTTTGATTTTTAATTCTGCATCGTATGACAGAGTAATATACAGAGATTCCAATTTGAAATAAGAAAAATAAATTGCTTTAAAGTTTGCAAAGTTTGACACTAAACTTTGGACACACTGTACCATTCGTATTAATCAAACGTGGTTAATAGGACTGTTCAATCTTATTTATTAAGTTCCTTGTATAATTTTATTAACGAGGCTTTCTTTTTATTTTTTATTAATTTTTAAAACCAGTGGTGCAAAACGGATTTTTCCTAGTTTTTATATTTTTTTTCGCCTATAATACTGAACCGACTTCATTAAAATTTTAGGGGTGTAAAGGCAACTATAAAAGGCATCCATGTAATCTAAAAAAATAGATCCTTATGACGTCAAACTTTTTTAGAACATCCTGTATAAACAAAAATATTTTCCTGAAAGTCACCCTGATTACAGGTAAAGTCTGAAAAATATCAAAATCCTAACTTAATCAATAAGTGAGTTATAGAGGACGGGAAGTGAGGTGCAGGACCCTATATATTATTCCTGTCGTGTGTATTTAAATAAAGTTTGATTTTTTTATTCTTCTAGAATAGATACTTTTTTAAAGGCGGGAGCTGATAGAAGGATGGGTACAACAGTTCTTCCGAAATCACTTTCAACAAAACAAAATGTTTGAACATTCTTTACTAAAAACTATTCGATCCGTTCCGCCACCTCGTGATCAATTGTTTACACATGACAAAGGAATTTACGGGATAGAGATTCAAAGGAGAATTTGCTCGATTAGAGTGGTAATAGTATTTGCGTAGACCAAAGATAACGCGATAGAAGCCTCCTGATTAATTAACCACGACAGGGCTGGCGTAAGCGTTGGACAGCCCAGTTTCCAAATTTAAATAAGACAATTTGATAGCTTTTAATTTAGATGACTTTGTAATCGTAAATGTTAACAGAAAATTTACCTAGTTTATTTAGCTAAATTTGGGGCTGGAGGTGGCGAATACTTTTTTGAAATGAGCAGAGTGATACAATTATTATTTATCGACAATTTCACTTTATACAGGGTGTCCCGAATTAGGTATTAGGGCATAAAGTACTATTGTGCCGATAAAAAACTGGGACAAGAGATTTACAAAAACAATGTAAGAAATACATATCCCCTAGACTATAAAAGGTGTCTAGAGCTAAAAAGGAAAAACATTCAAAATTTAAAAAGTAACCTAGGTTACATAATGGAATGTTTTGTATTTTTCGATACGGGGTGGTTAAATTTGAGAGACATCATATAATATGGATAAAGTAAATTTATTAGATTTTTTTAAAGTCAAATATTTTATAAATTATTATATTTACCATTACCACAAAATAATAAATAAAGCTAATACAGGTAATAAAATACATTTAATAAAAAGAAAAAAATTGCGAACACAAAGTTTGTCAAAACAACACAAAATTAATATTTGGTCATAGAACCATTTCTGTTTATTACTTTTTGGAGCCTTTGTGGCATACTTAAAACTAAGTTTCTACATAATTCGACAGTTATTTCATCCCAAGCTTGATTTATCCTATGACGTAATTCATCCCTGTTTCTAGGTTGAAAATCATGTTTATACATAGATTTGACCATGGCACCCCAAATGTTTTCTATCGGGTTCAAATCGGGACTCTTCGAAGCCCAGGGAAGAACTGCTATGTTATTTTCTTGGAGAAAATTTTGTACAATGCGCGCTGTGTGTATTGGAGCATTATCATGCTGAAATGTGTAATTTTGACCGTATACAGCGTTTACCGATGGTATCATCACTTCGTTTAGTATATTAACGTATACTGCTGCAGTTAGTCTTCCTTCGACGATTTGGCAAAGTCCTGGTCCTCTAGCGCTAATCCAGCCCCAAACATTAATGGAGAAACGCCCACTTTGGTTGGTTTTGTGGGTGTATCTCTCATCATACCGCATGCCGGAAGGCCTATACACCCGAATTCTCCCATTATTGCATGACTGAAAAGTTTTCTCGTCAGAAAATATAACTGTTTCCCATAAATTTATTTGATTAATATATTCATGTGCAAATTATAACCTGCCCTGTTTATTTATTTCCGTTAAAAATTTTTTATTGGCAGCACAACGGCTTCGTATATCGGAATTTCGAACCCTGTCTCTAGCGGTATTTGCAGAACCTGGAAAATTCATCTCTTCTTTTGCCTTGATTGCAGTTTCGAAGGGATGATCCCTTAGATAATTAACCAGTCTTCTATCATGATCATCAGTAGAAATTTTAGGGGGACCAGAACCTGCATTCCTAATAATAGTCCCATGTCTTGCTATTTTTTGTTTTGCCAATAGCACGGTATTCTTGCTTACTCCCAGTTCATCTGCAATATCCCTAATAGCAACACTATCTCGCAACCGACTATAAATAATTGCCTTTTGCTGGGGGGTTAATTGTGGCATATTTACAAATAATATATGATTGTATGTTTGACGAGTCAATCATAAAGTGACAATCTTTATTGACATGCAAATTTTCATGACATTTTACTGGTACCAGGCTTGATGTAAAATTATTCTTAATAGTCTAGGAGAAAATAGAAAAATTTCCTGTCCCAGTTTTTTATCGGCGCCATGGTACATAAAAATATATGACAAAAATGTTGCATAAACTTATCCCCAGAAATGCTTCTTTAGAAAGCTAGAGCCCCTCAAAGAGGGCCAAGGGGAGTGGAGCTTACAGTAAATATTATTCCACATTTCTTATTTCTAAGTTTATTTAATTTTAAATGCAATTTTTTCAAAATCCAGAGTTTGTTCTTTAAAAAAAACTCTTGTTTTATTTCCATAGGAAAAGGAAGGATAATCCCTATGGATGGGTTCAAATAGTTCCAAAAGTTACTCTTAACAATGGGACAATGTCTGGAAGGTCTCAAAAAAATATAAAATGTTCCTATAAATAATGTTTTAACTATTATAAGTTGTAAAATATATTTTTTTTGTAGTAGAACTTTCGGAATTACCTGATCTCATATGGATTATCCTTAAATACGTTATTTTTAAAATTATTTCACTATATGGAAATAAAACAGGAGTAGGGGAAGGTGGGGTGGAACGGGGTATTTAATATTTGACATCAATTGCATACCATGCCAATAGGTTTATATTTTTTCTTTTACATATTCTCGACTGACTAATTCCTCTATTATGTAATGCTTATTAAATTCTTTGTTTTTTGTTATACATTTTCGTTAAATTTATGATTTTATGAAAAAAAGCACTTTGCCCCATTCTGCCCCGTCTATGGGGTGGAATGGGGTCATACAAATTCCAAGCACTTATTTGAATATAAGGTGATCCTTTTTTACATTTTGTACTGTTTAATACACATTTATTAAAATTTTTTTTTTTTTTTTTTTTTTTTTTTTTTTTTTTATTAATGGCATTTGGCTAATTAGCCATACAGCCAGTCACAAAGTACATTTATTAAAATAAAACTTACTTTTTAAGAAAAAATAAACAGAATATTTATTATAAAAACGTTAACATACATATATCAATATTTTTGTTTTAATGGGAATAAAAATTTGACATTATTTGCATAAGTCACGTTGAAAGGTAACATCGTCATCATCGCTGTCGATTCCAGCACATCCATTGTGGTCCCAGTTACGGCAAACACCGCACGAAATCCAACCTTAACTTGAATTTGAATTACTGTATTTATCGCTGCAATATAGGCAAAGTGTATTTCCTTTCTCTTTAGTGGAGTCTAAAGACTCGTTTTTATTTTCCGGCACTCTTATCAATTTTAAAATTTTCCTCATCTCTCCTTTTCTTAGCCACATACCTTTCCAAAGTTGTCTGTGGAACCTTGAACTGTGTCGCAGCCTTTTTGTAACCCATTTGTTGATTGATGACCGCTTCAACGGCTTCCCCCATACTTTCACTTGACAAACTTGTCGAGTAGTTTTCCTTTTATAAACTCGCGGCATCTACAAAAAAAAAATGAAAAAAAAACTATTGAACCATTGACCATAATAGGACTGGGCCATCTTTTGTAAGAGTAGTTTTAGATAAGGTACACCGTTCCACCCCGCTACCCCGTTCCACCCCACGTTCCCCTATCTTTTTTTAGGAAAAAACTCTAGACTTTCAAAAAATAGTATTAAAAAATCTAAGAAATTAAAAATATAGGATAATATTTACCGTAAGCCCCACTCCGTGCGACGCCACTGGGAGAAATATTTTTACTTTAAATTCACTGTAATTTACAACTTATCGGTCGTAAGGCATGTATCAATTTTCATGCCATTATCTTAAATGGTTTCCATGCTAATACAGAAAAAAAAACATTCCCCACGACCCTCTTTGAGGGGCTCTAGCCCCCTAAAGAAGCATTTCTGGGGGTAAGTTTATAGGACATTTTTATCATATTTTTGGATGTACTTTACGCCCTAGAAATATTGCACGCTAATTCCGAAACACCCTGTGTATATATATAGTTGCCATTGTTTCTTACAGAGTGTTCCTTAATGACGTGCTTATATTTCAGTGTAAGTTTGTTTTCAGGTGATTTTATGAAGAAAAGTTCATATAAACATTTGTCCACAAGGGCTTAAATTTTTTGCTACAGGTTGTTGAATTATTTTATTTTAAGCGTTATTGTGTCATATCTCCGAAAGTACTTTAGATATTATTTTCAATTATGTTATGTGTTAATACGATATCAAAAAAGTCATTCTATTACTTCACCAGAGTCGTCACTGCACACGTGTCGTTTTACAAAAAATTGGTGCGCCACTGATATTTTTCATGCGAATATATTTTCTAATTAGCCTAACCAATTCTATTCATGTGTGCAGGGACACAACTGGTGAAGCAATAGAATAACTTTTCTTACTAAAATATGTTGATTTACATCGTATTAATAATGCCTAAAAATAAAATATTTAAAAAATTTAGCCCTTGTGGAAAGATGCTTATATTAACTTTTCTTCATAAAATGACCTGAATAATCACACCCTGAAATATTAGCACGTCATTAGGGAACATGATACACTATTTCTCTCTAAGCAAAATCGCTGTATTTTATAATGCGATGTAAGATTGGGTACAAACAAGTACAAAAATTGTAATAACTTCCATTCTTCCAATAGTTGGCTGTAAGTAAAAAGAAACCCAATAGTTTGTATTAAAATATACTTTCCGTGTATTTTAACGTATAATTTTAGTTATTTTTATAAATTGGCGTTATTAATGTTTATGTTTCCAAATAGATGCTAAATCTGAAAATATGAAATATAAATCTTCCATACAAACATTAATTTATTTTTGCTACATTTATATTTAAATAAAATATACCTATATTACTTTACAAATTAAACAAAATATTGTTTCATTTATTTAAGTTATTATACATTATGATAAATACTATCCCTACCTATTTTTTCAGCGGAACTCTGGGCTATCCTAGAATCACTTAAATACTGCGTAGATTATGAGGGAAACAACAAGTTTGTTATATTCTCTGACAGTAAAAGTTCATTGATAAAAATTCAGAATTGTTTGAATATTGCACCTACTAATTATCTTGTTAGTGATATAGCCAATTTATACGTATCCTTAAGAAACTTAAATAAAGATATACATTTTGTCTGGGTCAAAGCACATATAGGCATTACCGAAAATGAATTAGTCGACAAAGCAGCTAAAGAAGCTACGAGCCGTGGTTCAGCTACAGACTTTAAAATACCTTACACAGATATAGTTAGTCAAGCGAAACTAAGAATGACACATTGATGGCAGGTGCAATATTCAAATTCAGAAAAAGGGCTTGCCTATAAAAATAATTTTCCTAATTTAGGTAGGAGAACATGGTTCTGTAGGGAATCAAATAAAAAATTTGTTAGGACAATTTCACGCATGAGAAGTTTTCATGCCTTATATCCTAAACACATGAAGCGAATTGGTTTAACCAATGACGACAATTGTGAATGTGGTAAAACGGGAGATCTAGAGCATTATATTTTAGAGTGTACAAGATTTATAAATTATAGAGATAAATTCTTTAGAAATATATTAACTTTAGTAGATCTTCCATTCAATCTGAACTATATACTTTCGCTAAACAATGTAAATGTCTATAGAATGTTATACCAATTTGTAATTGAAACCCAAATAAAATTTTAGGAGAAGCAATATTGTAATTAACTCTTTAGTATTTAAGTATAAGTAATAAAAAAAAAATAAATAAATAAATAAATAAATAAATAAAAAGGAAAAAAAGAGGGAAACGAAGAAAAAAAAATAATAAAAGAAAAATAAGGGAAAAAAGAATGAAAATAGAAAAAAAAATGAAAAAAAAAAATTAATAAAAGAAATATAAAAAAAAAGTAATAAAATACAAATTAGGTAAGTTATTTCTTGTAAAATGCGATATTTCGAAAAATTGGAAAATAAAGAGAGAAGCTGGCCATTTGGTTTCAACCAGAGCCATAAAACACCATAAAACAAACACACACACACAACTATCCCTACAGACTAACTCCATTTATTACCCTATCTATATATTTTTAGTAAGTTTACCTTACTCTGGCATAAAAACTGTGGACGTATTACCCAAATGAAATAATTTGAATAAAAAAAAATATTAAGCCACCCAAAAAATATGTTTGGTGTTGTTACAAACAGACCTCTAAAAATGCAGTTTTTCTTTCCGTAGAATTTCGATAGTAAATAACAATCTATAAATGTATGATTGAAATCTGTGTAAATTTCTGGTATAGAAATTTGCCCCATGTATCAATGTGCCTCGGCTACCCCTATTTTGCTATAAATTTATTTTTTTTATTTTTTTTTTTTTCATGATAAAACACCTGCACTGTAGGAAAAATCCTCTGGGAGCGGTGCGAGTGCGAAAAAAGCAATTAACGTTGGTCTTGAAACGTTGAAGATTGTATTCATTGGGAAACACGACCTCAGGAAGATCATTCCACAAAGATGACGTTCTCCAGATGAAAGAATTCTTGAACAATGAAGTTCGAGGAGTACTAAGCTGAACAACATATGGATGAGCGGCAGCGGTTCGCCGTGTATTTCTGTTTTGCATTGCTCTAGGTGGAATCAAGTGGGCAATGTCAGTCGAACACCTGCCATGGAAATATCTGTAAAAGAGAGCCAAATCACCAACCTGTCTTCGATGCTCCAGGCTATCGAGGGTCTTGGTCAGCTCGGGGTCGCCGATCAGACGAACGGCTCTCCTTTGAATGGAATCCAGTAGCCGAAGGGTGTGCTTGGGTGCAGAGCTCCAGACATGAGAGCAATATTCTAATGATGGTCGAATCTGGGCTTTGTAGAGTGTCAAAAGTTGATGAGGTGTGTACAACCTTTTGGTGCGGAAAAGTACACCAAGTTTCTGTGCAGGTGCCTTGGCAATTGCGGCAACGTAATCATGCCAAGACATATTACCTCCCAGATTGACCCCCAGCAAATTAATAGACGGTGCCAGGGGAATTGCGTGTCCTGCCATGACTATATCCGGTTCTGCAATGTTAACCTTTTTGGAGAAGACTGCTGCCTGGGTTTTCTTAGCATTAAATTCGACTTGGTTACTGTCACCCCAAGCCAAAATTTCTTCCAGGTCATTGTTGAGGCGCAATACTTCATGCTGCCTGCGAAGATGTGCGTCGGCAGCGGATGTTTGGGGAGTCAAGGTAAAAGATGAGACAACTGTGCTGTAATCAGCAAAGCTATAAATTGGATTTTGGGTTTTCACTAGAAGGTCGTTAATATACAGTAAAAAGAGGGTAGGCGACAATATGGACCCTTGAGGAACACCGGTATTGATGGTGAAGGTGTCTGAGAGAAACCCGTCAATCGCCACTTGCAGAGAACGGTTCTTAAGGAAGCTGGTTAACCATAAACAAAATCCATTAGGCATACCGTAGGATCGCAATTTACTTAGAAGCCCATCGTGCCAAACACGATCAAAAGCCCTAGAGATGTCCAGTGCAACAGCCCGGGATTCTCCATGATGTTCGATGGTGTTGCTCCAAAGATGGGTGACATATGCCATGTTGTTATTAAACATGGGATTTAATTTAATATTTGTATTTGTTGTTCAATATAAAAACTTAAAAACCTACAAATATTAATATTCACAAACATACCTAAATTCAACAAACATAAAATATAAAGTTTTGGTATTTAACTATTTTACTAAAAGTCCTAATTTTTCCAAAGTTACATAGAAAACGTTTCACTTTGAGAAAGCACTATTAATTTTGACCAGCGGGTTTCTGATTGTATAGAAAATAATTAATCGTATCAGCATACATCTGACTTAATAATGTTTTTAATATAAAGACTTAACCTCAAAAAGATTGAAAACGCAACCCGTTAAAACAACAAGAAGTATAGGACAATTGTTTCGAAAACTAAATCCGACCCAACTGACCCTCTGTGGACAATATAAGGTGACCGCAACTTACCGAAACCGCAATATTTCGACAAAAACTGGATGGTTTCGTGCCTAATTTGCCATAATGTGGTAACCCCGATACAAATGCAAACCAATTTTTCTTTGTGGCAATTAGAATTGTTTATTTTAAGTGTCGGTTGGGTAATTTGGGTCGGATTATAAATTCAGTGTTGTCCTTTTGTTATTCTTTGCTTTAAAAAAATATATTTCATTTGAATATAAAGGGACCCGAAACATGTTTCGCTTTTATTTTGCCTTCTTCATTAATCGTTGGAAAGGACACCTACCATTCTACTATAGGGGTTTTAAAGGTAAAGTTAATTTTAATAAAACCGCCGTTTCCATTAGTAGGGTAGCCTGAAATAATGAAGACCAGCGGGTAAAGTAAGCCATCATGTTATTTTAAATTATGTACCTTTTAAGATCTGATGCAAAAATCTAAAAAAGCTACTGTTAAAAATAGGTTATCAGGACATAAAATTTTATGAAATACATTTTTGCACACTTAATCAAATCTTTAACCGCAAATATCTTCTAGTTAATTAATCGGAACTATTGGAACACTGACTTCTTTAAGGCATTTGACAGAGTCGATCCTTGCTTGCGAAGCTATCAGCTATAGTTAAATGACTGGTAAGCTGATTCATAAATCGCAATATATATATAATTATTACAAGTATGTACAATTTGGCTTCCTTACAGTACAACATTGACAGATTTGTGTTGTTGGAGATCAATGGCTTTGCAATTAAATAAAATTTATATTTTCCTCTAGACTCTAGACTCTAGAGTCTAGAGTCTAGAGTTTAGAGGGTTAAGGAAAGTAACGGTAATAAAAGCTTTGAAGGTGTAGTAGTGAATAAAGTTGAAATGTATAACATAATAATTATATTGCCTAAATAAACAAATTTACCTGTTTTCTTATGGTAAAACTATTTTATTAGGTCATGCTATCGTTTATTTATTTATTTATTTAGACAAACAAGGTCACTCAACAGACTGCTTGGAGCAGACCAATTATAGAGTGACACGGATTACAAAAAGAAATTTACAAAGTTCGGTAAATAATAAAAGGCTATTTTGTACAATCAAATAATAAATCCAAAAACAAATTATAAAGCTAAAGATATGCGCGTGATAACAATGCACTCCCTTATCAAAGGATAATAGATATTTTTTTTCTGATAAGTTTTTTAAAGGTACATAAGTTAGTGTTAAACAGGTCAATGCCTCTATCACCCGTTACAAGATAGTTGTATGTTCTCATGCAACGAATGAGAGGAGAGTTAGAAAGGTAATTAGTTGTAAAAGTAGGGACACTAAAAGTTAGCCTGTTCCGAAGTGTGTATGGGTTAGCGTTAAAAAGTACATAGTTTACGGAAAATTCAGAGTCGATGAGGTTATTTACTACCTTATAAACAAAGAAAATATCAAAACACTGCCTTCTGGACCTCAGTGATTGCAATCTATAAAATAACAAATTCCCGTTAGTCTCGAAAGTGCCGTTGTCCATTGTAACGAAAATTAAGAGCATTGATGAACTTTTTTTGGACACTTTCAATTCAATCAATATATTTGTGTTTAAAATTAATATACACCCAAACAATAATTTCTTTAAAATTCATAATGGATTTCCTTTCGGACAATTACTTTTTAACATTATTTTCAAATAAAGCAATTTAGCGAAAACAAAGGATGAATGTTCAAAACATGAAAACATACTTAACTTCGTTTTAACTAATAAACTTTTTGGGAGCTCCAAATGGATCTCCAAAATGTAATTTCTTCTTATGTTTTAAGTGCTTTTTTAAATCGTCTTTTAACTTAAAAAAGATAATATTAAAATATACAAAAATATTTGTATAATTTATTATAATACATTATATGATGATTATTCCGTGTAGATATTGTTGATCTACAGCTTCACATAAAGGGTTGGTTACTTGATCTCCTGTAAGAACCTTGAATTTTTAGGCATACCTGCAACTTGACACTTAAAAAAATAATAGTTTTTTGTTAGTATTTTCTTCTCTAGCCAAACAAATCTTTAATATAAAGAATCGACTCCATAAGATAGATGATTTTATAGATTTGGTTTTTCGGAAAAATAAACTGAAAGAATATCATCATACAGTTTTGATTGTTTTCTGAGTCTGCCATTCAGTAAAATGTGATATTCGTGTTCATATCTCGATCTGGATTTTACTGGTAATAAATCTGTACTCACTTCTTCCGCTTGCTTTAATATATTATCAGGAATATCTGGAATTTTCTCTAAATCTGAGTCCATTTTTAACAATAGACGTAAATATTCTGGAAATGTCACATTTAATTTATTGTAAAATTGAGACTTATTCAGGTAAGTATGATAAAAAACTTCGTCGCCAGAAGAGGCATTAGAAAGAATAAATTATTTATTAAGGTGTATCACTCGCTCACTCACATCACAATAACGTGCAAGTTATGATTCTAAGGAGCACCTTATCTCAGCGATATAAACTTATTAAATGCAGATGATAACTTAATAATTTTCATTCAAATTCAGTCTTCGAAGTCGTCATATGTTTTTATTAGTTTTAAACTTCATCAATTTCAATGCTGAAAGCCATTAAACAGATAATACGACGTATGTACAGCATGTTACATTTGCAATTTTTGAAATATGTATATTTTATTTCAAATATTTATTTGTCGTACAAAAAGCAGTACACTTTGTAAAGTTACATCAGGTTCTATTGAATTAAATTTTTAACGAATTTTATATTTATTTTTTAATATAACATATTAATTTGATGAAATCATTATTATTTTTTAAGAAAGAAAATTGGCGGTTAGCGAATAGGATTGTATATCTGTCGTTTGCATTAACCCAAATACTACCACTGTCCTTTTAAAAGAACGGTGAGAATATAAACATGTTAAAATTACTTTTCCGACTACCATCGAAATAGCACCACTAACTTGGTTTCCTGTAAGATATTAGTAAAAAAATGTTTTTAACGATTTAAGACGCTTCGTGTCGTTATTGTGAATTTTTCTTTTTGTGGAATTTTTTTGTCATAGAAATTCAAAGTTAGGATATATTTTTTATTATTAAATTTAACCCTCTGTCGTCAGTAAAAGATATTTCGAAATATAAAGTAATGGAGATCTGTGATCGTTAATGTTTATATTGCAAACGGATACTGATACTTTCTTTGTATAAAAAATACCATTTTTGAAGTAAAATTAAACACGGTTATAATAGGGTCAGGCAATAAATTTGCAGCAACCAATAAGATTAAAAACTATAGATTATTACCTGTGTTGGGTCTGCAAAAGCTTTTAGCATTAAACTTGGCAAAGATTAAACAAAATATTAAATAATTCAAGTATTTCATTATTTCTTTAATTTAAATTAAATGTTTATTTTTCGTAAAAATAACAGCTACAGTCTTAGGATAGAATTGCCAGTATTTTGACAAAGTTAGAATTTATAAATGCGTACAGTATTTTCTCTATATTCTATGACAGTGCTTATAATGTAAAATTCCATACGAATTGAACCAATCGGATCAATCATAATATAAAGGGTGATTCCTAAGTTGATGCTTCTTTTTTAGGTGCGTATAGAAGGCATTAAAATAAACAACATTTTCAAATACCTCTTTTCAAAAAACTCAAAAATGAAGTACTTACATTCATTTATTACACTACGAATCAAAAACGGTTCTGCCTAACTTGCCCGTTGAATAACATTAAGAAAACTTCTCGATGTAGGATAAGCCCGCCAGGGAAAGCGTTCTGCGTATAATCTCGAAGGAACATCGGCACTTTTAAGATACTCACGGTAAATTAACACCATATTTATTAGTTTATTGTTTTTAAATTTTACCATTTTTACGTATCACACACACAGCGTATTGCTCAAGACTACCCGTATGACTAATACTTACTAGTAAAAGATAAAAAAAAAAAACAACAGAAACTATAGCGGTCTATGTTTTTATGACTAGGCCCGCACTTAGATTTTGTACTTTCTCGCCTATTTTTGAGTTTTTTGAAAAAAGGTATTTAAAAAAGTTTTTTATTTTAATGCCTTCTATACGCAGCTAAAAAAGAAGTATCAACTTAGGAATCATTCTATATAATCTTGCCGTTGTTATTCAGTTAGCATTTTACTTGATGTAATAAAAACACTGCAGCATCTATTATTTTTTTTAAATAGAATTAATAACATGTGTCTGTGTGCAGGTTGGAGACAATGATGTCTCTTGAACGGCAGTAGAGTTTTGGAGTTGCATTGTCTTTATAAGTAAGTGTTTCCAGCCGTCTTCAGGTGAATATTCACCCAATCTTACCAGCTGAGACGTTGTGATTCAAAAAAAAAAATAAGTATCTTCAGTCGTCTTTAGGTGAACATTCATGTGATACTTAACAGTTGAAACGTTGTGATTTAAAACAAATAAAGACTATGTAAGTTTAAACCTCTACTGCCGTTCATAAATTAATAACATGTTACATATGTAACATGACAGTTGTGGCTAAAATGACCATAAAAATGGAATCATGCGGAATTATCATAATTTTTAAGAAAAAGTCTAAAATATGTGATTTCAAAATTCATATTAAAAAGGTATTAGCTACGAAAACAGTTTTATATTGTCAAAAAAAAATTGGCATTGTTAACGCTATTTTTTATGGTTCTCGGCAGTGCATAGGGGCAATTATTCTCTTCTAGATACCTCCAATATCTGCACTCTTGCACAGTAAGTAAGTTGTATCAACTATTAAAAAAGTTAGAGATACATAATTGTTTTGAAGAAGAGAGCCGACTTCAATTTACAATTTGTATCCGATCGTTTCTAGTGGATATCCCTTCAAGACTTATTCACCATCAATATTTTGATAGAAAGTAAGTTGGAAATTGTTCCAAGCTAGACTTTAGAAACTCTCTTAGAATAAGTTTTTCTCTATCGGAAAGAGGAAATCCTGAAGTTTAAACCCACAGCAATGAAAGATATTTTGTACAAGGTGCGCTGCATTCTAAAGGTCTATGCTAAACTAAACTTAAACTTCGCGAAGTGGATTTTAAAGTTTAACAATCAATGAATATCTAAGTAAGTGTAAGTAGGTTGGGTTTAATATGGGCGAGACAATAAATTATGCCCATTGTGACCACTTAAGAGTCTGTTGTGGAACAACAACAAACTATTTATTATGAAAACTAACTTTTCAACCTACATTTCCATAACGCCTCTGACGCACGTGTATGTTTTATGGTAGTTTGAGAGTTGGTATATTTAATGATAAATATTGTGGCATCCCAAGAAATACGAGGGACATTAAAAGTTTACTTCTGCAGACAGTGACCATAAGCCTTTCAGTGGATAATTGTGTGGGCGCTATTTGCAGACACGACTCGTGAGTTTTTTTTACAGGTGGGACAAATTTTGATGGCAGTAACCTAACAAGCAAAATGCACGGCAGTAGAGTTTTGGACTTGCATTGTCTTTATTTAGTTAGAATCACTACGTTTCAACTGGTAAGTATTCTTCTTCAGGTGAATACACAGTATTCACCTGAATACTTACCCTGAATACTGTGTATTCTTCAGGTGAATACACAGTATTCAATTTAATTAATACTGTGTATTCACCAGAAGAAGAATACTGTGTATTCACCTGAAGACGACTGGAGATGCTTAATCACTACGTTTCAACTGGTAAGCATCTCCAGTCGTCTTCAGGTGAATACACAGTATTCACCTGAAGAATACTGTGTATTCACCTGAAGACGACTGGAGATGCTTACCAGTTGAAACGTAGTGATTTTCGAAGTCACCTTCAGTCAGTTATTGTACTAGGATGGGCTTGCTTGTAAGTCCAAAACTCAGTCAAGAAATAAGAAACGTTAGCCAGAACTCACCTACACCTAAAGCTGTAAACATGCCTTGCCAATTTTAATTTACAAGTAATCTTTACAATTAATTTTTCCGGTTTGTGAATACTCCAGTGTTCATGCAGCGATATATTCTGTAATCCATTGTGTTATATTTAATAGCTACTGATGAAATTTTGTGCCTAATAATTCCAATTCAATTCAATAACAGTGGGATTTAAGCTAAATCAGCATAGCTAATCAACAAAACAGCACACTACATTTTGGTTAGAAATAGCACGTTCTAGATATTCCACTCATTTAATTCTATAATAGGTTTGCTGGGCGCATTGCTGCGAATAGTGGTTTCCGGTTTAACACATTTTTAGCACGACGGGCTAACCACACAAGGCATTATGTTTGTCGCATTCAACATGCCCTAAATAAAATTTCGAAAATGCTGTACTCAGTGCCGAGTGTGCCGTAGAATAGGAGCATTTTTCTATGGTAATTTAACAAATTAACTTTTATCATGCCATTTTTATGAAAACATTATAACGATACTTTATCGGCTGTTCATAAATTCATAGGCCAATCGCAAGGATATATGAATTTTTTTAAATTAACTAAAAAACATTTTTTACGTGTACCTATGTTAAATGTAGTTCCAATTTGTTTTTTTTTTGCTGGGGTTGGCGAAAGAGCAAATATATTATAATTGCAAATTAATTAGGTGGATCATTAAGTGACTTTATGGACAAGCCGCGCCTGGACTGGCGATAGAGATTATGGCAAAGTATGGTGTTGACGTTATTGTGCTAGGTATCTGTAATATCGATAAGGTGTATATTATTGCTAATTTTTTATACATTACCTTAAACCATCTAAAAGTTGTCAATCAAGAAATTATGTTTAAATTATTTATTTTGCAGCTAAAAGGGGTAATATGATTCCGCCAACCTGATGATCCCGGAATCATTTTGCCTCGCTCAGAAAATAGTGTTATAAAAGCAAAATTTAAACGGTAAAGTTACGTGGGTTCTGAAAAGAAAATTGGATTTTTGGGCTATATTATTATCTGAAAAGAAATGTTAAAAAATTATGTAGGTATGAGTAAGCATGTTTTACTATATATGCGGTATGTGAGCATTCTGTAAGCATATTTGGCTGTAATAAAAAAGCAGTGGCGTGACTACTACCATTCTTATTTCTGTATTCTCTTTCATGATGACTAACCAACTGCCTGGATATTGACAGGGTGAAAAATATGGAAATATTTGTTTAACCTTATTAAATTTCAAAAAAGTTTTCTATTATATTTTTCAGTTTCATAGTAAATTTCTTATAAAGTAAGTTTGTCCTTACACTTTAAGTGTCCCTTTTTTATAATGTGCAACTTCCTTATATTTTTTCAACTTATCTCAATTGTTTTTTTGTAACATTTTAGGAGGGTTATTTTACCCTTATGTATGGGTGAAATGATCCATAAGGTAGATGAATTATTTTTTTTTAATGCGTTTTTGTAATAGTGTCACGAAGGAGTCATTCGTTCGGGAGATGATGGTACCTTGGCCGCTGGCCCCCCTCGTCCATCGTCCTCGAGTCAAGAGAAGGGGAGCCAGGTACCATCATCTCCCGAACGAATGACTCCTTCGTGACAATATCTCCGAAAGTACTTTAGATAATATTTTTAATTCTGGCATGTGTTAATAGGACATAAAACCACATGTTTTAGTTATAAAAGTTATTTTTTTGTCCCACCAGAGGCGTCCCTGCAAACATTTCCTCTGATATATTTTAGAAAAACAGTGGTACGCCACTGACATTTTTCCATGTGAATACTATTTCTGATTAGCCTGATCAATTCTGCATAAAAATGGTTTCTTGCATTTTTCTCCTCAGGCACACCGTTCTTAACTAAAATAATTAAATTAAATTAACCGTCGGACGCATGCCTATTAAATAAAGGTGGTAATTTCCAACAATTTTTAATAAACAAAATTTATTTTCATGTTCATTATCAATTATCAATGTTAATAATAAATAGTAGAGCTAATTTAATAATTTTAATTAAGAACGGTGTGCCAAAGGAAAAAAACGCAAGAGATCATTTTTAGGCAGAATTGACCAGGCTAATCAGAAATAATTACCACATGGAAAAATGTCAGTGGCGTGCCACTTTTTTTCTAAAAAATATCAAAGGAAATGTTTGCAGGGACGCCACTGGTGGGACAAAAAAATAACTTTTATTACTAAAAGATGTGGTTTTATGTCCTATTAGCACATGCCAAAATTGAAAATATTATCTAAAGTACTTTCGGAGATATTACAAAAAACGCATTAAAAAAAATAATTCAACACCCTGTAGCAAAAAATTTAAGCCGTTTAGGACATATGTTTATATAAACTTTTCTTTATAAAATGACTTGAGAAATCACACCCTAAAATATTAGCACCTCATTAAGGAACACCCTGTATACCTCTTGACTAATAAAGTTAAAAGCATAATGTTTTTCTCTTTATTTATTGTATAATATATTTATGCCTAATAGTTGTAATATTAAAATTGTGTTTTACCGAAAGTGGAAAAATATGTTAATAAAATGATTAATGATGGTATTTTTGTTGTTATTGTTATTATTACTACCTTTTTAAATTTGGTAAAAAAATTAAAATGTCTGTTTTTTGACAAAGTCAAAACTCTTTTCATAAATTTATTTCTTTGTGAAGCAGAATTCAATAACACCAAATAAAAGTCAAAATCTCATTTTATTGAAAAATACAGTTACTACAGTATTGAATACTTTTAAAATTTCTAAGCAAGTCTACTTAAATAATATCGGTTAAAAAGGCCGGATTCTTACGTTGGCAGAATTATATTTGCACTCTGTTATTCAGATTCGGAATATAATCAAAATTCTCGCCAAGTTGTGGTGCCCCAAATAAAGAAATATTTTTCATTTAAGAGAAAAATTAAAGGGGACGAATTTGAATGAAGTTTAATAAGCGTAAGGTATCTGAAATAGCTTTTTTAAATATAGCACATAAATTCAATAACATTTAAAGATTGTAAATACAGTTTGAAATTAATTAAAATTTTTTTAAAGTTATAATTAGGTACAGCTTACGAAAAATGGTTTCGAAATATTTATCATAGAGAAAAAAAATTAAGCTAACAATTCTGTTGCCATATAAATTAGTTAATATACAAGTGGCAGTAGATACGTTTTTCTATAACAATAGAAAAGAGCTCTTCATAATAGACATATCTTTAGGTGAATACTAAATAAATATAGTATTTACACAAGAGTCTCCGGAGCGACCGTGGTGCGCCTCGAAAGAAGCCGGATGATGATGATTATGTACGTTTACATGCCGTCCGAAATCAATAATAAGATTTAGGTGTATTTACAAGTCTACATGTCGTTTTAAAATGATATTAGGTATTAAATAAATTACTTTATATTTATGAATAAACAGGTAGAGTTTGCAAAATATCAAAATCCTAACATAATTAATAAGTGAGCTATGGAAGACGGGAGGTGAGTTGCAGGACCCTGACCAAAATCCTTGTGAAAAAAACTTATAATACCGTACAAACTCCTATTTTGTATTGAAACGTTCTATTCTAAACGTTGTCATCTCGGTTTTACAATGGTAGTCAGCTCGCAAAAATTTCCGGTCGATTGCAGTAGTTTGGGGGATATTTATATGCTGCTTGTCCGTGCCCGCCCGCTGCAACGCGTTGCTATTTTAACTCCGTCATTGCAGCTTTAATTATGACCAATAAAAATTTTCCTTTAATTTAGTCAGATTTATCTCTAGACTAGTTTCGCCATATCATGGCTCATCAGTAGAGCTGGGATCCGATGAAAGAAAGGAATGACTCTACGGTGAAAACATCTAGCAAGATGTTGCGTATGGCGAGATCTAGTGTCTCTGTTAAAGATTGATAAGTTAGGAATTTTATATTTATTAATTAAAACTAAATATTTCCCTGATTCATAATATTCTTTTCAATCTATAAAATCAAAAACTACACGTTAAATAATGATAAAACTTTAAAAGGTAATTTAACCGTACATTCTAAAAACGTGATGCAGAGAAATTTATAGAAAATCGTACACAAGGTGTTAATAATTGAGGTCGGTGTCGGGTTCGGAATTATCGATAAAACTTTTTACGCCTGTAGTCAAAATTGGTTCAATCGTCTACAAAACAGAATGTTTAATCAATTATTGAAATTCAGGTGGCTTTACGTCAACAGCTTTTATGTCCATATATCAAGTGGTTGTAACGTAAAACGGTGTTATGTATTTAATTTATTCAAGCAAAATTAGGTGTTTAGTTTTTAAATTACTATTCAAAAAGCATTATTGTGTCTATTCATCGACCGAAAGCATTTCTGATGCATCCAATTTTATTAATGATTTAAAATTCATTTTCGGTGCACCGTTCAAAAATTTTAATAGTTTTATGAAACAGCTCTAGTTTATTAAATATGTAAAGATGTCAGTTTTCACAAAAAGTACGTGATATTTCTAAACTAAGGCATTGAAATACAAATAAAATATATACTTAATTTGAAAAAACTTCCTTCTGTAAGATTGGCGAGTATAAACAGTCCCCCCAAAAGTCGTATATACTCCCCAACTATTGCAGTTCTTTCAAGCAGAAATACTGGCAGTAAAGGAGGCGGTCAATATCCTGCAAAAACACCTTGGCCTAGGGGTAGCCTCGACAATTACCATTCACAGTGATAGTCAGGCGACAATTAAGGCAATCTGTTCCAGCAGCGTCAAATCCGAGCTCGGAAAGCGATGCCGCAATAATCTATGCACCCTCGGCAACCAACATCGAGATGCTCTACGCTGGGTTCCTGGACACTCCAAAATAAATGGCAACGAGGCGGCCGTTGCGCTCGCGAGAGAGGGCGCAGGCATGCCAGCTGATCTAGCAGACAATACGGCAAACAAACCACTGGGATTAATCAAAGAAGAGATTGATTACACGGCCAAGCAGCTGCACAGAACAGATGGACAGAGTTGATAACTTGTAGTGCATCGAGGTGACAGTGGCCCACATTCGATAAAAAGAGAACCGCAGAGCTATTGAGACACAGTCGGAAAGATGTGAGAAATATTACTGCGGTTGTTCCCGGACATTGCCTCTTCGGTAGACATGCCGAACGTATGCAAGTACCAACTAACGACTTTTGAACTAATAAAGAAGAGGAAGAGAAAAAAGTATTCAACATGTTCTGTGTAAATGCCCTGGCCTGGCAGGAAGAAAGTGCACTGCCCTGGGTGAACCTTTTCTAAATAGCCTGAAGTAAATAAGCAGCTTACAACTTGGTCGACTAACCAGGTTTATGAATAGTAGTGGCTGGTTTGAATGAGTTCTTAAACTCCTTCTGCGGTGTGCGCCGCACCAAACATCAGATATCTGATAAAATTGGGTTCTACGAAACACGTGTGGTATCACAATCGACCAAATAGAGCTACGTGTGACTGTTTGATCAGTACCAAAGGTCTGCAACTCTAACCTAATCTGAACAGTCCCTTGAGAATATTCTTCTGAAGACTCCAACAATTGTCGATAATCATATGAGTATACCAGAGCCCTGATAGAGTTTTTCCATAGTCCGAAGATCGTGTTGGAACTATTTCCCATATTCCTCGATTCAATCGCAACGATTTTTAAACTGTTCCAAATGGCGATGAAGGAAGTGAACCTTAATACTTATATTACATTCAGGTTGTTGAAAGGAGGAAGACTGAACACAGAATTTCTGACAGTGTAAGTGTTAATTTACTGGCTTGCAAAATTTCAAGTTGTTTGATCTTGGGTATAGCGAATGTAGAAAAATGTAGTTGAAAAATTTACCAGATAGTGTGTGACAAATCCCCGGGCGTCGGTGATTGGCCTCGCTGCAGAAATAGGCCGACGTAAAATTAATAAAAAAAAAAAAAAGTAGTTAATCCGCTTTTGTCCTTAATTTCTGGCTGATTTAGGTTGGCAGAAGCGTTTTTTCCTTTAATATCTAATGCATGTAAATTTGCTGAAACTTGATGGATAAAAGGAAACATTTATTAAAAGAAAATAACCGGAAGTGTCTATTTTTATTAACATTTAATACACGAGCAGAAAATACTAATTAATGCTTATTTGTCGTTTTCGTAATTATACTATTTGATTTAATAACATTTAATTTGGCTCTTTGTTCCAAACTCCAGTTATGTAAAAAACATCTATTTATTATACAAATTTTAAGCTCTCAGATGAAATAATGATATGGTGAAGTTAATTTTCACAATATTTCCAACTATGACCTTCCATTCTTTTCAAATATTCTTTCTAAAAAATTTTGATTAGCTTTCGTAAGCAAACTTTATGTTACCAATTATGCAAAAAGCAATTTACCAAAACTCCGCGGTAAACTTAGCTAGGCAGACCTGCTAAGTTACGAAATAAAATATGAAGAATATTAAGTTCTGTAAGAAAAATAAAACGAGAATTTAATGGTTGCCAGTTTCGACATTTGTATTATTATTGATTTTATGGGTGCCATAGGAAATTGGGGAGAATACTTCACGGTTCTGACCACCCTAGAAATTATTTAGCATGTAGTTAGTGTAAATTTAGTTCTCTTAACAATTTTTTTTTACTTCAGCTCTCCCCGAGTTGAAAGTCTAACTACGATTATGATGGGTGCTAATAAATATATCGGGTGTTTCAGAATAAGATGCTGATTCTTAACGGTGTGAATCCTTAGGTGATTTTAAGAAGAAAAGTTATCTTGAGAAAAAGCAGTGGCGTACATAATATTTTTCCAAAATGTCTAGTCCAAACTCTTTCAGGACGCCACTGCAAGTTGTTAAAGTTATGATAGAAAAACGATTTTTTTCTTAAAACTTTAACGCCCTGTACTTCGAAAGTTGATAGGTTAAGGATATATGTTAATTTGAACTTTTCTTCTTAAAATCACCTAAGCATTCACACCGTTACGGATCAGCATCATATTCTGAAACATCCGATATATTATAAAAATAGAAAGCAGTAAAAAAACGAACAGCTTCATGCTTAACATTTTTTAAAAATTATTAGTGAATATTTTTATTTGTTTTATTTACTTCTTTTGGTAAGTAAGTGTAATTGTAGAAAACTAAAAGTACCAAGGGCTATGTAATAAAAAGGTTCATTTATATGCAAAAGTGTCAGTGTTATGTTTATATCTTTTTCTTATGGTGCATCAAAATCACAACTAATCAAATAGATTTCCCAAAGAAACTGAATGCTAACAAATTACTCAACAATGCTTAAGTTTCTTCTCGTTTTAGAAAACAGGGCAATTAATGTCTTAATGTTTTAAGAATTATATGATACACCCAGTCTGATGTATATTTTTGTAGCTAAAACTTAGGTTTAAAGAACTGAAGGACATCTGATAAGACCCTTAGGTGACAATATAAGAAAGTTACTGAGAAAATCGAAATCGCGCAATATTAGCATTAAAAATTAAAAAAAAATTAAATATTAAATGATCATAATACACAACCAGGTAGGTAGTTATTTTGAGTCTGTTAGCCAAGGCTCACTAAGGGCATGTTTATCAGTGCACGGTTATGTCCTTCAGCTATTGGTTAAGTGTTATAGTCTATGTGAAAAAGATGTAGAGTAATAAAATGGAAAATTCCGTCCAGTTCGGCTCATTTCGGTGTCGGCCATAGGCGCACGTAAATTTTATGCATTGAATTATTTAAAATAGCTTATCAAAAATTTTAGGGAATTAGGTTAACGGGTATTAAGATAAAATAGTATTGTTTGTAATATTAAAATTTCAAGTAATTGCGTAATTCAATTCGGGAGATTATCACAAAACATGAATTCAAATATTTTTGAGAACTATCTTGGTAAAATAATAAAATATCTTCCAGCTGATTCAGTAGTAGTTATGGATAACGCAAGCTATCATTCACGACACACAGAGAAAACTTCAACTTCGTGTTGGAGAAAACAATAAATTATCGACTGGTTAACCACCAAAAGTATTGAATTTGAAGATAATTTGATAAAGAAGGAACTATTAGCTATAGCAAACTTACACAAACATCGTTTTATGAAATATGCCGTGGAAGATATAGCTGAAAAATATAGTGTAACTGTGCTGCACACACCGCCATATTATTGCGAACTAAATCATATAGAACTTATATGGGCGCAAGTGAAAGGATTTGTAGCAAGACACAACACGACAATCAAAATGAAAGATGTTAAGGTACTATTTGATCAAGCCATTAAGAAAGTGACACCAGAGAACTGGCGAAAAGCAGTCCATCATGTTATTAAAGAAGAGGAGAAAATGTGGCATCTTGATCACCTAATCGATCGGCCGTCGACCTGGTAATTATAACGTCAAGAGGAGATGACAATTCCTTAGATGACGAAGAATATTATAAATTTTTATAATTCAATTTCTGTGTAATATATTTTTTTTTTTTAATAATATTTAATAAAAAATACCTAAAACTATGTACATAATGCACGGCCTTTGTCATACCATTTTGAGATTTGTGAATGGATAACAATAGGCAAAACCCATAAATTGACCCAAACCCGGGTGGTACTACCTGCACTTGATGGTCAAATTATGAAAGTGGCTTAAATATTCGTTGGGTCATTCTGAAGTCCCTTTGCATACCTAATGAGCTTTTATTACTCTGCACCTTTCTGAAATAGACTATAGCTGCACGTCACGTTGTAGTTGGCTAGCAGTTATGAAACCGAAACTTTAGACTTGCACTGAAAAACCCGCCCTGAGAGTCATAACAATATTTTTTTGAGAAAGGTTTAAAAGTCTAGACTAATTACAAAAAAGTTAATTAAAACATTTCCCATTATTCTACTTTTATTTTTTATATACCTACTAAATCCCCCATTAAATAACTTTTTAGTTTAGATATCATACAACTTCAGAACTAATCTTTAATTAAAAAACTTGTATTTTTTTCTCTATATAATTCTCTACAAAACTACATTCCCTTACCTTTTTAAATGAACTTGTTTAATTTAAGTTTATAAGTTTTGGAAACGTTTTTGTCTCTGCGTATTTATTTATTTACAGTAACGGCGTTTATCTGGAATAAGCTTTGCTGTATTTTTCCAGAATTAAGATTTATTTTTTGTTTCAAAGTTTTTTTATTTGTATATTTTAATGTATTTTTTTTTTAATTCGGTAATGCTATTTTGTTTTTTTTTTATATGAATAGGAGTAACGATTTTAGAAGAAGTGATACCTGGGAATATAAAAAAAATCAGGAATGAATGATTGCACTATGTATACTGGGTGATCATTAAGTAAGTACAGAAACTTTAAGGAGTTAATATTTTATTGATTTTATATAATTATGGGTCCTGAACGGCCAAGTTTTCTAGATACAGGGTATTCAAAATTAAAATATATTTAATATTTTTCCATATATTTTTTGAATCAATCAAAGATTAATCCCTTAAAGTTTCTGTATTTACTTAATGAACAACCGGTATAAGAATGAGTTTATATTATTATATCTGTTGGTTTAAAAAGTTGTATGTGGACAAGTGAATTCATTTAAGATGACCCAGGTCTTTATAATTAAAAACTAAAAGGTAATGTTAAAACTACCCCCCCCCCCCCCATTTAGTGGTTTGCACTATTTCAGATTTTTTGGTACCTTGTAGTTTTGAGTGTAGTAGTGAGTGAGGTGTTATATAAAAAACAGATAACTTATTATACCAAGATTGTAAGTGTGCTGGTAAAGAGGATAACCCCATGTACTCCCTCTGTGATGTTTTTGTTAAAAATGACCTATCTACAATGCAATTAGAGTCAATGTGGTAATATTAGCACAAAATAGATAAGCCATGATAATATTTTAAATTCATAAAATCGTTATTTGATTACAAATGGGAATATTAAAGCCTATGTTCATTGTCCAATGCCCATATAAATACGCTAATTAAAGTTATTAATTTTTGATATCCTATTATAATTAATTATTTCGGTTACTGATGAAATAACGCTGCATAGATTTTACAATGCTCATAATTATTTATATGTACCAATGGTGTTAAAAATTGTGGAACAAGATTTATATGCCCCGTTTTTTTATCAGCAAAGTATATTACCATTTCAAATAATGACGACTGTTTATTCCAATGACGACTAAGTAATCGTGGTACTAAATTAGTTACTTTACAGACCTGATGTACTGTCTTGTAATATTGTTTTATTATAATGTAAAGAGTTTCAATTTAATGTAACCTTAAGTCAAAAGAATACCAGTTTCCAGACTGTCGTTTAAGTAGGTAGTATATGTTTCTAAATCATTCGCCAAAGTTGCCAGCTCGATGAGACATAATTTAAAAAAAAGTTTTAAAAGTTTATTGTCCGAAGGGTCCGCGGGAGTGGCAACTGATTTATGGCAGTACGATGAGTCCAAACAAGAACAAGTGAGTCCATTTTGTTTGGAGCTCTGTGTACCTTAATGCAAAAAGCAGTACACACATACTGTCCGCGAAGCCAATAAATTCATTTCTCTTTTTTTATATACGAGTATATATAAAAAACATTGCGCCAAATAACAGTTGTAATATGATGTAAGTGACGCGAGATGTAGCGAGACTGCTTGTTGATTTTGAGTTGCACTTTGTCGTCTAGAGTTAATAACAGATTACAAAGCGACAGCAAAGTTTTAAATAAAACTAAAATAAGAGTAACTTTTTTAAATAACGGTTATTGTTGCAATTTCTATTTAACAATAATTGCTTGGCCCATCTCTACATTTAGATCATTTTGTATTGTGTATTTTTGGTTGCCCATACTAAGAAACGCAAGTAAATCTCATGCGATTGTGGATTTTTTAGATGATAAGGATATTTTTAAATTATTTATATTTATCATCATTGAATTGCTTAATTTTTACTTTACATTATGATGTAATTACGATGTTAATAATAAGGAATCAAATGTATAAAAGCTACTTGAACATTTCTTATTAAATAAATATATATAATTTTCATACCTTTAGAGGGTTTTGAGTAAATTTTTTAATAGGCATAATTAGCTGCATCATTATTTGCATTCCTCATTAATAATTTTAATGATGTAAAAGGCTTGTTGGAGAATATTAACCGTGCCTAAATGAGAAAAACGAGAAAAAAATCATAAGAAACAGCAAAAACAAAAAATTCGTGAACATTAATGATCATGGATGCTAAATACTCCCAAATAAATGTGTTCATGGGCTTATTTGAGGAGGGGGGTAGGGGGAGGTAAACCTCTATAATTTTTAAAATAGGCAACTTTGTCACAACCAAGCACCGCCTTATGTTGAACAGTTTTACAAACACATAATAAATTTGCAGTGTTATAATTTTTAAGCATCATTACACCGATTTTGCTTAAAAAGTATATCGTATAAATAAAATATTGTATGAAGTTAGAGAACACAATTCCAGTTTACTTTTAAAATTCTAATACAGCTGAATAACTATATTCATGGTTTTATTTCTCTGACTTCGTATAACCCGCTGCTTTCGATATAAAAGCGTTGAGTTACTGACAGTAATTTTGGAACTGAAGTATACAAAAAAATACATTTGTTTCATATCTATATAGCAACTATCTAGCCCTGCTCGGGCCTGAATTTCACAACCCAGAATTTAGGGATGTAGCCCGATCCATGAAGACCGAAGAGCCCAGCTGACCCGAAAAGGCCGACCGACTCGAAAAGCCCGTAGAGGCCCGAGATGTGAATCCGGCCCTTAGAGGCCTCGAAAATGGAAAACTATTTTTATCAGACCATAAAATGGTATCAAATAGAAATACCTGAAATATCTGAGTTGAAAAATACATTAATCATTTGGTGTCTATTTTATATAAAATCTATGTTGCACACTGGGAAATTTTTCGAAAAATGTAGTCACAATCCAAAAGTAGTTGCGAGTTATCTAGGATTTACATATTATTATTTATTCAATTATATGAGTAATTTTTCTCGGAAAATTTCGGTAAATTGAAACAAAATACAGGGTGTGTCAGTAAGGTGTCTGTCTTAGATAGCACCTAAACTATCAAAGATAGGGAAAAAAGTGTAATACAAAAGTTAAAGGGTGTTTTAGGATGCATAATCTAAAAATATTTTCTAAACAACATGGTGGTCCTAAAAAGTGGTACTGAATAATATAAATGAAAATTAAATAGGACACCCAGTATAATTTTCTAGAAAATGATTCAATGGAATAAGGACTTTGCAACCATATTAAATTTTTTGAAGTACGTTGCCAAGTAATTAATTTTTTTTCGAAATTTTAGTAATTTTAAGGGTATTGTTTGAAAAATCATAGTAACTTGTGGATTAACCCTAGGCAAATATAATTTACATTGTGGATGTGGGTACTTTAAGGTACGATATATTGATCTATAATAATGTTTTTTAAATCTACTAGAGAGTGACCCAACGAATATTTAAGCCGCTTTCATAATTCGGCCTTGATTTCATTGCAAAATTCTTTATTTTCATCAAGTGTAGGTAGTACCACCCGGGTTTGGGTTAATTTATGGTTCTTGCCTATTGTTATCCATTTACAAACACTGAAAGTGGTGTAGCAAAGGCGTGGATTATCTACATAGTATAAGATACACTTATTTTTTATTAAACATTATAAAAAAAATACCAAAAATGCAATATACAAAAATTAAACTATAAAAAATCATAATATTGTTCGTCATCTGAGGAACTGTCATCTCCTCTTGACGTTATTGTAACGTACATCACTTTTATTATTAAAACACATCACATTCGCATATTATCACTTTATTAGTCTTAACACAAGGACGGCTCGATATACAATCCCATCCCATATTTTACATTGCCAATAGGTTTCTTAATCATGCGATTATGTCATCATTCTTATACTCTACAGTTATAATTAATGGGTCGACGGTCCAATCGATCAGGTGGTCAAGATCCCACATTTTCTCCTCTTCTTTAATGACACGATGGACAGCTTTTCGCCGGTTCTCTGGTGTCACTTCCTTAATGGCTTGATCAAACAATAACTTAACGTCCTTAATTTTGAATGTCATACTGTGTCTTGCTACAAATTCTTTCACTTGCGCCCATATAAGTTATATAGGAATTAGTTCCCAATGATATGGCAGTGTGGGCAGCACAATTACACTATGTTTTTTAGCTATATCTTCCACGGCATATTTCATAAAACGATGTTTGTGTAAATTTGCTATAGCTTATAGATCCTTCTTTATCAAATTATCTTCTTCCTTTTTATCTTTGGTTAGTTATCATAAATAATTTGTTGGTCGGATGGTCTTAAGAATTGGTACTTCTTAAAAGTGAACACGGCATTGATAGCAAGTACCATATTTTATAACATTTTTACCACATTTTCCGAGATATCTATCAACGTGCATCAAGTCGATTTAGAGGAAGTTTGTCAAAGCGTTGGGGTTTAGATCTGATATCGCATATCCTATTAGAGCCTTTCTCGTGATCGGTTAATGCAGAGATTTTTGCTTGTCTGTTAAAAAAACGACACAAATGTAACTTTCGATGAACTTCTTTATAGGGCGAGAACCTTTTTATTTAAAAGAGAAGATGTTAAAGTAAAAAATTATATTTTAAGGAGTCAGGCTGATGATAAAAAAATTTTAATTGAAAAAAAATATTTCAGAAAAATGCCTTAAAAGAGTGGAGTATATAGCTACTAAAAGAAAAATGTAAAATGAATAATGTTTACCCCCGTGCAGAAAATTGAATAAGTTTTATGCTTCCACTGGGAATCAAACCCAGAACCTCTCGATTAAGCCTGCCAATTGGCAGCTTACTTGAGGCCTAATCGAGAGGTTCTGGGTTCGATTTTAATCTTGTCTGCACGCCTGCAAATATTCTTCAAAAAATTAAATATAGACACCAACATACTTACATTGTAAAATTGTAAGGATAACCCTAGTATACTATTACCTAAAACTGAGTGATTTTAATCACAGGTAGTATTGGTTTTAAATATATTATTACGCATATTGTTCAAAAAAGCAATAATATATATTAAATAAGTTCCACGAAAAGGCGAATGCAGCAATATAAATAATTAGTAAAATTATTAATAATTTAAAACTGTAAAAATATAAGAAATGATGCAAAGTAAATAGCACATTAACTAGTAATTTTATTTAATAAAATATGCCTTTATAAACCGTTGTATATTAAGATTGTTATCTTTGTAAGTGATTTAATAAAAACATTTGGTTTTCATGCAATCAAAAGTCTTTCTCTAAATTTTGCTTGCTTTAAATTTGATGGCGCTAAAATCAACGTCGTTGGTCATTTAAAATTCATTTAAGTGCTGCAAATTCCATTTATTACGAAGATTTTAAAGATGGTTAGTTATAACTAATGGCCTCTTGATCTTACCACATTTAGTAGCTAATTAAAAGCTGTAATTAATGGATTTTTTAGATTTTAGGTTAACTATTGATCATATTTTGATAACCACCAATATAAATATGACGAGTAGGAATAAAAATGTATATTTAAAATATTTTTCTTAAATTAAGACAATAAGTTTAAAATAAGGGGAACAAAAAATTATTTTCCTTTAAATATAAAATGGTAAATTTTTATTTGCTAAAAGAAAAAACACATAAGGGCTAAAATGTTTACGGTCTGTGTATTATATGACATATTTTGCCTTAAACTGGCATAATCAGATCTTATAAACAGTTCAGAAAATTCAGATTTTGCCAAACGATTGTATAACGGCTGATTCCCTTTAAAACATAAATCATTTTTTATTTAACTTTCAATCTTACTTGACACTTCAAAGTAAATGTTGCTTCATCAGCAAAAAATATCCAAGCTAAATCAATTTGTCGGTTATCATCATAACTTCATCAACATTCCCTTCCAAGTCATCTTCCAATAACTCTTGTACTAGTTGCATTTTGAATATGGTTTTATCCCAGTAGATTTTGTGATGTTTAACACCATTTTATGATCGATATTGTGGTCACGCCTTGCTGGTGTAATTGCGTTGTCTTGATAGGTCAATAAGATATCCGATTTAGTCTCATCTGATACTTTGGGAGGTCTTCTTCGAAGTACATGAACATGACCCAATTCTCGAAATTGCTTTTTAATTTTGTTTACTGTACTTCGTAATACGTTTACGGTCTGTGTATTATATGACATGTTTTGCCCTAAACTGGCATAATCAGATCTTATAAACAGTTCAGAAAATTCAGATTTTGCCAAACGATTGTATAATGGCTAATTCCCTTTAAAACATAAATAATTTTTTGTTTAACTTTCAATCTTACTTGACACTTCAAAGTAAATGTTGCTTCATCAGCAAAAAATATCCAAGCTAAATCAATTTGTCAGTTGTCATCATAACTTCATCAACATTCCCTTCCAAGTCATCTTCCAATAACTCTTGTACTAGTTGCATTTTGAATGGTTTTATCCCAGTAGATTTTGTGATGTTTAACACCATTTTATGATCGATATTGTGGTCACGCCTTGCTGGTGTAATTGCGTTTTCTTGATAGGTCAATAAGATATCCGATTTAGTTTCATCTGATACTTTGGGAGGTCTTCTTTGAAGTACATGAACATGACTCAATTCTCGAAATTGCTTTTTAATTTTGTTTACTGTACTTCGCAATAGAGGTAAAAAAATCGTGACTTTCATGAAATAACGCAGAAACTTCTTCTTAATTTTTTTTTCTTTCTCCAAACTAGGCCATCAATTGCAATTTTATACCATTATGAATTATTGTGACTGATTAATTACTATATACTTAACAGACGCTAACAAACTGTTTTTTATTATTTTCCATTGTCAATTATGAATCTCAGCTTCTACATTTTACGTCTTATTTTTGTCACTTTCCTTGAGCTTAGTCCGTAATTGAAAATAAATGAGCGGCAAGAAATTTTTAGTCATTTAACGCAGGGAACGCAATCCTCATTACCGACCTGCCGAGACCATTCTTTTCTTGGCGCTTCGTGCTTTAAAATTTGTTATATTAATTTAAATCTAATAAGGTGAGGACTTTTAAAGTTTTTCGGAGATCCCAAATCTGGGTCTTTATAACGCCTAAACACGTTTAAAGGAACACTTAAAAGTTCTAAATATTATATTCAAATCATAAAAAAATTGAAATGGATGTAATAATTATATAAAATAATTTAAAAAAATTGAGAATTTTTATTATTATATATTCTTAATTTAGTTTAATTAGGGATTGTCACGCCAAGATCCGAATATCTTTGAAAATTTTTATTATCTGGTGCTATTGATAGCAATTTTAATACGAAACAATCGCTTACTTCTTTAGGACTTAAAAAAGTTACAGCAATAGTGTGTCTGAACCATTTACCAATCTCGGATGTATCTTTATAAATAGGTATCAAACCGTATTGTATAATTCTTTTATACCATAACTGTCTAAGGGGAAATCGAAAACCAATTATTTGTGTTTGTGGCCAAACTTTTTGAACAGCCCTATCGATTCTTTTTTTTAAATCACTTTGGAAATCCCTAATCTAGTACATTTTTTTTACAGATGTCTATTACTATAATAAATAATTTTTGGTATGCTTCACTGCATTTATTTGGCTGCAAAAGATCCATGGTTAAAATAGTTAAATCGATTGAAAATATACAACAAGCAGAGAAATGAAACTGGACAAAAATTCACATAGGCAACGGCTTTATAAATAATTTATTTATAATAATAAAGAAAACAAGTAATAACGTGGATGGTAATTACGTAAAATCCTCACAGTTAGTCAAGGGATGTTTGGGAGGGAATTTACCTATCGATAGGGTGGCTTTAAATTAAAATACTTTATTTATGACCTTCCGGGACCCAATTTACCATCATTCGGTTTTTAAAAATTTACTATTTATGTTTCAAATTGACCGCTGTATGCCGGTAATTCTCTAAGAGAATAGATCAAATAATGATTTATATTGTCAATTAAGGTAATTTTCCTATATAATATTTTACTTTGTATATCTATTTTATGCATATGACATAAATGATGTGATTGTCACGCCAACAGAAAATATTTTCATGATTAGTTTCTATAGTCTATTTGTTTCCAACTGACAGAAAATAAAAACAAATAGAGTTTGGTTAGAGTTGGATTAATGGCGTCACTCTCGAAACCTGCATGACGTTGATTTGTTTATTTGAAAAAAAATATGGAATAAGTCGTACTGGTACAATACAACATGTTTGACCATGATATACCGATGCTTTTTTTTAAATTACAAGTTAAAATATCACAAGCATTTATTTTATTTGATTTTTTATGACGATATTAAAAATCAAAATATCTGTTTGGTATTGTAAAAAACACAGATAACTTGTAGTTTGCCGCAACTAAACGAACTTTTTCTAATAAAACTTGTTCACTTTTTTATTTGCCAAACGTTTCAGTTACTTATATAATATTACTTAGACGTTATTTACAAACGAAATATTAATTATTTTAAGTTATGTAGCAGCTTTTAAAAGTTTTCTCTCCACCATCACCTCCGTCATTATACTTTACATAATTGATTTTGACTCTACACGTGGACACTCGACCTGAAGAGGGTCGTTTTCAAAAGTTTATATCTAATACTTTTACGGCTGCACGATTTTAAACAAATACTACATTATGCAAATCGAAAATACCTAAATTTAAATAAGTTTTAAAACAATGTATTTCTGCAAAATAGAGCTACAATATAATCGGAAAATGTGTTTTTCTACTCCCACATGGAAATTTGCTGTTTACTTTAAACTAAAGTGATCGGAAAAGTGAGCTATTCCGGTTAGCTGAACGGATATGATTTCATATCCATCCTAGTTAGGATATGAAACTGACCAATCACAGTGGTCAATTACAAAGAAACCAAATTTACATGTTGTAAATTTTACGAGTCGATTTCTGGCACTTGAAAGAAATTAGGTTAACAATATACTTCAAAAATATGTAAATCTGTCAAATGAAATTTGATATTTTTTAATTTAAATCAAAACATTTATTCCAAAGTCTGTGCATACACAATTTTTTCTTAAAGAGCACACGAAATGGTGCGAAAATAGTAGTATAATAACAAAATTAATACAAAAATATATTTCTACCAAATTATTGTTATTTTCTGACCGAACTAAATATTTGCACACAGACGCCTTTCTTATTTCAAAAATATCTTTATTTCCACTCAATACTAGACAATTACAACAAGCTTTAATGTATAATATGTACTATATACCTACCAAACGAACGTTTTTTACTAAACTTGGTTATTTTTTTTTCTATTAATAATATATTATTATTATAAATAGGTTGTGCATCGGGATATTTTCTGATATATTTAGAACCCCAATCGATCTTAAAACTTTTATTACTATTTTTTATTTTACGCAACAAACATAGAAAATTAATTGGTAATTCTTTCTTAAATGGTGGAACATGAAGATGAGTAAATAAAACCCGATAAAACAGATGAAACTATAAGATTTCTAAAAAAAAATTCAATATTTACTAAAGGTTATGTTATTTCTACTTCCAGTATTGCCCCTTCTTTTTTCACATTAACAGTGTTGCTAGTTTGTAAATTGGCGATTATTTTGAAAAATTTTACCATAGCAAACGTTGAAAATTCATATTAATGCACAGAATTCATTTTTAACTGTTTAAAATGAATTCTACAGCTATTTTGTTGTACTTTCGGAGTTATAACTCTTTTACTGCCAGTTGAAATTAAATACACTTTAGTCATGTAGGTATAGTGCTACTCTATTAGAATTTCAAAAATACACTGGAATTGTTTCCTCTAACTTCGCATAACCCGCTGCACTTCATATGAAAGCGATGAATCACTGACAGTAGGACTTAAGGAATAGTATTGAAATAAAGTCAATATCTTAAAATAATTAAGAAAGTGAAAATGAAACGAAACAAACGTATTTCTAAAATATGATATTTAATTATTTATTTAAAAATTAATTTAAATATATCAAGTTTAATTTGAAATAATATTACCAAACTTTCCGCATAAAATATATGGGTCCCAGTATTTAAAGAGTCGTATAAATGTGCTTTGATATTTCAAGTATAGTTTCAAACACAGCACGTAAATCAAAGAGTAAGTACCTGTTGAAAACTGTAAATTAAATTCTTTTGATATTAAACAATATTTTATTTAAAGCCATATATTCTGGAAAGCAAACTTTAAATTAATAATTACGCCACGCCAAATAATTTTTTAACTAGTTAATAGTCACTTAACTCACGGCAGGTTTATGTGTGTGTTGTCTAAAAAGTATGCACAACAAAATTTTCATTAATAATTGGGTCTAAGTTTAACTTATATTGAAATTATATTAAATTTAAATAATTTAGTAAAATACAGTTTTTATAAATTTAAGCACATATTTTATATATTGAGATGATTGCTGTAAAATCACGGAAAGTTGCCAATTATTTCAGAGTAATTAGAGGTAATGATGCGTAAAAAACTAATTAAAAACCATAAGTTTTTAGTGCATTACATCGTGCAATTTGAAACAGTGCTTACGATATGATGTTAAAGGGGGGAAATTGAACTCTTAGTTCTGCCCAAAATAAGAATGCTGGTTTAAAAAAACTACAGCCATAGTAATAATTGGGCGACCAGGTTTTATATTAACCAAGTACATTTTTTTTTTGACTAATGTAATTGTGGTTTCTTTTCGGTTCCATCACCGAAGCAACATTTCGGCAGGTCTGGCTTATTAATCATTTGTAGTTAGAATTTACTTTGAATTGATGTAAAGGAATTGTTACTTTCAGATATTCATAAAAAGAACAAAATGTATCCCTTCGAGTTAAATAAAATAAATATACAAGTAGCTTATCAACAAATAATGAACATATTATTTCTTTTCTGCTATTCATATTTACTGATAGAAATTGACTTTGAAATTTCGTAAAAAAAATTATAGATTTTTGGGTATCGTAGGAACTGTAAGTAATAGTAAAATAAAACAATAAAGGAAACGACACCGATTGATTTAAAAGCGCACACTGACTAGTTTGTGATTTCTCTAGGAATAAAGCTAATATTTCTAAGTATTTTAAGTAAATAGTATTATTTACCAACTAAAACTAATTTTGTTAATATCCTATACAAGTCCATGAAACTTTGTTAAAATTGAAGAAATCAGTTGTGTCGACCTCCATGTCTAGTCTAGATTAATTCTATTCATATAGTATTTTCTAATTTTTTTATTTTTTTTATTTTTTAAAGGTTAATCTTTATTTTTATTTATATAGGTACACCTACTTTAGACGACTAACAAAATATTAAAATTTGGTCCATATGCACTGTACTACTTCTCTATTGTGCTCTCAGACTTAAATTTTCCAGATTTATAGTCAGACCGTCAGGTAGAACCTGGTTTATTTATGATATGCAAGAAGTGTCATACAGACGAGCAAAACAGTTTGTCTAAATTCATGGCAAATTTATTTGAAAGCTACTACGGTCAATGATAAAGTTAAACCACAGAGTTTTTGTTTACACGTCGGAGTTGCGTCGGTTAAAACAGGTTTTTGGTCAATTTAGTAATTGTGCGCTTGATTTAATTCTGGCAAACAAATCTAATTTGCCGAATTTTCGGTTCAAAAATTCTAATTATTGACGTTTTCTTGGAATAATAAAATTTTCTTTCCGTGTTGTTATAACTAAAATAAAACAAGGTTGAAAAACACTTCGGCTATAAAACAGAAATTGAATTTGAATTTGTGTATTCTTTACCCCTTTAAAAGCGTTATTCAATTTTATTTATTTTTTGAAGTATTCATTTAGAGCACTTTTTCAGTAAGGCCATACAAACAATACAAGTTCCGCAAGAAAGTCCGCATTAAATGGCATATTTTTTTATTATTAGGTATAGGTAAAAAAAAAGTTTTTGCTTGCCTAAAAACCAAAAATGACGTATACTGAAGCCGCTGCACGACTTGCGGTACTTGTCAAATTTGACATTTTTAATAAAATAGGTTCAAAAATGCCCTTATTTATCAAAATATCGACGTTTAGAGTGGGTAAACTCGAATCACACATACAAAACTGCTTCACCAGGTGGCGCAGCCGGTATAAGCGGCTAAGGTTAGGTTTACAATAGAAAAATCTAGTGGCCGGTGTCCTTCATGGCCGGCATTCCCCATCTTTACCCTACATTCAAATATTTTACCGAAAGGACCAAAAAATAATAATTAAAAAAATAAAACTTTTTAATTTAAAGTTAAAACAAAAAAAGTTAGTGATGTAGAGGGTGTTATGTAATTCACCCTTTATATTTAAACGGGTGAACTAATGATGCCCATATAGAACTAAACATATAATGAAATTTGATAAGACTGTAACTTTGGGTTTTGATTCTTTTATAAAATTAAACTTTCAAAATATAAGATTGCGAATCCTTTCAAAGCAAATATTTTCTAATACTTTGTATTATCTATCGTTTGGCGTTTCCCCTTAAATACATTTAAAGGCACTATTATCTCGGTAAAAAAATAATTATTTAAAAACAAAAAAAAAATTTTTAGTTGTGAGTGATTATTTTATTCACACAGGAATTTATTTATTATACTAATAAATCATTATTGGTTTCTCCCAATCCAAAGCACTCGTTACGAAGTCATAAATAAATCCGCGTCCAATTCAAAACTCGAAATGACTCGACGCCGACTCCAAGTTATTTTTAATAAAATTTTAAAGGAAACTTTAGATTCTCTTGGGTATATTAAATTTTTAAATTATTTATAATGTCTCATATTTTCTCAATAATAATGATTGCCACCCATTATTTATTTATAATATAATACTAATAACTAAAAAACTAAATTAGTTTACCGGGTATTAGGATAAAATAGTATTGTTTGTAATATTAAAATTTCCAGTAATTTCAAGACATAACATAATATTCAAAATGAAAGACGTTTAGCTACTGTTTGATTAAGACATTAAAAAAGTGACACCAGAGAACTGGCGAAAAGCAGTCTACACGTCATTAAAGAAGAGGAGAAAATGTGGGATCTTGACCACCTGATCGATCGGACCGTCGCGTCGACCCGTTGATTATAACGTCAAGAGGAGATGACAGCTCCTCAGATGACGAAAAATATTATGAATTTTTATAATTTAGTTTCTGTATAATGTATTTTTTTTATAATGTTTAATAAAAAATAAGTGTACCTAATACTATGTACAGACTGCATGCCTTTGTCACACGATTTCAGTGTTTG
Organism: Polydrusus cervinus; assembly: GCA_935413205.1. Taxonomy (NCBI): domain Eukaryota; kingdom Metazoa; phylum Arthropoda; class Insecta; order Coleoptera; family Curculionidae; genus Polydrusus; species Polydrusus cervinus. The sequence continues at coordinate 10,753,422 of OW284520.1, read as the reverse complement.
TGAATGGATAACAATAGGCAAAACCCATAAATTGACCCAAACCCGGGTAGTACTACCTGCACTTAATTAAAAGAAATAATTTTGCAAAAAATCAATGCCAAAATATGAAAGTGGCTTAAATATTCGTTGGGTCACTCTGTAGTCCCTTTGCATACCTAATGAGCTTTTATTACTCTACACCTTTCCGAAATAGACAATAGTAACTTACAATATCATCATATTAAACAAATTACATGTTTAATATACAGGGTGTCTCTAAAAGGTGCGGAAAAAAAGCTACCACAAGTTCCTGAGGCGTAAATATGATGATCTAACCCAACTTACCTTTGTCCAAAAGTGGATGATTTCGGAGATACAGAGTGTCAAAAGTTCAATTTGGTTTTCATTTCTTATAAATAATTTTTTTAATAATTGGTGTATTGTCACAAAATTCGGCTTGGGGGGGTTTTGCGGGGTGAGAAATTAGAATATGGTCTCATTTTTATTGTAAAGTTTATTGGGCGCTACCTGCGGTACCCTGCACACATTTAAAACGAAATAAGTTTTTTGAGCCACCCTATATTTAACTTTTAAATAAAAATTTGGATTCTCCAACGTTTTTTACCTAAAAAAGATATATGGTAAGAGTTGATTTGAGCAGCTGTTTTTGAGATATCTGGATTAAAAAAATTCACTCCGTGTACTTCCAGGTCTAAATTATTATTGTAATAATGGAACACATTTTGAACCGTAGGCGGTAAATTAAAATAACGTCGATAAAAACTGACTTGTGTACACGAAGTGCATTTTTTAAATCCAGAGATCTCAAAAACAGCTGCCTAAATCAACTCTTATCACGTATACCTTTTTTAGGTAAAAGACGTTGGAGAATCCGAATTTTTATTTAAAAATTAAATATAGGGTGGCTCAAAAAAGTTATTTCGTTTTAAATGTGTGCAAGGTACCGCAGGTAGCGCCCTCTAAACTTTACAATAAAAATTAGAGCATATTCTAATTTATCACCCCGAAAAACCCCCCAAGTCGAATATTGTGACAATACACCAACTATTAAAAAAATTATTTATAAAAAATGAAAACCAAATTGAACTTTTGACACTCTCTATCTCTGAAATCATTCACTTTTGGACTAAGATAAGTTGGGTTAGATCGTCATATTTACGCCTCAGGAACTTGTGGTAGTTTTTTTTCCCGCACCTTTTAGAGACACCCTGTATAACTAATTCACAATTTGACCAAGTACAAATAATTAATTGTATCTCTTCATGTTATGCATACAACAATTTACAAATTATGGAATTCTTTTTCCTTACACAAATATAGAGATAATATTGGCTTAAAATAACAATGCCTATTTGTTTCCTATCAAAACAGTTTTAACAAGCCGAGTTTATGACAAAGTAAACATTTTGATTATAACACGAGTTTAAATATTTACATATTTACTCATTAATAATAAATTATTCTCATTGTTAAATTATCGTACCTACAAGCAAGAAATCATTAAATTAAAGTTATGATATATTTGCTGTTTACTTATTTTAGTTTGTCCTGATTAATTGAATAAGTTTTATTGATTATTTTTTTTTTCTATTATAAAGTGAGATGCAATCATTTCTTCTTGACCGAGGGCATTATCTCAGTGGCGGTTCCTGATAGTCGATACAGGTAGGGCCAAAATATTAAGTCAAAAATCTTTAATGAGAATACAGGGTGTTACAAATTCGATGCATTAACATTGCTATCTCGGTAACTATACGATACATTTTTGTTTTAATTTTCTATATGACAAAATATTGATTATTTTGAAAAACCACCAAGAGCGTTTGCTTAAACAACTTTTTATGCTCTTCAAGAAAATAATTTAATTTTTCAGATACGACGTTCGTTTTTTAAATGCCTATACCAACTTAATTGTTTTAAATACGGACCTGCATTTTTTAAAATGTTTTCGAATATATCCGCAAGTCATCGAAATTTGAATAATGTCCAGGATTGAAATATGCAACTGTGCCTCTATTTAATCAACTCTCTATCTTTTATATAGTTACAGAGATATCAATGCTAATGCAGCGTATTTGTAAAGCCCTGTATAAAAAATCGAAAAAAACTTACCAACTAATTAAATGAAGCATTTAATAAGGTATTCCAGTTGTTCTAACAAAAAATGTTTATAAAACACTCAAATTTTCTTATAAGAAAACTCCATACGTATTTGTTTATTATTTAAAAATGATTCAATCACTTTTGTTCTTGAAGTTGCCAATATTCTTTACAACATTTTTTTCGGCAGACAACATACCTAAAGTCTTTCAATTTATTCATTTTAAAACTGTTACACCTAAATCCGGAATCAGGAACATAATCCACTTACAGATTAACCTTAACCTAACCTCCAAGCACAGAACTCGCCTACAAAAATATAATTTATGTTAAATAGTAAAAACTGTTTAAAAGAAAAATATGTTCAAATTAATATCTCGACAGACAAAACCGTTTTAAAAACAGCTACAGTAGCTAGTAACGGTAGCAAAGCCGAAAGCATAACTATATAGCCTAGTAGTGCCCTAACCCGATTGGGACTCTTCACGATAAAATAAAACATCATTTGAGCATCTGGCCAGGCCAGGTCGATTTCTCCACGCGCCAGTAAAAAAGGGCGATATATTCATTGGTGTTAGTCTCTCTCTTTACGGGTTTAGCATCGTACCAAATACAGAGTTTGCCGGAGCAGCGTAGCGGCAAGGAATTTTCGCGGCGTCCCCCACACATTAGGGAGTGTTTGCATAGTTAGGCGTTAATAGATATCAACGTCTTCAATTAAAAATTATTCACATTTACAAAAAGGATAAAGCGTAGGGAGACAAAGTAATAAAAATTATAAATGAGAAATAAAAAGCTTGGTGTACAGGTAGGTAGGGCCATGGCACTGTGGCCCTACTGTACGAGCCGCCACTGCATTATCTTCGGAATCAAATATAGAAAAATGAATTTGCTTATACGAAGAAATATCACTGCTCCTTCATAGAACTATACAGAATTATGGATCCTAGTGTATGGTGTTGTACCAAACAGAACCATATTACAAAAATTCCACAACAACAAAGTATTGCTCCTTGGACCTAGACCTCCATCGGGACATTTTAATGAAAACTATAAAGATATTAGAAAGATTAAAGATGAGAATAACGAAGATACTGAATAGCGAAAATTTCAGACAATACATAGCACTTACCCAAAAATATTAAAAACAAGTAAAGTGATAAAAAGCAGAACTAGGTTAGTTTACACGTTAAAATCGCGTGAAAATGTTTTAGAAACCAATGTTTTATAAATTATCAAAAATAACATAAAAGTAGCAAAATTCTATATCCTATAAAATTAACAATAAAATATAATAATTGATTTGAACCAAAGAAAATATTTAAAAAATATACAGGGTGGCGCATCGAAAATGAAACAGAGACATTTACTGGCAGCTCAGTTCTTTTTTGGAAAAACGCTCAGATCCGTCGATTTTGGTTTCGTGGGGACACAAAATTGGCAAAAAAATCACGTTAACATGTGCAGCCCCCTGGACGGGGGTGGCACCGCCCCTAAAATCTGAAATGGAAAGGGGGGTCGAGTGACACCTTATTTTTAAGGTTCTTTAAGTCCCTTTATACCTAATGATGTAAAATTCACGTACATCAGTTCAGTTATAAAGGAAATTATAAGACCTTTAAAATAATGTATTACTCGACCTCCCTTTCCACTTAAGATTTTAGGGGTTTTGCCACCTCCGCCCAGGGGGCTGAACGTGGTAACGTGATTTTTTGCCAATTTTGTGTCCCCCTCCAAAACAAAATTGACGGGATTAAGCGTTTTTACAAGAAAGGACTGAGCTGCCAGTAAATGTTTCGTTTTCGATGCGCCACCCTGTATATTGTGAATGTGGTTCCTTAAATGCTTTATACCGAAGCTTTGGCCATCCATTCAAAAATATTACAATTTGATAATAGTTTACAATGTTTGGAACTCCCCCCCATAGGCGCCTTTTTTTTTTGGGGGCGTAGCCCCCATAGCCTAACCCTCACAGTACGTTTACATAATAATGATACTAAATAGCAATTCGTTTGCGAACGTGCGTTACTTGAGATTTGATAATTTCATTTTTTTCTATAAAATTTATCTACAGTTGTCGTTTTCTTTTTTAATTTAGCAGGGTATTATATTTAGGAAAAAATTATTTTGGCTTTGAAAATTAAATTATGCTAGATCTGGCAACCCTGGTCTGCCACTTTGCTTAGAGCACGTAGAGAATTTGGAAAGTCCCTGGTCTCAAAGTCTCAAGGTTGCCAGGTCTGATGAAATTTCACTAGATTTAATAATTTCGAAACCAATCCAAAGTGATTTAGTGAAAACTTTCGTTAAATACCCCAGTTTTAGTGATTTTTCGGATTTTGTAGCAAATAAGACAAAGTCGTCTAAAATACAATACAAAAATCCAATATTTTAAAAATATTTTTTTTAAAAACACGGCTATTTTTAATTATCCGCTCGATCTATATTTTCTACACGTTGGCAGCCGAGATGTCAGATGTGCGCATCATGCAGATCTGACATCACGGCCTAGTCAGCGAGGTCAAGCATCGGCGCGGTCAAGTTGGAGCCAGTGTTACCAGATCTCCTGTTTTAACAGAAGATCTACTGTTTTCACTCTTAAACTACTGTTCTACTGTTTTCACCCTCAAATCTCCTGTTGAAAATTTTTTAATACCAAAGAGGTAATTAAGCTACATAATTTACAAATGTACACAAAAACATTGGATCATTCGGAACTAACTGGCCAGAGCCGTCTTTCCGTACGGGCCCGGTACATTTTTTTAGAAGTCACTTTGAATGGAGGAATGGCCCCGCGCGTCTTGGGCCCACAATTTGAATCGATGACCTTTTTTTTTAGAAGTTACTGTGGAGGGAGCCTTATTATATTTAAAATTTATTAACTATTACCCCCCCCCCCCCCCCCTAGGAATACCCATGACCCATGACTAACTTTCTGCTGCAAAGAAATAAAGAAATAAAAGAGAAATTAGTCATTGGAGGTCACCTTTTAACAGCCATAGCCTCCTTATAAAATATTTAAGGACCTACAATCATATAAACTGTTTCTTATGTTTTTATCATATGGAATTTCTATTTTAAATATATACGAATGGAATTTTCGGACACCCGATATAGGTATAATGCAGGTGTAGTTTTTCCATAAATAAATAATTCTACGTTCAGACAAGCACTTAACCACCCATTTTTTCGACAAATTTCTCTAAGAGCACGTCGAGGGCAGCAAGATAAAACTTCATGGGTGGCAGACACCCCACGATCATTCCTGATACGCCGCTAAGCTAAACAAGACTGTATATTCTCAATAAATTTCCTGTGGACATAAATATATTTTTTTATAATACAATAATATGTATCTCAATCTCACGTAACGACACAACTGAAAGTCAGATATGCCACCAAAATATTCCTGTATAGGTACCAATTTTCGCAACAAGTGACATAAGTGTAACGCTTGTAGTTTCGAAACCGTCGTCAAATCTTTTATGGGTCTGGTTATATATCAGTATAGAAAATTTCTCAGCGATAGTTTTAGACAATTTGTAACAATCATGTTGAGTTTAGGGTACATGTAAGTTACCTCTCGAGAAAATGGGCATAGTGATTGAAGGATTTTATTGAACAATACGAAAATAAGGGAACATATTATGCATAATTAAACACTAAAGTTAAATCTAAAAATTTACAATAAACCTAATTTTTAAACCCCAGTAAAAGAATATACACTTTTTGTAATTAAAATTTAGTCTCAATTGGAAGTTATTTAGGTTTTTTAAATAAAATGAATATGTTGGGATGAGCATTATAAAAGTTCGTAGTCCGTGTAAGTTCGGCCGAATTTTGTGCCCAAAGTAAAGAAGGAAATAAATAATCCTCAGATATATAGTTCTCAATCAAATAATCCGAATATCTTTCAATATTTTCATTATCTGGTGCTATTGATAGCAAATTAAATACGAAACAATCGCTTACTTCTTCAGGATTTAAAAAATAGTAAAAGACTGCCTTAGTCTATTTCAGAAAGGTGAAGAGTAATCGAAGCTCATTAGGTATGCAAAGGGAATATAGAGTGACCCAATTAATATTTAAGCCACTTTCATAATTTGGCATTGATTTCAGTGTAGCATTTTTTATTTTCATCAAGTTTAGGTAGTACCACCCGGGTTTAGGTCAATTTATGAGTTTTGCCTATCCATTCACAAAGACTAAAGAAGGTTTGACAAAGGCGTGCATTAGGTACACTTATTTTTTTATTAAACATTATAAAAAAAAATACAAAATACAAAAAATACATTATACAGAAATTAAATTATAAAAATCATAATATTCTTCGTCATCTGAGGAACTGTCATCTCTTCTTGACGGTCCGATTGATCAGATTATCAAGATCCTACATTTTCTCTTCTTCTTTAATAACGCCAGTTTTCTGGTGTCACTTCCTTCAAGGCTTGATCAAACAGTAGCTTAATGTCTTTCATTTTGAATGTCGTGTTGTGTCTTGCTACAAATCCTTTGACTTGCTCCCCTATAAGTTCTATAGAATTTAGTTCGCAATGATGGCGGTGTGCGCAGTACACTTACACTATGTTTTTCAGCTATATCTTTCACGGCATATTTCATAAAACGATGTTTGTGTAAATTTGCTATAGCTAATAGGTCCTTCTTTATCAAATTATCTTTTTTTTTCCTCTTTGGTTAGTTATTATAAATAATCTAATGCACAAAATTTATCTGTGCCTATGACCGTAACCAAAATTGAGCCGAACTGGTTGGAATATGCAATTTTATTACTCTACATCTTTCTGAAATAGACTAAAGGTAGTACAATTTTTTTTACAGATGATTACTACTTTAGAAATTTTTTGGTGGGCTTCACTGAATTTATTTGGCTGCAATAAGATCCATGGTTAAAATAGTTAAATCGATTGAAAATATACAACAAGCAGACAAATGGAACTGGACAAAAATTCACACAGGCAAAGACTTTGTAATTAACTTATTTTTGGTTTGGGAGGGAATTTACTTATCGAGAGGGTGGCTTTAAATTAAAATACTTTATTTATGACCTGCCGGGACCCAATTTACCACCACTGGGTTTTTAAAAATGTAGTAATAATGTTTCAAATTCACCGCTGTATATCGGTCATTCTCTGAGAGAATAAATAAAATAATTTATATTGCCAATTAAGGAATTTTCCTATATTTTACTTTGTATATCTATTTTATGCATATGACATAATATGTGACAATCGTTTTAATATTACAATGATTACTGTTTCCTATCAAAATATGTGGTTAAAACCCGACCAGCAGTATGTCAATTAGACCAAATTTTGTTGGTGGCAAATAATCCCAATATAATGGCGAAAAGGGGATTATTCTCCTTTGTTAAATATGACAAAAGCAAGATATTATTGTATATCGGTATTGACAAGCTCCTGTACCTTGATCCATATATATTATACATTGTTTTAAAACTAATATTAAATAACTATGAAAACTATGTTATCCATCTGCTGGTGTTTGACCTTTTTTATTACTGAATGCTAATCCGAAAGAGCGATAATGCTCCGCAATCGCTTTATTTCTGAGATACAAGGAGTTGATATTAAAAAAAAAAACAATATCTCTAAAACCGCTTTGTATTTTTTATTTTGTGAAATGCAAAGGATGCATTCAATTATGAAACATCCTATATAGTGAGTAGGTAGGAACCCGCCCTTGGGATATTAATACAGGCAACCAAAGCAACATCCCGATGGAAATTGGGAAACCCTCAACTGGCCACTGCCACTCAAGAAAACACCTGCGCCGAACAGGAATTTACAATGGTCCCATTGAATGCAGACTTTGCGGCGAAGAGGACGAAACCGCCTCACATATCATATATAACTGCGAAGCACTGACCCGAAGAGATTCAAAATCTTCGGAGAAATCCAATGTGGGGATAACCTCCCGCATGACAAACTTGGTAGAAATTTACTGGACCTTATAAAAGGAACAAATCTTTTCTAGCAAGATAGGGGAGCACAATAAGCCACTAGGATGCAGTGCAGGAAGCTTGGGCCGAACGCCTGACCCCCGCCTTAAACCAACCAACCAAGTACGTTTCTAATTTCTTTATTTTAAACGTAATAATGTGGCAATAATCCATCATGAATCAGTCCTTTTCATGTTTGTGCCGTTAGTAAAATAGAAGCATATTCTTATACGTTTTTTATGTGTAATATACTGTCTAAAAATTAAAGTAATTAACATTAAATATATTTAAAAAAAAAACAAATTAAAAAACCTTACTACATTTCTGGACATGTTTTTTATAAGACGTCAAAACTTTATTATTAAGTTTGTACCAGTAAACTTTTGTGACCAACTTATTTTTTATATTGAAGCAATATATTTTACGAATAAGTTTATGACATCCTCAGTGGTGTCACCAACTTTTAGGGGACAAGAGGATATAGTCAATAACTTTGTAAATATCTATTTACAGGTCGGTTGAGAAAACACAGCCTTTTTTTACTGAATGCAAATAAAAATAGTGAAAATCTAGAAAATTAATATCCCTAATTTGGGCATCTGACAACACTGACAGCGGCCATCTTTTACAAATTCTAAGGCAATTTTGCGCAAACACCCAGTAGGCCTTTCCAGTCTCTGATTAAATTTTGTATTTTTAATACGCGGTTAAGTTAACCGTGAACGATTTTTCTTATGCAACCCATTGTAAAATAAGAACACATAATTATTAGTTTATTTTTAAGACTCTGTAAATTAAAATTAACGTTACTTTCTTAAATTCCCTTTTTTCCACTCGTCAAAGCATGTTGTAAATATTTCATTTTACGACAAACTTCCATTTTGTTTATGGATGTCATAAAGCAAGATAATATACTTTAACTCAGTGCTACTCAAACTGTGGTCCGCGGACCAGTGCTGGTCCGCGAGCCGATAGTAGCTGGTCCGCGAATCCTATCAATTAATTAAACATCAATAAAATTGCACAGCCCAACCTAAATATTATATTCTTTTAAGATACGCTACAAAAACGAGAAATAAATCATATTTTCAAAGTAAATTTCTACTTATTTTGTTTGTAAAAGTAATCTTGGGCTCTACTCTGGTAAAAAATAGTACTTTTGGTAGTCTTGTAAATATTTAATTTAAAAAAAATTGCAAATACAATAATGTAAACAAGAAACAATAAAAAAACAAACGTGTGTAATAATTAATATTGATTAATTAATTAAAACAAATTACATAAAAATTTTAAGGCGCCTAGGGGCTTTATGTTATATTTTTGGCTAAATATCGATATCGGATATCATTAAAACGCCCAAAAAAGGGGCGTGGCACCCAAACATTTTTTCGCCTCCGGGCTCACTCTGGTCCGCGGATAACATGACAAAATAATTACTGGTCCGCGACCTAAAAAGTTTGAGTAACACTGGTTTAGCTGATATTATTGCCGTCTTTTGGAGCTGATGCATCGCCCAGGGAAGAAGTGGAGTTAGATTATCCTCAAGCTACGCCCCTGAATGTTCGGTATATGTCACAGAAGAAAAACTAGTTAAAGTCGACGCAAGCCGTTAATGTTCCAAAAAATAATTATGTTTGAAGGCAAAGATAGCTACACAAAGATCTGTTAAGAAAAAAGCTGACATAGACTTATTTATGACAGAAAAGACAATTTTCAAACTTAGATATACTTCCAGGGGTGCAGGAAGGCTACTTGAAACAAAGTGACAATTTATTATATTGAGCTGCCCGTTTTAGAGCAGATAATTTATTTCTTTTTGTTTTCTGCGTGTGTATTCACAGACGTCGTCAAGTTAACAAAAAAGGGCCGTCCTCCATTTTGCTTTTACTGTCATTCGGCTAGAAGCAGAACGCGGTTCCAGTGTGGTTTATAAAAGTGAGAAAGTTTTTTACATTTTATGCAAGCACATTTGCTAAATATTTTTCATCTCGAAAGAGACAGAAAAATAAAAATAGATTTTTTCTTTTATCTTTTTAAAACAATTTGTTTTTTTTTGCTGATTCCACACATTTTTATTCAATTTATATTGGGTTATAAAATATAATGGAAATGACGAAATAAAATATATTTTAGTACAATATTACAAAAATAAATAATCCTATCTATAATAGCAAAATGTTTTTATCTTTTATCTATTTAGGGATATATTTCCAAGAGCTTAAAAGTCTTGAATACATAGATTATTTTGCTAACAACTATTTTGAGCCAATGCCAAAATACGGTTGTCCTAAATTCACAGTTAAAAGTACTCTTACTTCAAGATAAAACATTTATCTCTTATATATGCCAATGTTTATCTGTTACTGCATTGTGTTAATATTTTTATTGCATTTATCTACTATGCCGGTATAAATATTCTTATAAAAAAGTAAACCATCTATTACTTTCTAAAAAGATTCATGATTGTATTACAAATTCGTAATTTTTATAAAATTACTTTTAAATATGATATAAGTACATATGCTTAAAATCAGGGAGTGTTCTTAGTAATATGGGGTTCAGGCCCTTTACGCAATCCAGGGCCCCTAACCATGGACGTCCATAGAGACAATTTAAGGCTGCGGTATGCGATATCAAAAACTTCTCCTATCAAAAGTGATATCTAAAATTACCACCCCCCACCCATGCCCCTAACAACTTCATGGCGTTTTTTCCTAATAAGTTACAATAATAATGTATTATGCTTCAATGCTATCATAAAGAAAATAAATTAGTTACTACAGGAACAATAATAGATAGTATTTAATAAGTCTAGAAAACAGTCTTAAAATAGGTTAAACCATAGAGAAAAAATCAAAAAAGAATTTAAAAAAACTTCGTGAATAAATAGGGCACACAAAGAAGCCGACATAGATTAAAGAACAAATCAAGATTTCCGCCTCTCACCTACTAGACCTTTTAATTCGTTCGCTTTTCCTTGTGCGGCGATTTTTGTTAATTAATATTTGTAAATTAATAAGATTATCTTGGAAACATTTCTTTTTAAATTTGTGTTCTTGAATGAATTTAAATCGAAAAAGAAACCCTCCCTATAACAATTATTTTTAAAATTATGAATATAAAATTTTGCAAGAAACTCTAACAAGGCGCCACCGTCGTCGAGGCGTGTGATTGAACAAATACCAGCAAGTGTACGTGGATAACGCTTCTTTGTAGTTTTCGCAAAAAAAAAAATATTAACATTTCTCAAAATACAGGGTGATTCCTAAGTTGATACTTCTTTTTTAGAAATAAAGTATTTTGCCTTAAACTGTATGAATCAGTATCGTGTTGCTCAGACCGAGCAAGGGGCCCCTCTGAAAGTAAGGCCCAAGACCCGGGCCTATTAACCCTATTGGGAAAATAGACCCTGCTTAAAATTAATTAAAGAAATGTTTATTTTAACATGGTTTAAAAGGTAATATAAATTTTAATAGAAATGTTATTAATTGCTCTTTATGTAAAGTATATGTTTCGTGACGAAGTCTGATTTGTATATTTAACTATTCAGTAAGTTAAATACAAGAAAAAATCTTACTATTTCATGTCAAACAGCTATAACTTTTTTAGTTTGGGGTTACACTTTTTTTTTAACATACCAATTTAGAATATTGAAATTTGAGCATACATATCCTGAATTCTGAATTTATTCTAGTATAAATATGATATTGTTAGAAATTATTTTCTCCCAGCAAAAACCTAAAACTATTACATGGTAAACAACGCTTGAACCGTTAGTTTTTAGTCCTCCAGTGATATCAAAAACATATTATTTATTTAATTAAATATTAGATACAATTGATATAATTTAGTAACAGCTGAACACCTGTAACTTTTTTGAAATATTTATCTTGGAATTCGGTAATTGCATAAAACTCCAATGTAAAAATATGACTGAAGAAATAGCCCATATTTGAAGCCGAGTGGTGAGTTAAATGGAAATAAATGATATCTTTTAAGTTCCCCTACACTGATATTAAAGAATAGGTAATAAAATTAGGGATTGTCTGCATGTTTTTTTCGGATATATCAACATCCATAATCAGGAGCTGTCATGATTACTGTAATCCTTTGGTTTGAAAAATGCACCTGAAAATGATTTTCCTCTTCAACTATAATCTACTCCTAACTAGGATTCATTTAACAAAACAATTATACCATTTTATTTTCAGTATTATATAAAATTAAATAAATGGTTTCTCTCCTACTCCCACGTAAACTTTCTAATAAGCTTAATTCTAAATCAACATCCTAATATAGCTGCTACTGCTTATTTCTTAATAAATTTTTTCGTGTATTACTAATTTAAATCTCTCTTTAAATATTTTATGTTTGAAGAATATTTTTAAAAAATTCGCTCACCCTTTTTACTGTCCATTTTTTTGGTAGTATGGTTTTTGGCCAGTTTTGATTAACTTAAATACATTGTAATATTATCTTAAAGTTTTATTAAGGTAAGATTATGCTTTCAAGTAATATTTTATTAAAATATCTTTAAAAAATCAGCATTAAACTATTCTAGATAATTAAAATGGTCAAATTTTACTTAAAAACCCAAAAAAATGTATTTCATTAACATTTAAATTTTATAATATTTAAATAGAATATGGTCGTAGGAATGGTTGGTGCAAATTACCCAATATACGAGTTTCATAACTACGGATCTAGATAATAATGCCCTTAAAATATTGTGGTTTACAAAATTCGATTCGAGCAATGAAATCAAATAAACGACCATGCCAACATGCTCGTTATTTTAATCGGAAAATTAGCGGAATCATTTGCATGATGCGACAAATTTTTAGTAAATTAAACGTCCAGTTGAACAGATTTGTAATTTAAACCTGATTAAAGCAAACTTATTACAACTGTAAATATCCGGCTCTAGAGGCTTTCAATATTTTACGGTGCGTGTCGGCCCGGTCATCAACCAAAAAGTCGGCCCGAAAAGCTTGACAGGCCCGAAAAGATCGGACGACCCAGAAATTAGGAACGACGCCGTAGGTGGAGTGCTTAAGCTTTTGAGCGCGGTATGGACAGTCCAGTCTACAATATATTTTTTCTATACGACCCAAATTACGAGCGTCATACCAAAAATACGAGTGTCAAAAACGACATGTAGAATTTGTGTAAATTGGGTTTTTGTCATCATTTTCAAGTTAAAAATTACCTGACCATAGTGATTGGTCAGTTTCATATCCTAACAAGGATAAATATCAAATTATGTCCCTTCAGTTAACTAATCTAGCTGAGCTAATCTCCATTTATTCAGTTACTTGATTATAAAGGAAAGAGATCTGGATCCAACCATAGAGTTGAGCCGGATTGCGTAGCCCGTGCAGTCCTCTATTTTGCTCACTTTTCCAGACTGACTTAAATAAAAACTGGTGGAAGTTAACCTACGGTTAATGTTATTATCTAAGCCAGAAGAAAGAGTTGCGGAATTAAATTGTTGTTTATTGAATCAGACCAAAATGCTACTAAAGTAGTTAGTTTTTAAACTATTTGTTGGTTTAACTTAAGAGGTAACTGTGCATAACAGTTTAAAAAAATTGAATAACATATTTTCATACATAAAATTCAAGTCAATAACATAACAAACGCTATTTTAAGTACGATGCTTTGGTAGGTATTTCTTGATTAAAGTTAATCGTATACATAAGGAACATTAAATATATGAAAGCAATAGTGAGGTATCTTTAAACAAATATGTTTTGATATTATGGTGTAGGTATAGCGTATATCTTTTTTCGAGGTATGCAGTGGTATATCTTAATTTACGGGCACAATTTTCGTGATAGAAATATCCTAATGTTACTGCTGGATACCTTGAAAAATGATATATGCTATACATGGTGCTACAAATTCGTGTGCGTACAAGGGGATCTCGAGAACGGTAAGAGATGCGAACATGGTTAAATTGAGGCAAAATTACGTATTTTGGGGCTTAATAATTTGGCAAAAAAATTGTAATTATTCCGAATGCTTCCGGAGATATTCGAAAAAAATAGAAATTTCCATTTTTGGTTTTTAATTTTTTGCGCTTTCATTTTTGACTTGGGAAAAAAATTTAAAAAAACTTTTTTATAACCGTTTTTATGTTCTATAAGGTGGCATTATTAGTTTTTATATTCGACGTTTCGTTCTTTACTTACCAATCTCAAGTCAATTTTTTTAAATGCGGACCTGGAATTTTAAATCCAGTTTTAGGGATTTCTAAGCTACAGAAATTTTATACAATGTACAAGTTTTGAAAATCTTAACGTTTTGTCATCTAATAACAGATTTTTCAAATTATCTTTTTCATGTCATCACGGTCCTGAACATTTGAACCAAACTAAAAAACAAAAGATTTCTGATTTGAAAAATTCATCCATTTTTACTCAAAGCAGCCTGATAATTATTGATATTTTGTAAGAAAAGGTACCCAAAGTCTCGGACTCAAATATTTATCTGTCTGTTTATTTTTGTTATATTATGTTTCACCTGAAACTAGCATCATCAGATCTTCTAAACAGTAAACAAAAATTAAATTGTTTTTGAAATAAACATAAGCGCATCACAGTAGCATAACTAGACCACTCCAGTTAAATAAAATACTAATAAAAAATAAGAATTACTTCTCATGCCTTAAAAACCTGCTTACTCCCTAGAGTATTGTGAGGGTACATCCTATTGAAAAAATAAACGGCCTAAACACCATAACTTCATGTAATATAATTTTAATATTAAGTAATTCTAAAAATAATTGCCAGAGCCGTAATAGTAAAGAAATGATAATTTTAAATGCTAGTAATGTGTTATTTGACGACAAAACATTAAAATTTTAAAAACTTTTAAATTGTATTAAATTTCCAAAGCTTAGAAGTCCTTAAAACTGTTTTAAAAATTCCAGGTCCGTATTAAAAAAAAAGATTGAGTTTGATATCTAAAGAACGAAATGAAAATTTTCTTGTCAAGGAAACTAAGATTCTGGTATAGTATACTAGGCCAGAATTTAAAGTATATTATTTGCTCTACAATTTTTTAAAAATAGCTCACACGGCTATTCTCTAAAATATTGGAACATAGATTTCATAACCACTCTGTAGAGACCACAAAGTAATTATTTTTATCCCATTTCCACTCTTCATTTGCTTACTTAAGTATCTAAATTTGCTATAAGTATTAAGCTTTTAATTATAAAATCTAGCTGCTAAAATTCTAAAATTAGTATTCAAGAGATAATGCTAGCAGAACATTTTGGTGCTGGAAGGGAGAAATATTTTGTAGTATGTGGAATTTCAGAACGTGTTCGAGAACGCGGAAAGGGTAAGAAAGGATTTGGGTTTTAGGGTTAACTACTTTGTAAATTAAAGTTGACTTTCTGAGCAACAAATGAACATTCTTACTTAATTACGAAACGAACGGTAAATAGGTCAGGGCAGAAGTTGTCTGGTTTTTCATGTTTTATTGCTTCCAAGTGACATATAAACATCCCGGTCTACATTACAGCACTAGTGCAAATTTGATTCAACTACTTAAAATAATTGGTTATTTAGAGATGAATGCTTTATCTGAATAAGAGTTTTAGAGTTTCTAAAACGAAAATTGGAATGACATTTGTACCACTGCACGTGCCCTTTTACATTAGGTGCCAGTGCGATCAAAATCATCTAAAAGCCTCCGATCAATATTTTTAATGTAAGACGGCCATAAGGAGATTGATGAAGTTTTTCTGTATTACAGTGTGGTCAATTAAGTGTGCAACAAACATTTTTTTTTTTTACGGTTCGCCGACTACGTAGGCCATCTTGAACCGGTCATCGACCACAAATGTGATCTACCGACTGGGGAGTGTGATCCTACGAGATATCCGATCTCATCCGGCCTGTCCGGCGTGAATAGGATGGCTAGGTGTCGATTCATTTTACACTCTTCCCTGAGGCAAGAGCACGCCGTGTTCCCAAGCGGTCACCCGCCCAAGTACTAACCGCGCTCGACATAGCTTAACTTCGGTGATCTGCGGGAACCGGTGCTTAATATGTCGACAGGCCCTTGTCTGGAAACATTTTTATTAATAACACTTAACTAAAATTTAAATAGAGCCAAAAGTTGCTGCATTTCCGGTAACCATATTAGGTGCATTTATATTATCTTGTAGTAAAGTAAGACAATTTAATTACAAGAGGGGTTACAAATAATGATTATTACAGTAATAAGAAGATTATATTGTTAAAATATTAAATAAATAAAAATAGATTAATTGTTTTTACTTTCTCTTATTTTCATCTTATTAGGCGCCACTGATACTTTTGTTTTACTTCTTTGTGTGCAGAGATATATTTTGTACTTTTTATAACTTGATGCTCTACCTCTATTTACGTCGTATTGTTCCATGTTTTGGGCCAAAGATTAAAAATTCATAGTATCATGTCTCTTGGACGGCTTTCAAAAAAATACCGCAAAAAATAAAAAATTCACCCCAAAAATAGCCGCAAACGAACCACATAAATGTTGTTTATGCACAAAATAAAATATGGTCGTGTACCTAGAGTTAATGCAAGAAATACGTGTTTAATATTCATGTCGGTCTCCTTTTTTACTGCATTGGCGGTGTATTATAGGATGTCAGTAAATTATCATTATTCTTATTATTATTTTTTCAGTGTTCTTTTTCACAGCTTTTTGTTGGTATTGCTGGTGTTATTTACAGTACAGAGAAGAAATTCATATTAACCTGTACTGTTTAGAAACCTCCGTACTATATGGCAAGTTTGGAGGATGACGCTTTTTTGAATTTGTTGGTATAAATAACCTGAAAGACTAAGATTTTCTAAGTTGGGCGTGACATTTTTCGTCATAGCTCCTTCCACCATTATTATTGTCGGAGTGATGTCCATTTTTTCTAGCTTTCATATATTTTTGATCTTTATCGCCAAATTCGAGTACTTGGTTCTCCAATTCGGTGTTAGAGAGGTTGTGTGTTAGTGGGCAAGCGATATCGATTATGAAAGCTTTTTCGGTATTCTTTTCGATAAGAAGAATATCCGGACGGTTGTGGTCTACTGTTCTATCCGTTATTATTGACCTGTCATAGTATAAGAGATAATATTCAGGGGATTCAAGGACAGAAGACAATAACTTTCCTTTAAACTGGCTCAAGGAATCCCGATATTACAAATTTTTTATGATTTTTTAAATTCTTCATATAAATACTTTAAATATATTTAATTTTTTATTGATGTTAGAATTTGTTAAAAATTTAAAAATGGATATTTTTCTCGAAGATTTTTTTTTCATTCATAGTAATCAACAGTAATAAAGATTGATTAAACAGCCGAAAAAATATGAGTTTAAAAAGCCATTAGGTTTGGCAAGCATTAATTTAATTTTTTAGGTTTATTATTCAAAAAAAGATTTGGTTTACTTAAAGGCTTAAAGCGAATTTTTAATAAAAAATATTGGTTTTGTCCCCAGGTCATTTTTGTTAAAATTGTTAAAAAAAGGGTTAAAAAGTGTACACAATAAAGATTTTGAAAATATACTCTACTTTTGCAAATTCAATTTTTTAATCGCTGTTTAGGTAAGGCTTTTGAGAAATATTGTATAGGGTGTCCCATAACTTATGGGCCGTAGAGTAACTGGAGATACTAGACATCAAACTAAACCGATTAAGTCATATAAGTTTTTTCGGATTGTTACTCGTTCTAGGGGTACAGGGTGTTGAAAGTAAAAGTTTTTCTCGAAAATAAGCCATAATTTTAAAACGGTTTCATAAATCGAATTAAAAGTTGGCAAAATTATGTTTTTATGAGCAAGAAATAAGAATTTGTAGAAATTTTTAAGTTTGAAACTAGAGGGCGATAGTTGCATACACTGGGCTTCATAATTCTATGATTTTTTTTCTTACCTGTGATATTGGGTGTTTTTCAATTATAGTTTCTTAAAGAAGGGCATTTTCTGAGTCAAAAAGGTGTACTTGATTGATCCTAATATCTTTAACGGTTTTCGAGATATTTCCCTTTAAACATCCCAAAGCATAAAAAAACATAGTACATAATTAAATTAATATTTTAATTATCAAAAAAAAAACTGTGTGACATAATCGGCTTAGTTTGATGTCTAGTATCTCCAGTTACTCTACGGCCCATAAGTTATGGGACACCCTGTATAAAAAAAACATTACCTAAATTGATCCAAATCGTTTTAATGTGAAAGTTCCTCTTTGTTTTCTTGAAATAAAAAAAAACGTTACATCGTTTTTAATATTTATTATGTAACGGGTGACCAAATAAAAATGGACAAGCAAAAAAAAAGATTATTAATCGAAACGGATGAAACTATTTCCCAGAAATTAATTTATATACAGGAAAAACAATACAAAAAGCTTTTCTATTTATAAAATGAGTTAAAAAGCTAAAACTGATTTTTGAAATGCTACTATTTCTGCACGTAGAGATTCTGCAGACAATGGTCGATTTAATCAAAGATAAAAGATCGTATCAAAAGGCTTTTCGGCGATGTAAATGAACATTAAAAAGAATAAAAGTATCTTTTCAAAAATATATGTCATACCAATAATAGTTAACTAGAATGTAGATCAGTTGATGAGGTATAAAAAGGAAAATTTTAAAAGCGTCATCATGGTTATCGCTTAATCACAATTTACAATTCCCTTCTTCGGTAAAATTTTCGCAAACTCATGGACTTCATTTAAATAAAAAAGGTTTTTTTTTTGAAAATACCTTTTATATTTTAAAATATTATACTATGTAGTAATTTTATCCTTGGTACTTTTATTTTTAATAGAATACATCCTGAATTTAAGGTAATAACTAACTATTTCTAGAAAAGATTATATCCGAACTAATTGTGATTCGGATTTAATTCCTTTTAAGGGCTATAAATATCATTGGTATTTAATTACCATAAGTAAGCTTAAAAAGAGTATCCAAATTAAATACTTTTTTAAGAGTGAGGTAATCAATATTTCCTTAGTTTTTCCTTTTATTTAAAAATCGGCCAGATACCAACATTTGAAGCATAATTACCTACAATTTAAAGTTAAACAAGTTTGAGTTTATAAAGTATTAAAAGCAGAAAAAGAAAAATAGACAAATTTCACAACATTTCGTATTTTTGCTTTTTTTAATTCATTAATCAAAATTTCAAAGTTCAAAACTGTATGTAATTGCTACTCAAAGACGGCTATTTGGTCGTTTTTTGAATAAAGCGAAAAGGATAGAAAATATTGATCAAAAAATGAAATGGCGAATGCATCAATAGACTTTACTCTTAAGTGTTTTAATTTATATTTATATGTACAGAGTTTATTTGTATTTTTTCTTATCTCTCATATTCACTTTATCATTGTTTTAACACTTTTCTCGGGTATGATGAGCATTTATTTCCGCGTATTTTTTTGTTGAACTAATTCAACGGCCCTCTCGGTCAATAATTATTGACCATAACTATCAGGACACCCTGTATAATATTAGCATTCCATACTTCTTCACCATAATATTGCCCTATTTTGAAACAATATTATGAAAATATAATCTGTGAGTGAATAACATAGACATTTATAATGCGCCAGTTGGCATTCCCTTTTTATACAAAGGAAGAACAAATAATGTGTTCAACCCCCACTATGCAGTTTAATGCGAATGAGATGGTCAAAACAAGGAGCACTTAACATGGAAGGCCATAGATCGATATTACCCTATAGCACATCAGTAAGTTGGAATTATTAATTGCTAACCCCGTCAAATGTTAGCAATCTATTCCCAGGCTGTTTACTAGGTTAGTTAGCAATAAATCCTATAATATCCCATGAAACGAGCTAATTATGCTTGCTTGCTTAGCTGTGGTAGTTAAAATGATTATTTAAAATTCTATTTTAGTTAATAGAAATTACATTTTTTCTTAAGGGGCAACGGGATTGGTGCAATATATTATGAATATTGATAAAAATTATTATAGGGAGGATTACTACTATTTATACTCAAAATGCCAAAAAATAGAAAATTCAGAAAAATGTAGCCGGAAAATGATAAAAAAATTTATATTAATTTTTAGACAAAAACATCGAATTTAGAAAAAAACCTTTGAATATATAATTTAAAAAAATCAAACTGACAATTTTTTTTTGTATTATGGCTTTTTCACGCCGCCACTGGAGGAGTTCTAAAGAAAAAGTGATAAGACAAGAATGAGGGTTGGTTTGTATTTGAAATGTGAATTAATATAAGTCAGGGACCAGTGGTTACCTGTTCCAAGCTATGAAATAAAAATTAAATCTACCTTATAAAAAAACCCAAGACTGACACAACCATAATAAAAACAATGTTAATAGATCCAATCTTCGATTAAAACTTTTACCGCAATTCCCATTACAACAAACTTTTAAGACAAAGACAATGCAAGTCCAAAACTCTTCTATCATTCTAACTTTTACATCTTTTTAACCCAAAGCACAACTGTTTAACCACAAAGTTCTTATTTAAATAGTGTAAGAAACCTTTAAACCAAACAGAACGACGCCATAAGACTGGAATTACGCAAGGCCACAAGGTAAGGTTTCGGCGTCTTTTGTACTCGTTTAAATCCGGCCCCGACGGAAGATTCAAATGCTTTTCTTTTGACAAATTTGTTGCCTCTACAGCATTTACTGCAAGAAAGTTTTTAACACAAAGAATATTTGTTTTAAATTTGACACCCAAGTAGAAGAAGTAGTAAAACGCATAGATACTTCTTTATATTTTGGCTAGCTAAATTCTAGCTCTATAATTTTAAATACATCAGATTTAAAATTCTTTTAAACTTTGGCATAATTTTTTTTCATTTAAAATGTTCGAGTAAGTAGCCGTATCTGAAACGAATTTAATTTGATGTCTAACTTTAAAAAGTTTCGCAAACAAATATTTTTAAAAAACCAAGTTTTGGTTAAAGCGGTTCCTCAAGCTGGGAAGGAAAAAGTTCTACACCCACATTCGGACGTTTTAAATGAAAATGGAAATTATATTTATTTTCTTTTGTAAAAGAAAAATGCGAAAATATGTAGGTGTTATAAGATAAAAACAACTTATTAGTAGGGATGTGTCGGCATTTAATTACTGTGATTTTACAGTGGTATTTTATAATAATGTTGCAACTGGTGAGCGCCACGACAAACAAGTAATCGATTACTGAGTGGTACGTTTCTTTTTGTTTTGCGGTTGTAACGATCTTATAGATTTACGAGGTGTCATTTAAGAGCGCGATTTTGGAATCAAATTATTTTTTTTTAACCAAAAATATCTGTTTGGAGTACAGCGCCAATAGAGAGAATAATGACCTTTTTTATAAAAAAATAATATATGCTTGGACACCGTTTCTGTACCGGTTCTCAGGAGGACTTATTTTTTCCTTTTTTTCACTCTCCTTGCTTGAACCTCTAACAAGGTGCAGCGGCGACGCCAGAGGGGGGCCAGGATGGGCACCGGCCCACCCTAAAAACATGAGTGCCCACCCTAAAAACATGAGTGCGCACCCTAAAAACATAAGTCCCCACCCTAAAAACATGAGTCCCCACCCAAAATTAAGGTTTTTAATGGAATTTCCGTGGGGGAAGGGGGATTAGACCTTTTTCTTTTTTTAGGCGTTAGTTTGGACAATAGGGGAGTTTTGTTTACCCCGCTTCTGGTGTTATAGAGCGTGGGGAAGAGCAGGCGAACTTTTGTTTTAGATATTTTTGAATTGGGTAGTGCCCATTCTCAAATCATCGGGCCCACTAGTGCCCACCCATCCCAAAAAGCCTGGCGCCGCCACTGACGGGGTGTCTTTCACCTTTAAAATCTTAAACAGAAAAGGGAATGTAGTGATACCTTATTTTAAAGAGAAACCCTTTTTAATGGGATCGTTGGAGAGGCGGTCGAATTTCTTTTAAAATCGATCACTCGACCCCACCTTTTTATTTAAGATTTTGAGGGTCGTAGGGAGTCAAACAGGAGGTGAAAATGTCCCAAAGAGAACTAACGTTTACGTGTCCGAGTCAGGGGTAGCTATTTTTAGATAAATAATGAGTATTATGGCCACCACACTTGGTTTGATTTCAAGAATTCGGCAGAGTCATAAAATATTATACGTTCTATTAAATAAAGAAATATTTTTTTATTCCACTTTTTAGAAACACTTTGTACAATAAATCATTTTGTTGTAATCTATTTGATATCCCCACTATCACAGTTCTTTTTCCGCATTATTTATAACGACAGTAATAAAAACGCACCGTAGGCGTGAACTCTGTAATTTTTTTTATAAATACATTTATAAATAAAAACTTGAGAAAACTCGAAAATTGGAAATTTTTTAATCTACAGAAGAGTTATAGACAAACTTATTGAAACAATGGTGAATATTTTAGATCTCGCCAGTTTCTTGCCACGAAGCGTATAGGATCCGTGCTAGTAGGAATATAAAGAACGACTTAAATTATTTTTCTATTAAATTCAACCATGCATAGGCATAAACGGATTTAAAAAACGAAAACATTTTAATTTAAATTAGTATAAACAAAAGACAAATATAAAGCGATAATTGGTTTTCAACGGAATACTCTTTTGTTTTTTCGAATAGGTCTTATGTTAGGGTTAACGCAAATTTTATAATTAAAGCTTTACGAAAAACTCCGCCTGTGTACTTTTTAACGCTTTATAAAATTTGGATAAAGTATGAACATTTTTTACATTTTTATAATAATTATTGAGTGGTAATGTCATACCCTTTTCAATTAAACCTATCTCAAAATTTTTTTAAAAGACATTTGATAGAAAAAAGCCCCTGTTGAAGACTAATTTTCGAACTTCAAAAACTGTTAAATTATAAAAAAACGTTAAACCAATTTCTACACCTAGAGAAAAATAATCTTATTAAGAATTATATGTTTAATCTAAATAATTTAATGGTATCGGGCAATTATTTGGACTCTTTTCAGCTCTTTCTTAATTTAAACAAAACTAATTTTATTGTTTTCTCACCAACAGAAAAAAAATAGACTAAATTTTAATGAATTACACGTTAATTAGAGCTTGATCAAGAGTATCACTCATAGGGGCGGTTCTATGGGGGGGACTGGGGGGGGGGGGGGGCAGGACCCCCCAACATTTCTGAAAAAACTTTAAAATATCTCGAGAGAAATACAATCAGTTTGGTACATATTTTATACACAGAATAATAATAAATAATAAAGCAATTAGAAAAACGATTTTTTTTTAAATTTTGCCCCTAGTCCAGGTTTCAGGCACCCTCGCATTGAATCATATCCAAAACTTTGCATAGACATATAGGTGTTTATAAGTACGCTACTGTACATCATAACATTTAGGTACAACTATTGTTACTGAACATAATCAAGCTTTTCATAAGGTATAATAATCACTCGAAAAGTTTGCACTCATACAAAAACCTGGGAATCATTGTTGGCTGCCATCTTAAGTGGAACAAAGACATTGATAAACTTATAACGAGCTTAAAGAAAATTTTTGAATGTGAAACTATTAGTATGTATTTATAAATTACTTGTCTAGTCTTTATTTAGATAAGGAATACTGGTATGGGGTAAAATGTACAAGAATACGTTACAGACTATACAAATTTTAAATGCGATGCCAGCAAACATTCGCCAAATAAAAAAAAAAGAAAATTCACTAATGATTGTGCTCGGCTTATTTTTTGTAATTACGAAATTGTATGTAATGAATTGTTTTAGCTTAGCATATCAATATTACATCAAATTTATTTTACATTCCTACTTAAAATTTTAACGCCTTAGTGATATATTGGTAATTTTAATTGTGAGGAGGCTATACGTTGTTGCTTTTTGTACTATTATTATGTTTTTGTGTATTTAAGTACATTCATAACAGGTGTTTTTTTTGTTACATTTAGCAGATGTTTTATTAAAAAATGTAATTAAAATAATTAAATTAAAAGAATTATATAATTTGATTAAAATTTAAAGTAACAAATAGTCTGCCATGGCGCCATTAGGAGAGGGCAGGGAGGCAGGGGGAGTTGTTGCCCCACCCCTCCCCGTGCTTTTAAAAAATGTATTGTTCTTCTGGTTTGTTTACTCTTGTGCAAATTAATGTTTTCGTATTTCTCTGTCCCCCTCATCCGGAGACACATTGAAGAAAACGTGCACCAATCCTCTTAAATAAAAAAATAAAATGCTTTAATGCAGGCAATTCTATTCCCAAGTGACGTTAAGTTCTAACCGTTTATGTACTTACTTGAAGTGACTCCCGAGACAATTAAAGATTTAAAGGCACTGCTGAATAGTTCCTATTGCTTTGATCGATTATACAGAGCGAGTTTTAGCAAAACTGGGTCATTTAACACTAAGCCCATATAATCATGTTCGGTACACTTAACTATAAAACTTTGCAATGCACTTTGTCAAAGAAAGCAACAACAGTTAAGAGTAACTTCTAAAAAAACGAGTCGCCGGCGCGGCTTCAAGATAAAAGGTTACAAAAAATCGGATTCATATTTTGAAAAAAATGATAAAAGGTTCGGATTAACTTTATTTAAAAAAAAAAATTCTAACCTCTTATTTTTTTTGGATTGGATTGATACAGTGTGTCCACGGATTGACTATCGAAGAGGAAACACTTTTTTATTTGTGGGTTTATGAAAAAAAGTTATTTTTCATAAAAACTCCTGCTTATTCTCAAACGACCAAAAAGCATATTATTTTTTTAAATTTATATACCGGGTGTTCAGAATTTAGAAAAATATAAAAAAAAGCTAAGAACAGAGTACCCTTATATGTAAAGATAGGATAAAAAGTAATTAGTAAAAGTTGTTGTGGTTGAAAACCTTCGTCTCATTACCAAGTTTTTACTTATTAGCTAAATGTACAGAGACCGACAAAAAGTTCTAACTCATAAAATATGATTTGCTTTAAATTAACGCATTTTGCAAATTAGTTAGTATTTAGAAGGTATTTATTTGTAAAAGCTTTATACTCGTAGTATACGCTTCAATGACAATCGGGGGACATTTTTTTTATTTTAAAACTTATCGATTTTTTAATAATATGGGGAGTTACTTACCGTTTTCGACAATTTCTCGTATAAAGATAAAGATTTGACAGAATAATACCTTCTAAAGACTAACTAATTTGCAGAATGCGTTAACTTAGAGCAAATCATATTTTATGAATTGGAACTTTTTGCCGGCCTCTGTACATTTAGCTATTAAATCACAACTTGGTAATGAGATGTAGGTTTTCAACCACAACAACTTTTACTAATTATTTTTTATCCTATCTTTACACATAAGGGTACTTTGTTCTTTGCTTTTTTTATATTTTTCTAAATTCTTAACACCCGGTATATAAATTTAAAAAAATAATATGCTTTTTGGTCGTTTGAGAACAAGCAGGAGTTTTTATGAAAAATAACTTTTTTTCATTAACCCACAAATAAAAAAGTTTTTCCTATTCGATAGTCAATCCGTGGACACACTGTATAATTCAGGACTGTCAATCCAACTGATAGTAAAAGGTCTACTTATAAAAGCATTCAAATATAATTTATATATAGTTATTGTTTTGTTTTCAACCTAATAATATTTTGAATCCACATTTTTTTGAGAAAATGTCAAGAAAAATAATATTATACTATATCTAGTATCACTATTTTTTAACAAAGTTCACGTTAATGGATTCTATTAAGGTGTAAAAAACCAACTGAGATAATTAAACAATTTTCGTGTTCTAAGTATTTAATCAACTTTTAGTCGAGCTAAATAAATTTGAATAAATGTTAGGGCGGAATAATGTTTTTAGATGAAGGGGACCGTAACTTTAAATTTAAATTATTCCTAATAAAAAAAATTACATTGTTTTACTGTTAAGTCATGTAGTCCATCTCTTATTATAATTAAATAAAGACCTTATTTAGTTTCTTTTTTGTTCTAAATTTCTTTATAGCCAAGTAACCAAGTAATGTGAAACTAAAATCAATGACAGTAGTCAGATCATTATAACTTGAAAAATATGACAAAGAACGCAATTCGCATTAACAAACGTGAGCAAAGAATATTATAATTAATTATAATAAATAAATAATATAAACAAAAGAAGCTTAGCGGCAAGCGGACAGAGTAGTGCGTCTATCTTTTGCATTAAAGTACACAGGGACTCCAAAGGTAATGGAATCCGTGGGGCACAGGTAGACAATGACAGGCTGTTTCGTTCTTGCTAGAACTCATCAGAAAGTCATAACCCGTAAGCGACCCCCAGTATAGCGAGCCTGTTCTTTCAAGGTGTTTTTAAGAAATAAAAACGCGATGAAAACCCAGTAACGCCATCATAAGGAATCAACTCAATGCAAAAGATATAGCCATCTAACGTGAAAACGTAGAAATATAAATAAATCTAAATAAATCAAGAACGGAACGGCCACTTCACCAGTATAGGAAACATTTTTTCGCTTCTCCATACATCTCCAAGCTTTGTGGATTCAGATCTAGATCGCGCTGCAGTCGCCCACTGGTTTGCAGCACTATTCCGTAATGCCGTGTGTAAGTATAAATAAAATAGTAGAATTTAGTGTCCGGTAAAATATATAAACAAAAGAAGCTTAGCGGCAAGCGGACAGAGTAGTGCGTCTATCTTTTGCATTAAAGTACACAGGGACTCCAAAGGTAATGAAATCCCTGGGGCACAGGTAGACAATGACAGGCTGTTTTGTTCTTGTTAGAACTCATCAAAAAGTCATAACCCGTAAGCGACCCCCAGTATAGCGAGCCTGTTCTTTCAAGGTGTTTTTAAGAAATAAAAACGCGATGAAAACCCAGTAACGCCATCATAAGGAATCAACTCAATGCAAAAGATATAGCCATCTAACGTGAAAACGTAGAAATATAAATAAATCAAGTACGGAACGGCCACTTCACCAGTATAGGAAACATTTTTTCGCTTCTCCATACATCTCCAAGCTTTGTGGATTCAGATCTAGATCGCGCTGCAGTCGCCCACTGGTTTGCAGCACTATTCCGTAATGCCGTGTGTAAGTATAAATAAAATAGTAGAATTTAGTGTCCGTTAAAATATATAAACTAAAGAAGCTTAGCGGCAAGCGGACAGAGTAGTGCGTCTATCTTTTGCATTAAAGTACACAGGGACTCCAAAGGTAATGAAATCCCTGGGGCACAGGTAGACAATGACAGGCTGTTTTGTTCTTGTTAGAACTCATCAGAAAGTCATAACCCGTAAGCGACCCCCAGTATAGCGAGCCTGTTCTTTCAAGGTGTTTTTAAGAAATAAAAACGCGATGAAAACCCAGTAACGCCATCATAAGGAATCAACTCAATGCAAAAGATATAGCCATCTAACGTGAAAACGTAGAAATATAAATAAATCAAGTACGGAACGGCCACTTCACCAGTATAGGAAACATTTTTTCGCTTCTCCATACATCTCCAAGCTTTGTGGATTCAGATCTAGATCGCGCTTTAGTCGCCCACTGGTTTGCAGCACTATTCCGTAATGCCGTGTGTAAGTATAAATAAAATAGTAGAATTTAGTGTCCGTTAAAATATATAAACAAAAGAAGCTTGCGGCAAGCGGACAGAGTAGTGCGTCTATCTTTTGCATTAAAGTACACAGGGACTCCAAAGGTAATGAAATCCCTGGGGCACAGGTAGACAATGACAGGCTGTTTCGTTCTTGTTAGAACTCATCAGAAAGTCATAACCCATAAGCGACTTATGATGGCGTTACTGGGTTTTCATCGCATTTTTATTTCTTAAAAACACCTTGAAAGAACAGGCTCGCTATACTGGGGGTCGCTTACGGGTTATGACTTTCTGATGAGTTCTAACAAGAACGAAACAGCCTGTCATTGTCTACCTGTGCCCCAGGGATTTCATTACCTTTGGAGTCCCTGTGTACTTTAATGCAAAAGATAGACGCACTTCTCTGTCCGCTTGCCGCTAAGCTTCTTTTGTTTATATATTTTAACGGACACTAAATTCTACTATTCTATTTTATAAATAAATAATAATTATTTTTTTATTTGAATCACAACATTTCTTCCAGATTTTATGCATACAATTTTTCCTAATACATCGACGAAATTGTGCCTGAATTAAAGATATGCTTATTATACATTTTTACTGAACTAAAGATTTAAGCACACATTTTCACTTTCTTATTCCAAAAATTTCCAGTTTTCCATTTATTACAGGACAATTACTTCAAGATTTAAAGCATAAAATTCATATACTGAATGCTTTAATAAAATGAAAGATTGTACTTGCTTTCTTATTGTGGAATTAGTAATTAAAGTGGAAAATTCAAATTTTTTTCCAGTAAAAATGAATACTTATTTAAAATCTCTGCAACTCATCCGTAAAAATGTAGAGCAAAAGCTGATGAAAACTAAATTTTCGTTCCGGTGAAGACTATTCATAAAAACAAATAGAGCATTTATTTTGAGAATGCCAGTCAGTAAGAGATTTTAAGTCAAATTTTCGTCTATAAACCAAAGAGGGTTCTTAAATTTTAAATTGAAAAAAGTAATTTTATTAGGAAAATGTAATACAAATGTTTTAGCCATAAAATAATACAAGACTAACTAAATACTGTAGTACTTTAGTTTTAATTGCAATTACGTATTCTGATTGACGTTACTTCATAACACGATATTTAATTATAAAGTGCAAATAACAGTTTTACCGGTATCACATAGAATCAGGCGAACGAAGAATATAAACTCTGCATTGGTATAGTTTAATTTTGTCCATCATTCATTTATTCATTCATTCATTCAAACGTATATATACCTCATAAAAAGATATTATTTCTTCTTCCAAATAATTGTCTGTTTTCTTCGCCTAACTGATGAGACCTGTAAGGTCGAAAGAATCCATAATGCACCCTAAATATCGTTGGGTTAAGGTGAAACCCGAAACCCAGTTTACTGCTTCAAATTCAATTTGACAAGAGCAAAAGAACTTTTGAAATTTCGCAAATCTCCACGAATTTGTGGCGCGTTTTCCAAAGCAATAGTCTTGGAATTCAAAGAAGCAAAAGTATTCTGTGGTTCGAAAACCCGTTAAGTTTGAATACTTGTTTCGACTTCGGTTCGTCTTTTTCAGTCAAGGAAATACCTTGAGACAAGTTGGATTTTTTCTGTTCTAGAAATGAATGCATAGCACTAAGACTTTTGCTTTTAAACAAAAGGAAAAAGCGTCACAAATTCGTGAATATTTGCGAAATTCCAAAAGTTCTTTTGCGATTGTCAAATTGAGTTCGAAGCAGTAAACTGGGATTCGGGTTTCACCTTAACCCAACGATATTTAGGGTGCATTATCCAAGCTTTCCACCTTCCAGGTCTCATCAGTTAGGCTAAGAAGTCTAAGAGGTAATTTGATTGTATTTTAATCTAGTTGGTTCAAGAAGTAGTTCTCAAACGCAAAGAACAAAGTTTATTCAATTTACCAAAGAAACAAAAGCTGTGCCAGTGATCGGTATTCTACGGAGTTCTACAATTTTGAGTTGAATTTTGTGCTATGCACTTTTGACTTTTGTCATTGCTCAAAACATATTGTCTGTTTCCTTTATAACCAAGTGACTGAATAAAAGGGCTATACCAGCTAACTACACGCATATAATTTCATATGTATTCAGGTTTGGATATGAAACTGACCAATTATAGTGGTCAGATCATTATTACTTGAGAAAGATAACAAGGGGATTAAATTACATTAATATATTTCATGTAATTAAAGAAATAGTATTTACCCATGGAAATATAGATTATATATAGGGAGAAAAATAATTCCTAATTACATAGCGTAAAAATACAGTAAATATTGTGAAATTTTACCATCACTTGTTACAGTGTATTTTAAAAAGATGCGATTCTGGCAAATTAGGTTTGAATGACAACATTTACAGTAGATCCTATGCATACACCAATTTTTATCCATTTTTCCTTAGGCGTGCACGAAATGGTGCCAAAACTGAATATATTGATGACTTAAAATATATTTTAACTACTATTAATCTTGGCTAACTTTATACAAGTTCCTATAAAAATTATGAATAAACACAAAATTATTTTTTTTATATAAATTAACTGATTTTCTTTTAAGTATAAATATGGATGCATTAATGCCACCCCTGACTGCACTTAATATTTTTGTTTCTTCCTGAGGTAACTTTATGTTAAGTCATGAAAATTCTTGTATCTTATTGGCAATTTTGAAGTAACTTTACCCCAAATGTTGTCATAAAATGTTTACTTACTATTTTAAGTTCATGTCGTAATGACTGAAATAAAATCAACGCTATTTTATTTAGTACCTACCACTACTCAGTATTTCTTGCATTATTTTATACATGGTAGTGTACGATGGATCATCTAAAGGTTTGGTTTGTAGTAATTTTATTATTATTTTTTTTATTTCCGCATAGACACCTGTCTTGTTTTACACAGCGTGTCAGTGGGGGGGGGGGGGGGGGGCTAGGGAAAACGACGAACCGGCGCCGCAGGCATATCGCCGGAGACGAATTTTTTTAGCTACCACGCCCAAAAAACCTTTTTTTTGGACAATAAACAATTTTTAAAAAATTTCAAAATAAAAAAATACATACAGGGTGTTTTTTAATTGAAAGCCGATACTTAAGGTTGTGAATTCTTGGGTGATTTTAAGAAGAAAAGTTAATATTAACATATGTCCTAAAGCTTATTCATTTTTTTCAACAAAATATCGAAAGCAGTCTCAATGAACCGAAGAAAAAAATTGTTTTTTTGTTTTTTTTTTATTCAAAAAGGGTGCATCACACGGAAGTAAGTCTACCGACCAAATTTGCTCCAAAATAAATGAGGATTTTAAATATAAGTTTGGTTTTTAAAAAAATCAGTAGCATACTATTTTTTTCTTTAAAAATATTTAGTTCAAACCCCGTACGGACGTCAGTGGTAAAAATAAAAAATCCTTTTAAGTCAAAAAATGCTCCTTAATGATTAAGAGGTGTGTACAAAATTTCATAAAAATATCTAAGAGTGATATAATAATTATGATATGATGATACTTCTTTTTTAGCTGTGTATAGAAGGCATTAAAATAAACAACTTTTTCAAATACCTTTTTTCAAAAAACTCAAAAATAGGCGAGATAGAGAAGTAAAAAATCTAAGTACGGGCCTGTTTATTAAAACATAGCCCGCTATAGTTTCTGTTGTTTTTCTTATGTCTTATTAGTCATTTAATTTACGGGTGGTGTTGAGCAATCCGCTGCAGTGTGTTTTTCTTAAGCAAGTTAATTTTAAATTGGTGGTACGTGAAATTGGTAAAATTTATAAACAATGGATTAATAGATATGGTGCTAATTTACTGTAAGTGTCGTAGAAGTGCGAATGTTTCTTCGAGATTATACGCAGAACGCTTTCCCTTGCGGGCTCATCCTACACCCAGAAGTTTGCTTAATGTTATTCAACGGGCAAGTTAGGTAGAACCGTATTTGATCCATAGCGTAATAAATGAATGTAAGTACTTTATTTTTGAGTTTTTTGAAAAAAGGTATTTGAAAATGTTGTTTATTTTAATGCCTTCTATACACAGCTAATAAAGAAGTATCAACTTAGGAATGACCCTGTATATTCTAATAAATAATTTTTATACAGTTGGCTTGGTTACACGTTCGGCACATAGTAGGGGTAGGTTGTTATAGTATCAGCTAGGGTTACATTGTAGAATATACAAAATATACACTTCAAACAAAAATTAAATACAAGCAAAAGAAGACAAAAGGAATGCCAAAAAAGTTAACCAAGAGATTTAAAAAAATGGTTTTCAAATAAGTATTACAGCAAACCAAAAGAAAAATAATTTAAAAAGACTATAGGAAACTGTTGCACGAGCATTAGAAGATGATTCAGGTAATGATGATGAAGATATTTTGTTTAATTGCACTTAAAACTTATTTCAAATTCAAGATTGGGCTCATAAAAAATATATGACTCAGATGATGATGAAAAAAATGTAACAACTAAAGTGCAGTTAGTGTTACAATAATTGACATTGAATGTTTTACTAAATATACATAAAAATTGTTTGTAACAACCAACCGCGGTCTCCCTATAGCAACACTTAAACCAGCTCAAGAAGAAAACATCTTAACTTTATGAAAAATACTTCGCGTTAAAATATTCCCCTTTAAATTTTAAGTTTTCGAATTCGAACTTTCTTTAAGTAGTAGAATTATATCTTTTAGATAAGGTCAAAGAGTAGGAAGAGAAACACTATTTTCAAATTATCTTTACTTCGACAGGTTTCTACTGTTTTTAATAAGTTATTAGAATAGGATTTTTCCGAAGAACTCTTATAAAATGTATTCCTAAGAAACTTTTAAAGAGATTTAAACCATTGGTTAGTCGATTTAAATTTTTAATAACATTCCTTCTTGAAGAAGACTTTTCAACTCCGGCAGTTTCTAGTTCAAATTGTCAGAATGTTAAATAATTGATTTGTAATATTGGGAATTTACTTAGCAATTAAAGTTAAGTTTTGGGATTGGCACGTTCACATAATGGTTGTTTGTATGACAAGAATGGATATGATGTTCATGTCACATGAGGACGTAGTTGTACAGTATATGTTTTCTACGATCCAACAAAGCTCATACTAAAAATTTAAAAAAGGTATTTGAATTAAATACGAAGGTACACTGTAAAAAATGGTGGTAATATTTCACAATATATACAACCCAAGAACGTTCTTACCATAGGCAATGGTATAAAAACTTTTGTTTAGTATGGTATGAACACCTACCCTGTACTGACGAGAACTACAGAGTTCGAAACCGGTCTGCAGGTGGTGACATGCTACAAATAGTAAAGTTTGAAATTTATTTTTCATGCATTTCTTATAGGTTAGTTAATTTAGCATCCTACATTTACCTTAAAAAAGTGTACTTTTACAAAGAACTTGTGTACTATTACTATATAAATACCTTCAAAAATTACATTAAATCTACGGAAATTTCTTACACAACTAATAATGTAATATTTTTACAGTATATATTGTGGTAATAAATTGTTAGCGATAAATAGTGTAGTTATTTTAACAGTGTAACTATAAAATAATATTGAATAATAGAACGCAATTTTTAAGCTTTGTACTCTTTGACGATAATTTAAAATAAACAAACCGAAACGTCAAATTTATAAAAACTGTTCTTTGATTAATTACTTGTACCTGAAAAATCTAAATAAATCAAAACCTTTAAATATCTTTGATGTCACCATCAGGTAAATGTTATTTTACTTAAAAAGTATAACCATGCATTATATGACGTTCATTTATTTGTTTGTCATTTGTTTTGAAATGTTTAAACATTTATTTATTATATTTGCCAATTTGTAATATAAAAGTTATAATATTTCCAAATATTAACAATGGTTTCCAGCAAAACATACATTGCCTACTAACAATAATTATGAAAAAAAAGTAGGAAGTATCAATATTGGGTACTTTCAGTTAATTCTAGTTGCTTTTAAAATAAATGCTTTATTTTTCTGGTTAGGATAATACAAATATCGAAGTTTACTTGTTTATATAAACACTAATGATTACGAAATATGTTACAATTTATTTCTAGAAAGGTAAAATAAATACATGGATCCATTAAGGTCAAATCTGGTGATCTTACAGGCCAGTTTCTTAAAACATACGTAAGCAGTATCCGCAACGATTTAATAAAACATTTAACAACAAATTTACTTGATAATTGTCTCTTCCAGATGAAATATCTTTAAAAGTGAATGATTAGGTTTTATTAATTTCTCGGTACTTCTGTAAACAAGATCATAGTACACTAAATAAGTGTACTATTTAGCCGTATGTATCTCAAAAATATAAATTCTAATAGAATTTAACAATAGTTTCATTTAAATATAATAATATCAAGGTACCTGTCATCGGTTCACATTTATATGGCGTCGCGACGCATACGCAATCACTCTAGGTTATAGAGACCGACTACATCTATCAAAACCTTTTAACTAAAAATAATTATCCCAGTTCGTTTTAAAGTTATAAGCATGGCAAGTTTTAAGTAAGTGAAATATGTATATTAACGTATAACCAAAAATAATTTCAAGATGCGAACCTACAGAAATGTGATCCAGGAAAAGGGATGAGCACTGACCGAATATTTTAGAGATTATTTTTTGGAAAATATAAATTTAATTAAAATTATTACGTTTTACATGAATTTAGTATCTTTATGATTCTAATAAAAATAAGTCGCGTTCATTACAACACCGTACTTTAAACACCTTTAAGATTATTTATACTTATTATACAGGGTGTCTCTGAAAGGTGCGGAAAAAAAGCTACCACAAGTTCCTGACGCGTAAATATGACGATCTAACCCAACTTACCTTAGTCCAAAAGTGGATGTTTTTGGAGATAGAGAATGTCAAAAGTTCAATTTTGTTTTCATTTTTTATAAATAATTTTTTTAATAATTGGTGTATTGTCACAATATTCAGCTTGGGGGGTTTTGCGGGGTGAGAAATTAGAATCTGCTCTTCTTTTTATTGTAAAGTTTAGAGGGCGCTAAGCTTCTTTTCTTTATATATTTTAACGGACACTAAATTCCACTATTTTATTTATACTTACATACGGCATTTACGGAATAGTGCTGCAAACCAGTGGGCGACTGCAGCGCGATCTAGATCTGAATCCACAAAGCGTGGAGATGTATGGAGAAGCGAAAAAATGTTTCCTATACTGGTGAAGTGGCCGTTCCGTGCTTGATTTATTTAGATTTATTTATATTTCTACGTTTTCACGTTAGATGGCTATCTTTTGCATTAAGTTTATTCCTTCTAATGGCGTTACTGGGTTTTCATCGCGTTTTTATTTCTTAAAAACGCCTTGAAAGAACAGGCTCGCTGTACTGGGGGTCGCTTACGGGTTATGACTTTCTGATGAGTTCTAACAAGAACGAAACAGCCTGTCATTGTCTACCTGTGCCCCAGGGATTCCATTACCTTTGGCGTCCCTGTATACTTTAATGCAAAAGATAGACGCACTACTCTGTCCGCTTGCCGCTAAGCTTCTTTTCTTTATTGTTTTAATATTTTTAATAAAAATAATAATATTGTAATTTTTAGTATCAAGACTTATCTTTTGGAAGGTATAGACACCTATCCTGTACGGATGAGAACGAAAGAGTTCGAAACCGGTCTGCAGGCAGTTGCATCCTACCAATAGTAAAATCTTTACTTATTGGTGGTGCAATCTGATTTGTATTTTGATTGCAGTGTTGACAAACTATGACCTTATATTATTTTTTATGCATTTTCCTAACAAATTAGTTCTCGCAACAAACATACTCTTTAACCTAACAAGCAGTTAGTTTGCTAATGATAAAAGTGACTAGTAACCAATGCTGCAATCGGTCTAGCACTAAAACATAGTCTCCGCTACTAAGTTTTCTATTGACTTAAACTTTTCTTCTGTTTCTGGTATCGTATACTAGGTCAGTTTTAAGAGTGCACAATAATTAAAGTCTTATTAAACCTTCATTTACTCTTAAAACAACACTAAACAAACGTTGGACAACATTTTTAACACCAATTCTAACCACAACTTTTCAAGCATTGGTTTCTTTTATTCATGTTTCTATAATAAACAATATTTTTATTATATTATGTAGTAAAAAAAGAATTTATTTAATGGGTTTGAAAAAGAGAAGCCTCAAAAAAGCCCTTAAGAGATCTAGTAGGTAGGTATCATTTTTATAAGCACGGATTTCCATAACTCAAATCAATTCTGTGTAATCACTGTAATCAGCTTTATTTTTTGCGTTTCTTTATTAATTTGTAAGATATACCTAACCAATGTTGGCAGCGTATTTTTATTAAATTTTTTTATATTTTATCATTTAAATAAAAAAAAAAATTTTTTTAGATCTATGATAGTGACAGACATTTTTTAGAAATGACCCTGAAATTTTAAAAAATCGCGATATCTATATATTGTGAGAAAAAATTTGTAAAAAAAACTGTTACAATTTCCCAACGTAGACGAAACAAATAAAATTTGCATCACATATTTTGTAATTTATATCTATTTATAATTATTTTATATTCTTATAGTGATTTATAGCTGTCTCTGGTAGTTTTGATGGAAACTTTATGAATAAATCCTAGTCTCCTATAATTAATTTTGAAAACGATGTATTGTATAAACCCTATTAATAATTAATGATTATACAAAATATTGCCTTAATAGAATACTTTGTATAAATTAATTAAAATGGGCAAAGAAAATTTCCTCTTAGATCAGCTCTATCAAAAGCAGGTTTTTCATTTTATAAACTGTCAGTATTTTATCTGAAATATTAAATTCTTTGATAACGCTCTCTCAGGTTTTAGAAAAATAAAAAGAGAACTATCCTTGGGTTAGGAAAATATTTTCCACAAGAAGTTGTGCTGGAGAAAAAACTATGGAATTTAGAAACAATCTTTCAAATTTATATAATAATTATAAGGGTTTATTTTTAAATTTTATAAACATTTTAGAATCTATTTTTAGCATTTTTTATCACAAAACTTTACCACTCAAGACCAATCTCGCGATTTTATTTTACGCCCAAAAACCTGCCCCTGCACGCATTGTATTGTAAAAAAGTTGGCGGCAGCCTGAATATGCTGCTGGGAGATGCGCTGAGTTGCTTAACTGAACGTTTCAGGAGTCGCATCTCTTACTTTACGTTTTTACTTTGTCGATTGCTGCGGAACAATTGCGGATCTCAGCGTGATTTGAGCCATGCGAGGGTGTTGATTTTACGCGATCAAAAATCGGTACTTCTGGAGCGCATAATAACAAATGTCTCGGGATCAACGATGAGCTCCCCCCGAAAGTAGCCGAATGAACGAACGTTTTTTCTAATGTATCCGCGTATTAAGTTTTTTCTTTAATTTGACTGGTGCATTGGTTAGAATTATTTTGTGATTAGAATAATGTTAATATCAGTCTATCATTTTTGGAAACAAATGTATTCTACAGGCTCCTGCACCTCACACCCCTCGTGCGGGAGGGTGCTCACTTATTAATTATATATAAGCAAACTTTACCTGTATCCCAGCCTAGGGGGCATTTTAGGAAAATATTTTTATACAGGGTGTTCAAAAAAAGTGTGACGTCTTAAGGATCTATTTTTTTAGATTACATGCTATATATATTCTTACTTATTTGGATGCCTCTTATAGTTGCCTTCATACCCCTAGAATTTGAATGAAATCGGTTCAGTATTATAGGTGAAAAAAAAATTCTAAGAATAATCAGTTTTGCATCACTGGTTTTAAAAATTAATAAAAACTAATAATGATTATGCCTAGATAATAGAATTAGAACGGTACTTAGTATTATTTTTCTTATTTCAAATTAGAACCTCTGTATATTATTATGTATCTATCTATTATTAATTTTATACCATTCAGTGTTTGTAAAAAATTGTCATTTAGCTTCACTATTTTGTCAAGAAATATATTACATTTTTTTTTAAATTAATTATATTAAACCATTCAGTATTTTTTGTAAAATAATTAAAGTTCACCACTGTACCCACGGAGTTGCTAAATTATTATAATGTGCCCAGATATATAGCTAAAAACTAACACCGACGAATTCTAAGATAATTAAGATTTTTACAAATTACATAAAAAGCCGGAAATATTCATAAATATAAAGTAATTTTATATAATTTATTTAATACCTAATATCATTTTAAAACGACATGTAAACTTATAAATACACCTACATCTTATTATTGTTTTCGGACGACATGTAAACGCACAAAATCAGCATCGGAGTTCGGCTTCTTTCGGGGGGAGCTCATCGTTGATCCCGAGACTCTTGTCATAATACGTATATAATGGAGTGCGGATAATCATCAGATAACGAAGGTTGTAAGAGAGTTGCAGGCAGTGTTGCCATTCCTCCGGATTTATCGGTAGATCTATGAATTTAGTTATCGTTTCCCAAAGAACTAAACAGTAAACATTTTAAATAACGCGTTTTTTTTCGGCAGGTAGCAAGGGGCGCCCGTCCAAACGGTCCCTAAGAAGGAGCCGCTAGTGATTATATCCTAGAAGATAAAACAAAAACAGCCTAATATAACAAAATAATACCACTTAAATGTAGCTAACCTGTAAGGCATGGAAAGTTCTGTAATTCGTGAATTAAGGAAAGATACTTGGTTCTCAATTTGAATTTCGTATATAAGGAACTGCTTAAAAGAATACATTTACAATAATGGATGCAATAAGCCTGCAACGAATAAATAGAATAAGAAAATAAGCAAACTATTTGTATAAAGTTTCTAAAGTTAAAGTCATTTGAATAACGAAATGCAATTTTGTATTCCTTGAAGGAAAAATATCGTCATTCTGGTAAGTAATGCGTTTTCAATTAGCAAAAATGGACAAAATGTATTTGAAATTATAATCAATTTAGCCCGTTTCCCATAAGTATATCGGTGTTAAGTTAAACCTATAGTTCCTTATTTAATATTGTAGCACTAGTGATCCCTGTAGTGTCTGTTTGAAGGTTGGAGACAGTGATATTTCTTGAACGATAGAAGAGTTTTGGACTTGCATTGTCTTTATTTCAATACTGTATTCACCTGAAGACGACTGGAGATACTTATCAGTTGAAACGTTGTGATGTAAAACAAATAAAGACAATGCAAGTCCCAAACTCTTCTATCGTTCTAGTATTCCTTGTGTTTCTGCAATGACATACCGTGTA
This sequence comes from Polydrusus cervinus, assembly GCA_935413205.1. Lineage (NCBI taxonomy): Eukaryota > Metazoa > Arthropoda > Insecta > Coleoptera > Curculionidae > Polydrusus > Polydrusus cervinus. The sequence continues at coordinate 10,714,497 of OW284520.1, read as the reverse complement.
TTCAATATAAAGTCGGTACTATTGCTAACTTTCTTATTATAAAAGATAAGACGTCGGTTAACTTAGTAAAGATGAGTCATAGTTTCATTTGCTAATGATTATGATGATGTCATAAAAAGAATTGAATATCATGATTACGTGATACTAACAAAAAAATTTAAATGAAAAGTGCAGTTTGATAGAAGAGTGAAATTCTTGGCAAAATTTGTTTTTGACATATCGCTAAACTCAATAATAACAAAGATATTTACAGTTAAACGCATTTTCATTGAAAATCGCGATATTTTTTTTTGTTTTATACGTTTCAATGGTTATTTTGACATCACCATTATCATTAGCACATAAAACTACAACACTTTATTAATTGAATTGACATCGTATCTCTTATAATAAGCAAGTTGGCAATGGTGCCGATCATTTTGAACACACGGTAGATTGTCCCTTAATGATGTGCTAACATTTTAAGATGTGATTTCTCAGATTACCTTATGAAGAAAAGTTCTTATAAACATAACTATGTTTGCAGTGGCTTACGTTTTTTCCTACAGGGTGTTGAATTATATTTTTAAAGCATTATTTTGTACTTATCTCCGAAAGTACTTGAGATATACCTAATTTTAAATTTTGATATGTATTAAAGAAATATAAAACCACATATTTTAGTTAAAGTTACATGAGAAACAGATTAGGGATGCGTCTGAGCTAAAGTAAATGTTATGTCGTAATTTCAGCGGAGGGCAAAAAATTGATTTATTTTACATGCAGTGATTAACTCCTAAAAGTATCATTATATATACAACAAGCATTTAGGGTCTTTATGCACGGATGTGCCACGAGACTCATACATCCTGCTTACCTGAAGCTTCCTATATTAAACTGCGATTTAGTTTACATATGTTACCTGAAACAAATAAAAAAATTATTAAATTATTGTAGCGTATGATCTTTACAACTTTTATAGTTTCGAATTTTTATCTAATTCTTAAAATAACCTTTACTTTATTGTTGACTCACTCTGTACAATGTATTATTAATTTGTGCAACATAAACCTGGTAGTTTAAGTTTCCATACAGAAATAAAACCATGGGTAAAAAAAATTAATACTTCTAAAAAAGAAACGTTTCCCCCTGGAAATCCTAGTGCTGAACCTTATCCCTTGACTTTGGGTGGGCACCCATCCTCTTTGGGTGTGACAGTGCCCACCCTGGCCCCTCTCTGGCGCCGAAACTGAGAACCACCCCAGTAAAATAAACCAATAAAACCAAATGCTTGTAAAATACGAGAAAATAAAGTCAATTTTTCTATTTTCATTCTTTTAAAAGCACATGCAATAGAAAAAGCTAAAAGCTAAAATTTAAACCTCTTAAAATATAGTTACTTTTTCCACGTAGCACGTTAAATCTGAAAGCATATGTAGGGGATTAGCATTAAAAGTATTAAAGGAGATTAAGTTTAATTTAATTCTTGGGAATTTAATGCTATTTCCAGATTTTTACGGCCAATTTAAGAGTTAAACGATTCATTGGAATGCATTCTTTAGTTCAAACTAAACATCCCACTAAGAAAATGCAATGAGAAATTAAACTTATTTTTTTTTAAATAAAATAAAGATTTTCCTTAAAATTCGTCATATCCATCCCTAGACATGGTTCGCCATATCATGGCTCATCAGTAGGATCCGACAAAAGAAAGGAGTAACTCAAAACTGCTGATACAGTATTTGGTAATGCGCATCAGCAAGATGTTGCACGAGTTAGTTTTCTTTATTATAGGCTTTAGTCTTTTGTTATATACAGGATCCTGCACCTCACCTCCCGTCTTCTATAGCTCACTTATTAATTAAGTAAGGATTTTGATATTTTGCACACTTTACCTGTATCCTAGGAGGCATTTCAGGAAAATATTTTTGTTTACACAGGGTTTTCCAAGAAAGTGTGACGTCATAAGGATCTATTTTTTTAGATTACATGCCATTAATATTCTTACTTATTTGGATGTCTCTTACCGCCAAAATTTGGATGCCTTCATATCCACAAAATTTTAATGAAATCGGTTTAGTATTTAAGGCGAAAAAAATAAACACTAAGAAAAATTTGTTTTGCACCACTGGGTTTAAAAGTTATTTAAAAATATTAAAAAAATGCCTCGTTAATAAAATGCTACAACGGTGCTTAATGAATAAAGTTGAACAGTCTCGTGAACCAAGTTTGATTATTATGAATTGTACAGGGTATCCAAAATTTGGTGTCAAACTTTGCAAACTTTAAAGCAATTGCCTAAAGAGTACCTATCTAAAATATTATTTTTGGTTCAGTAAAATGTATCTTTTTATAATTATAAACGTGACAACGATTAAGATTTGGTTTCCACAAAAGGTGTAATACGTGAAATATTGAAACATCAGGCAACATTTAAAATATTATTTATATGTAAGTATATAAAAAAAATATACCAAGAATACCGAATTTTCAATTTCATGTTGTACAAACTGCCGCTTTTTAATAAGGAATGGCAAAATTTTTATGCCTTTACAAACTGTGGGTTATAAAGTTTCATTGCCTAATTGAAAGTTTGGGATTTTCAGAGAAAATGGTATTTTTCTTAGAATATTGACTATTAAGCTTTCTGGTCCACATACTTACATATAATAGCGATTTTCCTTTTTTAAATTTATAGGTATTATTATTATGTAAAATGACTAGTATTTTATATAGTTTGAAGATGTTCCCATAAGTGGCTGGGTCCATTTAAGAGCTTAAGAGTATATATTTAAATATTAACAAAAGTATTATTGATGATTGTAAATACGTATATTTTTACTCAAATATAGTAGTGGTATTTTCAGTTAAATTTTAATTACTTAATATTTATAATTGCAATTTTTAATTTCTTGTATCTCCGGCTTAAATTTAGATGTTAACATACGGCTTTCACCAGTTTATTTTTGCTGGGGTTGGCGGAAGGGCCTATACAGGGTGGTCCATTTGTCTGACAAAGTAATATACCGTTTCTACTATTAAAGATATCAAAAAAAAGTTTTTATAAAAGTTGTGAGGTATAAAAAATATATGTTCTAAAATTATTTTTAAACATACAGGATGTTCCAAAAAAGTAGGACAATAAAAAGATACATTTTTTTAAATTGAACACCCTATATATTTTAGCATTTTTGTTTCCTTACAAAATTGTCCATATGACGCCATATTTAGTTTTTTAATTTTTTGCAACGTTGCCAAACAAAATGCAAAATTCTTAAAATTTTGGAAAAAACATGATAGTAAAAAATTACCTGTATTTCTCAATAAGAGTATCGAAAATCGAAAATTTCTTGTATGCTCTAAAGTTTAGGGATAGATAAACTGTCTTAAATCTTTAAGTACCGAAAATTTTGTACAGGGTTGATTTCTGTTGACATCCAAATATACAAAATTTTAAAATACAATAACTCTGTTTTTTCAAATGAAACACCCTATATTTATTAGGCTCGTCTGATAGATATTGTAAGTATCTTTGATTATTGTTAAGTCATACCTATACCTTAATTTACTAGTTTTGGCAATATTTCGATTTTTATTTATATTTTGGTGAAAAAAACTATAATTTTTATTTTTCCAGTAAGCCATGACCAGCAAACTAAAAACAAATGTAATTAAATATTATCCCATATTAAAATAAATTGCTAACCATAGTTAGTTACGTACCTATTTATTTAATTTAATAAAATTTTGTTTTTATTACGCAACTGGATATTGAAAATAAGTTTACAAACATTATAAATATAAATATAATAATTATAAATATGACATTATATTTAATTACATTTGTATTGACTTTGCTAGTCATGGCTTACTAGAAAAATAAAAACTATAGTTTTTTTCACCAAAATTTAAATAAAAATCGATATATTGCCAAAACAAGTAAATTTAGGTATAGGTATGACTTAACAATAATAAAAGATACTTACAATATCTATCAGACGAGCCTAATAAATATAGGGTGTTTCATTTCAAAAAACAGAGTTATTGTATTTTAAAATTTTGTATATTTGGATGTCAACAGAAAACACCCTGTACAAAATTTTCGGTACTTAAAGATTTAAGACAGTTTATCTATCCCTAAACTTAAGAGCTTACAAGAAATTTTCGATTTTCGATACTCTTATTGAGAAATACAGGTAATTTTTTACTATCATGTTTTTTCCAAAATTTTAAGAATTTTGCATTTTGTTTGGCAACGTTGCAAAAAAAATTTTGATATCTTTAATAGTAGCAACGGTATATTACTTTGTCAGACAAATGGGCCACCCTGTATGAGGCCCATTGTATTCCCTATCGTCTGGGTAATGTCAGCCAGACGGGACCTACAGCTTACCGTGGAATCCGAACCACGTGTATGCACTAGTTATCCTTTTTACCCCCCAATAGTCCAGTCCATGGTCCAGTCCATGACTCTCTTCACGGTTTCGTTATTAAGAATCACTATAGTGACATCCTGCATTCTTAAATCCACTGAATTTCGGACATTCTTTTTTTATTGTACGTATGCCCACTCAGGGAATCAAACCCGGGTCGCCACGGTCGAATACCAGTAACTCAACCTCTGAGCCACTACCGCGGTCACCAGTTTTTTAGTTTCTATTCTATTTTTATTTAAATATATATTTTTATATGATTGAAAATTTTTGAAAAAAATTGAGAAAACTGGTGATATCACAAACAGCTCCCTCTAGCGGTAATATAACAAAATAAAGTCATATTAAATTTTAAATGTTACTATAGGATAAGCTCTTTCAAATGAGATTAAGTTTGTTAAATTCGGTTAAGGCAAACCAGAGTTATAAGTATTTTTTTAAAAGAGGTTTACGCTTATTCTCGCAGTTTAATTTGCGAGTAAGATCAAAATGTATTAAAGCAAAGTTATATCGTATATTCTTTATTTGGCATATTATCGATAAAAATCCTATAATCTTCTTAGTAATATGTAAAACTCTTCTATCATTGTCTCCAACATTTAAACAAACATGAATCACTTATTTGTAAAGACGGGCAAGGGCCTGTCGACATATTAGGCACCGGTTTCCGCAGATCACCGAAGTTAAGTGGTGTCGAGCGCGGTTAGTACTTGGGCGGGTGACCGCTTGGGAACACGGCGAGCTCTTGCCTCAGGGAGAGAAATGAATCGACACCTAGCCATCCTATTCACGCCGGACAGGCCGGATGAGATTGGATATCTCGTAGGATGAAGGTGCCGTTTCACACTCCCCAGTCGGTAGATCACATTTGTGGTCGATGACCGGTTCAAGATGGCCTACGTAGTCGGCGAACCGTAAAAAAAAATATATATATATTTGTAAAGACGTTGTTTTTTCAATAAACAGGTTTTAGTTTGGTGCAGCATTCTATTTACTTCCTCTGAGTACGCTCCTGTTTGTTACCAATAAAAGTCATGTAGTCAAGGTAATTATTGTACACTAATTTTTTTACTGTGTATAAGTCCAGTAATTGAATTGATGCAGGTAGGTAAGTATACATTTCGCGTAAAGTGAATTCAGTGCTGGCGAAAAGCATTGTCCAATTCTAGAAACTTGCAGAATTCTGGCTTATACACCCTTTTGTGTCGATCCTATTTTAGTTATTCATATGTAAATCGCGACGTTGCCGTAAATACGTGCGTGTGATAAGGATTAGGAGTACCGGATTTGCCTTGACTAAAATGCTTTATGATAGAAAACAAGAGTTTTCGCACATACACTAACCTATAATTTTTTAAATTTTTTTTAAAAAATGCAATACATTTTCTTTAAAAATACATTTTGTTAGGAAGCTATTTTTTAGGATCATTAAGTATATTTTTAACTTATGTAATATTTAATATCATAAATATTCTAAGTGAGAAAGAAATAAAACAAACTCTAATAAATCCAAACAAACTTAAATATTTCCGCCGACAAAAATACTAAGTATCACCGACTGCTTTTTTAAATGCACAAACACATGTTGGTACATCTCTATATTTTGGATTTATTTTAAAAATATATATTTTTAATTGAAATTAGCATCATTTTGTAACAAGATAGTAGGCATACTCAAAATATTAAATTACTATATATGTTGTTATCTTTAGACATTATCATTTAATACATATTTTTTAGGTGCTAAATATTATGGCAAAAAAAGTAAATAAAAATAATTGGTAAAATAAAACTCTAAAAAGATATCCTTGATAGTTATAAAAATATTTTGTTACATCCGAATTTAAACAATCTCCATATCTAAAAATTATGATCTTATTTGAATTGCCGTTAAAGATCATATTTGCATCTCTAAAAAGATCATAATTTACAAAAATGTTATTAATCATAATAAATGCATCTCCATAAAACCATGTAAGCGAAACATTTTTTATTAATGCTTTGATACATACATACGTAGTAAAAATGCATGTTATAGTGCAAAATAACACTAAAATTTTTCATCGTATCATTAAACTTTTATATTTTTAACATTTACGCAACTCCGGCTGTTCCTCTTGCTCTAATGCAAATTTTCCCAAAGTGTTATTTAAATAACAAGAATAACGCCAAAGAGGACTTTTAAAATATTGTGCAGTTGGGATGTTTTCATATTACTTTAGAAGACGTTCTAGTTCGTTTGGGGTAATATATGATGCATTCATTCATACATACCAGATATTTTTTTCTGTAATTAATGCGTTATAAAAACACCATTTTTCAGGCCTTTGCAAGGAAACCTGGAATAATACGATAGTCAAAAACTATTAATAAATGTAATAATGCGCTGGGACTAAAATTCTTTTCAGGGCTGTCGATTTTTTGCAGTGTTGTGACTTGTGATTAGCCGAAACAATATGGTCAGATCCGGGCTTTTTTAAACACATTTGTAAATGATTCAGCATTAGTAGAGGACTACATTATTGTTCAATTGAGTCATGAAGAAGGTAGAAACCAAACTACCGAAACGTCGGTAGAAATTTAAAAAAATACATTAGTAAAAAAAATCTTCTCAAGTAATTTTCTTTCCTAAATTACATACATATATACCAGGACGCGACTTCCTTACTAGAAGTAAAAAGAAGGAAAAATCTTTGACATCCTGATGTTTTAAATACAGAAAATGCCTTCTCTGGTATACAGGGTGATTCCTAAGTTGATACTTCTTTTTTAGCTGCGTATAGAAGGCATTATAATAAACAACATTTTCAAATACCTTTTTTTCAAAAAACTCAAATATAAAGTACTTACATTCATTTATTACACTACGAATCAAATATGGTTCTGCCTAACTTGCCTGTTGAATAACATTAAGAAAACTTCTGTGTGTAGAATAAGCTCGCAAGGGATATCGTTCTGCGTATAATCTCAAAGAAACATCGGCACTTTTACGACACTTATAGTAAATGGACACCATATTTATTAGTTTATTGTTTTTAAATTTTACCATTTTCACATATCACGCAATTTAAAATTCTTCAGAAAAAGACACTACAGCGGATTGCTCAACACCACCCGTAAATTGAATGACTAATAAGAGATAAGAAAAACAACAGAAACTATAGCGGTCTATGTTTTTATGACCAGGCCCGCACTTAGATTTTTTACTTCTCTATCTCGCCTATTTTTGAGTTTTTTAAAAATAGGTATTTGAAAAAGTTGTTTATTTTAATGCCTTCTATACACAGATAAAAAAGAAGTATCAACTTAGGAATCACCCTTTATATTCCATTAGAAGTGGCAAAGTACGTCCCTATTTTAAAAGTATGAACCGCTTTTCCTATATTTAGTAAAAGCTTTTGCTCACAAGCTTTGTTTATCTGTTTATATAAATCTCCTAGAAATTCGTTTTTACGCTTAACCAAAATCCATTGGCTTAAACAGATTTTCTGCCTTTACCTGACACATTAGGTCTATTTTTTTATATATAAAATACAAAGCAAAAGTTTCATGGAGTTCTAAACAAGAAAATAATTTATTTTATTTATTTAAATTAAGGCACTTAATAAGCGATATTTTTGAGATCTTGAAAATACTGAGCCATCATATTATACAGGTGCATGCGGAAATAATTTAATATAGTATTCTTTATTTAACACTTGGTTAGCTATTACTTAGAAATTGATTTAGGATTGGATGTCCTAGAAAAATATTACTTTTTTTTTAATCGAATTACTAAAACTTAGGTAAGGACCCCTAAAATCTGACTGACCGCGCCGTATGCCAATGAAAAATAATATCGATTCGAATCTTAACGTTTCCACGCCCAATTTGGATTCATTCATTAATCAGATTCAACAGTCAATAACAGGTCTAGTAAATAAAGAAAATTATGTATACCTAGTTTATTTTTAGCTAAATAAAAATAATTAAATAATTACGGACTTATTAGGTTTTTGTCAGTCGCCGTGATGTTACGTAAAGTTTGCTTAGCATAATGTAAAATATTCAAATTTCAGATCAAAATCCAATACATTTTAGTTGTAAGTTTTTCTTTTTCTTTGATGGAGACCAATCTATTTTTCCTTGTATATTTTATACTGTAATATGGCAATGCTGTACGTCAACTGACGGCAATAGTAGAATGCAAATTAGTGTAGTAATGTCGCTTTGAATTTATCGAGATGATAAATTATTTAAAGCTGTTTAGTTTTCGGTTCGTGACTTTTGCAATAACGAATATGTGTACTCTGATGGTGAATAAAGGACTGTAACCAGTTTAAAACAGCTTCTTATTGAAAGGTTGGAGACAATGACGTTTCTTGAACGGCAGTAGAGTTTTGGACTCGCATTGTCTTTATTTGTTTTGAATCACTAAGGTACATTTTGTATCTTGGATTTTTGAGATGGGTTAAACATCCTGTATTTACACTAATAGTAGCGACCGGCCATAAATATTGTGAATTTTTCCGCAACAAAGCGACATTTAAAAATATTTTTCCGCAATTTGTTTCCATCAAGAGTTGCAGGTTTAAATATCGGTATGTCATTTCCTATAGATGCACTCAATATTTACACGAAAGCAAACATTATGTGAAAAATATATAACAAAATAAGGAGAGGTATGCAAAAACTTAAGAAATGCCAGAAAGCCGCTACGGAAGAAGACACTGATAGGAAAAGATTAAGAAGATATGTGTTATCTTAATGTATGCGGTTTAATATCCAAGAAATTTAAAGGAAATTTTTCCTTCGGCTTTCGAAAATGTTTAAAGAAGGCTGAGGAAATGCCAAATCATCAGTATGTATAATACATGATATATTCATGCACACTAAAAAAAGTCAGTATATAATTTTTGAACGAAATCACACAGATTTTATACTTACAAAATTAAAATTTAAGCATGCAACTTTTCACATTTTACTTAAGATTTGTCATTAATTCAATATAAACTAACTAAACACTCTAAATTAAATTGGAATGAAACTTTAAAATCCGTTCAGATATTTTTTTGTTAAAATAATTAACCCTAATAAGGTTGGTAGGTTTATAAATGGCCAACACAAATTTATGGAAATTATTTTAAAGGAAAGTCATTTACATTTGTAATGTGATTTTTATTAAACCAGATCGACAAAAATTTACATTTTTATCTTTATTTAAGTACTTTTTAATATCTTTTAATTTAAGATTAGGAGTGATTTATTAGCTTAAAGTTATTCACATCGTGATTTGTTCCGGTTTTAACTCAGGCTTATTTTCACTTTAGTCTAGTTACTAGTTAATCAAATCAAAGGAATTCAAAATCTCTATAGCATCTTTGATTTTCTATTTTTTTTTATATACGAATAAACATGAATATATAACTTCATCGTATACCCTGTATAAATTAATACTTGTGTATAAAGCAATTTTTCTTATTATATGAGGAATCATAAGTCAAGTAGTCCAAGTAAAAAAACATAACCAAAGTTTTTTTTTTTTTAAATAAAAAACTTGCATTATGTTTTTTACCAAAAGCGTCCAGTAAGGTGCTGTCTTACTTACACAGCATGACATAACCAGTGTATCATGAAGGAGTTTAATATTCATAATGCCAAATCAGCAACCAAACTTTGTCAATACTCCCTTAAATAAGCATCATACTATCTACCAGTTGATTACTTTCTAAAATGTGCCATTATTGCGTTTAACAATTTAAAGTAACAAAATACTTCCATAACATATACACCACGCTAATAGTTGACAACTAACTGACCGGTAAACTGCGTGATTCTTTAGAAAATAAATAAACATAAACAGGCCTCTTTTTTATAATTTTGTAGAAGCCTAATTTCGGATTATTGGAAAAATTTGTTTATTTTAATGACTTACGAATAACACTAAATATTTTGTGACATAACTTGTAAAATTTGTCAATAATTGTATAAAAATAACAGTTGAATACATTTTAGGAAATTCGGGTTTTACAGTCTACTAGTGTATTCGAATACCAATTTACGGTATTTAATTTAATTTGTAAAAATATGGTAATATAATAAAATATATAAAGCTCCATAGAATAAAAAAAATGGGGCTTTGGAAAAAAATAATAATTTTTGCGAAATAAAATGCTGTTGTATAGCTAATAAAAAACCCAATTAGTAAAGAACTAAATTATTTTTAAAATTTTATTTTAGCTTGGTTTTAATTTATGCGACTATGATTCACATTTTATTAATATGTGCATTAAATGCTTTTAGCTCATACTAAAACAAGACAAATTATTCAAAATGTCATTGTTTATTATTATTTATGATGTTTTTTGGGCTTCCAATTTTTATTATTTGGCCATAAATATGCCATGAGATTTAATAATTCATTAGAAGTATGGTTTTTAAAACGAACTTTTTATTTTCAAAGAATATATGTATAATAATGTACATTACTCCATGTCTACGGGTGGTAAATATGTTACGTTAAATACCTCTAAAAAATAAAAAATTTTAAAATAATGTAAAACTTGCAATGCTTATATTATTAAAGCAAATTCTGATAATTAGTTTCTGTAAAAAATGTTTTGTAGGTGTGATTGTTCGTTATAAGCTCTATAAATTCTACTAGATTTTTGTTCTTTGCTAGATAATTTCACTCGTTATTAAGATACAATCTATCGAATACCGTAAATCGGGGCTACTTTGACTTTCAGAGTTTCTTGGACATGTCTTTGGAGTTACTTTGACACCATCTGTTTTAAAGCGTTTCTGTTTAGGATGTTTATTATTGGGTGTTAAGTCAACTTGAATAAGGCGTTAGAGAAAATAAGGAACCGAAATAGGGCCACTGTCCTTTTAAAAACCATTTTAAAAAAAATATGTAATACCATTATACCAGGTAGGGTTTCTGCCCATAATTTAATTTAACAAAACCGACCTGATAATGATCTATTACAGACGAAACGTCTAATGGAAGTTGAAAGTAAACTGTGATCAGGGAATAAAAATTTCCATAACAGAGTTCTTTAAAATAGGACGATAAAAAAATTAATTAAAGGCTATTGTTGAACGGCAGTAGAGTTTTCGACTTGCATTATCTTTATTTGTCTAGAATCACTACGTTTCAACTGGTAAGCACTGTAATGTATTCACCCGAAGACGACTGGAGATGCTTACCAGTTGAAACGTAGTGATTCTAAGCAAATAAAGACAATGCAAGTCCAAGACTCTACTGCCGTTTATTAAACGTCATTGAACAGACCATATCTCAGAAACGAGGGGAAATATCAAATTTGAACAAGGAACAAAAATCTCTTGAAATTTAAAGAATTTACGAATTATACAACTTTCGAAGTTCCTATCATCGATTGAATTGATACCTAGGCAATTTTTGGCATCCAGTCGGTCTTATTTTTATTTAAATTTATAGAAACCGACTACACCAACCAACACCGTTTTACAAAATCTAAAGGTATTTTGTGATTTAACCACTTAAAATTAAAATAATACCTAAAACAACAACTTAGTTGACGATTAAAATTCATCCACACTTATATACGATATCTTACAGGTCTTTAAATTGCCTTTTACTCTGGATTAATTATGGGTATTTTAAAGACGTCCGATTACAAGCAGAGGAGGGAAAAACTACATTTTTCCTATTTTTTATTTACCGCATAACGTCAAATTCGAGGAATACGTGGAAGTACATAAAAGTAAATTCCAAGATTTCCTGTACTGATATGACCAATTATCGGTATATATAAATATTTTAGCTGGTCAGCATTGCTGCGATAACAGAAAGTATAAAAACAAAAATATTTCTAAGATTTAACCCTTGATAATATGGTAAAATAATGGGGTTGGTTTACCAAAATCTTTAGTAGGTTTACTTAAAATGTATTCGCTATAAAACTGGTTTAATCGAGAAACACTAAAAAAGAATACAATTAAATTGGCATTAAAAATAAAATAACAAATTGTAATAAAAAGCATTATATACAATTGTTTCATATTATGAGTAGAAGCTTTGGTATGCGGCTCAAATGCTAGGAACTACTAATCTGCTATTTTTGTACGACTAATTAGAACTGTTTCTATAAGGTTTCCTGGAAATTAAATTTTTTTGAAAATAATAATTTTTGATTAGTTAAAATATAATTTATTATATAAAAATATTAAGAATTAACTATAAGACAGTTGTGCCGCATGGGAAAAATAAAGAGCCAAATATTGAAATAAAAATGCCAAAAGGAACTTGTTAATCGTCAAAATCCAGTTAACGACTAACATACGAAATTACGAAATAATATTCGCTCAATATTCCACACTGTCACATAAATGACGTCATTGTGGTTGTAGCAACCAATTGTTTCAATACGATGTTTTAATAATCTTGAACGACTTTCGCTGTCATCCGCCATTTTTTTCCTTCCAAGGGCCCGTCCATATGCCGGATGCACTTAGGCCAGGTTTGGCCCATTGTGCTTACCCCGTTTGATTCTTCACATCAACTCGTGATCACAGTCCCTTGGACTAGTTTGTGTAGACCAGCCTTTCCCAAAAGTGGGCGATAACGCCCCTTTGTGGGCGCTGCAGGCCTAAAGGGGGGCGGTAAGAGACCCAGAAAAAAAATTGAGGCGCTAAAAAACAATTTATTCTTAAACTGGGCAGTAGACAAAATAATTTTGGGAACCCCTGTTATAGTAGTTTTTAAGTAGGTGAAAAAATGGGGGCGGTAAAAAATAATTTATTCTCAAAGTGGGCAGTAGACAAAATAAGTTTGGGAACCTCTGGTGTAGACCAACTGGGGAGAGAGTCAGGATGTCCTCTGGTTCCAGTTTTGGTTACCCGAGTATTCGTTGCCTCTTCCGATCTAGTGACTCGCAATAGCAAACTATCTGCTGTACTGTTTCCCTAGCTTGTCCGCACAATCTGCAGTCAAGGTCTCCATTGTACAGTTGCATTCTGTGCAGATGGTTCTTGACAGCCATGTGTGCTGTCAGAATTCCTGTAATAGTTCTCCGCTGATTCCTGTTCATTTGAAGCAGCTGTTTAGTTAGCTCGGGTCTGGATTCCCAATGAATCATTTACTATGATGTAATCCCTGTCTGTTGTTCCAGTGGATTTTTGTGTTCACTTCTGATTCATCGCCTTATGGCATCTCGTACCGTGTACCTTGGTACCCCGAGTGCCAGTTCTGGACCAATGAATGTATTTCCTGAGCCTTTTGTTGCAGGTTCATCAGCTTTTTCCTTCCCTGTAATACCTTCGTGTCCGTGTACCCACTTTAGTATTACTTTTGCCAAGTCGAGATTCTTGATGTTATCTTATAGTATTATACATTGAACTAATAGAGGGGAAGCAAAAGTAATTATTAAAGTATTAAGAAATTATCGTATTTAAATTTATTAAATGAATAAAAATAAATCAATAATTGTTTTAATTTTTTTTTCTTGAGAAAGTAGTACTTAAGCCAATAAGGCTGTTAATAGTAGAACAAATACGTAAGAATATAAGTATAGGGATTTTATTATAACAATAAAATTTGATTGCAAATCCTATAATGTATATGACAGATATTACAGCAAGAAGTTTGTTTTTTTTAAACTAGAATAACAGTATTTATTGAACTTAATACACCCACACTAGTTAAATTACTAAGACACAACTGACAAACATTGTTAATTTATAACACAACATGCTAAAACAAAAATAAGTAGGTATTTTGATTCCTCCTTATAATTTATTCAGCTCGCTTCTGTAGTAGTAAATATTAAGACATATTTCGGTGCGTGGGACAGGATATAAAATATAAAAGAGGAAACATCATGTAATTTTAAGTTACCCTTCAATCTACCGAATGAAGAAAGCAACTCGTCTTATTTTTATTCCAAAATTCTTTTCATTCCTTGTTGCAAATAAAAAGTAATAATATTATACATATAATAATCATACTTGCAGTAAGTTAGGTATATAAAACCATGCAGCTTTATTTAAAACTTTACAAAACTTAAATTGGTATTTTTTTACATTAAACAAGGCCAGAAGCCAAGGAATCTGGAAATTCTAAGAAAAATAACTACGAGGAACATAAAGCTTTAATATAGCTACTGGGTCAAGTCAATGACTTCTTTCTAAATGGATTTCTAAACAATAATGGAATAAGTGGCAAAGAAACGATGGACAGGACTGAACTGTTTACCTTGAGTTTCTGTTAACTAATCATTACTGATTACATAATTAAAATTTAAAATGCAATGCTGGTAGTACGGTTTTGAATGCTGACCGATGACGCTTTCCAGAGAAGGAACAAAAGATTGCAACCGTAAAGTAGAAAAAACTTAAAATTTTACGAGCTATAGAATAATTAAATTAATAATTCTATAAAATATTTCTCTTGATAAAAGTGAAGCGGGATGAAGTATACAGGGTGTCCGGTAACTTATGGGCCGTAGAGTAACTGGAGATTGAATGATAGAATAGTTTTGGACTTGCATTGTCTTTAATTTGTTTTACATCACAACGTTTCAACTGGTAAGTATCTCCAGTCGTCTTTAGGTGAATACTGTAGTATTGAATTGAATGAAGACGACTGGAGATACTTACCAGTTGAAACGTTGTGATGTAAAACAAATTAAAGACAATGCAAGTCCAAAACTATTCTATCATTCAAGAAACATCATTGTCTCCAACCTTCAAACAGACAGTAACTGGAGATACTAGACATCAAACTAAGCCGATTAAGTCATATAAGTTTTTTCGGAATGTTACTCGTTCTAGAGATACAGGGTGTTGAAAGTAACAGTTTATTCTTGAGAGTAAGCCATAATTTTAAAACGGTTTAATGAATCGAATTGAAAGTTGGCAATGTTATGTTTTTATGGGCAAGAAATAAGATTTTGTAGAAATTTTTAGGTTTGAAACTAGAGGGCGCTAGTTGCATACACGGGGCTTCATAAATCTATAATTTTTTTTCTTACCTGTGATGTTAGGTATTTTTCAATTATAGTTTCTTAAGGAAGGGCATTTTCTGAGTCAAAAAGTGTACTTGATTGATCTTAATATATTTAACGGTTTTCGAGATATTTCCCTTTAAACATCCCAAAGCATAAAAACACATAGTACATAATTAAATTATTATTTTAATTATCAAAAAAAAAACTTATACTAGATACTAGACATCAAACTAAGCCGATTAAGTCATATAAGTTTTTTCGGATTGTTACTTGTTCTAGAAATACAGGGTGTATATATTTTATGTATTATTAAAAAAAACCTAAAAAAAACACCTAATATCACAGGTAAGAAAAAAAATCATAGATTTATGAAGCCCAGTGTATGCAACTAGCGTCCTCTAGTTTCAAACTTAAAAATTTCTACAAATTCTTATTTCTTGCTCATAAAAACATAATATTGCCAACTTTCAATTCGATTCATTAAACCGTTTTAAAATTATGGCTTATTTTCGAGAATAAACTTTTACTTTCAACACCCTGTATCTCTAGAATGAGTAACAATCCGAAAAAACTTATATAACTTAATCGGCTTAGTTTGATGTCTAGTGTCTCCAGTTACTCTACGGCCCATAAGTTACCGGACACCCTGTATAAATTTAAAAAATATTCATTGTGTTCTAAAAGGTATGGTCAATAATAAGGATTTAGCGAGATTGGATTAAAATAAGATTAGAACTTCATATAAAATTTTCTCCTATGTCCCCTAATTATCGATCTACAGGCCCCTACTTTGATAATGGTTTTAACTAAATATTTTCGAAATCGTAAAAATAAACAATTTTAAAATTTCTGTAAACTTTGTGCGCTAAGTTCATTTATTATCTCCAATATGTCAGTATTTTAGATGTGGCGTCAAAGGGAGGGTGGAGTAGAGTAAAAATAGACTTAATTCTTTTTTGCTTTCAGTTTTGTATTTTTTTTGTTTGAGTAAAAAAATCTTATGTAGTTTAAAAGAATAAGGTATTTATAGTTGGACAGCATTTAATGTTCCGTTTTCGAGATGTCAAAATACCAGAAAAATAGTACCTATACTAGTTTTTATAAGAATCATATTTTTTAATAGTAAATATTTTTTAAGCTTTTAAAAGTTGTGGTTATCTGTTAAAAAAATAAAGAAGTAAAAATAATATAATATAATAATTCAACAAGACACTTTCTTAATTTTTTAGAGCTTTTGTACTGTAAAGAGCATGTCTGGATCATTCCTTAATGATTCGAAGTAAAACATAATTATATTTAATAATTCCACTCTTGATAAAACAGGAGTACAATAAACAATATTTTTAAGATATCCCTATAAGAAAAAGTCTAAAGGATTTAGGTGGCCAAAAGCATGGACCACCTCGACCTGCTCATAAATAGGTTCTCATATTATTTCTAAACATTTTTTTTTAACAGACAACCACAAAGTTACCATTAAAAAATATTATTTTTATAAAAATAAATAACTAACATAGGTAGATACCTACTGTTTTTTGCACGCATGGTAATATTTAAGTCGATTTATCTAGAAAACGGTACATTAAATTGTGTCCAACTAAGAATAACCTGTTTGAATTGTATAAAATTCTAACCTTATTTTGTTCCAATCTAACTAAATCCTAATTATTGACCATACCTTTTAAAATATCCTATATATAAATATGTTCTCTTATTAAAATTTTCAGTAAGAGCGGACCAAAGGGTAAAGAGTTATTAGAATTTTAAATTTAAAATGTGTTTCGCAAAAATGTTCTAATTATTTTATACATTTTTAAGGCTTTTAAACCTCGAAGGACCCTCTAAGTTATGCAAATTAAAATAAATGATTACGCCCCTCGAAGTAATACATTTTAGCCTGTATAAGACCTGTGATGTAAAAAAAAATATCTGTGTTCTGGAAAAAAACACCCCAAGCTACTTATAAATTCAAATGCTTTTTTAGAAACTCCGTTTTTAAATAATCATTCCCTAATTTTATATCATTTTAAATTTTAGCTCTAACAGGAATTTAAGAGTCTTAAAGTCGCTAATTGAAAGGCTGGAAATTAGGAAAAAATTAGAGTTTGTTTCTGGCCAACATAAAAAAAATCTTTGAAATTGGGACACGAATAATGTTGGGTTGCATTGACAGGTATTATTGAGACCAATATTTCACAATTCTTCTTCAACATTAGAAGCCCCATGCGAAATTATATCTATATACAGAGTGCTTCATTAATGTTGCCCACCGGCCATATCTCGGAAACTACTGGGCATAGAGACTCAGGGAAAAAATCGTAAACAAAGTGGCTATGAGAAAATCCTGAAAATAATTTTTAAGTTCCGCATTTCGCCGCAAGAAGGCACAATTGAAAAAAATTATTGAAATTCTAAATTTTTTTGAAAATGTCCACATTAAGGTATATCCTTGGTAATATCATTGGAAACCGTACACAGGTTCTGTATCATTTAGGGCTCATTGGCGTAGTGACCTTGATAAGAGTGTGGAAAGCTATTGAAAGTGTAATTATTTAATTTGCTGTAACTTCTAAACGACTTATCCCATTTTAGTCAACTTAAGCTTGTTTGGAAGAGAAAGGTAAGTACCTTCAACTGTCGTATTCATTAGTACACGATCTCAGTCGTCTCAACGGTTCTTAGTTGTCAGTGACTAGCGACAGTGAAGAAAAACGTACCTGAACCAAAGAATCGTCGGCGTTGCGCCAAAGTACCTGTATTTATGAATTAAATCTATCCTGTTTGATACTAGTTGATGCCATTTCCAATACCTTTCGTAAATTACTTTATAACATTAACGGAGAAGAAATTATTTATTATTTGTTGTACTTTCTACAAATCACTTTTACCCTTTTGGGGTACAATTGACCACGATCAACTCTACATCACACCTACATTGAGAAAACGTAAAGTAAGTTTTAAAAAGCTTCAACATAACTTAAAAATGTCAACTTAAGCATTCCCTTTCCAATAAACTTTATAAATGATTTTATATCATTTAGATTTACTGTATAGTAGTTCGCAAATGTATGAACTTGGTAAACATTTTCAGTCTAAAATATAGCTTACTTGTCCAATGAATTTTCTAAAACTTGTCCCAAACATGTGCGTTCGAAGATAAGTCTCTAACTTAACTTGGATTTTAAATTTATGTGATTTTTCTTGGATTTCATTTAAAAATTGAATTGGATTATCGTTGACGGGTAAATCTAATAACTCTAGACTGTCTTACCCGATTATTACTGCTGTACCGATTATTAAATTTAATAATTTTTGAAATGATAAGTTAACTGATATTATTCCTACCAGTCAAAAATAGTAAAGTATCCACAGGAAGACCTGCTGTGCAATGAACAATTTATTCTTATTTAATAATAAAGGACCCCGCACAATGTTTATGAGAAATGACTTTCGGCTATTTTTTTCTAAATTTTTAGTATTTTCTAGATCTTGATGTTCTGATTAAAAGTGTCCATGGTCGTAATCTAATCATATGACTAGTTTTTGAGTTATGGCCTTTTAAAATTGGAAACTTCTTACTTTGAGATTTTATGCATTGTCAGGAGTTTTCACTTGTTTTTTAAAAACTATCAACTTTTTTATTTTTTTTTATTGGTGAATAAGTAGGACTTAAGTTTTCTTTCACTTATATAGAAATAAAATATGTCCAGGATGTTGAATAATTTATAGGCGGATTAAATAATTATTAATATTAAAAAATTATAAAAATCCATTTTTGAATTTTGAAAACAAACGGCTAGATTTTGTTTATATTTTAGTATCTTGTAGTACCAAGCTGTGGTTATAAATGTAGGTTACCATTTAAAAAAATTCAAAATGGCGTTGTATTTGTCATTTTTTGACATCTGACATTAATGGCAATAGCATAGGTGGCTTCGCCATAAAAAATTACGTATCTGCAAAAAAAATTGAGTTTCTAATCACAAAGCTTCTATTTATTAACGGGGTGAGATACTTAAAAGACATAATCGAACGATGCAGTTTTTGATGCGGTCGTATTTCCGTAAGGGTTGAATAAATATCGACAACTATATATTTTTGAAATCGGACCGCGAAATGCAATACATTGATGTAGTTATAAATGTGGGTTGCCATTTAAAAATATTCAAAATGGCGTCGTATCTGTCATTTTTTGACATCTGACATGAATGGCAATAGCATAGGTGGCTTCGCCATAAAAAATTACGTATCTGCAAAAAAAATTGAGTTTCTAATCACAAAGCTTCTATTTTTTAACGGGGTGAGACATAATCGAACAACGCAGTTTTTGATGCGGTCGTATTTCCGTAAGGGTTGGAAATAAATATCGACAACTATATATTTTTGAAATCGGACCGCGAAATGCAATACACCGATGTAGTTATAAATGTGGGTTGTCATTTAATAAAATTTAAAATGGCGTCGTATTTGTCATTTTTTGACATCTGTCATTAATGGCATTAGCATGGGTGGCTCCGCCATAAAAAATTACGTATCCAAAAAAAATTGAGGTTTTAATCTTAAAGCTTCTGTTAATTCGATGATAACAATCATAAACTTCGAAGCCTCGTATCTCCGGAACGGCTGAAAATAAATGTTAACAACCATACATTTTTAATGCAGCTGGCTTACTATAAAGTAGGGTTGCTATTTAAGAAAATCCAAAATGGCGTCTTATCTGTCAAATTTGTAAACATATATTTTTTTACATCAAATTTGACTTCTTCACAAAAAGCTATTAGGGAACACATAATTGTTTTTTTATTGTGGTCCATAGGAAAGTCGCCAATCGGGTGAGACACTTAAAATAATGTCCCTGTACTGTGTCAATATAAAACATACTTTTTTGAATAAAAATATGTGGTTTATCCTGTCCAAAAGCTTTTGCTTAGATTATCGGCGTTCAGCCAAAGAACCACACCCTAAAATATGCCAAAACTATACCGCTTATCCATCGCTAAACTTGAGGCGATTTAACAACTTTAATTAATGCGACTTCATAAGTTTCATGTGAAATGGGACATAGGATAATGGCTGGGTTACATCACGGTTTACTGCAAACATGACTAGTTTGCTATACGATAAAGAAAAGTTCTATACAGGATGGAGCATCGAGAACGATACAGACATTTACCTGCAGCTCAGTTCTTTTTTGGAAAAATGCTCAGACCCGCCGATTTTGTTTTCGAGGGGACACAAAATTGGCAAAAAATCACGTTAACACGTGCAGCCCCCTAGGCGGGGGTGACACCACCCCTAAAATCTTAAATGGAAAGGGGGGTCGAGTGATACATTATTTTAAAGTTATTTCAATTCCCTTTACTACTGAACTAAAGTACATAAATTTTACATCGTTAGAAAGGGAATTGAAAGATCTTTAAAATAAGGTATCACTCGCCCCCCCCCCTTCAATTTAATATTTTAGGGGTGGTGCCACCCCCGCCCAGGAGGGTGCACCTCTTCAAGTGATTTTTGCCAATTTTGTGTCCCCCTCGAAAACAAAATCGACGGGTCTGATCATTTTTCCAAAAAATAACGGAGCTGCAGGTAAATGCCTCTGTTTCGTTTTCGATGCGCCACCCTGTATAAGGTATTTTTGCGTTCGTTGGTTAAAATAATTAAAATAACAATAATAATTACAATTATAAGTATTACTTAATAATTTTTTGCGGTATATTTTTAGAGTTTTCAAATAACATTACCTAAAATTTTGAGAATAACAGAATAACACCTTAATTATCACAATAAAATATATTGTTATGGTAAATATTACATTACCTATTAAAAGTATCGTCGAAATTGCTAAAATTGTGCCTTAATTTCTCCAAAAAATTTTTTTTTTATTAAATATACTAAACCTATATACAGGGTGATTCCTAGGTTGATACTTCTTTTTTAGCTGTGTGTAGAAGGCATTAAAATAAACTACATTTTCAAATACATTTTTTCAAAAAACTCAAAAATAAGGTACTTTCATTAATTTATTACACTATGGATCAAATACAATTCTGCCTAACTTGCCCGTTGAATAACATTACGCAAACACCGCACTTTAAAGACACTCACTCTAAATTAGCACCATATTTTTTAGTTTATTGTTTTCAAATTTTACCATATTTCACGTGTCACCAATTAAAAATTAACTTGCTTCAGAAAAACACACAGCAGCGATTTGCCAAAATAAATAACTCATAAAATGCATGACTAACATGCTAACAATACAAAAAAAGGACAAAAACAATATAAAGTAAAGGGCTACGTTTTGATTACCAGGCCCGCACTTAGAATTTTTACTTCTGTAACTCGGCTATTTTTAAGTTTTTTGAAAAAATGTATTTGAAAATGTTGTTTATTTTAATGCCTTCTATACACAGCTAAAAAAGAAGTATCACTTAGGAATCACCCTGTATAATTACCCAACATCAATTCAATTATTTAGTTGGAGAAAGCATAATATATTGCTTAGAAGAATTAATTCCTTTTCTGTTTTATGTTAACAAAGTTAAATTTTTCCGAGATTTTTAGGCTGCTGTTTAAATAAAAACTATCCATTGTATCATCCCATTTATGAGGCTTCTTACTAAATTGTAAGACAGGTATTTACAGCGAAGACATTTCAAATTTACATTAGAAAATTTTATGAGCCCTCTAACGCTACATTGTGTTAAATGAAGTTTTGCTATTATAATACCCTAAAGTTAGGTATCTAGTAGATTCTTGTGTTATGTTCGCTATTAGCTGCATTTTCGTTTTGTCAGTATTTTGATTTTAAAAGATTGTAAGGAGAAATCCATGAGATAATGTTAATAGACAATGCTAAACAAGAACATTAAAAAACTATTTTCTTACAAAATTAAAAATAAGACCAGTTTCGTAAAAATATTTTTTTAATAAAATTTTAAATTTCGAGTCATATGTGTTGTGGAACTGCCCCAACCCCCTTTAATTTACACCCCCGTATAGAAGTAGTGAAATGTTTGTGGAGGCACTGCACGCGCATCAGTTGTTACAACAATCAAAAAGTGATGATGTTTTTGGTTGACATTGTTTTAGTTGACAACAAACAGTTTTTGAAATACGTCGTTGAGAGAGCGTTGTGAGAGAGCGACGAGAGCGCGTCCTAGAAAAGTCGTGTTCATGCTGTTGTAATTTCCCCTTTCTTTTGCTGGTTAGTGGCGTTTCACTAACAGAAAAATGTGTTATTAACTAGAAGAAACCCAAGTACAAAGACACTTAGTCCCCTGATGAGTAAGCTAATGTTCTTTTGATGTCCTGGTTTGGATAAGAACTCCCAATTTCTAAGTCGACAAAATTAAATGGTCAATACTAATGGCGTTGGTATTTATACATGCAATTTTTACTTAAAAGATTGGTAAACCCTCAAGGTATGCTAGAGTAAAATAAATATCATACTGTCGTAAAAAATTAACTGTACAATAGAGCTTAAACAGAGTAAAGATATTCTGCATCAAAAAACCAAATGTTTTGCTAAAAAACAGCTCCAGCAGCATCAAACTTTTAATATCGATTGTTAACCCATATTTCTGTGTGCTTTCGCAAGATTTTATTCAATTATACAAAAAAATGAATCGCAAAGGTTTCCCAGAAAACCGTAAACCCGCGTAAAAAGATTATGTTTGACTCTTTAAACTTACTAGCGCGCTCACGCCTAGATTAGATATCTATTGTTTTGTTTCTTCTGCTGGCATAGATTTTGTAATCAATTGATAAGCTAAATAATTTAGTAATAAATCCAATGTCGTAGTATTAATCAAAGTATTTTATAGTATCCATTGTATTTGTGGGTTTTTAATCCCCAATTTTGTATTGAACAAGGGTTAAAGCAAACCCGGTATTTTTATGTTTAGTAAATAAAAAACAACCTTTCAATTTCAAATATTCAAACTAAGTGTTTTATTGCTACCAGCGAAATGAAAAAATAGTCAATTAATACCGTAAACTTTAACTGATCTGTATACAAATCAGTTACCCCTTTTTTTGTTATTGGGTCAGACTTAATAGTTTTTCCCACAATATCCATTACACCCTGTAGGTTTTAGAGAAATACTGTATCACACAAGGAATACTAGTTTGTACAACAAAAGTGGATTTGATGTCCAGAGGTAAACAAATTATTTACATCGCAAAACCCCAACGCAGGCAAGTATTAACTTTCATTTTGATAAAGCTTTAAAAAAATCGGTGCATGGATAGGATCTGGGATAAATGTTTTAATTCTGAATAGAATAATAAATCTAACATATTTGCATCTTCTTGAAATATATTCTTAACCTCACGTGTGTAAATTGGGGTCCTTGGTCATTTTTATCAAGTTATAATAATCTGACCACTATGATTGGTCAGTTTCATATCCTACCAAAGATGGATATGAAATTATTTCCGTGTTGTTAACTGGTATAGCCTATCTATAGAGTCAATTATAGAGAAAACAAAAAATATTCATGTGGGAGTAGGAAAACGGATTTTATTCTGTAAGGTTAAGTTTTAGGGACATATCAGCCGTCGGTGACGTACTATTGTGCCGATAAAAAACTGGGACAAGAGATTTACAAAAACAATGTAAGAAATACATATCCCCTAGACTATAAAAGGTGTCTAGAGCTAAAAAGGAAAAACATTCAAAATTTAAAAAGTAACCTAGGTTACATAATGGAATGTTTTGTATTTTTCGATACGGGGTGGTTAAATTTGAGAGACATCATATAATATGGATAAAGTAAATTTATTAGATTTTTTTAAAGTCAAATATTTTATAAATTATTATATTTACCATTACCACAAATTAATAAATAAAGCTAATACAGGTAATAAAATACATTTAATAAAAAGAAAAAAATTGCGAACACAAAGTTTGTCAAAACAACACAAAATTAATATTTGGTCATAGAACCATTTCTGTTTATTACTTTTTGGAGCCTTTGTGACATACTTAAAACTAAGTTTCTACATAATTCGACAG
Source organism: Polydrusus cervinus (assembly GCA_935413205.1). Lineage (NCBI taxonomy): Eukaryota > Metazoa > Arthropoda > Insecta > Coleoptera > Curculionidae > Polydrusus > Polydrusus cervinus. Next base: position 10,690,093 of record OW284520.1, on the reverse strand, counting down.
TTATTTCATCCCAAGCTTGATTTATCCTATGACGTAATTCATCCCTGTTTCTAGGTTGAAAATCATGTTTATACATAGATTTGACCATGGCACCCCAAATGTTTTCTATCGGGTTCAAATCGGGACTCTTCGAAGCACAGGGAAGAACTGCTAAGTTATTTTCTTGGAGAAAATTTTGTACAATGCGCGCTGTGTGTATTGGAGCATTATCATGCTGAAACGTGTAATTTTGACCGTATACAGCGTTTACCGATGGTATCATCACTTCGTTTAGTATATTAACGTATACTGCTGCAGTTAGTCTTCCTTCGACGATTTGGCAAAGTCCTGGTCCTCTAGCGCTAATCCAGCCCCAAACATTTATGGAGAAACGCCCACTTTGGTTGGTTTTGTGGGTGTATCTCTCATCATACCGCATGCCGGAAGGCCTATACACCCGAATTCTCCCATTATTGCATGACTGAAAAGTTTTCTCGTCAGAAAATATAACTGTTTCCCATAAATTTATTTGATTAATATATTCATGTGCAAATTCTAACCTGCCCTGTTTATTTATTTCCGTTAAAAAATTTTTATTGGCAGCACAACGGCTTCGTATATCGGAATTTCGAACCCTGTCTCTAGCGATATTTGCAGAACCTGGAAAATTCGTCTCTTCTTTTGCCTTGATTGCAGTTTCGAAGGGATGATCCCTTAGATAATTAACCAGTCTTCTATCATGATCATCAGTAGAAATTTTAGGGGGACCAGAACCTGCATTCCTAATAATAGTCCCATGTCTTGCTATTTTTTGTTTTGCCAATAGCACGGTATTCTTGCTTACTCCCAGTTCATCTGCAATATCCCTAATAGCAACACTATCTCGCAACCGACTATAAATAATTGCCTTTTGCTGGGGGGTTAATTGTGGCATATTTACAAATAATATATGATTGTATGTTTGACGAGTCAATCATAAAGTGACAATCTTTATTGACATGCAAATTTTCATGACATTTTACTGGTACCAGGCTTGATGTAAAATTATTCTTAATAGTCTAGGAGAAAATAGAAAAATTTCCTGTCCCAGTTTTTTATCGGCGCGATGGTACATATATCCAATAACTAACTGATTCATCGTTTAGTTATGGTAATGGTATAATGTTATATAATACCTGGCAGGCTTATTATTTTTAATTTTAATGTCATTCGTATAAAAGCCAATGAACCAATCATTGTACCGAAATAGATTTACACTACAACATACATAAATATCATTGAAGTTTTTTAATTACATTACAAGGAACAGATATTTTACTTTATCTTACATAGTAATTTCTAAAACTATTAAGTAATAGGATTTAAAGCCATAACTTATTATCTAAATATTATTTTCGATAATAACATTTTGCTTTTTTATTTATAATTCTAACTTGCTAGTCATTGATGCTTTTCCTTTAGGTATAGGCTTTCTCATTAAATATGATAGGTATTTACAAGAGAGACATCTCAAATCTACATGGGAAAAGCTTTATGTAGCGCTACAATGTCTTGACTAAAGCTCTGTTATTAAAATGCCCTAAATTTATCTAGGAAATTCCTGTTGTTCTGATATTTAATAAATTTTCCCCAAAATAAATGTAAGTTCTAAGCGACCATAATTTGAGGTTCTTAAAAAGAATTTAATATAAATTTATACATTTAAAAAGGCATAGGTATACGTTTCAAATTTTACGAAAAAAAATGTATAAACGAATTATGCGAGTTCTAAACCTGATGCAGATAGGAATTTAAATTATTTTGTAACTTTAAGCACATAACAATTATTTTACAAAAATATCCTGCTGACAATATAAAGTATATAAGGGTAAATTTTGAAGTTATTTTAGAAATAAAAAAAAATTAAAAAGGCAATTTTGGCAGTAAATGAAAATAATTTCTTATGACTCATAATAAATATAATATTATAAATAAAAGACATCTAAAATATTTTATACTCCCTCTTGTGTGTGGTTCTGAAAGCAATAATAGTATTTATTGTAATTTATTACGTCTAAAAAGATATATTGCTGTATTTGGGCCAAAAAGATTTCAATAATTATTTAATAAAAACATCATTAAAATTATTATTTATTTAAGAAATATGCTAAGATTATTACTGGCTCTGGTTCACTTATTTAAATATAAAGTTGAGTAAAAATCAACAAATCCCAAAGGCGTAATTATACCAATACTTTTATTTGAAACAGACCCTTTTCTACTGCAAAATAAAATTGTTTCAGTCGTAAAGCAACGAAACAAACGAAAATTAAACAGCGCTTGTTTTAAAGTATAACTTGGCAATCTTAATCCGTTTTTGTACACCGTTCCACTGTTGGACAAATATAAAAAAAAAATTATATAACTTTGATTGAGCCATTGGTTTTATTTTCATTAAAAAAAAATAACAATGGAACTTTTTTAAATAAAAAATGTTCGGACCCCATAAATGTACTGGGTAACCAAATAGGACAGAACACCGGCGTCGACCAATTTCAGGAATTGTTTGTCTTAATGTTTTGAAACCAAAAAATAATACAAAATTGACCAAAAGACATATACTTTAAACACACATCCTTAAGACTGGTAAAGTTGTTCCAATTACCTAATTACTATTAAACTTCGAAAATTAAATTATTACCTCTCCCCCTCTGCATGGTTGAATTAATTTTTTTTTGTAAATGTTTTTTAACATTTTCTTTTTTGATATTCCTAGCTGGCTCTATATTTAAAAAAAATTTTTTTTATATTTGTGAAAATATGAATATTGGTGTCAATCCAAAATGTTAACATAAGACGCATGTAACCAGCGTTTTTCGGGCTCGGTTTTTCATGATTAAAAATAAAGTAAATATTGCTCACCACGTTAAAATTGATGATTTGTTCAGAAATCATGTATTATAGGAGCGTAAATCTAACAGCAGTTTTTGGTACAAATGCTTAGGTTTGAAATACTTCTTTTTAACCCCAGATTGCCAACCTACGTAAAATTTACGTACAGTTTTTTTTTAATCTGAAATAATTGGCCTATTATTGGTATCCTCGTTCTGCCACTCAAGCAGTGCATCTACCACCACCATAAAATTCGGCTGCCGACGCGTTTTTGATGTGGTATTTGAGGGTTGTGAGTTACCGAAAAAAGAGTGATTATTGGCGCGTAAATTTTACGCATAGATGTGTTATAAATGCGCTAAATTCGTATAAATGTGTTATGAAGGCGCTAAGTTCAACTAATATTTTTATGTGTATTTTTTGGTTATTTCGTTTGTTTTAGAATCAGGAAATGTTTGTTATTTTTGAATAAAAATAAGTAATAACTTTTTCCTAAAAAATTAAAAGGTTTGAGACAATTTTTGCACAAATTTGTAATATACGTAAAATTATTGTTCGACGTATATATTTTCAACGTTGGCAATCTAGGGTTAAGTGCCGTTTTGTATATTCATAATAAAGCATTCTTGTTTCTTTCCGCACTATTTTTTTTATTACAAATTATCACACTTCTTCCAAAAAAATGTTTCAATTAATTGTTTTTTGGTTTGTTGTAAAAATATATTTTTGCATTGGGTTATATTTTTGTTGATTTAAAATAGCTCTAAAAAAGGGAAAACGGAACAGACAAGTATATAATAAAAAAATAGTATAAAATATTATTCTTTTTACTCGTTTTCCTTTAAAATTGCATTATAAATCAATACCTGAAACAATATGCGTTCGAAACCGTAATCTGTATATAAAACAGGACTTTTAGAAGGAAAAGTTTAAAAACTAAACGTTTTCTACAAGACGTTTGTAATCTAAGCCAAGAATACATTATTTAAATTTATATTTTTAGACCCAAGGTCCTAGACGCGGGGGGGGGGGGGGGCTGCACAGCCTCCTCTTAATAAGCACTGATGAGCGTCAATCTTTATGCTTAAGAAGTAAGAAAGGTACTAAAGATTTTATTTGTATCAATAACAACTTGAAAAATAACATTTACATTGTATCACGTTTTGGAGATTTTTGTTCCACAGTGCGCTTCAACAAAGAGAATAAAACAAAATTGATTATAAGCTTACGCATACCTTGGCAATAACTCACGGGTTTTGGTGTTTCAGCTCCCTAGTTGCTTAAACATAATTAATTATCACCCCTCCGCCCTCCATTAAATACCTGAGCCTTGAATTTAAATGTGAACTTATTAACTGCAATTTTAGCACCCTAGATTTGTATTTAAACAGAAAAGACAAGACAATAAGTCTTCTTTATACAGGGGGTTTGGTTTAAGTAATACTACATCGCTTAAGGTGTGTTCACATTAAGCCGTCGAACGGGTTGTGGGTTCATCGCGAAATCTTGAAACAAATCTTATAAAACGTACGTTTTAAGATGACGTGTTAGGATTGTTTTGAGCTTATGGCAGCTATGAAATAGTAATGACGTGGCACTAAAAATCAAAACCTTTTATAACTTTAAAATGTCAAATATACAACGTATAACCTTAAAAACATACCATAAGTTATCTTACGAATTTTGAGTTTAGCGTAGTTCGTCGGTAGTAGCTTCAGAAAATGTTCAATATGATGGAAGGTAAAAATACTTGTACAACGTCAAGTTACCCTTCAGGAATAGTATTAAATTTATCTTGATTCGCAGAAAATTGAAGATTGGTATTTTATATAATAACACTAAAAGGTTGCATGGAGCGACATCTGTGTCGTTGTTTGACACTCATAATATTTATTTTTTAAGTCTTAAGGTGGTCTTATTAAAAATAAAATTACCTACTGTGATTTTATTTACAGTAAAATCACATACCGGGTGTTGCATCGTCGAGCGGGACATAGGAAATCCCATGTAATTTTAAATGGGGTCAATTATTGGCTTCCCTAATTATTTTAAAGACAAATTCTATTTAGGTTTATTAAAGAGCACTAAAACCCACATTCAAGAGAATAACTTTAGATATTTTTGATGAGCCCGTTTACGGGTTATCGCCGATTTCTTTAACTATTTCTCCTTTTTATGACCCCTTATTTGCAGGCACCAGTCAAGGTAAAAGATGACTGTCAAATAAAGTTGTCATTTTGAAATGTGTGCTTTATTGTTATAAAAACTCGTAGATTGAAAATATTAAAGGTGTATTTATGAGTACAAATTAATCTGAATAAAACTAAAATAAAGTATCCAATTACAAGATTAATTATGACATTTTACATGTTTCAATATTTTACTAATTAATAGGTAGGTACTATTAAATTGTTAGAACTTTAGGATTTAAGAAGATGTTCAAATATTCCTCCATTGACTGATAGACAATAACCGAGGCGATCATAAAATTCTCTTCTTACATTCGCTAGTTGGTAAACTGAAATACTATTGCATTCGGCAGAAATAGCATTTTTTAACTCGTCTAGATTTGGGTATTTTTTATCTTTGTATATCCTGTTTTTTAAATGGCCCCAGAGAAAGAAATCATTTGGCGATAAATCAGGAGACCTGGCTGGCCAATTTACTGTATGACTTAAGCCAATAACATTTCCATTAAATGCACGGTTTAAATATTCCCGGACAGCCAGGGTACTATGTGCCGGGCAGCCATCCATTTGGTACCAAACTTCCTGATTTTCCCTGGCGGCATCATGTAAAGTAGGTAAAATATGATCTTTAAGTAGTTCCAAAAAATATTCTGCATTTAAATTTCGTCTAAGAAATAATGGCCCGATAATATTTTCTCCGAAAATCCCAGCCCAAACATTAATTTTGTGGATATTGCGTCCTTGTTTCGACAAACCTGTGTTGGTTTTCTTTGCTCCAATATCGATAATTTTGAACATTGGGTTCATTGTTTAAGGTAAATGTGCATTCGTCAGTAAAACAAATGTTTTTTAAAAATTCCCTATCCATGTTTGCTCTTTCAATCATACCAAAACAAAACTCCTGTCGTTGTATTTCGTCCCTATCACTTAGCTCTTGGTGTTTTTCATATTTGTATAAATAATATTTATGTCGTTTCAAAGCTCTTAACGCTGTGGTGTGATCTATTCCTATGTCATCCTCAAGTTTCCTTGTGCTGATCTTCCCATCATTTTCTACCACGCACAATAAAACTTGCAAGTCCCTATCATTTCTTCCATCTCTTCTTTGTTCGTCTTTGCAAGTCCCTATCATTTCTTGCATCTCTTCTTTGTTCCTGCCTTTCTTCACATCTGCAGTTATTTATTACAGTGCCTTTTGTCTCAAATTTCTTGATAGTCCTTTCGACTGTAGATTTTGCAGGTATCGGTCTATTCGGATACAGAGCAGCAAACATGTCTGACACATTTGGATAACTATTTCCTTGATAATACCATTTAATCATCAATATTTTTTCTTCAGAAGTGTAATTCATGGCTAATATTTTCGATGTACGAGTTTTTATAACAATAAAGCACACATTTCAAAATGACAACTTTATTTGACAGTCATCTTTTACGTTGACTGGTGCCCGCAAATACGGGGCCATAAAAAGGAGAAATAGTTAAAAAGAAATCGGCGATAACCCGTAAACGGGCTCATCAAAAATATCTAAAGTTATTCTTTTGAATGTGGGTTTTAGTGCTTTTTAATTAACCTAAATAGAATTTTTCTCTAAAATAATTAGGGAAACCAATAATTGACCCCATTTAAAATTACATGGGATTTCCTATGTCCCGCTCGACGATGCAACACCCGGTATATTTTAGACCAATAATTTCCAGTAGGCCCTTCTAAATAAAAATGAAACATTTCTGAAATACATCTTAAGCCTATTTAGAACTGGTAGCCAAAAATTTAAGAGGGTATATACGAACACTTTTAGCACGTAATATCTTCCATACCTATTCATATTTTCTCGTTTTGTACCCTCAACCGTTACTTTCTCATATCCTTCAATAACGTTTTAAAAAGGGTTTAGAGCCCTACTTTGTTCTGGGGGTGTCTTTCCTTCAATATAGTATTTCATGATTTTCTTCACTGTTTTATTTTTATAGTCCTATCCTTTCTCCATGGCTTTTATGATATTCTCTTTAGACCCTTGTATTTATTTTGCATTTTCACTACATAACACGTTTCTTAATTTTATTTACGGCCTCTTTTATGACGTTTATAGTAAAAAAATTCAAAACAAGTATAAGGGACAACTATTGTAGTAGTAAGTAGAACGTTGTGTCTACATTTTGCAACTATTTTTCATAATGCAACTCCCAATGCTGTAGTTGTAAGTTTAATATTTCTCTCCGCAATTTTAAATAAAAAAATTTAGACAAGAGTTATATTAAATTGAAATATATAAAACTTTTGGAATATATATCTGTGGCTTGATACAAGAAGTGCATATGTCACTATTTTTCGTTTTTGAGATAAATGCCCCAAAGTACTAATAAAAAATGTAAATTTTGTGATGGCAAAATGTCGAAGCCCCTAGTATTATCTAAACCCCTTTTTACAAAATTATGAATGTTTATTTCATTTATTAACTTTTTAAAAGTTTAAACTTTTAAACTTTAAAAGCAAATATTATAAATTTTACAAAAACTGACATATGCACTTCTTGTACCAAGCCACAGATATATATTAGGTATATTTTGACGCTTTTAATTAGCTAGGCGTCTTTTATGATATATTTTGAATATATAATAGTTTAATTTATTTTTAATTATACCATATCTGTATCAAATTTTGTATATTAATTTATTATTATATATTTACTATTTTTGAAGTAGAATATTCTTGAGCTACTTCAACCATTCTGTATTTGCTTCATGATATTATTATGTGATTAGCATGTGCAATAAAAAAGTATCTTTAATTGTTAGAAAAATAAGTTACATCATAAAAATGTCACAAAAAAAGAATAAAACCTCTTTTCTACCTAACGTCCCACACAAAAATTAAAATAAAAGAATTAAAAACATACTAAACATTACATATAAAAACCAATGACCTAAGAATATTAAGTTGAGTGAGGAACTTGGTGGTCATTCAGTATAAATAAAAAGAAGATACATGTCAAAGTGATATGTTCGCTTGCATGAAAAAGGTGAGAAATAATACGCGGTTCTTGGTATATTAACAAATTAATTTTTAATATTAATAGAAATGAAATAGGATTCAAAATTAAAGACGTCGGTCGTTAACATACGTAAGGACAGGATATATTGGATCCCAAACAATAAAAACCATATTAATGATATACAGGGTGTTCATTTGTAAACTTCCCACCACGGATTTATCGAAAACCACTGATTAAAAGAAAAAACGCCGAGACACGTCAAAAGATGTGCCAAAGGGGACAACTTTTTAATCAAAAACTACTTCACCCCCTTTTACCCTCTGCCCCCGGGGTCATCCCCTTAAAAATTTTAAATGACAAGGGTTGTCAAGTAATAGCTTGTTTGAAAGGTCTTTTAAAGTGCTTTATTTTGACTATTGATTTTTTAAAATAGGTCGATTCGTTTTCGAGAAAATTAGAAAAATCTTTATTTATCCTTATTTGTGCAAATAGAACAAAAACACACGAAAATATCACTTTTTATTTCAATAAGTGTTCAAAATGTTGCCCGTTATTGGCCAAACAATGACAATATAGGCGATGTTCAAATTCCTGACGGACATTTTCAAAAACATGCTGTGGGAGATCATGGCAGCTTTCGATGATGCGTTGACGAAGTTCATCCAAAGTTTCAGGTTGGGGAGTGAACACAATAGATTTGTAAGTCTAATGGCGTCAAGTCAGGAGATCTAGCAGGCCATTCTATAGGCCCTCTTCGCCCTATCCATTTATCTGGAAACTCGTCGTCTAGCCATTGCCGAACCGGAAGAACATAGTGAGGAGGAGAGCCGTCTTGCTGGAAATATATTTCAGCCTCATCAAGTATAGGGTTTTCATCGTCTTCGATTTGGTTTTCAATGGTTTCAGTGATAAGCGGATTGATGGTATTTTCTAACATATCTAAATAAAGGCCTCCATTTAAATTCCCATTAATAAACAATGGCCCATATCACTTTGTTTCCTAAAATGCCTGCCCATACATTAAGTTTTTGGGGGTACTGATTATGCCCTTCTACAAAAGCATGATGATTTTCATTGCTCCAATACCTGCAGTTATGCTTATTAACAAATCCATTTAGATAAAATGTGCATTCATCACTGAAGCAGATATTCTTTACATGAATGGTATTATCATTAATCGCTGCAGTCATTTCTTCACAAAACTTAACTCGCCTATCGAAATCATCTTCGGTTAACTCTTACAATATTTTCATTTTAAATGGATGAAATTTATGTAATTTAGTAACTGTGTGTACAGAGCCTATTGAAATATCAGTCGCATCAACAATCTTGCGTAATGAAGTATTGGGATTTATGCCTAAATGACCCAAAACTTCAACTTGAGCGGCTTCATCCAAAACTCTACGATGATTACGTTTTTTATTTGCAACATATCCAGTTTAAGTAAATTTAGTAACAAGGTCCAAAACATACCTATGCGAAGTTATCTTTTCCGGATGTCTGGCGTTAAATGTGACGGCAGTTTGCCGAGCACATTGATTTTGGGCACCATAAATTAGAATCATTTCCACTCTTTCGGCTAGTGTGTAAACCATTTTGGAAGTAAAATGTGAATCAATAAATTAATTTTCACTATCCCGAGATTATCACAAAGGTAACTGATTGCAATTTAATTCTTTCTTTTCCTTAGCAACTATAAAAAACTAAACAGGTATAAGAATAAATACAGTTCGCCCATGTTATCTGTGTTGATAAAAAGAAGGCGGAAAAAAATTCTGGTTGTTATTTGGTTGCTGCCACATATAATCTTCCGAATTGCTGTTTATGTTGGTTTTTGAACACTTATTGAAATAAAAAGTGATATTTTCGTGTGTTTTTTTTTCTCTCTGAACAAATTAAGATAAATAAAGATTTTTCTAATTTTCTCGAAAACAATTCGACCGATTTTAAAAAATCAAACGTCAAAATAAAGCACTTTAAAAGATCTTTCAAACAAGCTATTACTTGATACCCCTTATCGTTTAAAATTTTTAAGGGGATGACCCCGGGGGGCAGAGGGTAAAAGGGGGTGAAGTAGTTTTTGGTTAAAAAGTTGTCCCCTTTGGCACATCTTTTGACGTGTCTCGGCGTTTTTCCTTTTAATCAGTGGTTTTCCATAAATCCGTGGTGGGAAGTTTTCAAATGAACACCCTGTATATTTTGTTTAAAAATGAATACTTAAAAAAAATTCTGATATTAAATGTGTATATCAAATAATATTTGAATGTATTCAAAAAATATAATATTTCTTTCATTAGGGCACATTTTTGTCCAGAAATTTCCTTCACCAATAAAAAGCTTAAGTATATAAAAGCAAGATTTCAACCTAATAAAAAATATATATAGCACATACGATACAAATCATTGAGAAAATATACGTTTTAATATTCTGAAGCTGCGTAAGATTTAAATGATGTTACACATCACACTTAATTTTATTGTAGCACCCTTCTGGAAAGGTTATAAAATAAAACCGAGATTTGATATTCCAATGTTCCTTTAAGTATTGTAATTTAATCAGCTGTATTAAACTTTAGGGAATATAAAAATAACAAGTAAATTAACACAGTATTTTGGTGTCTGTTTAATGGTTGGAGACAATGATGATTCTTAAATGATAGAAGAGTTTTGGACTTGCATTGTCTTTATGTGTTTTACATCACAACGTTCGAACTAGTAAGTATCTCCAGTAAAATACCAGTTTTCACCTGGAGACGACTGGAGATACTTACCAGTTGAAACGTTGTGATGTATAACAAATAAAGACAATGCAAGTCCAAAACTTCTCTATCATTCAACAAGTACTCTAAATAAATATTTGTAATTAAAATTTAGAAATGGCGTGTCATATCCCAATAAAGTGTGTAGAGTAACCGGACTATTAAATCAATGTAATCCATAAATCCGTTAGTCACTAGGCAGAGTATTATACATATAAAAGTAAAAAGTGATAAGGTAAGAGGTTTTATTTAATAAAAGCGAGGCTATAATACTAAAAAATAAAAATACAAATGACTTGTCATAGTATATGAAAGTGTTGCGAAATTAAAACTTTAGGTAAAAATTTATCTCTACCAACAGGCTAAATTAGACAGAAATGCAGAACAACCTATGGAAATATTTTGGATAATCTATATTTAAATATAATTTTAAATCAGCAAAAAGAAAATAATATTTATAAAATAAATACAATATTCGTAATTACATAAACAACAGCAGCAATAATTTAGACCGAACCATAAAAATGTACAGTTACCGTTGTCAAAAAGTATGTAAATTATGGCTTATTTTCTACTATCCAAACATGTCAACCTAAAACTTTAATACAAGCATAAAACTAAACTGCTGGACAATTGCTTTCGAGCAAGAAAAGTTTCGCCTAAATTTAACAGTTAATATTTTCTGGACCAGATATGATATCGACCTACGGTTTTGAATGGTTGATAGATTCATCCCTTGGGAAACAATTTTCAATGTTGGATTTTCTTTAACTATCAGAAAATTTTATATACAGGTTGTTAAAGAAGACGATGATTTTTGCTCCAATTTTAATGGCGTGTAACTTTCACAATAATATTTTTAAATTTTATCACTCTACGTCAATTGAATCACTGGTTCATAGCAAAGAAAGTAATTTCTCAAATTTTTGATATCTGCTATATTTTAAGAAATACTGATTTTTTTGGAAAACCTTGCTTTATTTTAACTTATTATTATTACTTAATATTGATTTTTTTGTGATAATCTCGATTCAGATTAATACACTCGGATGGACGGGGTTTGGTTTGACAGCAGCTAGTGATATTTAATATCAAAGTCTCTTTCAATGTAAGTTTAATTTTAGGAATAGTAGAAATTAATAAATACTTTTTTTTCAAAAATTAAATTAAAAAAATTATCTTTGTTAAAATTTTGTAAACACGCTGTATAATATACCTGTAGTGCGATATAAAAAACTAAAAAATAAGAAAAAATGTACTTAATCTATGGGCGAGTACTTTCAAATATAAAACAATCGTGAAAAATTGTGAGATACTCACAAACTATAGACATATAGGTGTTTATAAGTACGCCACTCTACATTATAACATTTAGGTACAACTACTGTTACTGAACATAATCAAGCTTTTCATAAGGTATAATAATCACTCGCAAAGTTTGCACGATACAACGCACAGTGAGATCTAGCTCAATAAGTTGAAATAAAGCAAGGTTTTCCAAAAAAATCGGTATTTCTTAAAGTATAGCAGATATCAAATATTTGACAAATCACTTTCTTTGCTATGAACCAGTGATTCAATTGACGTAGAGTGAAACAATTTAAAAATATTATTGTGAAAGTTACACGCCATTAAAATTGGAGCAAAAATCATCGTCTTCTTTAACAGCCTATACATAAAATTTTTGACAGTAAAAGAAAATCCAACATTGACAATTGTTTCCCAAGGGATGAATATATCAACCATTCAAAACCGTAGGTCGATATCGTATCTGGTTCAAAAAATATTACCTGTTAAATTTAGGCGAAATTTTTCTTGCTCGAAAGCAATTGTCCAGCAGTTTAGTTAAATCACATTATACCTAAACAAACCATATATCAAAAACACAGTAAAAAAATCAGAATATTTTTCACGAGATTAATATAATTTTAAAATGCTTGAGAACTACTGTATTTATGAAAGGAATTTTAATTGAAACTCTTTATAAACGTTTAAAAAATATTTGTCGAGTAAATAAACAACTTTCCAAATTTTACCCCAACTCCTTTAAGCAGATACCGGAACGCTTTTGTTTAGGACTAAAACCTATTACTTAAATTAAAATTTGTATTCTCCTTAACACAAACAAAATGAAAATAATTTATTTTCGGCAAGTATTTCGAAATATTGCTTGCCAATCTAAATAAATTCTTTAAATAAAACGCCTTACAAGTAATTTATGTGTTTTCATTACGAGATACTCAATTAACATTTAAATCAGAAAAGTTCTCCATAGTAAGTACATTTGGTAGAGAGCTTAAGAAGCCATTTCCTTAAAAAAACAATAGGTTTATTCTGCCAAAATAATTTATTTCCAATTTTATTACGTTAAAGAAATTATGGAAATAAAAGTGTATTAGTGAGACAAAAATCTAGTGTGTAAATAGTCTGTCAAAATTAGGTAAAACTAATATCAAGAATTAAAATAATCAATAATTCAGAGGCGTTAGATTGTTTTCAGCATTCAATATTTAAAGTAAGCATTTTGTACTTTATGACTTTATTTAAAGTGTTTTTTTATTTAATTTTCTGTATATTGTGATAAAATAGCACGTCTCTTTGAGGAGTGCAAGAAATTAAGCTATTTAAGCCCGAAACATCCCGATTTTCCCCTTTTTTTTCTAACAGTTTCAACGGGGCCTCGGCCTTAAAACTTCTATTGTATGCAACAGATGTAGAATGGTTGGTTATAAGATTTCTAGAAAAAAATTAGTTCCAATTTTTAGGGTTATGTTATTTCGTTGGCTTTGTTAATTTTGTTGCCGATATCATTACAATATTAAGACTTCTCTTTCCACGTTTACAGTATTGCTGGTATGTAAATTGGCATACAAATTATTTTGGAAAACTTTACCATAGCGAAGGTTAGAAGTCAATATTTACCCATAAAAGCAGTTTTCCATTTTTTTGGGGCGAATTTTACAACTATTTTGATTATCTATCCTGCGCACGCATCGACCATGATTTAAAAAATATATTGTTAATATTTATTAATAAATAAATCGCTTTTTGTCTGCAAAAGTCCGAATGTGTGAAATATTTAACGTAGTTTTATGCAAATATAAAAAATTACTAAAATTTACCAATAAATATGTAAAAATAATCCAAGGATTTGCCCACGAAATGAATTTCTCTCGCAAGTTATAATAAATACCTGTTTTAATATATTTTGACTATTGTCAATATTGCGTTCGGAAGTTTGAGTACTCGGCCTATGGCGTCGTGCTTAATTTACATTCTCGTGCGATATAAACATAATATCCATTCTTGTAGTAGAAACTACTATGGTGTTATATTTTGAATACTATAACTATTTTAAAACTGAATTTTGTTGTCATTTAGTTAATTGCATTTTTAAATGCAGTTCTTACTGTTGTTTGTGGTATAACTAATAATGTACTAACCAACTGAAAAATTCAGCCCGACATTTTTTAAATTAAATGAAAAACAAAGATTTTTTAGCAATTTTCTTATATTGTTAAAAATAATTACGGCAGTGCTTTTCTCGACAATAATATTCAAGTAAGAAATTGCCTTTACCAGGATTAGCACCCCTTTTTAATATGGGTCTTTACCGTTCAGTAGCTTTTATTCCCTTTAGGGAAGCTTAATTATTATTTTTGGGTCTTATTAGCTTAGAAGTCACTTAAAACAAGGTCAACATTTTTATTTTTGTAGATAATGGAAAACACTACCACCCTAACTTGTAAAAAAAAGTAAAATATTGTCACATTACCTTATAACATGACATTTAACAACTTGACATTGAAAATTCTTTGTTTAACCACGGGGTAGTTAACAAATCGGTTAAGGGGGATTTCTTCTGTGATGGTTTCAAAAAATCGAAATTTTTTTCCGACGTTTTTCGACTCTCTATAGCCTCTAGAATAACCGTGTGTAAACGTTTTTACCAAATCTACTCCAAAAAAAAAGTTACCGGTCAGTTCTCACCACTAGCCGCTTTTAAGTTAAGCCGCGTTTTCAGAGCTACGTTCTGTCGCCAGCGACATCATCTCGACCAATCAGGATCGTCAGGCCAGGCGAAAAGAGGCAGGAAGAATCACCTCGTTTATCATTTTTCGAGGAAGAGGAGGGTGTATTCTACGGGCCAGGCATCGCAGACTAAGTGACAGTGAGACTATTTTGTTGTGACCCACCGTTGAAACTTTAAAGTTGTTTTTCTCGAAACCCTGTTTTTATCGCTGGCGGAAAGTACTTCGGTATGTTCAAATTATCAGAACTTAATGATTTTGGTCTTAAAATGCTCAGAATACAAGTGGTGCCCTCTAGAATCAAGTATTTTGCGATATTACAGAAAATGTTACTGCCCTTAAAATACAAAAAAAAAATGGTAAATTTTCAAAAAAAAATTTAAGTCTCGCGCCATTTTAATAGTTACTCGAGTTTTGACTTGATTCTAGTGGGGGCTATAACTACATGCTTACAATTGAAGAATCTGGGTCAATTTTATTTTTGTTACGAATAGAAAAATTTATTTGAATTCCGCCAGCAAGTTAAGTTTTTTTTGAGGGGGTTACTTCAGCACCCTCAAGTTTTTCATTTTTTGGGGGTTGAAAAATTTTTTTAGTACATCTCATTTATAATAAAAAGAATTGAAAACTTGTTTTTCTGCATTTTTGTCCATGCATGCATCCCCAGAAAAAAATCGTAAAGAAACGATAAAAATAGGACCATCACAGTAGAAACCCCCCTGAAGAGACCGAACGCGGAAGACCGGGCAGACGTCATTATTAAAATCTTGAGTCCTAAGTTTCGACGTCTCAGGTATCGTTTGTATTATTCCGTTTTGGTGATGGAACCTGACAGTGAAGCTAACTAAAGAACTCAAAAAAACAATAAGGTATATCCTTTTACATTGAGAAGACCATGGTTTTCCATGGGTGTTTGAAGTGTTTCTCTAAGAAAACCAAGGAAGTCACTCATTTGAACATAAAGCCTCAATTCTATATCAGCCCATCAAATACTGGTATTTTAGCAACGAAAAATAAGTTTTTCTCTTGGTGACAATCATATAAAGACAATTGTAATTTAAACAATTAATTGTATTTTATTTTACGTAGTATAATAAAATTTCATTGTTATACTTCTTACATTTGACAATTTATCCTACTTTTAAATAAAAATGAGTTTTGATTTTTCCTAATTATTATTTATAATTTTGTTTACATAACTAAAGTGGATTTAAATAATATTTATTAATATCTACATATTATTTTAATTAATTATATTAAATAGCTTGAATGGTTTTGTTTCTCTACAATTTTCTTTGAATTTTTTAAATATTTTCAACGTAGCATAACGGTTATTCAATAATCAATTATACCGAAGTAATCAGTCTATTGTTTAAAAATATTTAATTTTTAAAACATTTTCATATTATCATTAAATTTAAATTCCTTAAGATTATCTCTTTAACGTAGTGCTAAATTGTTAGTGACGACTATGATTTCATTAATTATTATATTTTAGAAATCTAAAACAATACTAAGAACGAAAATCTATTTCTCGGTCCCTATTCATAAATTCATTACAATTCATCACTGGGTCCTAATAAAATGAAATGATCAATTAATTCCGCACTAAGTCTAATTAAAAAGTAGAGTAAGTTGGGGTAATGGAAGCCACCAGGTATAGCTCGCTATAACTTTAATTACTCACCAACCAAGTACTAAAAATAAGCAATGTGGTGGATTTTAATATTTAAAATATAATAACTACCAATTTGTAATACCTCTTTGACTAATTAAATACAAAAGTACATCAGATAACATCAGTTTACAGGTAATAATCATTTTAAAGAGAATACTGCTAGATAACGATAGATAGTATGAACACAATGTTATGTAAAAATTATATGTCTCAGATAGTTATAGGTTCCCTAGAGCAGTCAAAGCAAAAGCAGATAAACAATTTTATACTGTGATTTATTTAGCATAATTGATTGGACTATATTAATCAGGTTTTGCCTAGTCACCGGTGTTTTGTTCTTCGGAGATAACCATCGTTTTCTATGCCATGTACCGGGTGGTCAACTAAGAATGACCACCGCCAAATCTCAGAAACTAATAATCGTACAGCATCCGGGTAAATTTTTTTATGACAAAAGTACCCAAGAGAAAATGCTGGAAATTATTTTTAAGTTCCGCATTTTGCCGCAAGAGGGCGTAATTGAAAAGTAAATTTTAAAATTTTACATATCTCCGAAAATTCCACATTAAGGTATATCTTTGATAACACCATTAAAAAGCTTGGACAATTATGCATCATTTTGGTGCAAGTGTAATCAGTTAAATCGCTGTAACTTTTAAACGACTTATCCGATTTTAGCAAACTAAAGACTCTTTGGAAGAAAAATGTATGCACTTTCACCAATCGTATTTAGTTGTTCATAATAGTTCTAAAAAAAAATGCTAGAGGGCGCAATTTGTAATAATAACACGTTTTTTGATTTTACTCCGAAAAAATAAATCATACGGTATAACTATGATACCATAATCGAAAAGTAGATGAAATTTGCTAGAAAAAATATTAAAACCGCAGCTCGATATCTCCGTTCGTTTCAGCGTTATCGCCAATGGAATAATTTTTAAAACTAAACGATTATATATTTTTTAGAAAAAAAGTGGTACGCCACTGATATTTTTCCATGTGGATATTATTTCTGATAAGCATGGTCAATTCTGCATAAAAATGGTCTCTAGCGTTTTTCTTCTCAGGCACACCGTTCTTAATTAAATTAAATTAGCTCTACTATTATTATTATCAATATTGATAATGCAAAATTTTGTGTAAGAAATTTTATTATAAACTTCTATTTTCAATTATTCTTTATAGGAGATGAAGAAATATTTTATTTACATAATATAATTTTCATTGCTCCGTTTTCCCCTATAATTATCTGCATAATAAATCATATCTGACGAATAATCATGCTTTCCAAAATTTAATTTATCAAGAATAATTGTAATCAGAAATATTAATTACAGTGTGATATACGGTCAAATTTAATTTGGTCATTTGTTCAATTACTAAGGACATTGGAAACCTCATTATTTTTCAATAATTATTATCCTATACATTCGAACTATTACTGATTAAATCATTTAAACCTTCCATATAATGTGGGTGTGAAAATATCATAATTAACCTTTTATAAATAGGTACTAATACTACTCTTGTTTACCGACCTTACAATTTCAGCATAAGGCCATTTTATACAATTTTTGGTAAACACATACCTAAGTGGCTGAGATATGTGGATGACACCTTCATTATTTGGAATGGAAACGATGACGAACTCAGAGAATTTCTACATCACATTAATAGCCTGACACCGACAATTAAATTCACCATGGAGTGAGAAAAAAACAATGAATTACCTTTCCTAGATGTCAACGTAAAGAAAAATGGCAACACCATCCATATTTCAGTAAACAGAAAACCTACGCATACAGATCAATATCTTAATTACAGTTCAAATCACCCAAACAGCACAAAACATGGCATAGTAAGAACGCTTGTGGATAGAGCAATTACCATCTGTAACTCAAATGAATCCCTCAAAGAGGAAACTAACTACATCAAGACCAACAACCTCAACAAAAATGGCTCCCCCATGCATTTACTTGAGAAAATTGCGAGAATCGGCCAAATATACAAAAGAAAAAATTAGAGTCACAATCAACTTTCCGTATGTCAAAGGAGTATCTGAGAGAATTAAAAGATTAGGACAACGATACAACATCAATACGGTATTCGGCTCGAAAGACACTTTAAGAAGCCACCTGACGAAGACGAAACTAACAAGTCAAAAAAACAGGAAAAATTGTGTTTACCAGATCCCCTGCGAATATGGACGATCTTACATTGGTGATACTCTAAAACCACTTAAAACTAGGATCAAGGAACATGGAAACAATACGCTTAAAGGAGAAATCGAAAAATCAGGTGCAGCTGACCATGCCTGGACACACTGTCATCACATCAAGTTGACAGAAACTCAAATCCTGCATAAAAAACCACATTGGACGAAGAGGAAGTTCAAGGAAGCTGCTACCATATACCAGAACCCAGATTGTTTTAGTAAGCCCTCATTAGATATCAAAAATATCTGGAAACTTTTGTTAAGAAGATATAAACTTAATATACCGCACACGAACTGAACATGCATGACTGCACCCATCTCAGTTATGCATCTAGCTAGTATAAATAGAGCTGTAGTTACTTTACTTATTTAGTATTCACCTGAAGACGTCTGGAGATACCCACCAGTTGAAACGTTCTGATGTAAAACAAATAAAGACAATGCAAGTCCAAAACTCTTCTATTATTCAAGCCATATCTTAATGGTACAGTTCCTTCTCTACCTTTTCATACAAAGTCAGGGCCTTGGCGTTAATTTTGCCAAGAATAAGTATTTGGAAAACGGACTTAATAGTGTTCCATTGGTGCTTAACTTTTATGGAACAGAATTTCTTTTCTCTTCTAACTGTTCATAATAATCAAGAATAACACATTTCCATTTTTTTTACCTTTTAAAAAAAAATTCCCATCGCCCATTTTTGTACCTATTGTAATAATGGTATATTTTTCACAATATCTACCTGGCTATTAACCTGACATTTAATTAAAAAATTTGTTGCCAGCAGGAAATTATAAAATATATTTTTTAGTGAATGACTGCTGTAAAACATGATACTTTAAATATATATTATTAGCTGGATATAATGCACAGCTAATTGTGCAGATCGCTAGAAATGCTAACAATAAAAAAAAAATTTGGTGACTCTCAAAATGGACAATAAATTTATTTTTTATAATACACATTTTCTGAGGACGAATTGTTTGTTGCAAAATACAAATTAAAACAAATAAATAATGTTTTCAATGATCAACTTTTTAAATAATGTTTAAAAAATGGTAAATAAATATTAAAATAACACCCCAAACTGATCGATAACTGCAATAAGTTTAAATAAACATATTGTAGATTTATTACATGAACACTGCCCAATTTATAAACTCTTCAAAACCTTTTTCCAAAAAAATTATGCTATACGCATAAAACCCACGCCATTTAGACTCACTATAATATTACAGACATCTTAAATCGAATTTTTAAAACAAAACAGTAAAATTAACCCATAAAATTGTCAGTTGAAAGTAGAATCAAAAACATAAAATTTCAGGTGTAATTTTAAAGTAACACACATCCCCTATACTCCTATACTTGACGATATGCGAAAAAGAGATGTCAACATTAAAAACAAAGGAAGGGATCCTATATAATCCAAAAATAATAAAATATTATGGTGCTACATAAGAATAATATAACTATGCTTGTACGTGAGAAAAGTACTGATATGGACTTTGGAGGTAGTATATTGATTTGTCGAAGCTACATGAAAAATAAATGAAACCAAAATTATAGTCGTTTGAGTTTGATATGAAATAAAAGTTTCTTTTATTTAACCTTGTTTCCATATGTGTATTTTCTTTTTTTAACAATAAGTAGAACATTGTGGTTTTTGTATTAAATGTATTCATGATATTTGCATACATGTATAACAAATTTTATCTTTAACAATAAGTGACTACCTTGTATTTGACAAGTTCATCAGTAAAAATGTTCACAACTAGCAAATGTATGTCTGTGGTGCTATTAAATACTAATAAAATGTGGTTACGTAGTCAGTATTTGTTCATAAAATAGGTTTTATACACCAGAACCCAGATTGTTTTAGTAACTCCTCATTAGATATAAGAAATATCTTTAAACCTGTGTTAAGTAGATGTTAACTTAAATAACAGCACACACACTGAACGCATAACTGAACCAGTGCATTTAGCAAGTATAAATAGAGCTGTAGTTACTGTACTTATTTAGTATTCACCTGAAGACGACTGAATATACTTACCAGTTGAAACGTTGTGATGTAAAACAAATGAAGACAATGCAGGCCCTTAATATTGTATTTCAAAAATCTTGACTGAACTGTTTTAAGTATTCTCACAATAACGGTAACGTTGGTTATTCATAAGCTCTCTAATAAAATAACTACTAAGTTTCTCTGTTGTTACATTGCATAAACGCAAATAATCCCATGTCTACAGTAAAAAGAATAACGAAGGTAAATAAATACGTTTAAAAAGTTCCATTTTTTACTTTAATTGTTACAAACGAAATTGTTTTTTTGGTTAATTAACTACTTTTCTTAACTGTTTATTTCAGCAAACAAATGTTTCTGTACTTTTAACAAAAATAAGTAAATGCTTCATTTTATGTAGGTATCTATATACTTTGAACAAAATAATTTTTTGTATTTATTTAATGATGTTCATTTTCTCGTTTAAATTATTTACAGCTTTTGGTAAAACATGTTAAGGGCAAAGGATTTTTATAAATTTTGATATTCAAAACTTTATTTTTGTTTAAACATCGTAGTGTTTTGTATTTCAGATCGCTGAAACCCTTTAAAAAGCATTCTTTTATCTTTAAATTAAAAGGTAACTTGGCAAAATTCTTTCTCGGGGCTCTTGGGAACATGCCAAGGGAATTCATTCCAAGATATGTGAAAAACGTTTAGGTCAAATTTCTGGGTATAAATCACACTTTCTTATATAAATAGATTTTTTTAGATTTGTACTAATTTAATATCTTAAAAACCAAAAAGTTAATTGTAAACATTTCGAGAAATCTCTGCTTAACTTGTTTTTTTTAAATACCTGCCCAATATAATGTGTTTTGTGTAGTAGTATTTAATAACGTAAACAAAGAATAGAATACATCTGTTTAAACAATCTATTTTATATAGTTTCCAGGACGTGTACGTCAAAAATAAGAACTGTAAAAACAAATATAGGTATATATAATATAAATATAATAAATATAAACTTACAGTGCCCGTTATCGACGAGACGAGGCGACCACACAGCGTATGTGTTGCTCTTTTCTACCATAGATACCTTTGTTTTACCTATATAAAGACACTGCTTTTGCTATAAATTTGTATGGGAGCAAGTCGTCTTGAAGCTCTAGTGGGATGAGAAAAATTTATGAATGTGATAGTATGAATGCTATAAGCGAGGACATAATGACTGATATTTAATATTTTCTATAAGAATATAGGTAACTATTAAAATTTAATTAAATTTTACACCAGTACTTTTTTATTGGGTAAACAATGATCTCTTTCCTATATATTATATGGTTGTCACTGTTAGTTCCCCCAGTATTACAGATCAAAAATTTATTTGTGATATTTGTTTTTAAATAATTGAAATGGCGACGTAGGAGCATTGTTATCTATAAAAATTTGAATTGAGTTTTCGTAAAGAATCCAATTTCCATGGCCAAATCCCAAGAGCTTTCGGAAAGGCGTTTATCACTTTACCTTTTAATTAAAAGATAAAATAGAAACGGTTTAAAAAACGTAAGCGTTGTCTTCAGCATGACATTTCGTAAAGCAAAAATAAGTAATAAATTTTAATTATTTACATATAGCTTGTTCACTTAAAGATCGATACAGGCTGTATCTTTTGTCAAAATGTTGAAAAAAAAATATAAAAAAAAAAAATTAAGAGAAATGTATTGAGAGTATTTTAGAATTGCTAGAACTACTGCATGAGGATGGTACCATTAAATACAAATTTGACATTGGCAATAATTTGATAATAAGTTAATTTTATGTATAAAGGTACACATTTTTCAATGTAATATTTTATTTAAAATTCAGATTCATGTAAATTTACATACTTTCGATAGTAAAGAGTAAGATCTGAGAAAAACGCATTTTTCTCTCGGGGAAGAGAGAGCCGCCACTGTGCGATGCGCAAATCATAGTATAAAAGTGGTGTGGGATTAAAAATATCTCCTTATTTCGTATCGTTTAAAAATTGACGTTAAGAAATGTGTTTTTTTTTTGAACTTTCTTAATAAAGAATAGGTCAGACTATTTTTTTCGATGCCTAAAGAAATTAATTTTTTGTTTAAAAAAATTTGAGTTAAAATTTATTTTTCACTTCAACGCTGAAGAAAAGTTGCTTATTTGTTACACGCGAAAAGCTTTAATTTCAAGCTAATTAAAACAAATCCCTTCTTAAGCTACCTATTTTAAACGGCCTTTTTCTTTACACTTCACTAAACAAGAAAATTAGTTTACCAATTTAAAAAAAATTGCTGCCTGGTCTAAAGTAACGGCTACGAATATAAATCCAAAGGAAAATCAATTAAAACTACGAAGCTTTTTGGATATTATGAA
Organism: Polydrusus cervinus; assembly: GCA_935413205.1. NCBI lineage: Eukaryota > Metazoa > Arthropoda > Insecta > Coleoptera > Curculionidae > Polydrusus > Polydrusus cervinus. The sequence goes on along the minus strand of OW284520.1, from coordinate 10,666,979 downwards.
ATTTTCACTTAATAAAATTTTAGTGTTTGATTTTTGTGCATATTTATGGACAAGAAAATACAGTGTAATTAAAAATGCTAAATTTGTAGGAATGCTATTGCATGTCTCTTATTCCATTATAAGTTTAAATTGTCGTTGACTTTCTAAATAAATTGATAAACAAATCGAATAAAATTGATTAACACACGAAATGATTAACAGTTAGAATTGAGTCATTCAGCTCTAATAAAAAGGTGTCAATCTATTCTTAAGTGGAATGCAATCTGTGTAATACGTGTGAAACGGAAAGGGGAAAATACGAGGGAGAACAAAAACCTTTTCTACTTAACAATGAAACAAAAGATTTACCTTTAGTTCTTTTAACTTTGACGCACTGGCGCCACCTGTGATACAAAGACGATATTTCATCAGAAACGAATGATTTCTGTTTGATCTTAACAATAAGCGTCAATTTCTTTTCCTTTTTAAGAAAAGAGCAAATATAATATACAATATGGTCGATTTAACAGTGCAGTAGACTCCCGATTATCCGAAACCTAATTATGCGAACCCCGCATTATTCGAAACGACCCATGAACCGGATTATCCGAAATGATTTTTGCTATGCCTCCGCAATATCCGAAATTTCTAAGAAATACAGAAGTATTAGAATTTATGCTGTATATACAAGTACATCTATAAAAGTACATAGATATAGTTACTTTTCCTATAGTTAATAATTTTCCTTAATCTCCGCATTATCCGAAATCGGCCCGGTCCACATTATTTCGGATAATCGGGAGTCTGCTGTATTTATTATATTAAAATATATTTTGCAGACATTGTACGAGCAGTCAATTTTAATTTAAAATTAAATAAATGTACAGTTATGGCCATTCAATTTTGGGCAAAAAATCTGTCAGATTTTGACTTTTTTCTAATTTTTGGTAAATTGCTCTTTTAGGTCGATTTACCTTTAATTATTATTAGAAATTAAAAAGATGTAGCGAAAATATTTTTATTATTTAAAAAAAAAGAACAAACTAATTAATATTTTATCTTAGCTATCTCTATATCCAAGACCGAGTTTATCCTTCTAGGCATTAAAGTTACCAAAGCCCTGACGAAGTCTGGATTTAACTTATTCCACGCTTTTAAAATTTTATTTTTTAATTCATCCAAATATTTTTTGACCTAACATTATTCTCACCATTAATTTTTTTGACTAAAACACCCTACAAATTTTTAATTACATTTAAATCCAGACTACATAAGGGCCATAGTAAGTAATTAGATCCTGTTAAATAACGGGCTGTGTGAATGGGACAGTTATCTTGAAGAAATCGTTCTAATACAAAAGGTAACACGGTATTTTGTTCAATAAACTAATACACACTAACTTCCTGAGCACTCATCCATTCCCAGACGTTTACAGAAAATCGACCAATATTTTGATTCTTCTGGGTAAATCTTTCTTCGAATCGAGTTCTTGGAGGCCTAAATACTCCTAGTCTTCCGTTATTCTTCTTCTTCAGGTGCCATCTCCTCTTAAAAGGTTGGCTATCATCATAGCTATTCTCACTTTCGATGCTGCAGCTCTAAACAACTCAACGGAACTACAGTTGTACCATTTTCTCAAGTTATTGAACCAGGAGATGCGTCTTCTTCCTCTACTTCTTTTTCCCTGGATCTTTCCCCGCATAATATTCTGTAACAATACGTATTTCTCTCCCCTCATCACGTGACCTAGTTATTGCAGCTTCCTTATTTTAATTGTGTTCAATATTTCCTTTTCCTTTTTCATTCTTTCCAGTACCTCTTCATTTGTCACCATGTCTACCCAACTTATTCTTAAGATCCTTCTATATGACCACATCTTAATTGCTTCCAGTCGATCATTAATTAATTAATTTAATGTCCAGGACTCCATCCCATACAGCAATACCCGTTCCGTTATAGCAAAACTTAAACACTTTCTCGTCCGTAAATATTACTTTTATCCATAAAACTGGCGATTCAAGGTAATACTGTAACGCAAAACCGACCCATTGTTCTTTATTTTCATCAGTTAAAACCGACTTTTTAGTTGCTGGATGACAGCGCAATTCAGATATTTGGCTAAGCCTTCGTCGAGCTGTTCTCACAGATCCCAAGAAATGTATCTCCATTTAGGCTCTTACAATGGATTTAAAAGGTTGGTCCCTTAATACGTTTACTAAACTATTATCCTGTTCTTCATTGGATTGTTTGGGACGACCACTTCCAGGTCTTCTTTCCAAGGAATCGTTTCCTGCCACATTGTTTTAATAAAATTAACCGTGCTTTTTGGAATGTTAAGTCTTTCTAAAACATCCCTTTCTGACAAACTTCAATATAATGCATAAATAATAAATCCCACAAAGTCCCGGTCTCAAAAATTTTCATGACTTTGCTTGCTTTTTTATAAACATCAGTATTAAAATCAGAGTATTTTACAAGACTATACATGGTCCTGCGCTTCACCTCCCGTCTTCTGTAGCTCACTTATTAATTAAGTTAGGATTATGACGTTTTGCAAGCTTTACCTGTATCCTAGGGTGCATTTTAGGAAAATATTTATGTTTATACAGGGTGTTCCAAAAAAGTGTGACGTCATAAGGATCTATTTTTTAGATTACATGCCATATATTTTCTTACTTATTTGGATGCATCTTGTAGGTGCCTACATACCCCTAAAATGTTAATGAAATCGGTTCAGTATTATAGGCGAAAAAAAATAAAAACTAAAAAAAATCAGTTTTGCACCACTGGTTTTAAAAATTAATAAAAAATAAAAATAATGCCTCGTTATTAAAATTCTACAAAGGTACTTAATAAATAAGGTCCTAAAATTTCGTTAACCAAGTTTGATTAATACGAATTGTACAGGGTGTCCAAAATTTAGTGTCAAACTTTGCAAACTTAAAGCAATTTATATTTCTTATTTCAAATTGGAACCCCTCTATATTATTATGTCATTCGATGCAGAATTAAAATTCAAACATTTGTTCTAATCACAACCCTATCGCAATTTTTAACGCATTAAGACTTATTTACAGAAAACTCGTTTTATCAACCTTTTCACCAGTCATTCATATATAATAAATATCAAAAGTGGCTTTGAAAAACAATTTATTGATATTAAAGTTTATTGAAGTGACAAAAGCCCATTTTGACTTCAGTTATTTTATAGTTTCAAATATTGTCAGATTATTATTAATTATTTAAGCTATATTATTTTTTGTGATGGAATACAGCCAAGAAGAACTCGTAGATATGATTTTTATATTAGGAGCATGCGAAAATAATTATTTTTTGTCACTTTGCACAAGATGCATCCAAATAAGTAAAAAAATATATGGCATGTAATCTAAAAAATGAACCTGTATAAACATAAATATTTTCCTGAAATGCACCCTAGGATACAGGTAAAGCTTGCAAAACGTCATAATCCTAACTTAATTAATAAGTGAGCTACAGAAGACGGGAGGTGAGGCGCAGGACCCTGTATAGTCTTGTAAAATACTCTGATTTTAATACTGATGTTTATAGAAAAGCAAGCAAAGCCATGAAAATTGAATCTTATTAGGTAGTACCGTTTAAGTCAATTTAAAAAATAAAATTCCAAACATTGTTATATTATCAATTATGGACTGGGTATTACGTCTGTCTTCCAGAGATTTAAAAAATATAAATTAATATACATTTCAAAAAATAACAATATTTCGCAGTGTTGTGTGTTGTTACATATCTCCTTGAAAATATATTTGTATCTACCTATAACTACTCTTGTTTTCAAAAACTTTTTAAAAGCATTCTGCCTAATTTGTGTTTATTTATTAAAATTTTAAAACATGCTCATTTTTATTTTATGCGGGACTGATAAATAAGTTAATTGCCCTTATTTACGAAGCCCTTAATTATTTATACAGGTTTATTTTCTTCTTATGTTAACAAAAGCTTTTAGAATGGCCACCTAAAAAAATATATATTTATATAATAATAAATAAAATTTTAGACAATCGCATCCAATAAAATTTTTTGATTTTATTTTTTTATTAAATATTAAAAATGCCCGAAGGAAGCCAACCTTAGCATTAAAAATACTTTTCTATGAAAAATAAGTCATTATTTTTTGTTAAGGCTGTTTAATTGAAGTTGTCAACTATCAAATTAAGCCTAAAGTTAATTAACTCTGATAATATTTCATTAATATACAGCTTAAAAAATATTTTTTTCAGAAAATAAAAATAAAATAATTATGTTTTAACTGTATTTATTTGATAAAGCTCTATCATATTTCTACTAGAGGGCGATGGAAATTAGAACATGCCACTAAAATATCCACTGTTTTTAATAAACAATAACGGAAGTACTTATACAGGGTGTTTTTTAATTGAGTGCCGATACTTAAGGTTGTGAATCCTTGGGTGATTTTAAGAAGAAAAGTTAATATTACCATATGTCCAAAAGCTCTTCATTTTTGAGCTACAGGGTGTTATTATTTTTTTAAAAATATAACTTTTTTTATCATAATTATTAAGTATATCACTTTCATAAATAATTATATATCACTCAGATATTTTAATAAAATTTTGTACACACCTCTTAATCATTAAGGAGCACTTTTTGACTTAAAAGATTTTTTTTAATTTTTACCAGTGACGTCCGTACGGGGTTTGAACTGAATAGTTTTATAGAAAAAAATGGTTAGCCACTGATTTTTCTAAAAACCAAACTTATATTCAAAATCCTCATTTATTTTGGAGCAGATTTTTTTCTTCGGTTCATTGAGACTGCTTTCGATATTTTGTTGAAATGAAAAGGAATGAGCTTTAGGACATATGTTAATATTAATTTTTCTTCTTAAAATCACCCAAGGATTCACAACCTTAAGTATCGGCACTCAATTAAAAAACACCCTGTATATGTGATTTGTCATGAGACCTGAGACCGTTTCAATAAATGATTACCATTTTATCCAAAATTTTTAGTATTAACAATTCCTTTTTGCTAATGCGAAGCATCATTAACACCATGTACTCATCATGTAACATGTAACTAATAACACATACCGAATTCTATTTTTATTCTTATTTGATTAAATAAAAGTTCTACATTGGAAGGCTTAAAAGATGTGCTAAATTAAAATCCCAAAATTCTTGTTGGGACAACCTTTATTTAAATGGAGATGAATCTTTGGTCTCCGCATTTAAAGTGGTCTACTTAAAATCGGAGAGCTTTTTTTCTGCTCAATTTTAAAATATTATACGCCAAATTGACTTTCTTTTTCTGTTCTCTACCTTTGAAAATATTTCGGCCAATGTTAAGCTCCTTTTTTGTGGTTACTTCAGCGTAAACGCTCGAGGTCAGAAAGTTTATTAAAGGAACAGGATTTTTTTGTACATGTTTAGGTAATCTCAACCTCACTTATATCTTAGAGTAAATTCAATAATTTTACTCAGTTTTACTCATCGGTTTAAGACCATCCGACCAATATTTCTAGATTCTTCTTCAAGGTTAGCACCTAAATGGAAAATTAGATCTGCACGGACCAAACTGAATTTATTATAACTGATTGTAAAAACTTTTTAATATCTAAACTGCTGGACAATTCAAGAGGACCGAGCTAATTGTTAGGTGAACTTTGGAGTAAAATATTTTACGAACGAATAAAGCTATCGATGCGCGGTTTGCAAAATTTAAAAGAGAATTTAATTCTTAATATGCACATTTTTTCCGATTTTTTTTTACTTCTAACCTTTAACTGTCTACAAGTACCGGATTTCCACAAAAATAATTTTAAAATATTTTGGATGGCATTTTCTTTATCTCCTATTTATAGAGAACAAAGTAAATTCTCAAATTTTTGATATCCCTCTTTGTTCATAAAATTTCGATTTTTTTCTAAACCCCTGTAAATTTCAGGTATTTTTGTCATTAGGCCTTACAATGTTTTGTAAGAGCAGGTTTTGGTAAGTGATTATAACTTCTTAACTCATAACTCATATTTTTCTATTTCGATAAAGTTAGTTCGGGAAACTAAACTTTAAACAGTAATAAAGCACACAATGTTGGCAAAATAATTTTGCAATGACAGCTGTGACAAAAAAAATTATTTCTTTTTTGTTCCAAAGCAATCTTGACTAAATTGTTTAATTAGAACTTTCCTTTTTTACCCTGATTTAAGACAAATCCTAAAATATTTCAAAAACTATGATATTTAGATATATGACATGTTTAACAAAAAAGTAAGGTTTTCGAAAGACAAATTCTTTTGCCTAAAAAAATTAGGGGGGTCCCATTAAAAAAAATTAAAATAAAGCATTTTTAAAACTATCGAGTTGTACAACTTGTAATGAACGCTCTGTATAAGAGATTTAAAAAACATTATTATAAATCAATATATCGTACCTTAAAGTACTTACAACGTAAATTATATTTGCCTAGGGTTAATCCACAGGTTGCTATGATTTTTTAACGATACCCTTAAAATTACTAAAATTTCGGAAAAAAATTAATTACTTGGCAACGTTGCATTTTACTTAACAAATTTTAATAGGATTGCAAAATCCTTATTCCATTAAATCATATTCTAGAAAATTATACTGGATGTCCCATTTAATTTTCTTTTTTATTATTCAGTACCACTTTTTAGGACTACCCTGTAGATTAGAAAATATTTTTAGATTATGTATCCTAAAAAACCCTTTAACTTTTATATTACACTCTTTACCCTATCTTTGATAGTTTAGGTGCTATCTAAGACAGACACCTTACTGACACACGCTGTATAGAAAATACCTACCCCCAAAATCTCATGGAAAAAATTGTTACATCTTTTCCTTCTTATGACCGTTATAATTTCTATGAATATTCAATTTTAAATATAGGGTTGCTTTAAATTAAAATTTGTTGGTTAAGATCTTAAGATTAAGAGTAGATTAGATTTAGTTTTTAATGAAATATTAAGTGAATATACAGGGTCCTGCACCTCACCTCCCGTCATCTATAGCTCACTTATTAATTAAGTTAGGATTTTAATATTTTGCAGACTTTACCTGTATCTTAGGGCGCATTTCACGTAGTTCTTTGTTCAACGGTTACACCGACTTGCCAGATTAAGTTACTTATAACCAGTTTAGTGATTTAATAATACTTAATGAACGTAATTGACTTTTCCTAAAGGATATCTTGGTCTCTAAATTTGACGACACAAAGCTAGGTTAATTTGTAATGTAAATGGCATTATTTTGTAGACAAGGTAGACAAGGATATTGTTATAGTACCAAAAAAATTTAACAAAAGCTGTATAGCTCTGATAACAATGTACAGGGTGATTCCTAAGTTGATACTTTTTTTTTAGCTGTGTATAGAAGGCCTTAAAATAAACAACATTTTGAAATACCTTTTTTTCAAAAAACTTAAAAATAGACGAGATACAGAAGTAAAAAATCTACGTGCGGCCTGGTTATCAAAACGTAGCCTGCTATACTTTATGTTGTTTGTTTTATCTTTTATTAGTCATGCAATTTACGGGTTGGGTCGGTGGTGAGTTATTTGGCAACATGCTGCAGTGTGTTTTTCTGAAGCAAATTAATTTTAAACTGGTGACACGTGAAAATGGTAAAATTTAAAAACAATGAACTAGTAGATATGGTGCTAATTTACGGTGAGTGTCATCAAAGTGTAGCTGCTACTTCGAGATTATACGCAGAACGGTTTCCCTTGCGGGCTCATCCTAAACCCAGGAGTTTTCTTAATGTTATTCAACGGGCAAGTTAAGTAGAATCGTATTTGATCCATAGTGTAATAAATGAATATAAGTACCTTCGTTTTGAGTTTTTTGAAAATAGGTATTAAAAAATGTTGTTTATTTTAATGCCTTCTATACACAACTAAAAAAGAAGTATCAACTTAGGAATCACCCTGTATATGGCTGAAAACGAAATGGCGAATGCGTCACGAGCCCTATCTCCTAATCTTATTATACATAGAGCATCGGAGTTCCACAAAGACCAACTAGTACAATGCAAACTTAAGAGCAATTTCAACGACTAGACAAGGCAATAAAATTTATTGTTCATGTAAATAATGAACACGATGGCTCCACATAACAATGTAAATGACACTTCATTATATACGTATGGTAGTTTACCTACATTATTAAAGACGCTAAAACGTTATTAGGGGATGTTGTTGCGCCATAAGCGCAACTCAATCGTGGTTTATAACTGTGTCATTTCAATTCTGTTTATGGACTAAGTTTGCTATTATACGGGGCTGCTGTATTTATAGTCCTTTATATTGTCTTTAAAAGCTGTTGAGTTAACAGTGGTTTAACTATTTATTATAAATGAGTCCATTTTAAAGGAAACTTTTAAACAAATTTACACAAAACAATTATAGAACAAATATGAATAAAAGTTTAAATAGTTCAGAACACAATATAAACAGATTTAGCTTTTTAAAATATAAGAAACAACGCATAAAATAATAAACAAAATAATAATATATCTTGGTGTCGAGGCTCTTTAAATAATGCTTCTATTAAATTGAACTTCATAGAATTTACCTCTATAGATACTACTTTTATGAGTCGATGTGTCCTGGGTACGCTACTGCATCGATATTAATTTTATTCAAATAAAAAACCTTTTCTTCTTAAGAAACTAGCTTGTATTAGAAGTCAAAAGTTTTTGCTTACAAAGTTCAAGCATACTCTTTGTGTTACGTTAAAAGAATTTTCAATTTAAACTTGCAATACCTTTATCCGGATGCAACAAAGAATTGTTAACTATCTAAATCATTTATTACTTTATGGCAGGCTTAAAACAACAGCATATAACTTCAGCCTTTTGAGAATAAAATTCAATAAGTATAGTGCTCTTAGAAATAGGGCTTATTCCAAGTATATTTTTAAAGCAGACATTTTTTAAGCTAGACCATATTGCTTCTGGAATTCGACAAAAAGCAAGCAGTTAAAAAAAAATTATTTACGTCAAAAATTTCCTAATTGCAAGTATAGATATATATTGTATATTTTCACTTTCCTCAAAAGGAATGGTCCTTTTCGCGATAATCGAATTTACCATATTCAGCGCTAACATCCAGAACTAAAACCTATTGAAAATATTTATGTTAATAATAAAAATCTTCCTGGAGTATCACAAGCCTTTTCTAGAAATATGTTTTTCTTTTTCATCGATCTGTCTGTCAGTCTGTTTAAACGTCACGTGGCAATTATTAAGATATAAGTGCAGATGCCAACATTTGTCCAAAATCTACACATTTAAGAAAGGCAAACCCCGATATCGGAATCGTTAACTCCTACATCTGCAAATTTAAAATTTAAATCAAACTACTCATACAGGATTTCTTAGAACTAGAAAAGATAAAAAAAATGTATTAAAACTATAAGACAACAAATAATATCTAAAGTGCTTTCGAAGATATTACAAAATAACGATTTAAAAAAATATATTCAACTCAATGTAGCAAAAAATGTAAGCTGTTGTGGACATAATATATTTATTGAAACTTTCCTTTTTCAAACGACCTGAGGAGTTTCATCCTGAAATATAATCACGCCTTCAAGGAACAACCTGTATAGTGTAGATCGATGAGGATATTTAACATATTCACGTTTCTACAGGGTTTTCCGGGCATAAAAATGTTTAAAGAAAACTCAAACCTCAGACTTAAACATCAAAAAAGCTTTTTAGCTCAATTTTTGTTACATGTCAGCTCCTTAGGCATATTTCTTTTTCCGTGCAGTGAATCGAAATACATCATTGTGTTTGCTATTCCTTTTAAAACATGGTAGTTAAATTTTTACTTTAAAAAAAAGTCAACATCCATTATTTTAAACAGCGTTTGTCATATTAATATATCATATCAAATATATATTAAAATATGTTATATTATATATTAAAAATAGTCCCGGCTACCTTCGGTCTAGGTTGACATTCGGAGAGTAAGTTCTTGCGTGAGTTAGGCGAGATCCAAGTATTTTACATGTTCCAAGGCATAATACAATAGGGACTTTTAAAATTTCATTCTTATATGCAGCCGTTACTTTATACAGGGTGCCCCGTAACTTATGGGCCGTAGAGTAACTGGAGATACTAGACATCAAACTAAACCGATTATGTCATATAAGTTTTTTCGGATTGTTACTCGTTCTAGAGATACAGGGTGTTGAAAGTAAAAGTTTATTCTCGAAAATAAGCCATAATTTTAAAACGGTTTAATGAATCGAATTGAAAGTTGGCAATATTATGTTTTTATGAGCAAGAAATTTTTAAGTTTCAAACTAGAGGGCGCTAGTTGCATACACTGGGCTTCATAAATCTATGATTTTTTTTCTTACCTGTAATATTAGGTGTTTTTCAATTATAGTTTCCTAAAGAAGGGCATTTTCTGAGTCAAAAAGGTATACTTGATATCTTCTATCTACGGTTTTCGAGATATTTCCCTTTAAACATCCCAAAGCATAAAAAAACATAGTAAATAATTAAATTAACAAAAAAAAAACAAAAGTGACAATCCGAAAAAACTTATATGACATAATCGGCTTAGTTTGATGTCTAGTATCTCCAGTTACTCTACGGCCCATAGGTTACGGGACACCCTGTATAATAGCCTATTAATTAACCTGAAATCACTTGATAAGCTAGCCACGTTTAAAGGGAAAATCGAAGAATATTATAGTCATAAGGTCAGATTCCTCAATGTGTCAGATCAGGCTGGTCTGAGCAAAACATTTCGTAGGTCTTAAGTATGTATTAGGATAGTTTTTAGGAAATATCTTACATTTAGTTATTTATTGTATTGTTAAGATATTTTAGGGCTGAGCTCCGCCTAATAAAGACTTTATTTATTTATTTATGCAGGATGATTCCTTAGTTGATACTTCTGTTGTAGCTGTATATAGAAGAAATTGAAATAAACAACATTTCCAAATACCTTTTTTCAAAAAACCTAAAAATAGGTGAGATACAAAAGTAAAAAATCTAAGTGCGGGACTGGTCATTAAAACGTAGTCTGATATACTTTACGTTGTTTTTATCTTATTAGTCATGCATGGTCAAATTTTTATTTGGCGATGCTGTGTGTTTCTCTGAATCAAGTTAATTCTAAATTGGTGACACGTGAAAATGGTAAAATTTGAAAACAATGAACTAGCTGATATGGTAGGTGCTAATTTACTGTAAGTGTGGTCAAAGTGCGGCTGCTGCTTCGAGATTATGCGCAGAACGTTTTTCCTTGCGGGTTCATCCTAAACCCAGAAGTTTTCTTAATGTTATTCAAAGGGCAAGTTAGACAGGACCGTATTTGATCCAAAGTGCAAGCCATGAATATAAGTACCTTACTTTTGAAAAAAGGTATTTGAAAATGTTGATTATTTTAATGCCTTCTTATGAAAATTTACATCAGTCCTACCATCATTCCTTGAAATTTTCCCTTACACCATTAGTTTTACTAATGGTGTACATTCCAACTGATAGTAAACGGTCTGCAATAAATGTTTCAAAGTAAGTTATGCTGTATATATTTACCGTTGGTTTTGAAACTTCGGGTTGCACAATATATTTTTTTAATTTTATTTTTCGCTTTTTGGTTTAAAAAAGGAACAAAATTTTGTACAAAATGCGACCCTAGTTCTAACTCATAACTCTAGAGTTATACATTTAAATTGACTAACATGATATTGCAAAACTTTGCTAAATTTCTAACTACTTTTAAAAAATAATTCGTTTTAAATAACTGGAAATGATAAATTATCAAATAACGTGCAGACAAACTGACTCGTTTGCCTTTTAACAAACAAAGCATTAAACTGAGATACTTGCAAACAAACAATTAGTTTCCTTTAAATTATAACAACATTCGGCGAGTTCAGTTGCTATAAACTTCAATATTAATGAAAGTGCAAAATGTCTTTTATCTATACGACAATGACTAAATGTTTAAATTTATTAAAGTTTTTTAACGTTTAATTTGGTTTTACCTTCAAAGTCTATTCTTAAGGTATATTAATGTAAGAAGAAATGATCTTCAGTAAAAGAAATTAAACAGCTAGAACATTCACTGTAAAATTGTGTTGTAAATATAATAGATTAGTGCTTGGTAAATCATGATAAATTATTGCCATCAATCAAGGTTTTTTGTAAACTATGAACGAGTTTTAAGTAGATAAACACACTAATTAAAAATTTACTGGTAAAATTAGTTTAGATTTCCCAGAAATAATTTAGCATGTTTCTTACCCAATCCTACCCTCTAGTCATTGGAATAACATTTTAAACAATTTTCTATAGTGCTTGGAAATCTTGAATAAAAAACTAATATAATTGAAACTGTAAAAAAGCGATGCCTAAATAAATAAATCAAAACTGTCAAAAAATCCAGAATATAAAAAAGTTTATTAAAAAAGCTTATTTGACTTACTTCTACGCCAATGCCAATGGGGAAAATCTTATAATTTAACCCTGCACGATGAAAAACGAAGATTTATAGCATTTTCTTTTATTTGCTGGCTTAAGCTTAATTTTTAAGTAACTGTTGAATAATTTATAGGGAGGCTGGTTGGACTGGAGAAATGGCACTGCACAGCTTGTTTGCCAATCCTTAGATTTTTATTACCAAATAATTATTTTCCCAATTTTACCCCTGTTCGCAATAAGGTAAATGTACGGCATAGGCCAAGCGATGGGGGATTTCTACTCGCAAAAGGTCAGACAGAAATGAAATTTGGTGAGATGGTAGAGAAAGGTTCCCTGATAGTCCACCTGAGTTTGCAACCTCGGGGGGTTGCCGCTCGAGGGGTTAGGGGATGAAAACTATGACTTGCGGCGCTTGGTGGAAAATAGCACTGTTATGGTAGGTGCTATGAACTTTGATTCTTTACATTTTTTGGCTCTGACCAATAGTTTTCGCTCCACGGTGCGCCAAATTTGGGGGGTAGTAATTGTACTGTACATATTTGATTTAAACTTTTTTTCAATAGCACCTACCCCAACAGTGCTATTTTCCACCCAGCGCCGCAAGTCAGAGTTTTCATCCCCTCACCCCTCGAGCGGCAACCCCCCAAGGTCGCAAACTTAGGTGGACTATCAGGGAACCTATCTCTACCATCCCACCAAATTTCATTTCTCTCCGACCTTTTGCGAGTAGAACCCCTTATTTTGTACCCATCGCTTGGCCTAGGTAGTAGAGTTTTGGATTTGCATTGTCTTTATTTATTTTGACTAACTGGTAAGCATCTTCAGTCGTCTTCAGGTTAATACTAAATAAGTATGGTGGTAGTTGTGTTTCAAAGTTTTTTATTTACTTTTTGCAATCAAATGAAATTTCTTTCTGATTTTTGCAAATAATAAAAGTCTATTAATATAAAATGTATCTTTTAGAAAACTTCTCGAAATTGGGCATAATATTATAAAGGGAACTGTTAGTTTTGGTATTCAATAGATGATATTTTATGAACATATAGGAATGTTTTGTTGTTTGATTTTTTATTTTTTTAATAGCAAGGTAAAATTGAATATTTCAGTTCACTGCGTTTATTTTATTTTCATTTAATTAATTCTAATTTGATTAATTTTTTATTAATAAATGTTAGTTTAATTAATTTTAATTTTAACTAGGTTAATGTTAATTGAATTAATTTTAATTTAATAATGTTAATTTTAATTAATTTAATTTCATCAATTTTAATTGTTTTATTTTTAATATATTTAACTTATTAAAATAATGTAATTAATTTAAATAATTTTAATTCGATTAGTTTTAATTTGAATAATTCTTATTTTAAAATACTACACTTACCACTTATTTGTGGTTTCCGGTCACTAGTACTTAAATAAAAAACAATTTCTTTAATATTGATTTTCTTTTTTAAAATAACATTAAATATAAGTAGGGATCAAGGAAATAATGAAACTACCCCGACATGTAAAATATAATTAGTTTGTTAGAATCTGTTTAAAATAGTGTATGTGGTAAATAATAAGATATATCTATTTTAGTTTAAATATAAAAACGTATTAAATAAAGAAACTTTTTTTAGCCTAATACTTTCGGAAAATGGTTTAAAATAAATAAATCGAAACATCAAAATAAAAGAAATTGTTTTTTTTAAATAAAAATTCAAATAAAACGAAACTTTATGTAGATCATTTACGGTCAAGAAAAATTAAAAGCTAAGTACTTACTTTTCAGAGGACTTTTTATATTAGTTAAATATGATCCCATCATTTTTAAGAGGTTTTTTATTCGGTTGCTTGCCTCACCTGAAAATAAAAACAGACATGTTAACATAGGAATAACGTCAAAAGAACAGAAGAAGTAAAATCCCTGAATTTAACTTTAAAGATCAATAAAAATGTTAAAATATTAGCATCAAATTACCAATAATTCTACTTAAAATCATATAAATTTAATATTACAACCTTTTAATTAAATAGAATATCAATTCAGTTCATAATATTAAACAAATATTATTCTCTAAAACGTATGCTTAAACATGCATCCAGATGATTTAAGTATGACCATTTGTTTAGCTTTTTCGTAATTAAACACAAGTACAATATGAAACATATTTCATTTCGTTGGCAACTTTAGATAATAATAATAAAACCATTGCCTACATGTGCAATGTTTGTAAAAGCAGCTTAGGTGTATTCTTGAATTTACATATTTACGTTTGCTTTTAATTAAAACCTAATGATTCTGGTGATTGTTTTATATACATTGGATGAACAATTTTGATATATGGAAAAAAATGTGCCCCATAAGTAGGTTTATAAAAGGGAATACTCCATACATTATTTTTTTTAAATTTTATAGATATCTTTAAACTAACTTAATATTGCTGGTCCATTTAAGCAAGTGGTTGGGGGGTGCGCCCCCTAGGGGGGCGCGAGGTAGCATTAGGGGGGCACGAAAGCTCTGAAAAACTGCAAAATTAATACAAATTTTTAATAAATAAATGAAGTAAAAGAAATGTAGGGGAGGGAGGCGCGACCATTTCTTGATTCCCAAAAGGGGGCGTCATAGAAAAAAGGTTGGGAACCACTGATTTAAGTAAACCATCACCAATATTTCAACTTTTAGAGTACCAGTTAAATACATTTTTAAAAATTTTTAAATCAAATTGTCAAAAATTTTAAATAACTAGTCAAATATACCAAAACTTGCTGTAGTATCCCAAATCGGGCACACTTTCAATATTTGTTACGCTAAAAAAAGTGGTATTACAGTTTTAAAGTTTTAGTTGTAATGTAATGAATCACTCATTAAAAATTAGATTTTATTAAATTTCTGACACATGGTTTGACGGATGTAAAAAAAATATGGACAATTTCCTTTTTCAATAAGCTTTCTATAAAGGTATAAGTGGTATCGTCTAATTTGAAAAAAAAAATTGGTTAAGGCTGCATCCCCCCCCCCCCCCCCCCACTTTGAAGCCCATAAAAAATCTTTGAGGGCATATTTTTAATAATAATAATAATAATAATAATAATAATAATATGACTTTATTGTAAATAATTTACAATAGGCGAAGTTGAAGCAAGCTTCCTCACTTAACCACTAAGTATATGAACAAAATTTTTATTAAATTTTCAAATTATACCCTCTTTAAAGAAGAAAAATTTAGAAATATTGTTAGGGTACCCCAAAAAAAACGAAATAACCATGAATTATATCGTGGCCAACTTAATATCCAAACCTCATACCTACTTATGATATTTTAAGTATCCACTGGTTTCTATTCATTTTCTGGCCAGCAACTACTGATAGAAGTCTATTAGAATTGACAACTCTGATGTAGCGGTCAGTTAGTTGTCAACTACTCGCATGGTGTTAATGTTATGGGAGTATATTATTATCTAAATTGTATTTTCATGTGTTCCAAAGGATAAAACCAATAATATCACAGATTTCATGTAGACATAAGTTAACAAGTTTCAAGACAACTTTTTGTTACAGCTCTATTCAAAATAAGTATAGATCTCGTGTACTCGAGTCAGCAAAGAGCCAAGAATCCTACCATTACAATTTTGTTATTAGTAGAGATTAAAATACCCATAAGCTTAATCTGTTAATGCTTCCTTATCTTTTCCATCAAATGCTCTTAACTTTTAGGTATCGCATATTGTTATTACTAAAATATAAAGGTACACAGACCCAAGTTCCAAAATATTGTTGGAAGCATAATAATAGCTTAATATAAATATAATTATCCAGAAATTGGGGATCCTAAAATAATACCCTTTCTGCTCTTTGAACTCCCTTAAGGCGTGAAGTATACTATATAGAGTAAATATGGAATATAATAACAATTTAAAGTAATTGTATCATTGGTGGTTAACTTTTATTCAGTGTCATTTTAGTAAATATCTCTATTATTGTTCTTAACAGGCATTAACCGCGAAAATCTTGTTCTTGCCCTTCGAAAATTACATTATTAAATCATTACATTATTTAACTAGATATAGAAGATAATAGCTCTATTAAAATCTAGAACAGACTATTCCAAACCCATTTAAAATATTGTTATTAAGAGACAACCCTTATAACTTCATATGTAATTGTAGGTATCAGAAGGAAGTTTACAAGTAACGTCACATTTATATTACTTCTGCTTCTGCTTACTATTTGGGAGAAACCAAATTTGGTTTTGATTTGTGACGCCCTCTACGGACTAAACGAAGCAATTTCGGATATATCTAATTTGGCTTAAATCGACCTATTTTGACGTCAGGATTCTTTAATTGGGTAAACGTTCTACACATATATTCGACAATAACACTGTTGTCAAGGTTGTCGATTTACCTTGTATAACGAGTTAACACGTGTTTTTTGTCGGTGGTTGTAACACACACGAAAGTTATAGTATTAATTAAACTTTTTGAGGTAAGTACATCATAAACAATATTTTTTTGTATTATAAACCTATGGGTCACAAAAATTTGTTTACGTTGAAGAAACGAGCCCCTAAAAAATCACAGAATGGGGAAAGTGTAACCTATGTTAGGTTCAGGTCAGATTGAAGAAATTGAGAAGCAAAAGATAAAGAAAATCAAAATAGCAAAAAAAAAAAGGAAAAAAATATGTAAAGGTAGTAGCAGTGAAGATGACTAGTTAGGGAGAATTGAAAGCAAAAAAATAGAGAAAAAAAGGGCTACACTATAGAAAACCTTATTTGAGGAAGACTATCCACTGATGATGACCTTCTTGAAGATGTACAAAGCCTCTCAAGCAATTCTAGTGTCGAAGAGATAAATAAAGAAATCAGTTTCCTGAACTAAATGCAGCTCGACTTAACAAAAATAAACGTTGGCGATTGGGTCGTCATTAAATTCGATCAGATGAAGCAGGTTGAAAATGTACGGGGGCCAGCTCACAGAAAAAAAAACCATGTCTGGAGGTAAAATTTTGCCGAACAATTGGTAACACATCCACATTTTATTGGCCTGTTGTGGAAGATCCTCATCGTCAATGAGGATAATATTTTTATGCATTTACCCACGCCTATAGTAAATAAACGGTGAAAAATATATTTTAGCATTGTTTTTCACACATATAATGTTGGTTAAATTGTTAATTTTTTGTTAATAAAAATAAATATTCTTGTAGCATCCGAAAAAATTAATTATTTATAGTTACCCCGGTCAACGTTCTTACGTTCAAATAAGAAAACGTTGGTTTACACTTGCCCCACAAACCTGGGGCAAGTGTAACCCAAGACCAGCGAAAATTAAAAAAATCCTAGAGAAAAAGGGAATTTTTTTATCGGTTTCTATGTTGGTATGTTGTTAAAATAATGTCTAACCAGTAAGCCTGCCAACTATGAACAAGATTATTAGATACATTTTTTTTTAATAACGTTTAAACAGGAGGTATTAAAATTCACGGTTCCGCTTACCCCGGTGTACCTTATTTGAAAAGACATTTTTCAGCAATAGGACCTGGTTTCACCTCTCTGGGTACGTAAAGTCGTAGCAAATGTGAAGCTCAAATTTTCCAATTTTTTGTTTATGGATAAGCATCTACACCCTTAGAAAATTGGCGTCTGGACAGTGATGAGTGATCATAGCCTTCTTGGGACAATACTTTTTGAAGGCATTGCCATATTTTAAATGCTAGCATGAATTCCAAAATTATTAATATTCAAGCCTCCAGTATGACTTTTGTACTAAATCTTCATTAAAAAACATTTTGGTTTCTTTCATCAGATATATTTTTTTATCCTTTATTAAGCTAGCAAAGCACAAGTTGAAATTTAAATTTTACGTCAGTTGAAGAAAAGTCAATTAATCGAAAAACTAACCAATTTAAAAGTTTAATGCCGAATTTTTAAAGCAAAGGGTTTGAGTTATTCAGTCCAAATTGTCAATTTTTCAAATTACGCGCCCAATTAATTTTAAGTAATTAAATGAAAAATTTGGCAATTAAATTATGGATCTAAGAAAGAATTTTTAAACTCTTTTTATTTAAGTACAATTTATATAACTAGCTTAAGCATGATAAAAATAGCCTTAGTTTGACTTCTTGAGAATAGTGTTCGAAGTTTAGTATAATTTACATTTTTAAGTAAAATAGATCTTAAACTACATAGGGGAGAGTCGGGTATTGGTGCGCACCTAACTTTAAATTAAAATGCACACTGTGATTTTAAAATTCGAAATTTCAAAAAACGATACTGCGCACAATTACCCTACGTATGCGGCTAATGGTGCGCATGGATAGGATAATCGTGCGCATTGAAAAAGGAAACGAATAAAATAATTTATTGATGTTAAGATTATACTTATGTATTCTTATAGCCTAAATCATGATTTCTGGATTCCATTGCGCCTTTGTTATTTTACGTTGGTATTTCGGTATCAGCAATAATGCAAAATATCATAATCTAAGATATTTAAGACTGTAATTATGGGTTATTGTGAGGTTATGCCGAAACTATGACGTGCTGCCCTTTTTGGACCTCGGATTTGGATTTAGCGACCCCAAAAACATATAGTAAACGTGGCCTGACCCCTTTTTTGTGTGGCTGTGTTACTTACAAAGCATTCTTTACAATGCTAAATACATGGCGGGGTGCGCACTACGCCCGATTAACCGAAAGTTGTAGATTCGGTTTTAAATTCTTTAAAACAATATAAAACATTTTTTTGCGTAAATTATATATATTAGTGTCAAAAGGACTCATTAAGCAATGTATTAACGCACACGATTATCAAAAAATGTAAAAACGGAAATACTTACGGCTTATTTTTTTCGAAGCATCTACTAGCACACGACATACGTAAACAACGAATTTGGATAAGTTAAGTAAAGCGATCCAAGTGACGTATGTGGCATAGTACACAGGCTTGGCAAGGGATGGCGCCTGAATACCGATTTCGAATTATATACCGCCGGTTATGGAAATAAAGATATGCGCACGATTAGCCGCCGCGCACGATTAGCCGACTCTCCCCTAATACTTTTAATTAATCTAAAGGGTTTTACTACAACATATTGTTGTACTACCAAGAATATAATAAAATTAGGGCATTCAATTTGGTATTGATCTACTAGTTTTGATGACTGATTTTTGCTTTAGCGTAAATGCAAGCCCTAACTAGTTTTATTTTGATTTTAACTTTGAATCGAACACATACATATATCCAACAGTTTGCTAATCTTTCAAACGCGCAAATCTGTGTCTGTAGTTTGGACTGGCATTGTCTTTATTTGTTTTGAAACGTTGTGATTTAGAACAAATAAAGACAATGCAAGTCCAAAACTCTTCTGTCATTTATAAAAATTTTAACATTAAGATAATAATATAACTTAAGTATGTATCTACAAAACAAATATATACTTAATAATTTGGTTGTTAAATCTATACTAATCTAGTAGCAGTTCTAAATGATTACTACTTTTCATGGACGATGTGTCACTCACCATTTACCACTTACCTCAATATAATTAAATAGAGTTAATAAAAAAAAGCGGAACTTTGTTTTTATATAATAACTTTTTTATTTATGGACAGATATTATGGATTTATATCTTGTTTGTGAGAGGATGAATCAAGAGAGACCGCTAATCTCATATTTTTGACATTTGTTAAAAAACAAAATGACGAACACACCTCAACTTGGTTAAACTTTAAACCTGCTGGAACTTTTCTGAATATCATCTTTACGTGCAATATTTTGGAATCTTAAACATTTATGAATAGAACAAGAGGTCGCACCTGCATATATATTATAAAATACCCGAATTGCTAATTTTATGTTTGTCGTTACTATTTGCGCTTTTTGACAGTTGTGAAATTCCCTTTATTTTGATTATAAAATTATTTTTTTCACGTCTTGCAATACGGCCTTAAGGGAAATTTTTTGGCGAGGTCGTAATTTGTGCTTTTCTTATATTGTACCTACAGCAGAAAAATTTCACTTACACTGAGAGAAGATTCTTGCTGTCCTTCTAAAAATCTTTATACCGCTTATAAAGAAAAATGCTAACATAGGGGACAAAAGAAAAACTACCTGAGACAGTAAAATCCATTTGGCTGTAATTTCTTTGCTGTCGTAATAAAGTCACTTTATAAAGAATGATCACTTAGCTCAAGTAAACAAAAATGTTGTATTAGCAAAGTAACTGACCATCGGCTATAAAGAGACTTTGCTAGAACAATAAAGATACTTTTCTACGCCATTTGCATCGTTATTGAAACAAGAATTTTTTTTCAATATCAGTATAACATTTTGCTATATTAGAAAGATTTTTTTATTTATTTCAAGAAAGTTACTTTGCTGCGTCAGAATGTACCTACTTACTTCAGGAACTCTGTTTTAGCTACGGTAGCGAGTAAGCATTGCTATAATAGTAAAGTGGTTTATTATGACAGCACCACTTATTTGCTATAATATGTGGGATGTGGCCCAAAAAAGAAGCCGTATATTTTGTTGAATTTTTAATATACTCTAGAGAATATATTATGCTTGATAACACATTTATATAAACCAAGTTTTTTTACTTTGGATACGTAAGTTTCAAAAAATTTTGATTCATTTAAAAATTTTGATTCATTTAAAATTGTGTTATTAAAAATAATATTTTCCATTCTATATCAAAAATTAAACATAGTATAAAGCTTATTTTTCAGGTAACTCCATCATATTTTATATCATGAAACTCCCCACGTCTGAATAGGTTGTCAAAGATTTGAAACTAAAAAAAAATTTTCTCTTTATTATTTAATACAACAGAAAACAATACTTCATAACCTAAAAATAGTTTCAGTTTTAGCTGCTTAAAAAAAAACAATAATATTTTACTGCTTTTTTCTTTGAGTGGTTAAAACATATCTTATTAAAAAATATCTATTCACTTTAAATTTAAACAAATATCCAAAATGGAATGCCGAAAAAACTTTTTTCTGCATCTAGCCGGAATATTAGGTAAAATAATAATTACATTGTATTTTATTTAGAAAAAGAAAGTATTTTACTTTTGAGATATTTCTTAAAATCTACCTTTTCAAAATCATACCGTGTTTAAAACTTTGGTAAGTTATATTTTAGTTTAAGGACTTTTATTATGAATAGCATTTGCTAAAGAATTACTAATTATTAATTAACTAAACACATAACATAAAAAAATTAACATAAAACTAAAATAACTTTGGTCTTTTAACACTGATATTAAAAATCTACACTGTCATTGATGTCACAATCCAATAAAGCACTGCACACTGGAAACATTTTTGAGCCAAGACAATGTTTATTCGAAAAAATGAGACAAATGCCGAGTCATAATGGTCACCAACAACAGCCACCGATGCGACGATTTTACTTTATGAAGGAACGAGCATCTAAATATCAGAAGAAATGAATACCTGAAGACATGTGGAGACAGGAACGGGACGACTGATGCTCAATATAAAAATTGGCCCAATCAGACTGAATTTGTCACCACGAAATAATCCGATTCGAACCGAACAGTTACGATTTTTCCAATTCCAACAAAAAATTTTGCTACCCCTTTAAACACGCTTTAGAGCGCTAGAAAACATTTTTTTTATAAAGATTTTTTTCAAAAGCAGCAAACTGCATTACTTTCTCAGCAAAGCAAATAGTAGTCCTAGAAAATAATTTTTTATAAATACTTACTTAGCTGTTATCATAATGTAAGTTTTCTATAATAGCAAAGGTTTTTGTAACCGGTAGAAAGAGTTTTCAGGTAAATTGTTTCTTTTGCAATAAGAAATTCATTTTGCTATCGTAGGTTGAAAATTTAATATTACAGCCAAAATAATCTTAGCAAAGAATTTCTTGCTGAAGCTTTTCTCAGTGTACTTTGAATAAGTACGCTTAAAATAATTTTTTTTATCGTCATTAGAAATGGCTATTTTAAACAATTTCTAATCAAATGGAATTTCGCAACTGCCAAAAAACGCAAATAACAACGACAAACATCAAATAAAGCAATGTTTGTGTTCGCCGACTTGATTTCAAAAAGTAACCAAGTTGAGGTGTGTCCGCCATTTTGTTTTTTCAACAATTGTCAAAAATATAAGATTAGCGGTCTTTCTTGATTCACCCTCTCTCAAACAAGATTAAAATTAACAAAATCGGTCCATAAATAAAAAAGGTATTACAAAATAAAAACAAAATTTCGTTTTTTTTAACAACCCTATATTATCTTAATCATTCATCTTTTTGGATTAAAAAAGCTAATAAATAATCAAGCATTTGAAATAATTACAGATTTGGTGGCAGTTTAGCGAATTTTAGGTTATGTTTCAATAATAAAATAACAACTCCCTTACGCTTGCAGCCCATGTGTAGTGAACCTAGTAGCTTAGCCAGGTGGAGGCCAGGACGGTCGCTTACCCCTCCCGCCCCCTTGCGCTTGGTGCCCTTTTCCGCTTGGTACCCGTCCCCGTATACACAATAAACAGATACTTTTATTACACCCTGTAAAATTTATTAAAATTGAAATTAACATAATTTGAAAACCATACCGCATTTGTTTAAAATGCCTCAAACATAATTTTAAATTAAAATATTTTAATTTCGTCCGAATTACAAGTAAAAGAACTATTTTTATTATATGAGGTCGTAGTTTTTTTTTCTTTGCTGGCGGGATTCAATTATTGGCCAAAATAAAAAGAATTAAAAAAACTTCTCAAATAAATACGAATACACACAAAGAAGGCGACATAGATCAAAGAACAAAGCGAGCTTTCCGCCTCTGGTCTGATTGTCGAGCCCTTTGATCGGTTTGATTTCTTTTGTGCAAATATATTTATTTATTTTAAAGACATAATTAAATCCTGCCACATAAGAAAAATTCAACGAATTCATAATCATAACATAAGCAATGATACTTTCAAAAGAAATACGCGACGTGGCGGCCGGTGACGTTTGAGTCGGGCCGGCAAGTGTCTATTGTGTTACCAAAAAGGAGTATAATATTTCGTTTATATCTGCATGTCGGCACTGGGTTTTACTTATATATCTGCATGTCGGCACTGGGTTTTACTTATTTCAGACGCAGATCATAGTATTTAAGATTATTCGATTTAGTGTATTTCTGTTTGTGCGAGAGGGAGTTTGTGATTTTTTAAAATGGATAAAAAGAAGTCGGGCGCCCAATTTGGAAAAGTAGATCGCGAAAAAAAGTTACAATTAGCGGCAACTCAAAGCAGAAAATCATAAAGCGCCCCATTATATCTTTGCCCCTCGGCCCCCAAAGGCTGACTACGCCACTGGGTGAACCCTTTGCATCCCCGGTTGGCTCGGTTCTAAAAAACTAAATCTTTAAGCTCTACAGGGTGTCTCTAAAAGGTGCGGAAAAAAAGCTACCACAAGTTCCTGAGGCGTAAATATGACGATCTAATCCAACTTACCTTAGTCCAAAAGTATAGTTGATTTTGGAGATACAGAGTGTCAAAAGTTCAATTTGGTTTCAATTTTTTATAAATAATGTTTTTAATTTTTTGTCACAATATTCGGGGGGTTTGCGGGGTGAGAAATTAGAATCTGCTCTTATTTTTATTGTAAAGTTTAGAGGGCGCCACCTGCGGTACCTTGCACACATTTAAAACGAAATAACTTTTTTGATCCACCCAATATTCAACTTTTAAATAAAAATTCTGATTCTCCAATGTCTTCTACCTAAAAAAGGTATACGTGGTAAGAGTTGATTTGAGCAGCTGTTTTTGAGATATCTGGGTTTTAAAAATTTCACTTCGCGTATGGCCAGCTCTAAATTACTGTAATAATTGAACACATTTGAAGCGTTGGCGGTAAATTAAAATAACGTCACTAAAAACTTGCTTGTGTACACAAAGTGAATTTTTTAAATCCAGATATCTCAAAAACAGCTGCTCAAATCAACTCTTACCACGTATACCTCTTTTAGGTAAAAGACATTGGAGAATCCGAATTTTTATTTAAAAGATAAATATAGGGTGGCTCAAAAAAGGTATTTCGTTTTAAATGCGTGCAAGGTACCGCAGGTGGCGCTCCCTAAATTTTACAATAAAAATGAGAGCAGAATCTAATTTCAAACCCCTCTAAGCCGAATATTGTGACAATACACCAATTATTAAAAAAATTATTTATAAAAAATGAAAATCAAATTGAACTTTTGACCGTGTATCTCCGAAATCATCCACTTTTGGACTAAGGTAAGTTGGGTTAGATCGTCATATTTGCGCCTCAGGAACTTGTGGTAGCTTTTTTTCCGCACCTTTTAGAGACACACTGTATAAATACATATAATAAAACTTGCACAATGATAATACTATTATAAATATTTAAAACAATGTTAAAGATTTCTAAAGCCTGTCAGGTAGGCCCCAAACTAGAAAGCTATTTATAATTTATTTACATTTTTTGTGTTGTTATAGGAATGCGTAAACGTACAATATAAAATAAAACTATTTACAAAAAGTAACACAATAAGAATAAGATATCATTCATGGTTTCGATAAAATAAATAATTACATTAACATTAAAGACTATTTATTTACGGATTCCATTTTTAAAACATGTGCTTGGGAGCAAGATATAGGATTCTATAAATATTTCAGTAATTAGCTGGCGTTCACATTACTTGCTTATTTATAAAGGCTTAGGAACCACCACTACGGTAATTTCTTACACATTAGATATAATCGATATTTAAGGTATGGGGAATTCCATTAAATCAAACCCCTATTTGGTAATCGATCTAGGTTTCAATTGTTTTTTTAACGTATTCTCCTAACTATAAACATCTTCATAAAAATATTGTCTTGTTACATACAAGGTCCTGCGCCTCACCTCCCGTCTTCTCTAGCTCACTTATTAATTAAGTTAGGATTATGACCTTTTGCAAGCTTTACCTGTATCCTAGGGTGCATTTCAGGAAAATAGTTTTGTTTATACAGGGTGTTCCAAAAAAGTGTGACGTCATAAGGATATGTTTCTTTAAATTACATGCCATATATTGTCTTACTTATTTGGATGCATCTTGTAGTTGCCTACATACCCCTAAAATTTTAATGAAATCGGTTCAGTATTATAGGCGAAAAAAAATAAAAACTAAAATAAATCAGTTTTGCACCATTGGTTTTAAAAATTAATAAAAAATAAAAATAATGCCTCGTTATTAAAATTCTACAAAGGTACTTAATAAATAAGGTCCTAAAATCTCGTTAACCAAGTTTGATTAATACGAATTGTACAGGGTGTCCAAAATTTAGTGTCAAACTTTAAAGCAATTTATTTTTCTTATTTCAAATTGGAACCCCTCTATATTATTATGTTATTCGATGCAGAATTACAATTCAAACATTTGTTCTAATTACATTCCTATCGCAATTTCTAACGCATTAAGACTTATTTACAGAAAACTCGTTTTATCAACCTTTCCACCAGTCATTATTATATAATAAATATCAAAGGTGGCTTTGAAAACCAATTTATTGATATTAAAGTTTACTAAAAGGACAAATAAAAATTCTTTTAGTATGCTTCTAATATAAAAATCATATCTACGGGTTTTTCTTGGTTGTATTCCATCACAAAAAATAATATAGCTTAAATAATTAAAACTAATCTAACAATATTTAAAACTATAAAATAACTAAAGTCAAAATGAGCTTTTGTCACTTTAATAAACTTTAATATCAAGAAATTGTTTTTCAAGGCCACCTTTGATATTTATTATATAATAATGACAGGTGGAAAGGTTGATAAAACGAGATTTCTGTAAATAAGTCTTAATGCGTTAGAAATTGCAATAGAGTTGTAATTAGAACAAATGTTTGAATTTTAATTCTGCATCGAATGACAGAATAATATAGAGGGGTTCCAATTTGAAATAAGAAAAATAAATTGCTTTAAAGTTTGCAAAGTTTGACACTAAATTTTGGACACCCTGTACAATTCGTATTAATCAAACTTGGTTAACGAAACTGTAAGACCTTATTTGTTAAGTACCTTTATATAATTTTATTAACGAGACATTATTTTTAATTTTTATTAATTTTTAAAACCAGTGGTGCAAACCTGATTTTTTTTAGTTTTCATTATTTTTCGCCTATAATACTGAACCGATTTCATTAAAATTTTAGGGGTATGTAGGCAACTACAAGATGCATCCAAATAAGTAAGAAAATATATGGCATGTAATCTAAAAAAACATATCCCTATGACGTCACACTTTTTTGAAACACCCTGTATAAACATAAATATTTTCCTGAAATGCACCCTAGGATACAGGTAAAGCTTGCAAAAGGTCATAATCCTAACTTAATTAATAAGTGAGTTACAGAAGAGGGGAGGTGAGGCGCAGGACCCTGTATAATACCTATACAAATATATTTTTAAAAAAATCGTATTCAAATAAGTTAAGATCTAAAATCAACAGGGGAGCAAATATTTGGACAGTCTTAAACTTGGATGGAATGTCCTATGTTTCCAACCACAATGCTACACCCGGTATATAATTTTATATATGTTCTTTAAAGTAAAGCTTTCGTATAAAAAAAGGCATTAAAAAAATCCACTTTTTATTAATGATCATGTTAACTAATATGGACAATTATAATTTAATTATATATTTTTTTAAATTTTAGGTTTGACTTTTCAAATATTAAGTCTATTAATTATAAAAATTTTATATATTTTTTTAGATGTGAGCCTCTTTTCCATAAAAATTCAGCATTTAACTTTTTGAATACCCTGTATTCTTGACCCAATTTATAAAAAAACTACTAATGGGTTGCCTTTAAATGATTGATTATATTATTATTGTGTTTTAAGTAAACAAAACTGTTTGTTTTCATTCCACTATTTTAAAATTAGGGCAGCATTGGGAGTTCCAGCGTGTTTAGTATTTAAAACATAATAGAACGTGTACTTTTTTAAAATTTATTTATAAATGAACAATAACAAGTAATCAGCGGCAAGTGCCTTAACTTCAATTCAAAAAAACAACAGTTGGCTTAAATATAATTAACCACTTTATAACCAAAAGCAAGTATTTTTCAATAACTTAAGTCGTTTTACATTTTATTTTTAATCTTACCAGCAGTACAAAGAGGTAGAATTTTGATTAATAAATTAATCACACCGCTTTGCACCGCTCGCCCTTAAATCTTCATCGTAGTTAAGTATAACTTAAAGTTAAGGTCAACCTTAATTGTAATTAGCATTGATTCAGTGACACTTATCGAAATCTTAGCAGAGTATCAAAAATGTTTGGCAACAATGTAAAAAACTGTATTGCTAAAATACTCGATACCCCGCAAAAATATCGATACTTTCTTTGCATCCCTAGTTGTCCTTTTTAATTTGCTTTGTCACATTTTGTGCTAGTTCATTTTATTTTTTCCTACATTTCCGGATTCTAGATTTATATCAGTTTATACATAATGAGCAAAGGCAATAATAAAAGGGCTTCAAACTTTACAGTTCGACATTCATTAATTTTAGATCCACATTTCCTATAACTTTTATTGAAAAATATCCTTTCCGGTTTAAAAATATTTTTGCATCCTGTCCTTCTGGAAAACCAGCATAAATTACTTTAACAGTTATATTTTTAAAAAATCAAGTTTCCTGTCAAACAAATTTTTAGCTGAAATAGGAGATTTTTCTTAGTAGGTATTAAAGTGTTTTCTGTAATACTTACCAGGAGACTGTATTTTAATATATGTGCAGTCACAGTGTTTTTAATGATTGACTTCATCGGGTGTTTGGGGTATTTTTATAAATTTAATATTAATTATTATATAATTTAGCCAGAGCTATCCCAACTCGGACATGAATTCGAGATACTGTTGATAAATGTACCTCGCTAAAACCTCAATACATGCAAGATGGGTTCCTGCCAAAAATCTTAAGAACATTAACAGTTGATTTATTGGAGTCACACTATTGTTCTACAAACAAACCGAATCAAGATATTTTAATTCATTCTGTATGATAATATGTGTATTGTTGATTACAATAATGTTAAAGGTTTTTCACTTATATGTCATAAGGAAACTCTATTTGAGCTTCTATTAAGTTCAACATGTATACTACTGCTAACTGGACATCGAACATATCACATTGCCAAGCCAGATCACTGATAAACACCCAGAATCAGAAACAAGGATGACCTCCGATTTCATTTTAAGTGAGGCAAGGAATGTTAACATCAAATTAAATGACAGGCCTGCCGTGGTTACCTCAAAAACCCAATGGACGTACCTATCGGTAAACAAAATTGTTTATTGATAGACCTCCACGGCGCTGAGCGTCCGGGTTTGCACGCTGTGCACCCCTTCGTCTGTTACCCGCTGTCCCCTCACCTTGTTAGTGGGGAATGGCAGTTTATGGGTCCTTAGACAAACTGCTAACCACGGTATGCCCTGTCTTCTTCCGTTAACATCTCAATCCTTTCGTTGTTTCGTCCTACTGGGACTCATTAGAGACGCGCGACCATCCTGAGGCCGCGGCCCGCAAAGGGTCTGCGCCTATAGATGGTCAATCATCTATTAAAATGAAATGTGAGGTCATCCTTGTTTCTGATTCTGGGTGCTCATCAGTGATCTGGCTTGGCAATGTGACACGTTCGATGTCCAGTTGTTGCATATTGATCCTCTAGACTCCTTAGCTCATTGTTGTCGATGATTTATTCGACACATGAGAGGTAGGCAGCTTGGCTGCTCCTGAATTCTAGTTAAGGCTGATTAAGCCTTCTCTTTCTATCAAAATGTATACTACTGTTGGTTAGGTGACTAGGTACCTTCGGAAAAATAATAAAGCTTTAAAACTGTTAATAATAATAAACATAAACATTTATTTTAAATATCTTTTACACAATAATTTAAAAGAAGTTTTATATTTTTCAGTATGATGTATTGGTTTTTGCAAATTATTTTGATTGTTACATTGATGTTGTGGTAAATGTTTTCATAGTAGTAGTAAAAAGCTGTAATACAACTTTAACTAAATTTTCTTTACCTTATGCTGTTTACTCGTGAATATAGAAGATATTATCTAACCAAGCTGCATATATCATCAATATACTCTTTCAAGTAAAAGTGGCTCGCTGCTTAAAATATAAATTCCACTCATCTGTCATTTCTAAAGAGAAATATGGAACATGACGAGACTAAAGTAGCCGTTTATATGATCTATTATTAGGCAATATTTTAAAATAGATTCTTGTCTTTAAAATTAGTTTCTGGACAGCTTTAAGATCTAAATTAGATACGTATACCGCCTGACAATGATATATGTTATCATTAGATACTGAAAACACCTGAAGTCTTATTGACACAAAAGCGTTTTGTTCAAATGCTTTATTTTGAAATAATTGTAAATAATAAAAATTTGCTTTAGACCTGTGTTTATTTTTTTATTTATTTATTCTTTATTTCAAAATTACATTGACAAATACAAAGTAAAAAGAAATGTCGTCAAAAACAGAAACAAAGCAACAAATAGTTACAGTTCACAAAATCTTTAGTGTCTAAGTAATCGCTTAACTTGTAAGGTTCTAAATCAATTAGAAAATTATTCAGTTTCTTTTTAACTAAGTGTTCGTTTGGTGCGTTCTTAATTCTAATATTCAATTTATTAAACATTCTAATACACATATGGATTTTTTCGGGCAATCGTTTGTATGTATTGGATAATTTAAATCTCTTGTTCTTGCATTATAGTTGTGATAAATAGTTGAATTAAACCTATCTTTGTTTTTATAAAAAAATAAAATGGCTTCGTAAATGTACAATGCATAAATAGTTAAAATTTTTTTTTGGCCTAAAAATGCCTCTACATGACTGTAAACAGGACGTTTTATATAATATTCTTAAAACACGTTTCTGAATAACAAATTTTCTTTCTTCCAAACCTTGCTGTGGCTTCAAAATTTGCAAAATAAATAGTTGTTTTTGCCATATCGTTTAAATATTTTGTTATGATACGTAAGCTGTAGCATACCTAATTTAATTTGTTACTTAGACAGTCAATATGGTGTGACCAATCCAAAAATTCATCAATGTGAATGCCTAAGAATTTGGTATTATTTTCTGTTGGTAGTTGATTCTGACCAAGTTCTACCATATCTGGTCTTTCTTTTTTACTTAGTTTAGTTTTTAATGACAATAATACTTGTTTTATCTTTATTTAAAAGCGATTTGTTCCCCTGAAACCAAACCTCGGTGTCATGGAAAATTTTTGTTGCATTAGCTATTTCTAAAATATCCTTAACACCTACCAAAATGTTAGTATCATCAGCATACTCTGTGAGACTATAAAATGGAATTCATATGTATATTCATGCCTCGATGGAGTTTCTTTATCTTAATCTTGCCAAGCCATTGAAGGAGATTATTCTGTAACTATTATTACTAAAAACTGAACAATAGGATTTCATCGTTAGGGAGCCCATAGCAATGATTTTTTTTTAGATTATTGCCACTAATGATTTTTGAAATAGCGGGTAGGATACGTCAAAATCATATTGCTCTTAAAGCTCATAAGTGCATTCATTATTAAAAATGTGTGACTGACTGACCGATACCGACGTCCGAGGAAAAATAATAGGCTTTTATATGGCTACAGATGCAGAATGTTAGAAAGTCTTGAAATATCAGTAATACCGCCGTTTCTTAAAAATGATTGCTTGAATTGTGCAAACAAATTAAACAACTTTTTTTATATATTATTATTTGCACAAAACTGATACACAGACTCTTTGTCAATACATCCTCAAAATTCTGATATTTATTTGGCAACTTTAAATAAGTATTACTTCTTTTGCACAATAAAATGTTTTTAAACTTATTCGCCGGCGAATATCAACTTGTAGAGCTCCGTCAAAAATTCTGTTATATAAAGATATCAATATTTTTGTTGGTGTATTATCACACTTTAACTTTAGCGCTCACATTTTGGTTGATTGGGTCGACATTGAGTAACTCCCAAAGGAAAAAAACTAATAAAACTTTTGCAAAAGTTTTCTATTGGAAAGAATCATTTTCGATTGTTCAACTGTGCATTCTAAACAATAACAATAACCCAAATTAACTTCTTATATTTAAATAAACGTTTTTTTAATAAGTATCTAATCATTAACGGCATTTATGAACATGATGCATAATAATTCAATCTATTGACAATATGTTTTATCCAGATTGAAGAAATATCTGGATTCAGCAAGGTGGCGCCCTCGCTTATTCTGGTAAACAAGGGCGTCAACTTTTTGTGGGGTTGTTTAAAAAGCTGAAAATGCGGCGTGCAAATAAGGATTTTAAAATTGAAAAATGTGTACGCTGGGCATCGAACTCATACAGTTCGAACGCTCTAACCAATTGCGCTACGGAGACTCTGAGATTATCTTAACCCACTTCGGCCATGTAAAATATTCAAGTTAGTTGTATATAGTTTGAAATCTCCAAAGATTTCAAATCGTGGAGGGTGTTATAAGGGGAACAGAAATTCATTTACGACCGCTGATTATTAAGATCTATTTTATCTTTTATCCAACTACGTCTTCGAGATATTGCGGCATCTGCAGAAATCAGATAGAGACCGTTTACAAAAATGGACCGGGTAATATTTAAGATTTAAAGTCTGGTATTAAAATTGAACTACATGAAATGGAATGTTTTTGACAACGTCTTACAGGAATTTAGAGACAAACTTAACCTAGCTAACAATGTAAAATATTTTGAACATTAATTAAAGTAGTTTTTGTACTATTTTTCAGTACTTCCTACTTGCATTGTGTTTTTGTAAATTTATTTAAAATTTGTTTTCCTATAGAAACAAAATTATCTTTTAATGAAATATTTGATTCTTCTAAAATATACAAAACTTTTTATTACAAATAAAAAAGCTGGGTTTTGTTTCTCACACGAGGAAACTTTAAAGAAACTCTAGTAGCTGGGCGACGGGGCGACTAGGTCACACAGCATGTAGATTTTAAATGGTGCTTCTCACACGGTGCTGCGGCGACTAGGAGACCCCACAACCTGAGTATCCGCGACTCGGCATGCTAGTCGCCAAGCTACTCCTATCTCTTGAGTAACGAAAAATAATAAATGTGGAGCAAATTTTTAAGCTGAAGTTCATGAATGTCCTTAAGCTCGCGACTGCGTAACTATAGTACCGGACGTGTGAGGATGAGAGGCAACTCGAGTAGCCTAGTCGCCCAGTATCCTAGTTTTCAAGCTACTACACTATCTTTTAAGTTTCCCCGTGTGAGGACTGCGTTAAAGTATTTTTAAGTATATTAAAGAGGTATTTGGATCTTCTTAATACAGTTCTTGGTTCGCTTTGGTATTTATGTAAAACATGTAAACATAAGATCGATAAGTAGTTTTCCTTTATTTTTTATAAACGACCAGTTTCGAGCCTTTAAATTTGATTAAGCGAGAACCTGACAAAATAGTGACATTATTTTCCCTTTTTCCGTTCAGCCTTGCCTTTATTGGATTTTTTCGAATAAGTGAATAAGTAGCGCTAAACATTTCTTGTAAACGTCTGTGACAAAATTTGAATATGGGGTATATCTAAAGTAATATATAAGATCCCACAAGTTGTAGGTATCTATAAAAACTCCAAAATTCCTAGAATTCCTCTCATTTCTATAGTAAAAGAGAAATATATTGTAAAAAAAGGTCATGTATACAAGACGTCCTAAAAGATATGGTCAATAATTTGAGATTAATGAAAATAAGGTTAGAACCTCGTATAAAAGTTTGTCTTATGCAGACTATTACCGACCTTACTTACTCCGTAGCACTACAACCCAGGGTGGGTCTTGGCTGCCTTGACTATTTGCTTCCATCTAGAACGGTCTTGAGCCAGCTCCTTCCATTCTTGCTGGTCCACTTCAAGGGTAGCTAGATCCTTGTTGATGTTATCTCTCCATCTAAACCGAGGTCTTTCCAGTGGTCTTTTTCCTTGTGATGCCTTCTCCCATACCCGTTTTATTAGTCGATCATTTACACTTCTTTGTGTGTGCCCTACCCATCTTAGTCTGCTGGGCTTTATTTCCTGAATGATGGCAGGGCTTTGATATATTTGAGCAAGTTCTGCGTTGCTTCTCATTTTGTAACGTCCGGTTCCTTAGAGTCCCCGCTCAGGAGGCTGTAGCTCGATAATGAGGAGACATAGGACAAAATTGTATATAAATTGCTAACCTTATTTTCGCCCAATCAAACTTAATCCCAGCTGACCTTAACTTTTAGGACACCCCGTATATTATTATAGATCTTCAAAGGAACATTATTAAGAAGACATATAAGTGAATTTATAGCATTTACTACTTTTTAATTTAAAAATGTGATTATATGACGTTCCATTTATGACCTGTACGTAGGCCAAATAGATAATTCTTTTCTTTTTAGCATTGCTTTAAAAAATTTGTATTGTTGTCTAGGTTTAAAAAAATCATATGCTTTTAGCCAGCATTATTAGGAATCTCATATTACATTTATATTATCAGTGCTCTATCCATGGGCGTCCATAGGGTGAAGCAAATAGGGAACTTACCCTTCCCCTTAGCCCGCCCCTTCAGTCCGGTGGTCTTATTAGAACGAGAGAGAGATACCGGCACACCCCAAGAACCTCTTTTTTTTAAGAAGTCATTTTAGACTAAATTTTTTTTTTGCCCTCCCTTAACAGCAGTCTAGAGATGCCCTTGGCTGTATTAACACAATTTCAGGGATGGGTTTTTAAATTATTAAAACTTCATATTATCTTGTGCTTTTACAATTTAAAAGTTCGAATTTGTTTACAAATTGTATTGTAATTAATACATATGAAAGCCTATTTAAATCGTGCTTTCAATTTTTAAAAGTCAATGTATTCATTTCACCTACGGATAAGGCTTTTAAGCTCGCATTCGAAATGTATATGATACGTTTATTTAACATCATCATGTGTGGTAAATTAAACAAACTTTAAAAAATCTGTTTTATTTTAAATGTACCGGGTACGGTGCAGAATACATGTTATAGTAATCTTTGTTTTTATTGTAGCTTTATTCAAATATTAGGTTATTATTTATGTTCCTTTCCCTTTGTACGCTGCCAGGGCCATTCCCGAAGAAACCTTCAGCATAACATGGGTTCCGAATCACGATCCTCAGTCATATGACGCCCCCCAAAGGCTATCAACCATTGGTTTCCTGTGTCATCGCATGATTTACCGATTGGGGAGTGCGTATCCTCTTCCGCATCACACGAGATGTTTGATCTCATCAGGTCTGGCCTGGTTAGCGACAGGCGTAAATGAGATATCTGACATACTTTTTTTATTAAGAGCGATTAATGGTAAATAAAAATATTAATAGAGTGTCTTTCTGACATAAAAGAAATAAAAACATATATTTTTAAACGAAAATTTGTAATCAGACGCAAAATTTATTTTATTTTTTATTTTTTTTGTCTGCCTATTTTCGCAGCGAGGCCAATCACCGACGCCAGGGAATTTGACACACATTATCTGGTAATTTTGCCGAATCCCTCTTTGTCGAGGGTAGGGTTCTTTAACGTGCCAACATCCATGACACGTTTAACCTCTCTTCCGAAAGACGGCGCACCTCTTAAACCAAATTCCAAATTTAACATCGACGTTGCCGGCTCCGGGGATCGCAGAACCAAAATAAGGTGTGAATCAGTATTTTTTTATAACATTTGATTGTATTTCTAAAAAGAATTACACTTTCGCAATTTTTCAATGACATTTGACTGGTAGACCACGTAATAAATTAAAAATGTTATGTTGTCGTTCCAAAATACGCATCACCTCGATACCACCAAAAGTTCGGCTTTAAGATGACGTATTTGGCCGAGTCCGGGGGAGCCTGTAGCCCCGCTCCTGGGTGCGCCAGTGCTAAGAAACATTTTATTTAAATTTAAACCAATAGTTTAGGTACGGTGCAGTAAAAATCCTATAAAGGTTTACCTTAGGGTGTTTTAAAAAGTGTCAATTTAAATTTTATTATCTTTTTTTTGCTTTGATAGGACAATTGCGGGTTCGGAAAGTATCCCTGAAGACATTTTTACAAATACTTTATAAGTTCGACTTCAGCTACCAGTGAGATTCTTTGGCATTAATAAAAATGGAACGCGAGTTTTTATTTCCCCTTTTGCACAACGTTATTTTCTAATATCAAACAGAAAAAACATGTTTGGGGTTTTTATGGTGGATGTCTGAAAACGAAGTATTTATATTTTTTAGTTTATTTATATTTATAAATGCACGATGAAAATAACTCTGTCAAAATTGAAGGTAAATAAACCGGAGTAGGTAGTCTCTTTTTCGATTTGAGGTAAATAAAACATTGAAAGAAAGGAATTGGTAGATGAAAGTGGGTCAGCAATAATACCATTCAGGTTTTTGATACAATAATTATTTTTTTGTATATAAAATCTTTTTGAATTGCGTTACTGATTTTAAAAATAATTTATTTGCTTTAAATTTTTTGATTCTTTCCTAAATTAATTATTAATTTGCAGTGGCGTTCGGGGCATTGTTCAATGAAATTTAAATAAAAACATTTACCTAAAAGAAAAAATATTGGGAAATATATTTCTGGGTGTAGGATGAGCCCGCAAGGGAAAGCGTTCTGCGTATAATCTCGAAGCAGCAGCCACACTATGACGTCACTCACCGTAAATTAGCACCATACATCTACTAGTTCATTGTTTTCAAATGTTACCATTTTCACGTGTCACCAATTTAAAATTAACTTGCTTCAGGAACACACACCGCTGCAGATTGCCAAATAAATAACTGGCCGTCGACCCGTAAACTGCATGACTAATAGGAGATAAGACAAACAACAATTAGCATAGCAAGCTACTTTTTGATGACCAGGCCCGCACATTTTTTACTTCTGTATCTCGCCTATTTTTAAGTTAAAAAAAAAAGTATTTGAAAATGTTGTTTATTTTAATGCCTTCTATACACAGCAAAAAAAGAAGTATCATTTTAGGAATCACCCCGTATAGTATTACTACTTTCTTCCCATTTAAGGTTTATTGCGCACTATTACCCAAACCATGCGCGTCATTACCCGAAGAGGTGGGTAATTGTGCGTAAATGTAATGCTTCACTTTTCAAAACCTGGTATACTAATATTTTCTTTAATTATTATTTGCAGAACCGGATATAGTCATGACAGGACACACAATTCCCCTGGCACCGTCTATTAATTTGCTGGGGGTCAATCTGGGAGGTAATATGTCTTGGCATGATCACGCTGCCGCAATTGCCAAGGCAGCTGCACAGAAACTTGGTGTACTTTTCCGCACCAAAAGGTTGTACACACCTCATCAACTTTTGACACTCTACAAAGCCCAGATTCGACCATCATTAGAATATTGCTCTCATGTCTGGAGCTCTGCACCCAAGCACACCCTTCGGCTACTGGATTCCATTCAAAGGAAAGCCGTTCGTTTGATCGGCGACCCCGAGCTGACCAAGACCCTCGATAGCCTGGAGCATCGAAGACAGGTTGGTGATTTGGCTCTCTTTTACAGATATTTCCATGGCAGGTGTTCGACTGACATTGCCCACTTGATTCCACCTAGAGCAATGCAAAACAGAAATACACGGCGAACCACTGCCGCTCATCCATATGTTGTTCAGCTTAGTACTCCTCGAACTTCATTGTTTAAGAATTCTTTCATCTGGAGAACGTCATCTTTGTGGAATGATCTTCCTGAAGTCGTGTTTCCCAATGAATACAATCTTCAACGTTTCAAGACCAACGTTAATCGCTTTCTTCGCACACGCACCGCTCCCAGAGCGCCTTAAAGGATTTTTCCTACAGTGCAGGTGTTTTATCATAAAAAAAAAAGTAAAATAAGTAACGGTTCTCAAATCGTTATTAAAAGTATCTCAGCTATCATACCCTCGCCACAAACACCGTTTCCCTTTTAAGTACGCATCACTCTCCCTTATTCTTCCTCTTTCATAAAGGGCCGATGCCTTTTGGTTGTCATAGGTTCTGCTTTTAGCTATACATTAGAGGTAATTCTAAATAAACCCATTCGCCTTTGACAGCTTGATTAGTATTATATTTATCAATATGTACTAGATTTGTCACATAACTATTTTTTTTTAAATATATAAATTTGGCCAAATGTGTCTTTTGCTGATATTGTATAATCACCACTGTTAATTTGTTATGGTCTCAGTTTTAATATTAGCGCAAAGTTGTCAACAAACTCTAAAATCTTGAATGATAGAAGAGTTTTGTACAGGGACATTATTTTAAGTGTCTCACCCAATTGGCGACTTTGCTATCGACCACAATAAAAAAACAATTATGTATTCCCTAACAGCTTTTAGTGAAGAAGCCAAATTTGATGTCAAAAAAAATTTATGTTTACAAATTTGACAGATACGACGCCATATTGGATTTTCTTAAATGGCAACCCTACCTTATAGTAAGCCAGCTGCATTCGCCTATTTGTTTCAACATTAAAAATGTATAATTGTCAATATTTATTTTCAGCCGTTCCGGAGATACGAGGCTTCGAAGTTGGTGATTTTGTTATCATCGAATTAACAGAAGCTTTGGGATTAGAAACTCAATTTTTTCTGAAAATACGTAATTTCTTATGGCGGAGCCACCCATGCTATTGTTATATATGTCAGATGTCAGAAAATGGCAGTTACGACGTCATTTTGAGTTTTTTAAAATTAACTACATCAATGTAATGCATTTCGCGGTCTGATTTCAAAAATATATAGTTGTCGATATTTATTTCCAACCTTTACCGAAATACGACCGTATCAAAAACTGCATCGTATGATTATGTGTTTTAAGTATCTTACCCCATTAAAAAATAAAAACTTTGTGATTAAAAAATCAATTTTTTCTGGAGATACGTAATTTCTTATGGCGGGGCCACCCATGCTATTGTCATATATGCCAGATGTGAAAAAATATAAAAAATGTGGGTTGCCATTTAAAAAAATTCAAAATGGCGTCATAACTGTCATTCTCGGACATCTGACATATATGACAATAGCATGGGTGGCTCCACCATAAGAAATTACGTGTCTTTAGAAAAAATTGAGTTTCTATAATCTCAAAGCTTCTGTTAATTCGATGATAACAAAATCACCAACTTTGAAGCCCCGTATCTCCGGAACGGCTGAAAATAAATATTGACAATTATACATTTTTAATGTTGGAACAAATAGGCGAATGCAGCTGGCTTACTATAAGGTAGGGTTGCCATTTAAAAAAATCCAATATGGCGTCGTATCTGTCAAATTTGTAAACATAAATTTTTTTTGACATCAAAATTGGCTTCTTCACTAAAAGCTATTGGGGAATACATAATTGTTTTTTTATTCTGGTCGATAGCAAAGTCGCCAATCGGGTGAGACACTTAAAATAATGTCCCTGTACTTGCATTGTCATTTGAAGACGACTGGAGATACTTACCAGTTGAAACGTTGCGATGTAAAACAAATAAAGACCAAAACTCTTCCATCATTCAAGAAACATCATTATCTTTATACATAAACTCTAGAATATCACAAATATTTTAAAAACTATAACCTGTTCCTTTTATAATAAAATGCTAAATCTACCGTTGCCACGATTAGGCTTTACATTTAAATAAAATAACCTGTCTTTTATTAAACGCAAGAATAAACAATATAATATTTTATAACGACTGGCAACCAAAATAAAAATAACAATAAGTTAAAAGAAAATTCAAGCTGTCATCATAACAAACGCCAGTTTAATAAAGACTTTTACCTCCTCTTGTCCTGATTAAATTCTCCTTGCCATCCTTTGAATAAGGTTCGAAAGGATTACCTGGGAAATAATATTTTACTCCCTGACGCGTCCATCATTGGTGTTGAGGGTTTCTAAACCCCCGTGGACTAATATCCATTCTATTTGGTGATATTTAAATTGGTGACACCATACAGGATCGTATCCAAGAAATATTATTAGTTTTATGAGGGATTGACAAACATACTGAAATAAAATTTCAATGCATAGTCTTAAAAATAATCCAATAGAAATAATTGTCATAATGGATTAATGCCAGAAAAACTTTCTACGTGTGGCAACACAGAAATTATTCGCAGGAGACCGATGACAGTTTAAAAAATCCTAATAAAATATTTATAAAAATGCAATTTTCTGAGAAATCGAAAATATTTTTTTATTTGTATACTCTTCTGATGATACTGTTAATGGAAGCTTGTAAATAACTACCATAAACAATGTAGGTATAATGAATAAACGAGCTTTTCAGTTTCAAGTATGATATATTTTTTTTGGCCTTGCATTGGTTCGACTACCAAAATCGTATTTTTGACTTTGCTATGCAAGTTGTTGACAGCAATAATTTTTAACAAAATATGTTCCAACAATGGCCTGAGGCTTACAAACGTGTATGTCATGTTCACAAACACATACACTGTTAGCCTTACTGGATAGTCAGTTAGCCACCCAGGCAGATGTCTGGAAAATTACCTATTACGTAGATGTTCACCTGCCATTTTCATACTTAAGAGACCTTGTCCCTCAATGCATACGTTTTATTATATAAGAATTTATGTATGTATATATATGTAATAATATATAATAATAAATTAGTCCGCGGTTTGGGTTAGTTCCTTAAGGTGCCACTCTAATAGTATTTCTATTATTCTATTGTTAATTCGCCACGGGTTATTTATTAATTCAATTTTTTTCCTCTTCGTTCACTGCCGGGACCTTTCCCTATGGGACCTAAGGTTTAACATGGTATGCGAACTACGATCCACAATCATTAGAAGCACTCCAAAAGGCTATCAACCCTTGGTTTTGCCCATCTCTGGCACCCTGTATTTTTTCCCCTTTTATCACAAACTCTTAATACCACATATACAGCGTTTGAAATTTGTATTTTTTTATAACTTTTGAATTAAACCCATTCTATTAGGGCTCTTAATACACAATATTTATGCCTCTTTAACCTGTGCACGACATGGGACTAAATATATCACATTTGGTACACTGTGCGCAAAATAGCCTGACTGGCAAAAAGTAGTAATACTAAGAATGATCAAAGACTTGAATTAAATAATGTAGACAGTTGACAATGGCGTTATAAATTTTAAAAACTGCATCTTGAAAATAATCTACGTTGTATTTGCGTTTAGAAAGTTGATAAATATAACAATTTAAAATTGGATATGTTTATATATTCGGCATAACAAAATGGTGGCCAACATAATTTTCAGTATATTAAAAAAAAATTGGGTAAAATAATAAGAAATCTAGTATATACGAACAAGTTATAATGATAATATTACCAAGCATAAAGTCACAATCGGTTTTTTAAAATCTATTATCTAGACGTTAAAATTCTTTAATTGTAACTACACTGAGAGAAGATTCTAGCTGTCCTTATAAAAATCTTTGTACCGCTTATAAAGAAAAATGCTAACATAGGGTACAAAAGAATAACTACCTGAGACAGTAAAATCCATTTGGCTGTAATTTCTTTGCTGTCGTAATAAAGTCACTTTATAAAGAATGATCACTTAGCTCAAGTAAACCAAAATGTTGTATTAGCAAAGTAACTGACCATCGGCTATAAAGATACTTTGCTAGAACAATAAAGATACTTTTCTATATACTTTTCAGTGTATATACGTGTCGCTTCGTTTTCTGATGGGTTCTATATACGCGCACCTAGAAGTATTTTCAATACGAATAATAGTTAAAGTGTAGGAACCCATTTCGTACCTGCATACCTAAAAAGAATCAAATTTTCTCAAAAAAAAAATTAAAATCAGACTGCAATAACTCATGCTGCACAAAAATCGTTGTTAATTCCTAAAACATGTTTTAAAAGAGCATTGTTTTTCCAAAGATACTCCTAAACTAATGTGTTAAAGATCCTTATCCACTTAAAGGGTAGCTGAAATTATTTTTACAATTCTATTAAATTTTTAAATCCTACAACGCCTTATTTTATTTTTTCTTCTTCGAATATAAAAGGAAATGTTACAGTAACATATATATCCATAAGCTACCCTCCCTTGTATTTTTTTGAGGGATTATAAAAATATATGCTGTAATAATATAAATACATGCGAGCCTGAGTATAATTTTTTTTTGGAAAGAGTATGTAAATTCTATTTACATATTTTGTAACCTTTTAAAATGTCGACATACGACGACAAATTTCTAAGGTCTGGTTGCCCTTTCCGATTCCTATTTCGTGGCCTAGATATTTATATTCGAAGACTTGTTTTATTTCGTTTTCATTGATTCCATATTTCTCCCTGCTATCAGATTGGTTATGAATTTAGTCTTCTGAATATTGATTTTAAACCATCTAGAGATGAAAGAAAGCAGATATACATCATATATAAGATTTAATTATAGATACATTTACACACAGATTAGTTTATTTTTTAAATAGAAAAATAACTGAAACCAAATTTAAAATATTTTTAATTCCCGGATACGTAAGTATACCTAGTTATATCTTGGGGAAGAAATCTGTCAGATTTTGACTTTTTTCTAATTTTTGGTAAATTGCTCTTTTACGTTGATTTACCTTTCATCATTAGAAATGAACAAGATGTACAAACATGTAACAAACTATAACAAATACAAATCTATCGATACTTATTTACAATACATGGTATTATTCAAATTTTAATATTTTAGTACGGCCCCTTCTTTGTCCAAGACAGAGTTTATACTTCTAGGCATTGACTTTACCAAAGCCCTTGCAAAGTCCGAATTTAACTCATTCCAGGCTTCTAAAATTTAATTTTTAATTCATCCAAATTTTGTGGCCTAACATTATTCTCACCATTAATTTTTTTTGACTAAAACACCCCAAACATTGTCCTTTACATTTAAATTTGGACTAAGTGAGGGTCATAATAAAATGGTAATTTGTTTCTGTTTCATCCATTCCCTTGCTTACGGCGGTGCTCAATTTACTTCCTCGTGCGATATGGACATCATATCCACTCTTCTTGTACAAACTACTATTTCTTATATAGTTTTCAAATTGCTCTAAAATCCACCCGGAATAAAAACTGTGTTAATGACCAGTAGCGACAGTGTCAGTATATGTGCATTGCATGCTCTGTGTATATTTACATAGATTATGATAAAACCTACTTTTTAAAGCGCCACTAGAGTAATAATTTATAAAATTGTACACATTAAGTTTTATCAGTAAACTAGATACAAAAAAAAATAAATGTGAATTAAAAACGACTGCATAAAACTATGAATGAAATTACCTGGTTTCCAGATATGCCCACTTGTTTTAATTTAAAAGGAAAAATATAAATAAAAATTGTGTCGTTGATACGCCCTAACTGTGTTGAAAGTAAATAATTTCAACACTATTACGTAGCAAAGCCATTAGGGTTTATTAAAATAATTATCAGAAATAATTTTTTTTTATAAAGGGTTTATACCACCACCCAACATTCCCTCAGTTCAATCGCAAATGTCTGAAATCGTGTTCCGTCAGCGTCTTGTTAAACGGATTCTTAAAGGACTCGACGTCAACAAAGCTTCTGGTCCAGACGAAATTCCTATCATTGTTCTCAAGACATGCGCCGATGAACTTACACCAGTATTTTGTAGACTTTTCAAATTATCCTACAAAAAAGGAATATTTTCATCCTGCTGGAAGTCGGCGCGTGTCCAGCCTATTCCAAAGAAAGGTAAAAAGACCCTGCCAAGCAACTACCGACCCGTCGCATTGCTTTTAGTAATTTCAAAAGTAATGGAGAAAGCTATTAACCAACAACTCCTAAAGTATCTGGAAGGGCTTAACATTATCAGCGACCATCAATACGGTTTTCGTAAGTCCAGATCGACAGGTGACCTTCTGGCATATGTCACCCATCTTTGGAGCAACACCATCGAACATCATGGAGAATCCCGGGCTGTTGCACTGGACATCTCTAGGGCTTTTGATCGTGTTTGGCACGATGGGCTTCTAAGTAAATTGCGATCCTACGGTATGCCTAATGGATTTTGTTTATGGTTAACCAGCTTCCTT
This sequence comes from Polydrusus cervinus, assembly GCA_935413205.1. Taxonomy (NCBI): domain Eukaryota; kingdom Metazoa; phylum Arthropoda; class Insecta; order Coleoptera; family Curculionidae; genus Polydrusus; species Polydrusus cervinus. The sequence goes on along the minus strand of OW284520.1, from coordinate 10,623,400 downwards.
AAGAACCGTTCTCTGCAAGTGGCGATTGACGGGTTTCTCTCAGACACCTTCACCATCAATGCCGGTGTGCCTCAAGGGTCCATATTGTCGCCTACCCTCTTTTTACTGTATATTAACGACCTTCTAGTAAAAACCCAAAATCCAATTTATAGCTTTGCTGATGACAGCACACTTGTCTCATCTTTTACCTTGACTCCCCAAACATCCGCTGCCGATGCACATCTTCGCAGGCAGCATGAAGTATTGCGCCTCAACAATGACCTGGAAGAAATTTTGGCTTGGGGTGACAGTAACCAAGTCGAATTTAATGCTAAGAAAACCCAGGCAGCAGTCTTCTCCAAAAAGGTTAACATTGCAGAATCGGATATAGTCATGGCAAGACACGCAATTCCGCTGGCACCGTCTATTAATTTGCTGGGGGTCAATCTGGAAGGTAATATGTTTTGGCATGATCACGTTGCCGCAATTGCCAAGACAGCTGCACAGAAACTTGGTGTACTTTTCCGCACCCAAAGGTTGTACACACCTCATCAACTTTTGACACTCTACAAAGCCCAGATTCGACCATCATTAGAATATTGCTCTCATGTCTGGAGCTCTGCACCCAAGCACACCCTTCGGCTACTGGATTCCATTCAAAGGAGAGCCGTTCGTCTGATCGGCGACCCCGAGCTGACCAAGACCCTCGATAGCCTGGAGCATCGAAGACAGGTTGGTGATTTGGCTCTCTTTTACAGATATTTCCATGGCAGGTGTTCGACTGACATTGCCCACTTGATTCCACCTAGAGCAATGCAAAACAGAAATACACGGCGAACCACTGCCGCTCATCCATATGTTGTTCAGCTTAGTACTCCTCGAACTTCATTGTTCAAGAATTCTTTCATCTGGAGAACGTCATCTTTGTGGAATGATCTTCCTGAGGTCGTGTTTCCCAATGAATACAATCTTCAACGTTTTAAGACCAACGTTAATCGCTTTTTTCGCACTTGCACCGCTCCCAGAGCGCCTTAAAGGATTTTTCCTACAGTGCAGGTGTCTTATCATAAAAAAAAAAAAAAAAAAAAAAAAAAAAAAAAAACTTAAATTATTATTAATTAAATATTTTAACAACAACCTCGGCGAAAACTTTTTAGGTAAATAATTAAACGTTGATCATAAACAAACAATAATTTTACGTCCTATAGTAGTAATTAATTCGGGTTTTTCGTGTCATCATCGTTTTTATATTTTAAATTGTGAAATAAAACAAAGCAACAAGAGTCCGGGTTAATTTATACTAGTAAAACAATTTTATTGTGTTTTACAGCACATACATTAATTTTCCATTTTAACAAAGTTTTAATATTTTATGAGTTTTTTGCAATTGGATGTATATGTTTTATTTTAGTGTCGAAGTTGATTTAACAAAAAAAATCCAAAATGGTTAATAAATGTTTACTGAGTATTTATTTTATAGCCATCTAATTATGCCTTTTGTAGTTTAAAATATGCTTGGTAAAGTGTATGGTGACTGGAGAATAGAGAGATTAAAGATTTTAGTTAACACTAAATTTCCAATAAACACATTGAAATGTCTAATAATGGTTGTTAGTCCACCTCAGTAAAGGACAATTCGTCCGCCTCAGTGGCGTAGCCAAACAATATACTCGGAGGGGGGGGGGGGGGGCTCAGTGGGTCAGTGGGCGTAAGTAGGATATTTTTTTTTCTGGAGAAAGCGACAGTCGGAAATATATATGTTATTGTATCTAGTCAAGAAGGCGGGAAAGCGCCACAGGCGAAAAATTTTTCGGGGCCACACCCAAAGTTCGTTTAAAATTCACCTAACTACTATCAAATTTCGAAAATTAAATTATTATCTCTCCCCCTCTGCATGGTTGGATTAAATTTGTTTTTGTAAATGTTTTTTTTCACTTTTTTTTTATATTCCCAGCTGCCTCCTTTATTAAAAAAAAAAGGTTTGTTATATTTGTGAAAAATATTAATATTGTAGTCAATCCAAAATAAGACTATATGACTCTAACCACCGTTTCTCGGGCTCGGGTTTTTATGATTAAAAATAAAGTAAATATCGCTCACCAAGCCAAAATTGATGATTTTTTCAAAAATTATGTATTTTAAAAGCGTAGATCTAAAAGCCGTTTTTGGTGCAAATGCTTTGGTTTTGAAATGCTATTTCTTAAGTACCGTTTTGCATATTCATAATAAAAAAGTCTCGTTCTTCCCGCACTATTTTTTTTAATTATAAATTATCACACTTCTTTTATAAAAAATTGTTTCAATTAAAATTTTAACTTTAATTCCTCTATTTAAAAATAAATACCTAATTGTTTTTTGTTTTTGTTGTAAAAATATTTTATTGCATTGGGTTATAATTTTGTTGATTTAAAATAGCTCTTAAAAAGGAAACACGGAACAGACAAGTATATAATAGAAAAATAATATAAAATATTATACTTTTTACTCGTTTGCCTATAAAATTTCGTCATAAATCAATAACTAACACGATTTGCGTCCGATACCTTAATCTCTATATAAAACAAGACTTTTAGAAGAAAAAGTTTAAAAACTAAACGTTTCCTACAAGACCTTTGCAATACATGCAATAATATAATACATTATTTAAAAATTTAAATTAAGAGTCCAAGCGTGGGACGAGAAATTAGTGTCTGTCTAAGGTTGGAGACAATGACGTTTCTTGAACGGCAGTAGAGTTTTGGACTTGCATTGTCTTTATTTGCTTTAAATCACTCCGTTTCAACTGGTAAGCATCTCCAGTCATCTTCAGGTGAATACTAAAATGATTATATTTTATATATATTTGATGTTATTATATTTATATTATATATATTATGCTTATATTTTTGTTAAACTGGATGTCGACTCTCGGCGGTTGTTTAACATAGATAAGAACAAGAAAAATAAACATCGGAGGTAGTAGAAGTAGATGTTTATTATTATTTAGCTGGCCCTTCTAATCTGCTTAAGGTCGTGTAACTGCTATAATATTAGTAGAAAATACGACTTTGTGAGCAGTAGGATCAGACCTAGATACGCTTCAACAAGCTGGGAACATAAATTATAAAATTTAATAAAACGGCAAATATTTTAATAAATATGGTTATCAATTTAAAAAAATTTAAAAAATGTCCGTGCTGATTTGAATTTTACCCAGTACATGATTGCTGACTATGATCTCTCAAAGGATTTTAGTTAATATTGTTAATTTTCGAGCAACCTTGTCAGTTGTAGCGTCGTCTTAATGAAAACTTACAAATGTGTGGGTTGGATCTAATACTGGAAACATCGAGATTTCAATTATGCAACTTTCTAAAGTAGCTTTGTTGAGTAATGAGACGATTCCATTATTCCCAAGGATGAAGTTGGCTTATCTTGATCAAGATAATAAAATAGTTCCCATTATATCTGCAAGTTATATGTGAGTAAAGCGACACATTAGCCTTTATTACATTTTCCGCTGTTTTATTTAAGTATGGAAAATGTAATGTTTGCTTTTGGAAAGAAGTATACTTATTTAGGTGCATTAATTTTTAGTTAAAACAGATACAATTTTATAGTTATTAGTATAGCTTAATTACGAGCTATTTGTTTAGAATTAGTTGAAAGAATAGTCTATGCTTAAAGTGAAGTTAAATGGAATGAAATGAGATACTTAAAGTTTTTTCCACTCACAATTTTATTTTCGTCCATTATCAGAAAAAACAGTTATAGAAAGAACGTACTTCCCGCCTGTAATAAATCCCGACATATTTTAAGTCAGACAAACAGACTGGGTGGTCAAAAAACACTTACTAAAAATATGATAGACCGATATATTTCTCCATTAAAATGTATTAGGCTGTATTACTCGAATTTAAAGTCTATAATAATATGTCCATATCGTCGTCTTTTATGCATAGCATCCAGTTTCTTATATCGTGGAAGCGGTTTTAAAGCTTTAAAATTCCCATAGGATAACGGACAATTTCAGGTTTATTGTAGAAAGTTGAGCTGGATAACGTAGTAAGATCTTTTGTTAGGCCTGCTTTAATACTACCTTATTCAAATATTGTCTCACTCAAATGGCCTTTTAAAGATTATGTTCTAACGAATACATCTTTAAAATTAATGGTGCTATTCAACAACTGACGAAACATTATAACCTGGTCATATACTTACTAAATCCAAGGCATTGTTTAACTTACGGAGGTCATAGTAGCGTTGCATTGCAATTTTTACTATTTAATTTGTTTTAATAAATTAGTTAAAAATAAAGTTTTCTTCCAGCAAGTTAACTTAAAAGTAATGAAATATGGATCGTATAAATACCCTTAAAAGGGTTTAAATTTGTCACACTATAATTGGGAATCAAAGCCAGTGAATTATACGCATTAATAATAATTAATAATAAATCAAAACAAACATGCTGATGAAACAAATAAGAATCCGTAGAAAATTAAGAGTTGCCAATAAATAACAAAAATTAAGTCCTCTTGTTTAATAGGAATAAATTAATTTGTTCATTTATCGCCCAAAAGAATAATTAATCATTTTTAGGCGGAGTTGTGTCGCAAGCTATATTTATTGGAAAATATTTATTAATTATTTTGCTATGAAATTTTCATTAAAATACAGGGGCTCAAATTAATGTTCACTTCTAATTAAAGTTAATTTTGAAATTTGTTTATTCTAACTAAGTGCGTATCATAAGTTATGAAATTATAAATCATAGGGCAGTTTTTGATGCAGGTGCTTTTAAGCAGCCATGTGCACAGAATACATGTGATGTTAGTATTATTTGCTTCCTCGTGTAACAATATTTATAGAAACGAAAATGGCAATGGAAAAGAAAAATTATGTAATATAATTGATGATTCCTTTCACATACAGCTTCAAGTTATGTCAGAGCGGTACATTTTTACTAGAAAAAGACTAGTGTGTTGCTGACCCAAATCATTTAAATAAAAAATGTGTTTCTTGAGTATTTTTTTACCAACTGGGTAACTGAACTTTTTACATGTTTCTTAAGTTACAGGGGGGAAGAGGGAGTGAAACTTACCCCATTACCCCTCTCTTTTTTCTATTTGTGCCTGCATAAAATTTGTAATAACTTTTTTTTAGTAATAAATAAAATAAAAAATCAATATGCGAATCATACTTTAAGATATTAAACAACTTTAATTCAATTACTGAGATTTACATTAAAAATTGTACTTAGGAGTATGTATGGTAAAAACATAAACAACCTAAACGAGTATAATATTGATTTTAAAAAGTTTTGGGTGAAACCAATTCCAGGAGAGGAGGAAATTATACGTAGCACAAATTAAAACACAGAACGTCTAGATATCAACTTGTGTTTCATGTTATATCTATAGGTTATCAATGAACGAAATCCAAATGTAAATTATTAAATAGTTGCAGTAGAAACTTGAGAGGTAATTTTTGGAATTAAATATAGTAAAAAATAAACGAGCACGTAAAGTTAGCACACATACATTCGCTCTTTCTGTTTTTAACAGTTATAAAATAATAATAGAAAAGAAAAATCAATAGAAATCTGTGCACCGGGAAAATAATGTTCACAATAGAAAAAAAATATATAAAGGAGTAGTTGTCCTATTCATATTTATGCCTTCTTTATTTAATATTACTAAAAGCACTCTTGTGCAATACAACAACATCGGTCAAAGTTATTTATTTAAGATCTGTATAAAAGCTATATAAGAACAAATTTCTGAAATTTATTGCTGTCATAACACTGACTGATGTCTTTTGCTCTTTGTAGCGATTTTTAAATCTTAAGTATTATGCTGGTGTGTTATTGATATCAGGTATATAAGTGTTGCTGTTTGAAATAAATTGTTTTATTATGCATAAACCCATATATTAGACAAATTGGGCAATATATTTTTGAATAATGCTCCAAATTTAATTTCGAAAAAGCAAATAGCGATAGAAGGGGGAATATTAGATTAACGCTTTTTCGCCCTTCTTTTTTTAATTTAACAAAACACTGAATATGAAGCTCGTTTTTTATTATTGACAAGCTAAATTTACTTTGTGATTTTGCAGACCAAAGAAGGGTTTATTAATAAATGGTATATCTAAATCAGCATGATTAAATATTAATTTAAAACAAAATGTGGGCCTCTTAAAATATAATTTAAAAAATGTTATTTTGTTAGGTTTTTCAAAAGTCGCGCTTTAAACTCATTTTTAAAAACATTGCCTTATGAGTAGGTACCATCGACCGGGGCTACTTTGACTGTCAAGGTTTCTTTGTCATGTTTTGGGGTTACTTTGACACCACCTGCTTAAAGCGAATATTGCTTGAAAATAACTGGTTAGAGAATAAGGAGAGGGAACTTGTCACAAAAGACTGAAGCAAAAAATACAATATTTGACCGAACTACACTATCGAATATAGTACATCGCAGGCATGCATGTACGCCTAGGCACACAACTGTTTAACTTGGAGTTTTTCATAATTTGCATAAGTGCGTTCTAATCTATGCCTATTGTTTTATTTTAATTAGTTAAAGCGCTTTAAAGTATGTATAAATAAAAAAAATAAATACACATACATACTGGGGTGTCCAACTAACCCCGCGCTTACTTTGAGTTGCCACAAAGATTAACGCTAGATCAAAGTAGCCCCTCATATGCGGTGTTATTTGACTTCAAATTAACTTTTTTTTTAAAATGAAAGTAGATATCTTAGAAAGTTGGTATTTGGTGAATTTAGAGCTAAAGGATCAATTGTTCATATACGATTTTATAAAATATGAAAATAAGATCGACGGGTCTGAGCGTTTTTACAAAAAAGAACTGAGCTGCCAATAAATGTCTCTGTTTCGTTTCCGATGCGCCACCCTGTATACTGATATGCCACATTTCTTGGCTTTTTTTGTAAAATTATTAGGTAATATATGGCTAAGCCATATGTGCAATTATTTAGCAATCAGATGACAGATGGAGCCATATGAGATGATATATATTGTGCGCAGAGAACCAAAATAATTTTAAATTTATTGCACCTTCGAAATAAAATACTTTTAAGATATCTGCAATAAATATACATTTTATAGCGTCGTGTCGCGATGCCCAGCCAATTACTGTAATAGTTTTTACGTAAAATACCCTGTATAATGAAACTGGGCCTCATTAAAGGTCCAAGTAAAAAGAAGAGCGCTTGAATACGCAAAGTTTAAAACGGTTGTGTATAAAAACCATTTAGAGGCAACATCGCAAGTTTTCTACGAAACATTCCATTTAAACTAGATGCAAAGTAGTTTGAAAGTTAATCATTGCATGGACGACAAACTTTAAAATTGTTAAAATTAGTATAATGCAGAGGGTTTACTGTACTTTATGTAGCACAGAGCAGCGATTTTAAACTAATTGAAATAAAATTGGAGGTTTTATTGGCTAGTAATAAAATTATGACGTATTTTAAAAAGTATAACGTATTACATAATTTTCTTATAAGAAGTGGCGGCTTTTCTTGAGACCCCCCTGCCATCTACCGAAAATACGATACCTTTAATCTGTACCCATGCTTTGCAATCCACAAAAAACGTTTTTCATTGCTCTTTTATGGTATATAATTATTTTTTTGAAAAACTGGTTAATATAAACCAATCAATACAAATCAAAATTTCACATCAATTAAAACATAAAATAGCACAACTCCCAAAGCATTCAAAGTGTCTTTAAATACAGGGTGATTCACGTTGAGTGGCCTATTAGAAGATCTCGGAAACGAGTAAACTTATCTTTCTAAAAATTTGACAGCAGGCATAATTGGCTTTGAGCTTTTAAAACATTATATTTTGACGTTTTTATTACTTCCGGTTATACCGGAAGTTAATGTCAACTTTGCTATTTTAAATGGAACACCCTGTATATTTTATCATTTTTGATTACCTTATTAAAATCTAAATAACTTTTGTGTAAAAACGCTCCGAGAAGAAAGTTTAGTAACTCTGAAACTAATAAAGGTAAACATTTAAAATTTTGTAAGCTTTCAAGTAATATATAGATCTTTAGTTTAAATTACTTAGGTTTCACGTTTTTTATACAGGTAGTTCTTAAAATTGTGGCAATGTTTCCATTTAAATAAATGTACATAAGTCAATTTTTGCAAATGGAACACCCTATTTTTAAGCTTACTAACGTGTAGAGAATTAAATTTTTTATCTAAATGCCTAATATGTTACAATCCACATTTTTAGCCGTTTTGGAATTATGAGCAATTTAAATAAAAAATCTTAAAATTTCTGTTTGTGTTAATGCAACATTATTTGTGAAAAGAAGACTTCGACTGGGAATTTCGTTTGAAAGAGAACAGAAACTATAGCGGGCTAAATTTTTATGACCAGGCCCGCACTTAGATTTTTTACTTCTCTATCTGGTCTATTTTTGAGTTTTTTGAAAAAGTTGTTAGTTTTAATGCCTTCTATACAGAGCTAAAAAAGAAGTATCAACTTAGGAATCACCCTGTATAACCTTTCAACCTGACTATAAAGATTTCGGATATTCCAGTACCAACCAGTGGGTAGACGTGACCAGCCCAAGTAATTATCTTTTTATACATGTCACTTGGTTTTAGAAATATTGTTAACATTTTTAATCAAAGGTGAAAGTGCCGCCATCTTGCCGGTGTAAATGAAGTTATTAACAAACCCACACATTTAAATTCGAAGAAATTACGATTTAACCATATTATTATGAGTTTCCAACATAACGTATAATGTCATATCAAAGCCATTCCCTTTGTGTTCTAACATATAATCTATATTATCCAAAAAAAAACTATTTTCAAGAAAAACTAAATACATACTGTTTTTGTCTTTAAAAAAAAGTAAAATGCGTTACGTAGGAAAAATAAATACGGTAAAAAGGAATAACTATATTGACCAACTGTCTTCGACTTGAGAATTTGTTATTTGATTACTATATTGTTTCACTACAATAAAATAAGTTCTAGAAGTTTTTTTCACAGTATGTACACAGATGGAGTTCGAAGTAAGGAAAAGCCTTTATTTGTGGATTTATGAGAAAAGTCATTCTTTATAAATGTCTGTTTGTCTTGATATGTCGAATAATAATATGATATTTCTATTTTTTGTAACAATGGTTCAGGTGAAGGTAATTTAATTTTGGAAATTAAGACACTATTAATATATCTACATCAAACATTTTAAAACGTAAACTCCGAAGTATCAACTATAGTCTGGACACAAGTAAGAGCATTGAAAATCAGTTAACCACATCTCTTTTTCTTTCTTTAATTTTAGATGACTTATGACAGCTATTTACAAAGCGACCCTACTAGTCAATGTTTCTTCTAAAGCATGCATTTTTCTTTCCCTATGTTTAGTAATTTGTACATCGAAACTAAGCTTCTGGATTAAAAGTTCACTGTCGATAAATTCAGTATTAGTAATTGTGAGAGGCGCAGCTTCCTGCCGAGTAGTCCAAGGCAATACTTTTCGGCACCTTCTAAATCTTTTCCCAAGTACTTTAATCACCTGCGGCCTTGCCAAACCTTCCTTAACTCTCTAGGAATGTCAGAATAGCCTTCCAAGCGAGGGCGGTAACTTTCTCTCTTAGCAAGAACCTGAGCCAAAAACTTGGTCTTCCCAGAAATTGCAACGGTGTCTCCTCCTCTTCCTAACAACCAGGATATATTAGGTCTTCCTCTATGCCAATTAAACTCATATGTTTTCTTAACCCACAGTTAGGGTTGCCCCCTTTTTATTGTTGTTGACCTGGAGTCTATGCTGTGGCTTTTATATTTCCCCCAATCAAAAGTGATTTCTAAAAAAAAACGGGTGCCCTCTCGAATTCTGGTTGTACTTCCCAATGAAAGGTGACTTCTAAAAAAAAATGGTCTACACAGTGTAACCTTTCTCCTCGTTCTCAAGTGTCTTCTACCAATAACCATGCAAAACCAAAAAAGCTCTCTGGTTACACAATACTCAACTGTTGTATAACCATAACCTGAAGTCAGAGGGTTTCAACCTGGAGAATTCAAACCAAAGCTGGAGACTCCAGGTCAGACCTGGAGAGGTGGCAATTCAAACTTCTTTTTAATGGGTCGAGGGCGCTTCGTCTTCTATTAAGGAACCACTCCAATATGGATTTGTCTATTTCTACTAAATAAGGACCAATTTCATAGCACTTAGATTTGAATGGGAGCACTATAGGAAAAATACATTTCTTTGGCGTTGAATTATTATTAAAATATTTTTTAATATTATTTGACTTTATTACATGGTTTCAAAAAAACATAATTAAGGGCGTACTTCTTTCATTTGTATTTTTCTTTTTTAATTGGAAGAATCCATCCAACCTTAAACAGCAGCAGCCTTTTAACGCTTGGATTGAAACTTTAAAAAAATGGAGACAGTAGATCTGGAGTAAATATGATAATTTAAATTTGTGTACAGCTATAAAACAGAGGAGTTTATTTATATATATATATATATGTATATATGGTTGTTGAGTTCTTTGGTATTATTGATCACTTTAGCTTAATCATCATTAATATCAATAGACCTTGATTAACATGATAATTATTTAATTTATAATTTAGTTGTAACAACTATTTCAGCACACTCACTTTAATTGGTATTTGTGCATTAAATGAACCCCATGGAATATATTGTTTTTATAAACAATGGAGATTAAAATTGTATGACCCTTTTGTGCGTTTTAAAATAAATTTTCCAATTAAACGAAAAGTACTATAAATCACAACTAATAACAGGGGATAAAATCCAGTGGGGAAATTGTTTTCAATTCGAATTTATGCGAAATAAAATGCAAATGTGACAAAATAGGGCGCGATGGGATGTAAAATACAGCCAAGTATAACTTTGGTTTTCTTAATTTGTGTTTCCTTTGTTGCTTTTATATAACGTTCCTTTTCTTAGGAAAAAAAGAAAAAAATAGCATTTAGGCAGACCTGTGTTATTAACCCTGTAGACGAAACCCACTTATATCTTTCAGTAATAAAACTGTCATAAATAATGCATGATATACCCCTACGCAAATTTTGGTGGTCTTAAGTTCAATAAACTAGATCAAATACGCGCTAACATTTACTAATAGAATTTTTCGTGTGAAACGTGGGCGGATTTACGGGGGAAGGTGTAATCACCCCCCTCCTCTAGCAAGACCGGGGCGCACAATAAGCCACTAGGCTGCAGTGCAAGAAGCTTGGGCCGAAGGCCTGATCCAAACCTTCAACCAAACAACCAAAAAAATGGGCAACATTTCCAACAATTTATACAATAAAGAAATTGCGTCAAGATTACCGAAATGCAAAAGTAAATAGTGGGTCGTATTCCTTTTTTTATGCCCTTTCCAACGAGGTATCGCAATACATACCATTACGTTTAAGATACAAAAGTTGGGGGCTGTATGTACCCCCAAAAGAGGGGTAAATTTCATGACGGAACAAAAAGGTGTACCAAACTAAAAATTAAGGCACCCGTATTTCCGTATTTTCTTCGCAAATAAAAAGGCTTTCCAATACTGAATTTATTCCAGTTAAAAATTCCACCCTGTATAATGATAATTTAAATAATAATTAAGTATTTGTTTATATTATTGTAATCAATAATGTTACATTGTAATTCTAATAATAGCTCTTTCGGTATTTTTCCAACTCATAATTATCATAAAAAAGTATACAAAATTAACAAAAGTTAGTCACTTACCAAATTATTGAAATATAAAGTGGCTAATAAATATTTTTTTACAACAGTAATTTAACTTCTGTATATTTCTTGTAGTTGATTGTCATATTACCGTACTCTATCCGTATAAGCTACAAAATTTGATTTCCTTTGTTTTACAACAACTGATATTATGCTTTGTTAGCAACAGACTTAAGCAGAAAAATTATAGGTTTTAACAAAATCTCTAAAGTTTAATGAAATTTCTTAAACAAAAACAGTTTAGTTAATTTTCTTTTTTAAAGTTTAATTGAACAGGGGCCAATAGCTGCACTGTTCTTTTAACTGAAAAATTAATTATAAAAGTAAATGGCCAAGGTTTTTAAAACTTTTAAAAACAATTTTTCATTTTAATTTATTATAAGATCTTGATCGTTGCTTTTAGGATAATAATTTTATGGTAAAGCAAAGTTTAATAAACTCTAATTTAATATCCCCTAATAATTTTTTGTGAGATGTAGGCGTAATATAAATTGCGCACAATGCGAACGCCCTGATAAAAGTATTTAACAGATCAATATATACATTTTTAATATTATTTATAAAATGTATAAGACAATATTAAGCCAGTTTTACCTCTATCGTACAGTTCAGGCAAAAAACAGAATAGTAGTTTGTACAACAAAAGTGGATATGATCAGTTGCGTAGCCAGAAAATATGCTCGGGGGGGGGGGGGGGGGGGGGGGGGGGGGGGGCTTAATGGGCGAAATAGGATTTTTTTTCTGGAAAAAGGGACAGTCGGGACTACATGTATTTCATGATATTGTACAGGGACATTATAGACATATTAGTGTCTCAGCCGATTGGCGACTTTGCTATCGAACACAATAAAAAAAAAATTATGTATTCCCTAACAGCTTTTAGTGAAGAAGCCAAATTTGATGTCAAAAAAAATCTATGTTTACAAATTTGACAGATACGACGCCATATTGGATTTTCTTAAATGGCAACCCTACCTTATAGTAAGCCAGCTGCATTCGCCTATTTGTTCCAACATTAAAAATGTATAATTGTCAATATTTATTTTCAGCCGTTCCGAAGATACGAGGCTTCGAAGTTGGTGATATTATTATCATCGAATTAACAGAAGCTTTGAGATTAGAATCTCATTTTTTTCTGGAAATACGTAATTGTCATATATGTCAGATGTCAGAAAATGACAGTTACGACGCCATTTTGAATTTTTTTAAATGGCAACCCACATTTATAACTACACCACTGTATTGCATTTCGCGATACGATTTCAAAAATATATAGTTGTCGATATTTATTTCCAGCCCTTAAGGAAATACGATCGTATCAAAAACTGCATCGTACGATTATGTGTTTTAAGTATCTCACCCCATAAAAAATAGAAGCTTTGTGATTAAAAAATCAATTTTTTCTAAAGATACGTAATTTCTTATGGTGGAGCCACCCATGCTATTGTCATATATGTCAGATGTCAAAAAATGACAGTTACGACGCCATTTTGAATTTTTTTAAACAGCAACCCACATTTATAACTACACCACTGTATTGCATTTCGCGATCCGATTTCAAAAATATATAGTTGTTGATATTTATTTCCAACCCTTACCGAAATACGACCTTACCAAAAACTGCATTGTTCGATTATGTGTTTTAAGTATCTCACCCCATTAAAAAATAGAAGCTTTGTGATTAAAAAATCAATTTTTTCTGAAGATACGTAATTTCTTATGGCGGAGCCACCCATGCTATTGTCATATATGTCAGATGTCAAAAAAGACAGTTACGACGCCATTTCCGCCATAAAAAATTACGTATTTTCACAAAAAATTGAGATTCTAATCTCAAAGCTTCTGTTAATTCGATGATAACAAAATCACCAACTTCGAAGCCTCGTATCTCCGGAACGGCTGAAAATAAATATTGACAATTATATATTTTTAATGTTGGAACAAATAGGCGAATGCAGCTGGCTTACTATAAGGTAGGGTTGCCATTTAAGAAAATCCAATATGGCGTCGTATCTGTCAAATTTGTAAACATAGATTTTTTCTGACATCAAATTTGGCTTCTTTACTAAAAGCTGTTAGGGAATACATAATTGTTTTTTTATTGTGGTTGATAGCAAAGTCGCCAATCGGGTGAGACACTTAAAATAATGTCCCTGTACCTAGTGAAGAAGGAGGAAAAGCGCCGTAGGCGAAATATTTTCGTTTAAAATTCACCTATCAAATTTTGAAAATTAAATTATTAAAATTTTGTTGTTTAAATGTTTTTTTTTGTTTTTTTTTTTGATATTCTTTATTTAAAAAATACATTTTTTATATTTGGGAAAAATATGAATATTGGTGTCAATCCAAAATTTTAACATAAGACGTATGTATGACTCTAACCAGCGTTTTTCGGGCTCGGTTTTTCATGATTAAATATAAAGTAAATATCGCTCACCACGCCAAAATTGATGATTTTTTCAGAAATCATTTATCTTAGGAGCGTAGATCTAAGAGCAGTTTTTGGTGCAAATGCTTAAATTTTGAAATACTCCTTCTTAAGTGCTGTTTTGTATATTCATAATAAAGCATTCTCGTTTCTTCCCGCACTATTTTTTATATTATAAATCATCACTTCTTTCATAAAAAATGTTTCAATTAAAATTTTTTCTTTAATTTTATTATATAATATATTATTACAATAATTTAAAATTAAAGTAAAATTTTTTCCTTTAAAAATAAATACCTAATTGTTTTTTTTTGTTGTAAAAATATTTTATTGCATTGGGTTATATTTTTGTTGATTTAAAATAGCTCTAAAAAGGGAAAACGAAATAGACAAGTATATAATAGAAAACTACTATCTATTATAATAATCTTTTTACTCGTTTTCCTATAAAATTGCGTATATAATCAATAATTAAAACGATATGCGTCCGAAACCTTAATCTTTATATAAAACAGGACTTTTAGAAGAAAAAGTTTAAAAACTAAACGTTTCCTACAAGACCTTTGTAATCTAAGCCAAGAATGCATTATTTAAAAATTTAAATTAGGTCCAAGCGTGAGACGAAAAATTAGGTTGCAATTAGACTTTTAGACCCCGACACTGGATATGATGTCCATATCGCAGGAAGTAAATTTAAGAAAAACTTATTTCGTTGGCAAATCCATGGACCAAATTACACTGTTATATATTTGTCGAATTGGGTAATTTCTTATATTTACAGAAATCACGTTAAATATATCTATCTTTTTCACATTCGTTCTTCGGCAGAATAACAGACAATGAGTGATATATTTATTAATAAAAATGGACAATTTCTTTTTCTAAGCCTTGGCCTTTGCCTGCTTGCGTATTAAACCGGAACAAAACCTTTTGTTTTCTGAGCAAGACAAAACAAAAAACTTACCTAACCTTAAAACCATTAGTTGGAATTAATTTTCTTCTAAAAATGTTATCTGATTTTATGGACTTAACTTCATTTTTCACTATTGCCAGTTATTTTTCTATGTCTGTTGCGTGTAATAAAAGTTATTAGATCGATTGGGGTTGGATCCCCGTTCAAAATATGTCAGAATATATCGCGGTGGACAAATATTTGCATGGCAAAAACCGAACAAGGTTAGTAAACGTTCATTTTGTAGGTATATAGTACATTTTATGCATTACGTCTTGTAGTAATTGTCTAGAAATGAGTGGAAACTGTAGATTTTTGAAATAAGAAAGTGTATCTGAACTCAAATATTTAGTTCGGTCAGAAAATAACAATAGTTCGGTAGAAATATATTTTGGTATTATACCTTTAATTTTTGCACCATTTCGTGCATTCTTTAGGAAAAAATTGTATGTGCATAGACTCTGGGATAAATGTTTTGATTTAAATTAAAAAAGAACAAATTTTATCTGACAGATTTGCATATTGAAGTATATTCTTAACCTTACTTCTGTCAAGCGTCAGAAAACGACTCGTAAAATTTACGACATGTAAATTTAGTTTCTTTGTAATTGACCACTGTGATTGGTCAGTTTCATATCCTCACTAGGATGGATATGAAATCGTATCGGTTCAGTTAACGTACTGCATAGGATTCCTTTATTTAATGTGAATGTGAATGAAGTGTATTATGCTACACGAGGAAATAATTAAAATTTGCTACTAATTAAGAATGCAGATTTCTTATTGTACATACAGAGAAAAACAAAAATCAGATTGTGAAAAAATACTTTTTATAAAATAAAAAAGTCGCAACACTCTAGTCCATAACTTCGAAACTATTAAAAATGTTTATTTTGTCTCTAAAGAACTTTACAATTTCATTTGTTGAGAATTTTGATAACCAGAGAGGTCATATCATGCATCCTCAATAAAAAAAAGTTTTTTTTATTTAAGCAAATTACCCATAAACCACTTCGAAAATTGCATTCGTTGCGACTGGTCGTTTGGTAGCAATTTTTGGATAGAGCTTATTACAATAAGGGTGTGTGTGATATGTGAAGTGTAACACACTTAATAATGGTAATAATTGTACTAACATATTAAAATCTAAGTAACATTTTCTTTAGATATCGTAGATCTAAAATATCTTTTACTGTAATCAAGTAAACTTTCAGAATAAGCATTTAATTTTTTATATGTTGTGCTATATATGCCTCTATTCTATAACGTCTTAAAAATAATAATATTCCATTTTCTCTTGCTCAGCACAATCGTAAAATACCCTGCTTTCTATATAATATATCGAGTTTCTTTTCCTATATTTTTTCTCCTCTTTTAATATACTTCTTCCAAATAAAATACGGACATTACAAATGAACACGATAGCTAACATATTTTGGATGTATCTTCATTTGTCATTTTTCATCGTAGATATGTAGGTGTATAATGTTAGCTCATTATTTGTTTTCACAATAAAGAATAGATCGTTTTAAAAGAATGCTGAACCGCAGTAGAGGTTTGAAACTTACATTGTCTTTAGTTTTTTTTATATCACAACGTTTCAACTGGTAAGTATCTCCAGTCGTCTTCAGGTGAATATCAATATTCACTAAATCACTATCATCAATATCTAAAATCATTTATGATATTGATTAGAACCTTATATAAATATTTATTTAGATATAGAAAAACTTGATGACGAACAGTTCCTGAGATATGGCTGGTATTTATTATTATTTGGTCACCCCCGGTATACTGCAAATTCTGTGAATTGCTGTGTATATATTTTATGTAAAAATTATCAATAAATATAAGTGAACTTAAAATTAATTTACGACTGTGCGCTTTCACAATGTTTAGCATGTTCATTTTTATGCTGATATTTTATGTAAGATTACAAATAATGTACCCAATTTATAAAGTTATAATAGCAAGTCTATGCGAATATATCAATATTACCATGTTATAAATGTCCAAATCTCAATAGTATTTAAAAAAAGAAAATATTTTTTTATTTCATCTTGGGATGACTTTAATTCGTACGTGTATATTTTTATTTTAAACTGAATAATGTCTCCTTTCCCAATCTTTTATGACTTATTTAAACAACCTCGTTATCCTGATTAAATCACATACTTCAGAAAAACTTCAAAATTTAAAATTCGAGGTAGGTACTCATCTTTTTCTAAATAAGGCTGTCATAAGTTTAAAGTGTTTCCTTTTGTTAATTTTTAAAAGGAACGACATCACTTAAAATTTAGAGATGAAAAAATAATTAGTTTACACCGTCTGACGGGAGGGGGGGGGGGGAGGGGAGGGGGTGTAGAGAGAACTCTTACTGCCCCCCTAGAATTTGACTTTTTAAAAAAGTTTTAGTTAGAAAGCATTGAATGTTTTCTTAAATACCTTTTGAATTTTATTCTTGATTTTTGATTTTTTCCTAATGCAAGCGATGTTTAGTTCTAGAATCCTTTTAACTTAGCTTTCTCCATCTATTCTGCACATCTTATTTTATTTTTTTAAACAGAAGAAATGTTATTATTTTAGTCTTTAGTTGTTATTTAATATTGTTTTATATTATTTATTTATACATTATTTTTTTGTTCTGTTTTATTTTAAACTTTAGTTTTAAAGAAGTTCCTGTGCCTCATTTTTATTTTTGTTACACTGCCCACTAACCTACAACCACAATTTCATTATAATTTGTATTAGGCAGCTGAAAAAGTAAAAAGTTCTTTTGAGTTTCATTATTTGGATAAAATCTTTTAATTAAAATATCTCGAAGTTATGCTGTTCTACATTTTTCTTTTAAGTTTTTAGCTTTGCGGGATGCTTTATTTTTCTCTTTTTTGCTGCAGAACATTTACCTGCAATTAATTATTCTTTGAAAATCAGCTAATTTCTTATACAGCCCTGTTTTAACTTAAATAAAATTAAATAAATAGAAACATGTTTCTTAATGCTCATGATTTTTTTTAAATCATGAACGTATGTTTCTGTAACCGTGTGCCATGTTGTCAGTAATTTATGATTTCCTATACTTGTTATACAATTTACATGTATAGAACTGGAAAATTATTATGTCGTGAACATGTAATTTTATTTATTCACTTTCTAAAAGTTGTTGTATAATATTTGCTCTGAACATAATAAAATAAGTATATAATATTTCACGATTTTTACATACCACCTTCACGAAAAGTTATTGCTTACCACACTGAGGAAAATATTTACACCTAAACCAAAAACTCAAATATTTATTTGATATGGTAATTATTAAGGGTGCTGATGTTTATAGTATCCAAACAAAAGATCGTGACTTGTAAGTATAATGTTCCCGGGAACAATATTAAGCGATTCTTTAGTTACCTATTGTATGTGGATGTGAATGGGTCAGAGATTTTTTATTTTAGAGTCGCAGTGTACAATGAGAATCATACGTATGCAAACTGCAAAAATTGTTAATAATTTTTTTACTCATTTTTTGAATATCTTTTTTCTTAACTTTTCTTATTTCTCTATTTTTTAACAATTTTTAGGTTTTTGTTACATAAACATATTTTAATATTTTGTTACCTAATTTTCTATCACTGAACTCCTTAGGTACACCCCTATAGAGAAGTAGAAAGTCATAAAATAGTGTTTCCACTACCACAAATTTGCTGTTTTCTTTACACTAAAGTGATTGGAAAAGTGAGCTATTCCGGTTAACTGAACGGATATGATTTTATATCCATCCTAGTTAGGATATCAAATTTACCAATCACAGCGATCAGTTACAAAGAAACCAAATTTATAAGTATATAAATATCTATTAAACAATGGTGCCCAACACAGATTAAACTAAACTGCTGGACAATTGCTTTCGAGCAAGAAAAATTTCGCCTAAATTTAACCGTTAATATTTTCTGAACCAAATATGATATCGACACCCTGTATATAAAATTTTTTGACAGTTAAAGAAAATCCCATATTGACAATTGTTTCTCAAGGGATAAATCTGTCAACCATTCAAAACCGTAGGTCGATATCATATCTGGTTCAGAAAATATTAACTGTTAAATTTAGGCGAAATTTTTCTTGCTCGAAAGCAATTGTCCAGCAGTTTATATTGCTCAATTTTTGAATATGTTTATTTATTTTAAAGTTATGAACACCTTAAACTTGTATTATTCGAGTTATAGCAGAGTATATTCCACCATAATGTTTCCAAAATTCTATTATCTTCCTAAAAAAAGGCAACTTTATCAACCATGTGCGATCTAGGACACAACTGCATTCTCCAAAAGTGTTTAGATAGGACTAATCCCGAAGAGGGTTTAAAACTAAACATGGACTATTCAAGAGATTAAATGATAATTGTCCATTATTTTGGCTTTTCATAATTTACTAATACCAAAATTATTATTCCAAACCTTATATTAAAATCCGTACAAACCTAATAATTAAGATTTAACTAGGGCTATCAACCCTCGGTTTATTGCTATTGCATGACTGATTGGGGAGTGTGTACCTTTTTCCGCACCCCACGAGATGTCCGATATCATCCGGCTTGGTTACCGGTGTGGATGGGGTGCATTACACTCTTCCCTGCATTCTTAAATCTGCTAAATTTCAGACATTTTTTTTATTGTGCATATGCTCATTTCGAGGATCGAACTCGGACCGCTACTGTCGAATGCCAGTAACTCAACTTTGAGCCACTGCCTTGGTCCTTGTTTAATTATAGAACAGTTAATTGTCTGGTCAAAAATAACAAACAAAGTATTACCTATTACAAAAATACCCTTGTTCTGTCAACATTTTTATAAGATATTAATTTAAGTTACATAGCAAGTTTCATCAAAGTTTTGAATTTTTCTGCAAGCCTAATTTTTATTTCTTGGAAAAGACAACATTTCTATTGTGTTTAATTATACAGGGTGATTCATAAGTTGATACTTCTTTTTTAGCTGTGTATCGAAGGCATTAAAATAAACATTTTCAATTACCTTTTTTTTCAAAAACTCAAATACGATCCTGCCTAACTTGCCTGTTGAATAACATTAAGAAAACTTCTTGGTGTAGAATGAGCCCGCAAGGGAAAGCGTTCTGCGTATAATCTCGAAGAAACAGCCGCACTTTTTAGTTCATTGTTTTCAAATTGTACCATTTTCACATGTTACCAATTTAAAATTAACTCGCTTCAAAAAAACACACCGCGCGGTTTGCGAAATAACTGACGACCGACCCGTACAGTGCATGACTAATAAGAAATAAGACAAAACAAAAAAAAAACATAATAAAGTAAAGGAGGCTACGTTTTGTTGACCAGGCTCGCGATTAGATTTTTTACTTCTATATCTCGCCTATTTTTAAGTTAAAAAAAAGGTATTTGAAAATGTTGTTTATTTTAATGCCTTGTATATACAACTAAAAAAGAAGTATCAACTTAGGAATCACCCTGTATTCTTATAGAAGGATATACATCCCGTCGCTTCCCCCTTCCGTTTTTAAGCACTCCATCTGACGAAATTTTTTAACGCTCATGATCCGGAGCCTTCTCAAATAGAACTTTAAAAGACACCATCTTACTAAAGGATACAACACAAACACATATAAGTGTGTTTACAAACTTATAAACTTAGAGCGTTTTCACACGGCACCATATATCGCGCGCGACAAATGGTCGCAATATTGCTTTTACACCAAATTATGTGTTTTCTAATGAGCCATTTTCACACACAAGCGATATTAGAGAACACATAATTTGGTGTAAAGCAATATTGCGACCATTTATCGCGCGCGATATATGGTGCCGTGTGAAAACGCTCTTAGTCTTTATTAATAAACGCGAGTTTTACTCGGTTACAATATTGAGCATTTTTTCTAATTTTTCCTGCAAATATAAATGAAGGCTCATTCTGTCATATTAATCCTTTTGAACGAACTCAGGTCGACTTGCCTCGTCCCTATTAAAAGGTTGCTTATCACAGACCAGGGAGTCCTTTTTGGATTATTAATCTTCAATTCAGGTTTTATACTGTGGATCTCTTGAATTTTTCTTTTTGCCACAGGATTATACGAAAAGAACAGTTTAAAGCAAATTAGCAAAATTATACGTTTATTTGATTTATTCAAACCTTCGCTCAAGATTTATTTACGAATTTATGAGTGTTACGAAAAACAATTTGAAACATAAAATATTTCGAGAAAAATGTTTTGATTTCTGGCTAAATGTGTATGACGATTAAAAACAAAACCTCGACTTAAGCAAGAACCAATTTTTGGTTATTGTGTTTAATATAAAAAAAATTTCGTCAGTGGTTCCCGACCCCAAGAATATAAGTGAAGAGCTTAAATATAATACATTTATATCAAAATCAATAATCATAATTTAGAATTAAAATGGTTTGGATATTTCTGGATAATTGATAATAAACGAGAAAGAAAAGTGGTAAAGAAGATATGGAAGATGGAAATGGTTGGGAAGAAAAGAAAAAGTCAATCTAGAACAAAATGGAATACAGAAGTTGCAGATAGAGAAGAAACAAAAACTGACCTGGACTGAAGCAAGATGAAAGATAATAAATACACCGATGGTAGATGAAGGTGGATGAGAAAGTTGTTTTACTAAGTAAGTGAATTATTTAACGTTTTTGCAACATTGGCAGTTTACACAGTTTACAGTTTAATTATTTAACTACATCAGTTACCGAACATTCCATCTGTACATGAAGTAGTAAATTGCATGCGTCTCTAGTGGCTTAGTTAGTATACATTATTTTTATATAAAGCCAAACTTCTACATCATGCAAAGGGTTGTACTAAAACTTTCATGCCCATTAACTTAATAGGGTTGGTTAATAATATGCATTTATTTTATAGTTCCCATGACTATTTCGCAAGAGTTATTTACATTTTTTACTAGCACTAAGTAAATGTTCCTTTCTGTAATTCAAATATATAATTTTATACACTGTAAAGGTTTTATACACTTAAAAAGTTACGTTGTACTAACATAATACTGGACAGTGGACAGTAATGAATGGTATTTGGTGCTGAGGTTTAACATTCAAAGCATTTAGAGGTACCAGAGAAATCAAAAACACTTATTATAACTTCGGCCATGTAACTTGGTTGAGAGAATTCCAAGGTCTCCGTAGTGGAATTGGTGGAGAGTTCAACATGTAACCGAGTGGTTCTAGGTTAATTCCCAG
The DNA here is from genome assembly GCA_935413205.1 of Polydrusus cervinus. Classification (NCBI taxonomy): domain Eukaryota; kingdom Metazoa; phylum Arthropoda; class Insecta; order Coleoptera; family Curculionidae; genus Polydrusus; species Polydrusus cervinus. The sequence goes on along the minus strand of OW284520.1, from coordinate 10,601,050 downwards.
CGGGGGGCATAGAACTTTTTAAATTTTAAATTTAGACCTACTAGGAGAAGAATAAGGCATGTAAAGAAGAACCTGTATTTAGGTGATTATTACAATTCAATAATATTTTGTATAAATACAGTATTACTACTCCTGGGTAAATATTTTTTTTTATTATCATGTTTTAAGTATCTATAACCCTTCTGCATTATTGACGCTTCTATAATTGTAGCACTGGTTCGTATGCATTTAAGCTACTGCGCAGAATCCTGACCTTTTTCTGACTCTGAATTGGAACGAAGCTAATAAAAACTCCCATACTACTCTATAATATTCTTAAGAGTTATCTTAACATAAAACACTTAAAAGATAAAAACATTTTTTTAACTAAGAAGGGCTTTGGGCCCTAAAAACTATTTCACCCTAAAACAAAATTTTTAATAAATTATATTGCAAAATAAAATTAAAAAATATCGCCTTTCGTTTTGTTCTTAGGACAAACAATTTTGTAACGTCCTTTGTAGAACTCGATAATTAATCAATACATTTTATACAAGAAAATTATTTTAAAAGATAACTTTTTACGAGGGAAGGACAGTTAAAAAAGTCCATTTTGAGGAAAAATATCAATTTGATGGAGACTTAAATCAGATTAAGACTTAGCTACCTTTAAGTATGCCATAAATTTAACATAAAGCTCCTAAAAGTCCCATAATCTCTTTTAGTGCCCTGCTTAAGTGATTCATTGACAGGTTCTTTCATTACAGCAACACAGTCTCCACCCATGGCTTTTTAATGTGCAAGCAGTGACGCTTAATAGGTTTGTAATCGTAAATATTTACAAAATATGTCTAAATTAAAACTCCCTAATTTAATTTGGATGGCCTTTTTATAACTTGACGGTAAGCAGTGGCGGGTACGTCAGGTTTGTATTATTTAATTAAGCCTTCAATCAGTTACTAATGAATGATTAAGATGCAATCTCACATCATTTTTCCAACACCCAGTTTATTTATACAGGGTGTCTCTAAAAGGTGCGGAAAGAAAGCTACCACAAGTTCCTGAGGCGTAAATATGACGATCTAACCCAACTTACCTTAGTCCAAAAGTGGATGATTTCGAAGATACAGAGTGTCGAAAGTTCAATTCGGTTTTCATTTTTTATGAATAATTTTTTAATAATTGGTGTATTGTCACAATGTTTAGCATGGGGGGGGGGGAAGGGTTTACGGGGTGAGAAATTAGAATCTGCTCTCCTTTTTATTGTAAAGTTTAGAGGGCGCCACCTGCGGTACCTTGCACGCATTTAAAAAGAAATAACTTTTTTGGGTCACCCTATATTTAAGTTTTAAATAAAAATTCGGATTTTTCAATGTCTTTTACCTAAAAAAGGTATACGTGGTAAAAGTTGATTTGAGCAGTTGTTTTGGAGATATCTGGATTTAAAAAATTCACTTCGTGTACACAAGTCAGTTTTTAGTGACGTTATTTTAATTTACCGCTTACCCTTCAAGTGTGTTCAATTTATTACAATAATTTAGACCTGGCCATACACGAAGTGAATTTTTTAAATCCAGATATCTCCAAAACAACTGCTCAAATCAACTCTTACCACGTATACCTTTTTTAAGTAAAATACGTTGGAGAATCCGAATTTTTATTTAAAACATAAATATAGGGTGGCTCAAAAAAGTTATTTTATTTTAAATGTGTGCAAGGTACCGCAGGTGGCGTCCTCTAAACTTTACAATAAAAATGAGAACAAATTCTAATTTATCACCCCACAAAACCCCCCCAAGCCGAATATTGTGACAACACACCAATTATTAAAAAAATTATTTATAAAAAATGAAAACCAAATTGAACTTTTGACACTCTGTATCTTCTAAATCATCCACTTTTGGACTAAGGTAAGTTGGGTTAAATCGTCATATTTACGCCTCAGGAACTTGTGGTAGCTTTTTTTCCGCACCTTTTAAAGACACCCTGTATAGAAACTCTTAGCTTTTTTGTAGAGCCTTTAACATTTTTGATTATTTTCCTACTACACGGAGCAAACCGACTTCATATATAAATATAATTTAATAAAAAATTAATACACGGTACAATAATTTTTTACAATATTAAAAACTACTTAAAAAATTGTGCATTTATTAAAATATACAGGGTGGCGCATCGAAAACGAAACCGAGACATTTACTGGCAGCTCAGTTCTTTTTTTGAAAAACGCTCAGGCCCGTCGATTTTGTTTTCGAGGGGGACACAAAATTGGCAAAAAATCACGTTAACACGCGCAGCCCCCTGGGCGGGGGTGGCACCACCCCTAAAATCTTAACTCGAAAGGGGGGTCGAGTGATACCTTATTTTAAATTATTTCAATTCCCTTTAAAATGATGTAAAATTCATGTACTTCATAAACGTTAAGAAACGATATAATACCATTTAAGAAACTAGTTAATGATTATTATAAGAAAATTGTATACTTCTTACAATAAAGTCTAGTAAACGCAAATAAAAAAATTATATCGTAATATTTAATAAAAACTAATATGAAAATTACAAAATATCCACGGCGGTGTGGCTCAGAGGTGAGTTATTGGCATTCGACCGTGGCGACCCGGGTTCGATTCCCGGAGTAGACATACCTACAATAAAGAATTATGTCCGAAATTTAGTGGATTTAAAAATGCAGGAAAGAGTTTAAAATGTATCATCTCCCAACCCACCCCATTCATGCCGGTAACCAGGCCGGATGAGATCGAAAAAAGGTACACACAAGCCAATCGGTTCGTCATGCAATAGCAAGAAACCAAGGGTTGATAGCCCTTGAGAGGTGTCGCATGGCTGAAGATTGTGGTTCAGAACCCACGTTAAGCTGTAGGTCCCTTCGGGAATGGCCCTGGCAGCGAACGAAGAAGAAAAAAGCCTAATTCGAAAGATTGGCAAGAAACACAAGATTACAAAATAATATAATAATTTATATTACCAAAAATCATATCCGGCACTAATATGAAATATAATAATATTATTTTAAATGGTATTACACTGAATTATGGTCCTATAAACTATTAGTTTATAATAAATATTATTATATTTCTTAAAGATTGTATTATAAATTTGTATGTTCATGTTGTATCATTGAACTTTCTTAAGTAATAATACGTAACAAAGCTATCGCCTATCGGCTTCGGCTCACCCCTTTGCAAGTTCACGAGCTACCAATGATGACATAAAGCAGTATTAAGCTATTAAAAATATGTCGTTTACGAAAATAGCAAGGGGAATAAAACTGGAATAATTATTAACACAGTTGCGCTTATAATTTAAAATTTTAAAGCAATTATGACAGGGATAGGAAACACATTTTTGGAACAAAAGGTTTTAGCTAAATTGTACATGGAATATTAATATTTTTAAGAACAAAACAAATTAGTGTAAGAAAAAATAATTTTGCTGTAACTTATGTCCTGTATTTCAAATTTTAGGCTTTAGAGCACAGAAAATTAAAATATCAAAAAAAAACATTAAAGAAAATGTCGTTTTATATTTAAATTTTTTTATAGTCTTATATAAATAGGGGAAGGTGGTTTAATATGATATATGTTCTTAATATAATTATAAAATCAAAATTATAGATAATTCTTAATATAATAATAAAATCAAAATTATAGATAATTTATAAAGTTCCTTAACCTGGAGAAAAATGAAGTTGACAATGTTATTTACATTTTTAGAATAGAATTAGAAGAATAAGTTGAAAGTTCTTCTGGGGTTTAGATTTACTTTGATAAAAATAATTTGGTCCTAATTTTAGATTCGAAAAATCAAGTATGCCGTGGAAATAGACTAAAAACTATTTTTTCCGCTAGCAAAAAGCCGTTTCTCTAGGAGGAGATACAAAAAAATGTTAATAAAAAAAGATTTTCAGCAAGAAAAACTTTAAGGTTATAAAATTTTACAATCCTATCTTCACTCTAAAACTTAGCATTATTTTCACATCCTCAAGGAGCACAATATAAAAAATATGACAAATTTGCACATACAGCTATAAGTACCACCCAAAAAATAATTTTCCTCCAATATGCATGGATAACTAAAGTAATTATAAAAACCAAAATTTAAAAAAAAAAGTCTACAGTTATTTAAGTTTTAACAGTATTAAATCGAAAAAGTGCAGTATGCAATTTATAGTCACGTCTAGCGTTATTTTTGCTAGATACTAGAACATTCAAGTCCAATTACACATATTGACGAAAAAATTAAATGCCATCACTGGCTAAGCCACTAAACAAAATTATTCTTTCATTTCCATTTATTGGTCTAAATCGAAATTTTTTCCACATTCAAGTCATTTATTGAAGTTGATTGGCTCAATTATTTTAATAAAGATGATCTCTTACCAGTTATCGGCATTTTTTATTGTTTCTGACGTTACCACAGCGAAGTATTAGTATTACGTTTTGATCCTTATTTTCGTTGACTCTAAATCCAATAAAAATCAGCTATTGACAGTGAAAAGAAAAGTGGCAGAATAACAGAATGGTCTTAATTTCTTTTTGTGAAAAGCAGAGATTAGTCAGTTTTCATTATACCATTTCACGTTTATTCAAAAAAGCGATACTATATTTTATTAAACTTATCAAAAAGTCGGTAAGACATGTCTTTAATCTCTGTATACCGCATACACTGTGGAACAAATTAAATGGAACTATGTTTTAAAAGTTGACGCCACATTTCTACCAAAAACTACTACGGCGTATTTTCAGATTATTTATGCAGAGTAGACAAAAAATAATAGACTTTTTGTAAATCATAGAGTTACAGCTCATTGCAAAAATAATGCTTAATATTTAAACACTTTGTATCTGTTTCTTAAATTCGTTCCGCTTGAGAGACTATAGGTTTGTTCCCACAGAAAATCACGGACAAGTTAGCGACAAATGTCAAACCGATGTTAATGCGCATGTCTACTTCTGATCGATTCCGAACAGTTTGTAGGAACAACCGACTGGCTGTCAGTGATTAAACTCGATCTGCTGCTATCTTTTCATATGTTTTAGTTGATAACATAACCTAATTTATTTTTAAATTAATTTTCAAAAATTGTTTCAAATATTCAAATCAAATACCTTTTAAAAGACAATCCAGAAGAAGACAAGGCTTTTTAAAATGACCGGCTACGAAAATTATATGGAAATCGGTAAATATACCATTTTTTCCTCGTCTGTATCCAAATTGAGACAGGATAAGGATACAGTAAGGGAAAAAATAGCGTTTTGCAGTCAAAGTACAGGTTTTCTATTCTTTTAAGGTGATTATCTCGTTGAACAGCAGACACAAGAAAATGTCCGAATATCTGACAGGGAGATAGCAGTAAATACTCAGATTAATTGGTCCCAAAATCACACCAAATTGTTTTTGGACTTATATAAAAAGTATATGATTCCAAATCATTCATTTTTACTCATTCAATCACTTAAATTCAACATTAACAAAAAAAAATTCACTGCAAAAATATAAAGGTTATGTATAAAAATCGCTCCGGACAACTTACTGGCAAAAGATCCGCAAACTGATTTGACAGTCATCAAACTGTCCGTAAAACTTGTGGGAACACGGTGCCGCGTGTTTCCCAGCAGTCAGAAATATTTGTAGGAACGCTTCCTGTTTATTGCGCAGAATCCTGACTGTCAAGGACTGTCGATGACTGCTGTGGGAAGAAACCTTATAATTGAAAAACTTTTTTACAAAAAGCAAGCATTTTTTATATGAATATAAAAATTGAACATTGCATGCCACTCCATTATTAGAAAACCATTTAGCCCAAATGTAGATATCGCATTTTGCACTAATCAAAGTCAATTAGAAAAAAAAAACTGTAAAAAACGTGTATGTGACACAATAAAGCTTTTAGAAAAATTTACATTATCGAAACCAGAAGCCATTTAGAGTTAAACTCGGTTACGACACTCTAAATGATGGAAGGCAAATTAGTGTTACGATAAGGGATTTGAAATTTTTAAAAACGATCTTTTTATTTCTATATAAAGGCCTAATTTTTCACCAATAAAGAAAAATAAAAAGTGCAGAAAATCTCATATTAAGAAGTTGCGAACTTTAAAAGGCCATAACTAAAAACTAGTCATAGGATTGGATTACGCCCATGGACACTTTTAATCAGGATGTCAAGATCTAAAAAATATTAAAAACTCAGAGAAATTAGCCGAAAGCCATATCCCATGAGCTTTGTGAGGTCTCCTTTGAAAAGCATAATGACAAAAAGTTTTTTTTTTCGTAAATATGTGTATATATTTTTTGTTTTGTTAAGCTATAAAGGACCATAAAGCAAGATCTCTGGCGTGAATTCATTAATATCATAAAATTATTTAAATACGGTTAAACGTAATTTATCATTTTTCGTATATACCTTTATTACTTTGGGCTGAACTATAGGATAGAAGGAAACATTGCTTCAAAAGCACAATATCAATCATCCACGATGAATGTCAGATCTTACTATGGAGAAAAGAAAATATATTTCTTAATAACTTTCACACTAAAAGCACAGCTTTTTGTTACAGTGTTACCCGCTTTAATTTTTACTGAGGCGACTTTTGAATTTCTCAGCTTATTTTGTGTTTAGAAATTCCGAATAACAGGATAATAATTTCCTTCATCTATCAAATTAAAAACAAAAACTACCATTACACTAATGAAAGATAGAATGACAACCTTCCACCTCTCTAATAAGACCTAAAGGAGTGAAACCATCAAAGGGGAATAATGGTTGTCTCTCAAAATAAACACATATAAATCTTTAAAATATAGACTTAGTAAAAACTACAGAATCGTGTTATTTTAACTTACTTTCTATCAATATAAAACCAACATATTAACTTTTAAATGGTCACATATTCAATGCAGCAATCCCATAATTATCATGGTATTAGGAATTTACAATATTTAAAACTTATTTTTATTTAAGTTAGAAAAATTATTTTAAAAAATGGCAAAAAACTTTGTCGGACACTTTCCTCGCTATACGGGTCGGGAAAATGGGTTGTCCGATCATAGCCTGTAATATTTTAGAACCTCGGGTGGTAACGTAAAAAATGTATTTGGTATTAATTCAGTCGAAGCGAAAGGTAGATCACAGCACAGCAGAACCAAGAGCGAGATCCGATGCGATAGACTGGCGATAACGCACCCAGGATTTTGTGCTATCATCACTCATTTTTTAACAAAAATAACTTTCTGACACTTTCTTTCCAATATCTATAGAGTCCAAATTAAATAAAATTTTAAAAATCCAATTGCCAGGATTTGGATCAAGGGAACGCAAAGTTTACTACCCACGTCCTTATAAAATAAAACTTTAATATGAAATTTTGGTAGGTTAAATATGGTTGCATTGTGCGCACATTTTCAGTATTTAAACGCCTGACTGTCACTTCCGGTTAAACCGGAAGTGCATAAAACTTTGTTATTTTGAATGGAACAACCTGTATATTTTCTAAAATTCTCATTCTACGAGAAATTCTAATCATAAAACATGTAACACATCCTAAACGTATCGAAGACTGGTTCCGAGAAAATGGCATTGGAAATTGTCAAATTAGCCTCAAAATTTATTGTTTTTACAAAAGATAAATGAATAAGAAGAAAGTTAAATATTACGTTTTTACTTCTTTTTAGGTATTCCGTATAAACGAGTCACAATTATTTCACTTCCGGTTTAACCGGAAGTGCTGCGAAATTTCACATTTAAACACAAATTTTAAAGCTAATTTTCTAAATTATCTTACTTTTCTATATGTTCCCTATTTATTCTTCCCCATGTCTAAAGTTATTAGTTTTTAAGATATAAGTAATTAAAGGTGTAGTTACATTATCCAATAAGCAACAATTAATTTTAATTTATTCATTTACGGTAGCTATGGATAAAAATAATATGAAGATAACGTCGGAAAACAGTTGAAATGAGCAAACATATCTGCGGGGATCTATAGCTACCTTGGATGAAACTATGAATAAATTAACATATGTTGGAGAAATTTGTATTTGAATGTCCAATTTTGCAACACTTCCGGTTAAACCGGAAGTGCATAAAACTTTGTTATTTTGAATGGAACAACCTGTATATTTTCTAAAATTCTCATTCTACGAGAAATTCTAGTCATAAAACATGTAACACATCCTAAACGTATCGAAGACTGGTTCCGAGAAAATGGCGTTGGAAATTGTCAAATTAGCCTCAAAATTTATTGTTTTTACAAAAGATAAATAAATAAGAAGAAAGTTAAATATTACGTTTTTACTTCTTTTTAGGTATTCCGTATGAACGAGTCACAATTATTTCACTTCCGGTTTAACCGGAAGTGCTGCGAAATTTCACATTTAAACACAAATTTTAAAGCTAATTTTCTAAATTATCTTACTTTTCTATATGTTCCCTATTTATTCTTCCCCATGTCTAAAGTTGTTAGTTTTTAAGATATAAGTAATTAAAGGTGTAGTTACATTATCCAATAAGCAACAATTAATTTTAATTTATTCATTTACGGTAGCTATGGATAAAAATAATATGAAGATAACGTCGGAAAACAGTTGAAATGAGCAAACATATCTGCGGGGATCTATAGCTACCTTGGATGAAACTATAAATAAATTAACATATGTTGGAGAAATTTGTATTTGAATGTCCAATTTTGCAGCACTTCCGGTTAAACCGGAAGTGAAATAGTTGTGACTTATTTAGATAAAATACTTAAAAAGAAGTAAAAAAAATAATATTAAATTTTTTACTTATTCATTTGTTTTTTGTAAAAACAATAAATTTTGTGGCTAATTTGACAACTTCCAACGCCATTTTTTCGGAAACTGTCTTAGATAGGTTACAAGTTTTATGCTTAAAATTTCTCGTAGAATGCAAAATTTTTAAAACAGGGTTGTATGCACTGCCGGTTCAACCGGCAACAGACAAAAGCAATTTAATGTAGCAGATTTAAAAATGCATACATTATCTTGTAGATTATTTGACAAACATTAAAAAAACGTATGGGAATCGCTCATAAATATTTTAAAATTCTCGTAGGAATTAAATTTCTATGCAATTCTACCACAATTCTAATGCATGCTTCTATGACATGGTTAAATTATTCTAAAAATTGACTCTATATTTTGCAAAAAATTAAAATAAAACCGACTATGTATTGTTCTCCTTTACAGGTAATATTATCTGGAACATCAGTAAAAAATGTTTGATGTTTTCAATTGTGTATCCTGGTAATTTTTTAGAAATCGAACACAATATTTTGATAATAAAAGGTAATGAAAGCTGAGATTTTTACATCATGTTACAATAGCTTTCAGCGCTTTAAATATTTTACAATTATTATATCTTGCTTATAATGGAAACAGGTTAATATTTTTGGTATTTCTAAATTGATTGTTCTGAATTTTGGTGATATGATCATAGGGCGCACTTTTCTATTGCTTAAGATTTAAGTCAATTTATTAGCCTACGTATTTATAAGGGTTTTAAAATAATAATTTTCACTTTAAGAAGCCACCTGCCGAAGATGAAATCAACAAGCCCAAATGATAAGCAAAATCAGATACCCTGCGAGTGTGGCCAAGCTTATATTGGTGAGACACTTAGACCACTCGAAGTAAGAATTAAAGAACATAAGAACAACACCTAAAAATAAGAGACCGAAGAATGAAGAATCATGTGTAGCTGACCACGCCTGGACGTACGTATACCATATCCATCCTGCAAAAAGAACCGCGAAAAAGGAAGTTTAAGGAAGCTGGCACCATATACTAAAACCCAGGTTGTTTTAGTAAGACTTAGACATTAGATATGAGAGACATCTTAAAACCTTTGTTAAGTAAGACCACGTAAGAGCTAAACGCATGAATCATCGGGATGAGCATAACTCATCCAGTTATGCGTCATTGCACCTAGCTAGTAGAAATAAAACATGCAATAGTTAAACGCATAACTTATCGGGTATAATCATGACTCTTATGCGTAAATACACCTAGTTTAGAACACGTTAGAGTTAAAAGCATGACTCCGCCCAATTATTTGTAGCTGTAGTTACCAGACTTATTTAGTATTCACCGGAAGACGTCTGGAGATACTTGCCAGTTTAAACGCTATGATTCAAAACAAATAAAGACAATATAAGTTCAAAACTCTTCTGTCGTTTATTATTGGACTATGTTTTTATTGATGATGGAAGCCGGATCAGCAGTGGCGGCTCCTTCCTGAGGCCGCGTGGCCGCGCGCCCCTCCTGCCGCCTGCCAAAAATACGATAATTTTATTATTATTATTGTTTAATTCATCAAGAAACAATAAGTATATTTGGTAGATCTACCGATAATTCAGGATGACTGGCAACACTGCCTTCAACTCTCTTACCATCTTCGTTTCCTACTAATCCATGCGCCTTCATGTAATGAGCTCGGTTGTGGCTCGGTATCGTATTCTCTGCGGCAGCTCCAACCGCTGTGTAACTAAAAATAGGATGAAATCTCATTGATCTATCCGCGAAGGTATCGCAGCAAACGACAACGCATCAATGTAAAGACGCGGTAAGTAGATCCGATGACGTTAATATTTTCCACGTAAATAGCGGCTTTTTTAAACCGAATTACAAAAAAAGTATTTTCTATTAACATGGTGGTCTTGTAAATTCATTTAAAATTTGTTTTCCTAAGTCATTTTGACAAATCCATTAAACTCTGTATCGTTTAAGTTATCCTAGAAAATATACAGAGCGTTCTATTAAACATAAAATACTTAATGTTTTTTTTTGACTAACCTTGTACAATTACAGAAATGGTTTTACCTTTCATATTTGTTTTAAAGTATATGGACGTTTTAATTATCAAAGAAATTATATTCAATATTTTTTTAAATATTCCAAATTTTTTGACACACTGTTTATCATTTTAAATATAACTCTGGAAGTAAAACACTGAAAAACATTATATGACGTACAACTCCGAACAAATGTAATTTTGTAAAAAAAAATATATAACAGGTGCCGATAATATTTACGCAAACGTAACGTTTTTTTAATAATAAATTTGGAATAATATTAGTTCATTACCCGAGAATGATTGATTGACTTTGTTCTACTGACCCCGCCCGGTAAAAATAACAGCTTTCTGATAAAAATAAATATCAGGTACCGAAATAAAAAAGAAGGTAGGAGGTCTTGTAATATTATTATACAGTGCTTTAATAAAGGAAGTATTCCTTTCTTGAAAATCCTTTAAATGTGGCTTGTTTCGACGTTCCAAAATAAAAGCGTAAAATCGTATAGACGAAAACCTGATATTCTCTTTTCTTTTTTCGGAATAGTTGTAGCATTTTATCATCACATTATTAGGCCAACTTTTTTCACAATTTAAACGTCTTCGTATCTCGTAATATTTATAAGACCTCTTGAGGTACACAGGTACACTAAAAAATGTATAGCTACATACAAATGAAGATCTTGATAATTTTTATAGGTATGAACATGTTTACTGTATATTCGTTAGTTTTAACAACTGAATTGTTGACAGATTAATTATAATCTATCTTTAGGATATTGTAGTACGTAGTACACAACGATGCACAATTATGACATACTAACTAGCTACGACCAGGGGGGGGGGGGGTGAGCACCACCCCCGAGGAGTTTATTACGTTTTTAGGTGAATTTGAATAAAATACGCATTTTTTTTTCCTCCACAGCTTGGTACTACAAGATATTGAATTATGAAATTGTTTTCAAAATTCAAAAAATAAGTAAATTTTTTTTTTGGATTTTCATAATTTTTTAATATTATTAATTATTTAATCCACCAATAAATTATTTTACATCCTGTACATATTTTATTTCTATATAAGTGAAAGAAAACTTAAGGCCTACCTTTCCCTTAATAAAAAAAAAATAAAAAAGTTGATAGTTTTTAAGAAACAAGTGAAAACACCTGACCATACATAAAATCTCAAAATAAGAAGTTGCCAACTTTAAAAGGCCATAACTTTAAAACTAGTCATAGGATTAAATTACGGCCATGGACACTTAATCAGGACGTCAAGATCTAGAAAATACTAAAAATTCAGAAAAATTAGCCAAAGGCCATTTCCGATAAGCTTTGTGCGGGGTCCTTTATTCTAACTTAATTTAAGAAAATTTATAATACAGAAGAAGAATTTCCTTTCGTTTCGTCAGATCCATCTCTAGACGCCTTTCGTCATTTATAATAGTTGGGTGAATTTTTAACGAAATTTGTGCGTAGTCCCGAAAATTTTTCGCCTACGGCGCTTTTTTGCCGCCCTTCGACATTTTTCTCTAAATCGACCCTTGCCTACCCCTACCTGTGAAATACTCTATGATCTTTAATTATTAATAAATAATTATTAATTTTAATCACTGAGATTTTTGTAATGTCTCATTTTTTTAAATTAAAGTAAATTACCAACGTCTTGTATCATATTTTTCAATTTGGTAGAATAATTGCCTTACGATTACTATGTGAAGACTAAGCGATTTTTGATTATTGTTGAATTAATATTTTAGTATTGAAGAATAATATTAGTTTGATTTCTAGGGCGAATTTGTCAGTTCATTTTATGATATTTGTAATCATTTACTGAAATGGAAACTTATACAGGGTGGCGCATCGAAAATGAAACAGAGACATTTACTGGCAGCTCAGTTCTTTTTTGGAAAAACGCTTAGATCCGTCGATTGTTTTCAGCGTGTTTGGGCGGGGGTGGCACCCCCTCGAAAACAAAATCGACGGGTCTGAGGGTTTTTCCAAAAAAACTGAGCTGCCAGTAAATGTCTCTCTTTCGTTTTCAATACGCCATATATGTTAACAATAAGGAATTATATTAGATATAGAAAGATTTATATAGAAAACATAAACATTATATTCATCTTTGGACACCCAAAAAGAGCCCTGTCAGACAATGAAGAAGCCATTAAAGAAACTGGATTTAGGGTAAAGCCAATGTATGTTAAAGCGATTGAAATATCCTTATGGTTCAGCCATAGATATAGACTAAAGATAGGGATACCAGATTTCAAAAAATCAAAAGCGGGAGTTGTCGATATTATTTTTGTTGCTTTCGCCATATCGTAAAATTGTTTGAAAAAACTATTAATATTTTCGAACAAAAAAAAAGCTACTCCTCCTTCCAGGTCCCTGGCGAGCTAAAAACTTAGGGAGATCGCCTAATACCAAAAACCAATAACTTTTAGTAGATAAGAGGACTCGTGTTTATGGAGTCTTTAGTACTCTGGTTCAGCATGTTGCTTCATTTCTATCATGAGCTGCAGCTACGTCACATATCTGGAATATCAGAGAACGCACCATGCAGTGGTAGATTTTTAATAACCTCAACTAGCTCTATAATGATAATAATTATGTAATAATATTTATGAAAACAATAAACCTTTAAAATAACTGTTTAATAAGTATAACCAATATTTAAATGCACATGGCATAGGACGGACGTTGTGTATTCAATATTGCTATTCCACCGCAGAATATAATATTGGTCTGTAATATATTTGGAAAATATTTTCGCTACAGGTCTCTGTAATTACGATCGTTGTTTGATTTATTTTATTTTAAATTATAGTATGATATTTGCAATATATTTGATGTTGATGACAATGTTATAGTTTCCGCTATCCGGTTAGGCAATGTTTACCTAAATATACTGTAATTGTAAAGCTTAGAAAATATATTTATAAAGTACATGAAGTTTATTTGGCACTAATTAATTTGCTATGTTACACTATTATGCTGGTGTCTGTTTGAAGATCGGAGACAATGATGTTTCTTGAGTTTTGGACTTGCATTGTCTTTATTTGTTTTATATCACATCGTTTCAACTGGTAAGTATCTCCAGCCGTCTTCAGGTGAATACTAAATAAGTAAAGTAACTACAGCTCTATTTATACTAGCTAGATGCACTGAAGCATGACTGAGATGGCTGCAGTCAATCGTTTAGTTCACTGAGAAAATTGAGCTACTAAGAAAATTAGTTAAAGATTTTTGGTTGCAGTAACTCAAAATTATGGTTCTAGCAACAATTTTTTTGTTACCGCAATACTAACGAATAGCTACAACAATCAACTTATTTTTCCTGGCTTGTCTGGCTGCTCCAGCCAAAATGTCTATTCCAGCAACTAAAAATTTGGTTAAAACGTAGACACCAACCAGAAATTTAAGTTACACCAACTAGTTGGCGCAGAAGGATCATGAGGCTAACTTTTCCTGGTTCTACCAGGCGGGCCGTAAGTTGATACAACAAAATCTCTAATTGATACAACCAAAAATTTGTTAATGCAACCGACAGGTTGGTTGCCGTAGCGAACGTGATTGATTAAAAAATCATTCGGGTTGTTCCGCGACTAGTCGTTTGGTCGCGAAACCAATTTCGCGCCATCGCATTACGAGTACGGCGTCATTTTCTGAATTTCGTCATTTCATCTTTGGTGTTATCTCCCTGCGGTCGATGAGTTTCAGTGTTTAGTGCGCGCACAAATTTCAAAATGGCGTTCAAGCTTATGTTACTTGAGTGGAATTTTGCAGACTACGTGGATGCTTTTGATGGTAAGTAGGTAGGTAATCTAAAATTTTGTTAGTTTTGTTTTTGTAGGTAGCATGCTGTTGTATTATGTAGGTATAAGTATAATAATGTAGGTATAAGTATAATAATAATAAAATAATTGCAAGTAATAATAAAAATTATACCCTTTTGGAAAGGATGGGGGGGGGGGGGTCCCCAAATGCCCCACATTGGTATAGTTATTGTTCGTTTTATTGAAAGTAAAACCGTTCAAAATGTTGACCTCATGGTCGTAAACGAAAAAGAAGTTTTCTCTGAATGATGGAGAAGAAAGACACCCTAACCTCTAACTCATTTGTTGCTACTTACATAATTTTTATATTTTTCTATCATTTACTCAACTCAACTCACTTAATTTTTTTGCCGTAGAGGAGGGTATTGATGACGAGAGTTTTAATTTGCTAGATGAAGAAACAGTCAAAAAAATATTCGTTAAGTCTGGGCCCAGATTAAAATTTAAGAAATATTATGAATACTTTTTGAAAAGTAATTCCAAGGAAGCAAGTACACTGGTAAGTTTTTCCTTATTATTTTTAGTTTCCAAAGATACTAGCAGCATTATTGGTATAGGGGTAGAAATTTTGTAAAAAATGACATGGTAGTGATTCACCGATTACCTACTCGTTAAAAAATATACACTATCTTCTGCACCTCTGATCGACAGTCATAAAAAAATAGCAAGAATTCCTTGGGTTCTTTAGGCCTGGTATAAGCAGTAGAATGTTGAAAATAGGGTCTATATTAAAGGGCTAGAAGATGTGTTGACTTTATTTGTATACGTATGATTAGCACTAGGGCAATTTGCGTATCTGAATTAGTGTCTTACATCACCGAGTACATCACCCAAATTGCTTTTTTTCAAGCATCTTTGCATAGCTTAGAAATTTTCTCGGAATATGTCGAGGATTACGTAAAACAGGGTTGTTATGTTTTAAACAATTGTTTTAAACATGTTGAAAACAGCATAATAGGTATAGCGTTTTAAACAGATATGATTTAAACTGTTTAAAACTTTTTTAAAACAATATTTTTTTGAAAGTGTTTTTTGTATCAAATATTAAAAATTATAGGTACCTACCTATTACAAAAAACAAAAAAAAAAAATAGAAATTTTTTTTTATTTAAAAAAGAAGATAATATTTTACTACTTTAAATTTATTTTATTTATTTAAAATAAAATAAATTTGGTAAAAAATATTCAATTTCAGGTAGCAGAAACACAATCCACCGTTTCGACAGACACTATATCTACAGGTAGAGTTAGTGTTACTGACTCCGACCTTGAATCAGCTTTGGAAACTTATACTTTCCAAATTGAAGAATATAAAGGGAAAAGACCATTAGATCAGACTCAGACAGATACAAATTTGCCAAAAAAGGCAAATATTGACATAACTAACATTGACACTGTCTTTCATGAGGTAAGAATGGTAATTTGATATTTATTTTAGTAGCTCTGATGTTTTATTTTCCACAAACATTTATTCTTAATGTTTGGTATGTGGCTCGGTATGTTACTTTTAGTCGAGCTTTTAGTTTTCCCTTCAATGTGTTTGTATATTTATTATAGCAACATACATTAACAGTATAGATTAACTAGTCTCTTTCAGAAATAATTTCCATTTTTTCATATATCATCAGATAATACAGTTAAAGGAGCAGTCCATTTATAGGGGACCACCCTCTACACCTATTTTTGAATTTGTAGCTAAATTTAGTTTGATACCAATTTTGTATTTTTTTTTGCAAATTTTTGTTGTATAATATTTTAATAATAGGTTTGTAAATTAGTTTTTCTTCATTAAAAAGTTTGGCAACACACTATTATATAAGTGACGAAGTTGTCCGTAGTTTATATGACGAATAAGCAGAAAATATATATATTTTTGTGACAAAATTTCTTTTTCATTTCCTAAAGATAACCTAAGTTAACGAACTCTAGAAGTTACTTCCAGGTGTATATCTACAGCGTGACGCTAATAACATAATATAGGCACCTACGGAATTTCCGGCTTTTTATCTTGCATATTAGATGCTTAAATTTGATTTAGGACATCCCAAATTAGGGATATATCGGTAACCACAGTGATAAAACTGTAAAATAAAATGGAGGAAAATTAAACACTTAGATACCTACAGCAGTTAGAATTTTTAATTATTAGTACCTAGGTACGTAGATACCTAATTAAAATAGTTTTAACAAAATCACATGACTAATATTTCTTTTTTTAAATATAATAATTAGAGATTTTAATTAATGTAAGTAAAAGTGTTTAATTATAAACTATTTTGGTAAATATATATTGTGTCCACGGATGGACTTAACTATAGGTAGATACTTGTAAAAAACTTTTTTCAATTTTTCGAAAAAAAGTCATTCATCATTTCTTCTGCTTATTAAATAAATATAATTCACGTAAGAAAATTTCCATTTTTTTATTTTGATCATTCAAAAAATTTGGATAAAAATTTTTTAATTTTTCAAATCTACATTATTACATTTTTTGTGCACCCTGTATAGAAAAGTGAAAATTTTCTTACGTGAATTATATTTATTTAATAAGCAGAAGAAATGATGAAGAATGACTTTTTTTCGAAAAATTGAAAAACAAGTTTTTTTCCAAGTAAGTATAGGTAGTTAAGTCCCTCCGTGGACACACTGTATTTTCACTGCCAGTACAAAAAATTTGAATAAATGGCGAGAGCGCTTTAAAAAAACGTACTTTCAATTGGCGAAGGCGCAAGAATGTTAATAATTTTCAACCCAAAATATTAGCTGTCACAGTCGTCTACATTTGTCGCAGCAAACCAATATTTTGGTTACCATTACTAAAAATGTAGTTATCACAACTACTGCGTTTAGTTCCAACAGCTAAAGAAAATGTTTCTAGCAGCAAATGGGTTTAGTAAGGGCAACCAAAGAATTTGTTGTTGTTACTTGGCTACTGTAACTAAAAAGTGTAGTTGTCTCAACCAACCTGTCATGGCGCCGGTCCAACAAATATAATTTGGTTGTCACAACTAGAGGCATAGGCTGTCCTCTATTTAATGCATAATTTTTGTTGGAGCAGCCCATATTTTAGTTGTGGCAGCCAAATTTTTCCCTCAGTGTTCGTGTGCGGTATTTAAAGTTTACATCTACCTAACAAAGGTTTTAGTGCATCTAGCTAGTATAAATAGACCTGTAGTTACTTTACTTATGTAGTATTCACCTGAAGACGGCTGGAGATACTTACCAGTTGAAACGTTGTGATATAAAACAAATAAAGACAATGCAAGTCCAAAACTTTTCTATCAGTCACTATTATGCTGGCTATAAGTAATGGTTTTATTTTTGAATTTTACAATATTTACAATTTGCCTGTACCAGTGGCGGCTCGTCAGGTGAAGTAGGTGCTTCACCAAAAAAAAATAAAACCAGGAGGAATTTTTTCGACAATATTAAATATTAATGTACCAATACAGCTACCATTTTAGCCCTTAAAAAATAATTATGTTCGAATTAATATTATTAATTTAATCCGAATGTGGGCATGCATAATAGGGTCACGGTTAACTCGATGGACGATAATTATAAACACTCGTGCATTTTGGCGCGCCCCAGCCGACAGTGTGCGTTAACTCAAAGCAAGTGAAGACCCAACGCTCAACATGGCTTTGATATTCACCGTTGCTATGGTTACGTGGCCTCAGTCACGCAAACAGCATGTACCAATTTGCTTTATGATGAAGGGCAATTTAAAAATATATCAGTCGTATGCACCATTGTTTTAGCACTAGTTTACCTAACCTTAAGGTATTTATTTTGAGGCTTCGCGAAATTTATGGTTATAGATATCGTTTTTACATGATTTACTGTGTGATTAAAAAGTTTTGTTTATATTTATCAGTTCATTCAGTAGTGTACGTAACTATTTAGTTGTGTGTTTTAAATATGAACCCAATTAATGACAGAGAGACGTTTTGTTACACGGGTTTTTAGTCAATGTTTGTTTAAGTACCCGCACTATACCTAGCTCATCACCATTCTTAAGACCGCGAACCGCCACTGGTCTGTACAGATAAATAATTAATTAATTAATTAAGTTAGTTCGCTAATATAGAACTACTATAATAAAAAACAAATACAAATTTCATCATTGATTTTTACAGAAAAAAAAAAATTATTTCGCCTCTGGCTGAAATAATGTTATACAGCAAGTATTTTTGTCAAGCTCTATTTCCTATTTATACATATACGAAAGTGGGTTTATTGTCGTCAATCAAAAGTATCTTTATTTATGTCTTTGAGAGTTATTTACTCAAACTTCTCGAAAAATAAACAGGAACTAATAGCTTGAATTACAGAAAAACTTCTTAAAGTTGTAGGATTTAATAGGACTTTTTTAGGAAACACAATAAAATAGAATGTTTTCTTTGTAAGTTGAGTTTTTAAATCTTCTCCTAAATATTCTATGAGATAGTTCTTCTCCATGACTCAGCCGAAATGTATGGAAGAATTCCTATATTTAATATTTTTATTTGTCTGGTTTGTGGGTCAATTAAAATTTTTTAAGAAAAATGACAACATAAATAATCCTAATTTATATCTATTTGGCTACAAATAATCTATATTTAAAGTGTTTTATGATCGAATAAAACCCATATAACAGTAAGTATCACAAGAGCTAACTTCTATCTCATATAAGATTCGTATTTGAACTACTGGACTAAATTAATCACATATAACTGTTTGTGTTTGAAACACGTTTCAAATGGTAAGTAACTCCAGTCGTCTTCAGGTGAATATTAAATAAGTAAAGTAACTACAGCTCTATTTATACTAGCTAGATGCACTGGAGCATAACTGAGATGGGTGCAGTCATTCCTTCAGGGTTTGTACGGTATTATAAGTTTTCTCGCTGTTTTTATTCAAGTATTTCATTAAATATGGTGAATTATACGAATGCAAAAATGGCGGTAATGAATTACATATATGGTCTCGCAGACGGTAACACAACAGAAGCCAGACGTATTTATCAGGAAAGATATTTTAATCGTGCCTTACCAAATAGCCAAACCTTTACAAAATATATTCAGCGCCGTCTTAGTGAAACTGGTAGTTTTCAAAAAGGTAAATCTGAAGGTAGACCTCGAACTGTCAGAACACCCGAAGTTGAGGAAGCGGTGCTACGGGAAGTTGACGAACATCCTGAGACAAGTACGAGGAAGATCGCAAGAACTCTAAATATTTATCATCAAATCAATTGGCGAATTTTGTTTCATTATTTGTTATATCCGTACCAGGCATTACTTTCCAGGGATTTTCCACAGCGTATGAAGTCAGTGGTACCTTCAAAACGTTACACTAAATCCGCAGTTTGAATCACAAATTATGTTCACAAACGAGGCAAATTTGTCTAGGAATGCTATTAAAAATTTTCACAATAATCATGTGTGGGAGGACGAAAACCCCCATGCCATAACCGAAACCCATTTTCAAGAGCAATTTTCGGTTAACGTATGGGCAGGAATTCTTAATAATAATCTTATAGGCCCATTTTTTTTGCCAGAACGCCTTAACGGGCAGTCTTATCTGCATTTCCTCGAAGAAAAACTACCTGTGTTACTTGAAGATATACCATATCCGCTAAGGAATCAAATGTGGTACATGCATGATGAAGCTCGTGAAGGAGCTCAACAATGGCCAACAAGATCTCCTGATCTCAATAGTTCGGATTTTTTCTTGTGGGGTCATCTTAAAACTCTAAGGCATAAAACTTTCATTAACACTTTAGAAAACTGAAGAGAGCGAATAATTGCCTCCTGTGAAACAATACGGAATTCGCCTGAAATATTTGAATGAGTACGCTATTCCATGCGAAGACGGGCGAAAGCATTCCTATTAAGTGAAGGTGATCATTTCGAACAATTTTTATAAAACAAAATTTTGCATTATCAATGTTAATCATAATAAATAGTAGAGCTAATTTAATTTAAATATTTTAATTAAGGACGGTGTGCCTGAGGAGAAAAACGCAAGAGACCATTTTTATGCAGAATTGACCAGGCTAGTCAGAAATAATACCTACATGGAAAAATGTCAGTGGCGTACCACTTTTTTCTAAAAAATGTCAGAGGACATGTTTGCAGGGACGCCACTGGTGGGACAAAAAAATAACTTTTATAACTAAAACATGTGGTTTTATGTCCTACTAACACAAGCCAGAATTGAAAATATTATCTCAAGTACTTACAGAGATATCAGAAAAAAACAAAAAAAAAAATTCATCAACCTGTAGCAAAAAATTTAAGCCGTTTAGGACAGGAACTTTTCTTCATAAAATAACTTGAGAAATCACACCCTAAAATATTAGCACGTCATTAAGGAACACAGTGCATATTAAAAAAATTGCTTTCTCTTGAAGCGAATCCTGTACATGTTTATAATTGATTTTTTTTTAACTTTTAAATTTGGACTTGGGAGATATTGGAGAATGTAAGAGAGTATTTTTTATTAAAATTTTTAATATTTTTTAAATTACAATTAATTTTAGTAAGTTTTCATTAACTTATATCTTTTTTCTTGATTTTTTTTCTGCGTGAAAGTAACTTTCTCAAGCTCAATAAATACCACCTTTCCATTGGCGAAAAAAAAAAATCAAAATTTGTTTACTCTTTTTTATTCATTTTAAGAATACCCGCAATTTAACATGATACATTTTAGCGAGTTCGGATCTACTTAAAAGGGTGTCATAAATGACAAGTAACTTGACCGCGACACGTGAAAACGTTTTCTTATCTTTTAGCCGTTTAAAATATTGTAAAAACAAAACACTCATATAAAGAGATCAACAAAACGTCTAATAGGTTTGTTGCAGGAACTTTTATAAGATACCTACCATTAACCTTTGTTACTTTTGCCCTTTTCCCTGTGGTATACCCTCTAAACCTTAAACTTTTTAACGGTACATAAAAATTCGCGTGCTTTACCTCCGAGGTTTTTATTTGTATACGAATTCAACAGAGTGAATGATTTATTTTTGATTTCTTTTATTTTTACAGAAAAAAGCCTAGGGAAAATTCTTCTCCAAATGCTGTAACGAGCTTTTGTTTTAATGGCTCTTAAAATTTTGAGGAGTATAAAAACATGGTAAGATGACATGTTTTGAAGACAGTTTAACGATTTGTGACAGAAAAAAGAGAAAGCTAAGCGAAATTTTAGACATTATATTGGGAAAGTGGTTTAAACTTGAGTGAATGTCGATAAAGTTCCAACAAAAAGAGAAAGAATTCAAAAAGATGTCTTTTTTATTTACTAGAAAGTTATTACATTAAATAAACGACTTGTTTGCTACAATGTTGTAGTTTCTTCAGGTGACAGAGTTATACAAGTAGGTAATTTTTTTTTCTATATAATTTACCGTTGTAAGTTTTTAATTTTAATTTTAAGTTAATAAGAGAAGCCGCCATCTGGTTTCAACCAAAGCCATAAAACAAATGCACACACACACATTAATTTAATAAATATTTGTAGTCTACGGCTCAAAAAATCCTCATAAACCAAGTTTTTTTTTTAAAATTAAATCCGCCATTTCAAATTTTTTAACGATTTTTAAATTCAGAATATACGACTCCGAAACCCCATTTACATTCCTTTTTGGCTAAAATCGTACGACAAAAATTCTTTCGACGCCATCTTGAGTGAGCCGTATTAAATCCTTCTTTACTTTTTTTTATAGTACTTCACCACCTAAAAAGCTCTCGGATATCTAGTTTTATCAAAATTGAACAATGAAAAGATTTTGTCCGCAGCATTAGATTTTAATAATAATAATAATAATAATAATAATAATAATAATAATAATAATAATAATAATAATAATAATAATATTTTAAATGTTTATATTATTATCTTCTTTAATGAACTTATTCTTCAATCCAATATAGACGTGCTTGTTAGGAGTAAATTTTATTCATTCTTTAGTATTTAAAATCATAAAAATATACTAAGAACATACAGGCTGAACACTTTAACTCGAACAAATTCGCTAGAAGTTAAGAAAAAAATATTTTCGAAAAATATCTTTTTGGAAAGCTCTTTTAGCGGAAAAATTAAAATATCCTAATATTTTTAATTTATTTTCATTGTCCCACGGTGGGGACCTTCGTTGAAACATATTAACTGAAAGGTTAGAAACAAATATTTATAAAAAATGCAAAAACACGTCGATTGAGATGTTTTGTGGGCTTTATACTAATAACAAGTTGGGTTATGTTTCACCTCCTTAAGAGGATTAAAAAAACAAATGTCTGTTATGAGTAGAAAGCCAACAAAACATCTTAATCGACGTGCTATTGCATTTTTCATAAATATTTTTTTCTAACATTTCATTAAAAAAAATTAAGTTGGGTTATGTTTTATGTTCCATCTTATACAGGTGGTCAAAATTTTTTTTTGACCCCCTGTGCCAAAATGTAGCACATACAACCTCTCAATTAACGTGTTTTTCCATTCTTCAAAACTATTTTTTCCTAAACTTCTAGCGAATTTGTTCCATTTAAAGTCCCCACCCTGTATAAAGAATATGAAAATATTTTAATTTTTTTAAAGATTCGCTAACATTGCATAAAATTAAATATTAAATTTAAAAGTTTAAATATATATAAACGCAGCTCTTTAAAGTCAGGTAAAATAAAATTTTTAAATATATTTTTTTTATAAATTACACAACAATATTAATTATTTAATTAATTCAAACATTTCCAAAAATATTATAGATAAAAAATTTCAATGGTACCATCTACGGAATATACCCTAAAAACAAACCTAAACATTTTTAAAAATCCCCCCCCCCCCCCTATATTTTGAAGCTTTATACGTTACTGAGGACAATAAGGAGTTAAAAATATTCTGGTGGATGGCAAAACCATTAAGTATGTTTCTTGATATTTAACTCTATTGTTTCGCTTACCTTTGCAGTAAGGTCAAATTGGTAACAGAACGGCACTAATAATAATTTTAGTGATTTTTGGGTATATAAAATACGTTTTATAATAAATTAAATTTGGATAAAGTGATGGAAAATGTAGCAACCCCGCCTTTTAACAGAAAATATTATTGCTCAATTGGAAATATACTACAATTTTCTATTTCAATAAAAAAATATATAATCTTTTGCACTGATAAATACACTGGAACTGCCCTGATATTATTATTTTATTATAGTTCCAGATAGTACTGCAAAACAAAAGCTAATGATCATGAATAACATCTATCTATTAAACTTTACCATTTTCAATTCTATTAATACTATATCTACAGGGTGGAATTTTTAACTGGAATAAATTCAGTATTAGAAAG
Organism: Polydrusus cervinus; assembly: GCA_935413205.1. NCBI lineage: Eukaryota > Metazoa > Arthropoda > Insecta > Coleoptera > Curculionidae > Polydrusus > Polydrusus cervinus. The sequence continues at coordinate 10,577,074 of OW284520.1, read as the reverse complement.
CCTCTTTATTTGCGGAGACAATACGAAAATACGTGTACCTTTATTTTGAGTTTCGTACACTTTTTGGGGTACAAACCACCGCCAACTTTTCTTCTCAAATTTTGAGGTACTAATTGCGATAGCTCGTTGGAAAGAGCATACAAAAAGGAATACGACCCACTATTTACTTTTGCATTTCGGTAATCTAGCCGCAATTTTTTTTATTGTAAAAATTGTTGGCAATTTTTTTTTTTGACAAGACCTTAATCTAAAGTAAAATTCATTCTTGACATTAAAAATAAAGCTGCTACTTCTGCTTGAGTACGCGATCTGTCGCCAAAGCCAATCATCATGAAAATTTCGATTTTCTGTGATTCAGTTAAATAACCCATTTTAGTATAATAAAATACTTCTTACTATAAAGTTACGGTTTAAACAGCACAAAATACTACAACAGATAAATATTCAATTTTTAGAAACCGAAAATAAAGTGACCACTGACATGAGGCACTAACTATACAAACAACCTTATCAATAACATGTTTCCTTTTTTGCGCTGCCAAAACCAAAATTGTAGTATGAATTGTTGCTAAAATGGCCAGTTCTTTGTTTTTCTGGCTTTCTACATTACCAAAATGCAAAAGTAAATAGTCGTATTCCTTTTTTATAAATTGCACTTTCCAACGAGCTATCGCAATACATACCTTTATATTTCAGAAAAAAAGTTGGTGGCGGTTTCTACCCCCCAAAAGAGGGGTAAATTTTATGATGGGACGAAAAAAGTGTACCAAACAAAAAATAAAGGCACCAGTATTTACGTATTTTCTCCGCAAATAAAGAGGCTTTCCAATACTGAATTTATTCCAGTTAAAAATTCCATCCTGTATGTAGTTACTAATAATGTTTATATATTATAAACCAGGTTGGATTAACGATACATTAGGCCTTAGGGTAAAATCACCCTAGGACTAGAATTAGTAAGGTTTATTTTGGATATTTTTTTTCATAAATTTTTAAACACCAATGATTGGTATTTTTAAATAAAATGATACCATATACAGGGTGTTACAAAGTCGACATACCAGCATTGGAATCTCGGAAACCATACGAGTTTGAGAAACGGTTAAATGGGGGTAAAGTTGTGCAATTTGGTGCTGATTATAATGCCGCTTTAAAAGTTTCTTCTTATTTTTTTAAATTCATATTTTTACACTTCTTGTCAGTCCGGTCCTGGCAAGATATTTCACCGCTGGATTTCTTTTTATGGGGGGCATTAAAAAATGTTATTTATAAAAATGACTCGAAGAACTCGAAGAGGTTGCATTTGGTAGGATAAGGAAACGATCGGTTGGTTTAAAGGGCTGTCGCCAAAATTGGAAGAAAAATCGATCGTTGTACTGAGCAAAACGGCAATCTCTTTGAACATTTAGAAAATTAGGATTTATAATTAGTAAATTTAGCATTAAGTATTAGAAAATTCTTATAAAATAAATTAAATTACTTATGTATGAATGTTTTAAATAAAATAAAGTTTTTATTTAATATTGTGATTCGGCAGGATCGGACTAAGTGTAAAAAATATGAATTTAAAAAAATAGGCAAGAACAATTCATCATTATGAGAAAGTAATATCGCCATTACATTTTGAGGGTAGGAGGGTTTAAAAATCGGTAAAAAAATCCCGGTCCGTATTTAAAAAAGTAAAGTTGGTGATGGCCGCTCGGAGACGAAACGGCGGATCTTTAGTTTAGTAACGTCATTTTGCAGAGGAGAAAAAGTGGCAATGACAAAGTGTCATTAATTTTTAAATAGCTTGTCAAATGAGCTCAGGAAAAAATAAAAACGATTTTGCAAAATTTCGTTTTTTTTCGAATAAAATCGGAAGTATTCGAAATTTGAAAACTTTTAAAGCGGCATTATAATCAGCACCGAATTACACAACTTTGCCCCCCATTTAACCATTTCTCTAACTTGTACGGTTTCCGAGATTTCAATGCTGGTATGTCGAATTTGTAACACCCTGTATAGGTATTACATCAAATAAAAATGGCAAAAAACTTTAAAAAGTGGGTATTTTCATGTAGAGAAAAATAATATGGTATTTATGTTATTTATACCATATTGAAGTAAATGCTTCTTTCCGTAATTTAAGTATGTAGTGAAACTATTGCATTTTGTTTTTTTTACATAAAAGCTATTGTGGTTTTCTGTAAAACTTCTGATAAAAATTCATTCTAATTTTTATAAAAGATAATTTGACATTAAAGCTTTTATTTTAGTTATTATGTCATACCTTCAATACAAACTAATAATATGAAACATCTATTAAAAATAATAAAAGGAAATAAACTGAGACTTCGAATTTTGAAGCTTTATTATTTAGTGATAATAATTTACTCAATAAAACTTTTAATCCCAAGGAAGTTTTATTGTAAAAGTTATATTAAAAATAAAATATGCACTGGTTATAGAGTTTTTAATCAACTAATTAATAAATTGTTATATAGCGAAAATTGTAAGAAATCTTAGCTATATTGTGTGACTAGCTTCGCGTGACTTTAGCCAACTTAATGTCGCCATTTATAGAACTAATATTTTTTTATTTTAATAATAAAAATATTGAAAATTAGAAACATTCCTTATGGCAATTTAATAAACATTTTGATAATAATACAGAAAAATTGAAAACATAAAACAAATTCCGACCTACGTAAAAATAACTTTGGGAATATTTAATGATTATGTTTAACGACGATACAAACAAAAAAAATAATTACATAAATAATTATACTTATAATGAAAAAATTTAATAATTTTTTGGAAAGGTAATAACGTTATTTTTAAGCATTTTAATTTTTTGAAAGAAAAAATTGTTTTTTTACATTTAAATTATTTCATCTTTTTTCGTTCAGAACAAATAGGTTTGGAGGCCCTACATGATCATTAACACTAGCAATCTTGATAAGGGAATGACAGTAATACTCATCGTGTAATAGCAAATTTTAAAAAGTATGAAAATGTATGGGATTGATATCATTCAGGATTGTCAGTAATACTCTCAGCCCGACTGATTGTGTAGGGTTTGCATATGATGTTCCGGAGTCTAAGATAATAAAGAGAGAGTATCAAAAATTTAAATCATAGTTTACGTAACTGCCACAAAGTCCAGCAAAAATATAACAAAGAAAGCTACAATACCATCGTTTTATTTATTAGTGTCCAAAATATAAACATCCAATAATCTATCGCATCTTGTTCACAAAGAGGCGGAATTATTTGCTAGAGTTTATACAGAAGATCGAAATCTAAACAATAATGTTATATTTTTGGTGCTAACTTTACCTAGATTGAACATTGAAATAAGATCAGTTAGTAATAAAATATTGGTATATTATATAGTTTAAGATAAATCATTAAAGCCATTAATAATAAATACAGGGTGATTCCTAAGTTGATACTTCTTTTTTAGCTATGTATAGAAGGCATTAAAATAAACATTTTTATATACCTTTTTTCAAAAAACTTAAAAATAGGCGAGATACAGAAGTAAAAAATCTAAGTGCGGGCCTGGTCATCGAAACGTAGCCTACTATACTTTATGTTGTTTGTTTCATCTCTTATTAGTCATGCAATTTACGGGTCGCAGATAAATTATTTGGCAATACGCTGCGGTGTATTTTTCTGAAGCAAGTTAATTTTAAGTTGATGACACGTGAAAATGGTAAAATTTGAAAACAATGAACTAGTAGATATGGTGCTAATTTACGGTGAATGTCGTCAAAGGGCGGCGGCTGCTTCGAGATTATACGCAGAACGCTTTTCCTTGCGGGCTCATCCCACACCCAGAAGTTTTCTTAATGTTATTCAACAGACAAGTTAGGTAGAACCGTATTTGATCCATAGTGTAAAAAATGAATCTAAGTACCTTATTTTTGAGCTTTTTGAAAAAGGTATTGGAAAATGTTGTTTATTTAAGTGCGTTCTATACACAGCTAAAACAGATGTATCAACTTAGAAATCACCCTGTATAAACATATCGTACTAATTCAGTTAATCCTACAAACCTGAAGTTTAGTTTTTAATATAATTCCTTTATTATTTTTGGCTTTAATGTTGATTTTTAAGGTATCTTCTACGTTTTTGTATACTTAGTCAAAATGTTAACATTTATTTAAAAAAATACAGAGTGTTATTTAAAGTATACACGTATTCCTAATTGAGGGCAGCAACCCAACTTTAGTTCGGGTTTAAAAAATGTTATTTTCCTTATATTAAGATTTTTGTCACCGTTTTTATATTAATAAAAACTTAATATTTAACAATAACAGTTTTTATATAATCATTTGAATTGTTCACATATTTATTCAATTTGAAAGGTAGGATAAACATGCAGAAAATGTATTCACCTGTATTAAAAAAGAAAACCGAAGCAATGGGTATGAAGATCATTTCCCGCCACATTTTCACACACTAACCAACAAAATTCTTTTAATTCACACTTTGTAACACAAATAAATTTGTTTATTACAAACACAAATCGTTTCTGTTACTATTTGATAATTTTTATCTTAACAGTAAATGCTGTAATTTTATTTGGTTATTTATTATAATCGTTTGCTTTTTAATCTTTATAACAGTTCGAAAAAACCGAAGTGACAGTCATTTTATCGCAAAAATTATCTGTGGTTAAAATATATTTTTCTATAATTTTTGTAATTTTTAGGTTACATTAATCGCGTGCTCGTACAGACGAGATGAAAATGCTGCAGATCATAGGAAGTGTTAGCAGTGCGAGATACCTCGTGTGACTGAAAGGCGTCGGCAGCGAATAGCGTCTGGAAACCGACGCTTTTACAGGATTAAGGCGACGCTTACTCCCTCTAACTATTCAACCCCTAAACGATATTCCTGTACTCCTTATCGACTTTTATTCAGCTTATCTTCGATCTTTTAGCTAACCTTTGATTGTATTTTTTTTAGTTATATTTTAATACATAATTTAATTTTTATTAAACTTTTCGTTGATTAGTTTTAATTATACTGTTAAATTTTTAATAAACTAGAAAAGATTACGATGTTTATATCGAAAAAATAAAATATTGGTTGGGTTAAGTCATATTTTTAGCTATGCCAGTGCTGTGAGGACATGATGTTGTAGATTATAGAACAACCTTAAAGAAATCGGAATAAATTTTCTATGTGCATTAGACTTATGCTTCCAGGCCTGGGATCCTAAATAGACAGGATGTCATTAAAAAATGGCGTAACAATACTTTATTGGAATCGTAAGAAAAAGCTCGAACAGTGGCGGCTTACGGTCTTAAAAAATTGTGAAGGGCTAGGTATAGTGCGGGTACCTACTTAAACAAACACTGACTAGACACCCGTGTAACAAAACGTCCCTCTTATCCTCATCTGTTCAACGACTAAATGAGGTTTCCAACAAATTACAAACTATGTCATTAATTGGGTTCATTTTTTAAACACACAACTAAGTAGGTACGTACACTATTGAGTTAACTGAAAAATACAAACAAAACTTTTTAATCTCACAGTAAATCATGTAAAAACGATATTTATAACCGTAAGTTTGGCGAAGCCTCAAAATAAATACCTTAAGTTTAGGCGAACCAATGCTAAAACAATGATGCATACGACTGATCTAATTTTAAAATGCCCTTCATCACCATATGCAAATTGTTACATGCTGTCGCGTAACTGACGTCACATCACCATAGCAACGGTGAAAATCGAAGCCACTTGTCTGTGTATGTTGTCTTCACTTGCTGCTCTGAGCTAACGACACGGTCGGCTGGGGCGCGCCAAAATGCACGAGTATTTATAATTATTGTCCATCCAACTGTGGCCCTATTATGCATAGATAAAACTAATATTATTAATACATAAAAACATAATTATTTTTTTTAAGGGCTAAAATAGTAGCTGTTTTGGTACATTAATATTTAATATTGTCGAAAAACTGTTCTCCTGTTTTTTTTATTTTTTTGTGAAGAGCCCCTTCACATACTTCACCTGACGAGCCACCATTGAGCTCCGATTGCCCGACTAGCAACCATATGGCATTAAATATATTAATGACTCATAATTATATACTGGAGGATTGAGCCGTTATTCAATGTTTACTCCCGTTGCATGATAGCTACGCCACTGTGGATATTCATACTTTTTTAATCAACTTTTAAAAAAGTGAGGACCCCTATATAAGATTGAATTTGCCGCACGCTCATGGAAAAAGTATAGTCTTGAAAGAGAGACGAAAAGCCTTCACGAGTGAGAGCGATGGAAATCAACATCGATTTTCATCCCAACAAGATACATGCAACGAACTTAACCAGTGGCGGGGCCGGTCGTCTACGATATTTAAAACTTCATTCATTTCAGGTTTCAGAAGAATAAAAGAAAATATTTTTATTGTTAAACTTCAGCTGAGCTATCATCATTTCAATTCTTTTAAGGTTTTTCTAAATTTTGGAAATGCGTTTTTAATTTTAAATCCTTGTCAATCGTTGCAGGCTTGTGTAATTCTATTCCATTGTATACAGTGGCATTTTTAAATTTATCCTCCCATTTTTTTTATTCCTCTCCATAGGTAGTCATTTAAAGGGATGAAGTAACCTTGCAGGCCAATTTGTAAATTTAGTTGTTTTTGTAAGTAGCCAGCCCAATCCATCTAAACTGCTGGACAATTGCTTTCGAGCAAGAAAAATTTCGCCTAAATTTAACACTTAATATTTTCTGAACCAGATATGATATCGACCTACGGTTTTGAATGGTTGATAGATTCATCCCCTAGGAAACAATTGTCAATGTTTGATTTTCTTTAACTGTCAGAAAATTTTATATACCGGGTGTTAAAGAAGACGATGATTTTTGCTCCAACTTTAATGGCGTATAACTTTCACAATAATATTTTTAAATTTTATCACTCTACATCAATTGAATCACTGGTTCATAGCAAAGAAAGTAATTTGTCAAATTTTTGATATCTGCTATATTTTAAGAAATACCGATTTTTTTGGAAAACCTTGCTTTATTTTAACTTATTGGTAGCTAGATCTCGCTGTGCCTTGTATCGTGCAAACTTTGCAAGTGATTATTAAACCTTATGAAAAGCTTGATTATGTTCAGTAACAATAGTTGTACCTACCTAAATGGTATGATGTACAGTGGCGTACTTATAAACACCTATATGTCTATGGTTTATAAGTATCTCACAATTTTTCACGATTGTTTTATATTGGAAAGTACTCGCCCCTAGATTAGGTCAATTTTTTCTTATTTCTTAGTTTTTCATATCGCACTACAGGTATATTATACAGTGTGTTTACAAAATTTTAACAAAGATAAATTTTTTAATTTAATTTTTGGAAAAAATTTATTTATTTATTTATTTTTCTAACTTTCTAACACTATACTTATAAACCATAGACATATAGGTGTTTATAAGTACGCCACTGTACATCATAACATTTAGGTAGGTACAACTATTGTTACTGAACATACTCAAGCTTTTCATAAGGTATAATAATCACTCGCAAAGTTTGCACGATATAGTCAAATTTTTTTAAGAAAACGCCAAGTCACTTGTCATTTATGGCACCCTGTTGACGTCTGGTCTATTTTACGTTACGAGGTTGGCTAAAAAGACAGGACCGGACTATTTTTATGTTCCATTAACAAACTAAAAAAATATTAAAATATTAAGTTCCTTATCTCCCATTTTAATTTATCAAAGAAGACTTTACAAATTTTTCTATTTAAATCATCGTTCTTAACTAAAGTTGTCAAGAAACTTTTGGAGATGTTATCCAAATTGGAACAAAAGTCAAGAACCTATTAGGTATCCACTGAATACTACCTAGATATTGTGATAGGAATTACTTACAATAAAGTAATGTACTAGTGACATAAATATTATCGACAAAGCTTTAAAAGAATTTAACTTATCGACACACTACTCTCCTTTGCTAGTGAATATTAAAGAATGTAATAAATGCCGGTAATACTGCACCAGCTAGGTAGAATACGTAAAACATGGTATATATGGTTAAAATATTGGTATACAAAACAATCACTATGCTTCATTTTAGTTATGACTCTAACTTTCAATCAGAAAACTCTATATACACTATATAAAAAACAGCCACAAAAATACTAAAAAACAACGAAAATAATAGGACGCGAACTGACATGTGAACTTGTTACGGTCCACACTAAATCTAGTAACTTTTCGGCGGAACTAGAATCAGCTGTGAATGTCATCTGTGACTTTCAACTGTCGAAACGCCGTTTTCTATCGCGATATGATCTCTACAACACCCAGTGAGATCTAGCTACCAATAAGTTAAAATAAAGCAAGGTTTTTCAAAAAAATCGTTATTTCTTAAAATATAACAGATATCAAAAATTTGACAAATTACTTTCTTTGCTATGAACCAGTGATTCAATTGACGTAGAGTGATAAAATTTAAAAATATTATTGTGAATACGCCATTAAAGTTGGAGCAAAAATCATCGTCTTCTTTAACACCCTGTATATAAAATTTTCTGACAGTTAAAGAAAATCCAACATTGACAATTGTTTCCTAAGGGATGAATCTCTCAACTATTCAAAACCGTAGGTCTATATCATACCTGGTTCAGAAAATATTAACTGTTAAATTTAGGCGAAATTTTTCTTGCTCGAAGGCAATTGTCCAACAGTTTATTTATAAAATTTACTGATATGACACTGGCTGTGATTTTAAATTTTGACATTAATTTCTTGAAACTATTTCTTCTAAAACTTTTTTGTATATCAATTAATTTTACTTTTCTCTTTTTTCACATTTTCCTATTTTTGGCCACTCTGTACGTTATATTTGTGATTTTTTATGAATTACGTCTGCCTAAAGGAAGCAAAACTTTTTGTAAATAATTGTTTACCTTAAATCAAAGATAAATTGTTTTCCAAATGTTGCTAATATTCACCATTCACACACACGCTGTAGTGTGTAATAAATATCTATAATTTTCTCTGGTCATAATGGAGAACCCTGTCTGTAGTGACACTACAGAAAAAAATCCAATCTTTCAATGCTTTTTTTCTGAGTACCTAAAAAAAATATATTTTTTAAGATTAAAATGTAAGTCTTTTTAAATCAGGGTTGCAGCGAAGGTTTAAAAGGGATTTTATCCCAGAATAAGGTTATCTTTATAATTTTTTAGCGAGTCCCGAAAAAGATTAAACAGAGATTAGGGTTCAAACAAATGTGAATAGGCAAAAGAAACAAAGATAATACTTTAAACAGGAGAATGATCGTGAAAATTTAAAAAGGGGTTGAATATTTAAATACTATATTTTTTTACAAGCCGGATAGGACCCAAAGAATTTAAAAGAACAATAGAAAAAATAAGTTTTGATACAAAGGCTGTTAAAAAATATAAGCGTATAAAGAAACATGAAAGAACTTAAGAAATCATTACATCTTTTGCTGGTTTTGAACGAATTAAGGTTTTATCAATATGTTCTCATGTATTGTCATGTTTTATGTGGTACTTATGCTCTTGTCACCTTTACTTATATTAAGTTGCCCATTGATGTCAGTGGCGGCTCGTCAGGTGAAGTAGGTGAAGGGGCTCTTCACCAAAAAAAAAATAAAACCATCTCCTGATGGAAAGTTATTTGACAATATTAAATATTAATGTACCAAAACAGCTACCATTTTAGCCCTTAAAAAATAATTATCTTCAAATTAATAATATTAATTTAATCCGAATGTAGCTATGCATAATAGGGCCACTGTTAACTCCGATAGACAATAGTTATAAACACTCGTGCATTTTGATGCGCCCCAGCCGACCGTGTCCGTTCCCGCTCAAAGCAAGTGAAGACCCAACGCCCAATATGGCTTTGATATTCACCGTTGCTATGGTTACGTGACGTTAGTCACGCGAACAGCATGCATTATGATGAAGGGCAATTTAAAAATAGATCAGTCGTATGCACCATTATTTTAGCATTGGTTCGCCTAACCTTAAGGTATTTATTTTGAGGCTTCGCGAAACTTACGGTTATAGATATCGTTTTTACGTTATTTACTGTGTTATTAAAAGGTTTTGTTTTTATTTTTCAGTTATTTTAGTAGTGTACGTACCTACTTAATTGTGTGTTTTAAAAATAAACCCAATTAATGACATAGTTTGTACTTTGTTGGAAACTCCATTTAGTCGGTGGACAGATGATGATAAGGGAGACGTTTTGTTACAAGGGTTTTTAGTTAATGTTTGTTTAAGTACCCGCACTATACCTAGCTCTTCACCATTTTTTAATGCCGCGAGCCGCCACTGATTGACGTGAATATGTTGAGGTCTCACAGACCTGTATAGACAGTTAATATCTACACAGTATTTAATGGTTGAATTTTTAATCAGAATATTTTAATTATTAATTTTTTTTTATGTTTCAATTGTTTATTAAAATCTAAATATTTTTTTTATCAGCGCATTAAAAAATTACATATTATTTGCCATACGAATTTAAAATATTTAAGGTTTTAAATTGCGTTATCGGATTCACCATAGATAAGTCCTAAATATGGTCTAAATTATGCCTTTACACTGGATAAACTGAGCTTTAATTTTGAGAAACACGCTTTGTTATGCCCAGAGTAAAATTCATGGACATCCTACATGCACACACTAATTACGAAATTCTTGTAATAACAGCTGCTTTAAAAATAAATAATAGTCTTCAGAATAGTAATTTTATACATGTTATTTTATGCGATTTATTTTAATTACATACAATTAATAAATAATTATATTAGAACACTAATACCATAAACCTAATACCTACCTATTATCATATAAAGTGAAATATGGGTTATTCTCTTCAAACCTGAATAATATTTCCAATTTTTAATATTTTCTTAAGAGTGCCTAAACGACCTGAAAGACCTAGCAGCAGGTAGAACTCCTATGGGTTCCTGGACATTTAAGTATAGTAGGCAACGAAAATGCTGTTAAACTGGCTAGAGCCGGATCTATACAAAAACTCAAGGGCCCTGAACCTGCCCTTGGCATATCAAAACAGGTAACCAAAGCAACATCAGACAGGTATGAGCAACAACAACACCTTTCCCGAAGGAACAGGATACCTAGTCAAGTTGGGGGGCGAACGACCAGCCAAACCAACCAAGAGTACAAAACAACGTAAATATCACCAACTTTTAACTCCGGGGCCTCTCGCCCCCCCCCCTCTTAAAATAATGATAAAAAAAACTAACCCTTAGGAAATTTTAAAAATATTATGAATAGAATTATATCTTAAACTAGAGAAAGGGATAAAATTATCTACTGGGGAGATTGTCCCAACGCCGCGCCATACAAAGATTTTTGTATAATAAGGAATTAATTGCTACTAGCTGAGCATTTCTGACAGTTATTTTCTACACTAAAACAAACCTGTAACGTTTATATTATTATTTCAGTGTAAATACCTATACCTATCAAGTAAAATTAACAAAAATTAAAATAGCGCCAAGGTCAATGTAGATTGAAAAATAAATCTGATCCAGATAAGTATGAAAAGTGTCCTAATTTATTTTTACAAATAATAAAGGAAATTTGTTCAGATATAACTATTCGTTTTTGTTTTAACTGGATTCCAACAATATTCCTAGATATCTGAATCCTGTCCATGTTTATTGACGGATTTTTAAAGACATTTTATATTCGGACATATATTGGAAAATGTGAAAAAGTTATTTTTATTATTTAAAAAAAAATGATTTTCAATAATTTTTCAAATACAATGAACTTTAGTAATTTTTTTTTATAGTTATACACCACGCCAATTATTATCAAATTTTCAGAATCGACGTATATTGACGCGTAGATCACGAATTTGAAATCGAAATTTGGCGGAAAGGCTTAGTTTTCCAGATAATTTCATCTAAAATGCTCAATTTCCAAATTCTCTTTACGCCGCGTTCTAATTGAATTTACACTTCTAATTCTTCAGAATTTCACCATAAATTATGTTGCACCACCTGCTGCTGACTAAAAAAAAAGTGACTTCTAAAAAAAAAGAGCGTATCACGGCTCTAAAAATCTTCTTAAGTGACTTCTAAAAACATTCCGACCCTTCACATGTCCCATAATTTTCAAGGCTCACAGTAAAAAGCGCCCATTTAGTAAGGCTCAAGGGGGGGGGGGGGCAAAACTGCCTTCGCCTCCCCCCCTGCCCTAATATCGTCGACCAATCGGCGACATATGCTGTCAAATCTACTTATTATGAGTGAAAATCTTCCAGTGTTTAGAGGAAAAATTACGGAATTTCGCTTATTATATGTATGTATTTTGTAATATATTGAAAGAAGAAGAAGGTGAGAGTATAAGTGTGATGTAAAATAATTTGTGGTGAAAATCTGAAGAATTAACAGTGTAAATTCAATGAGAACGCAACGGAAAAAAAAGTTGGAAATTGAGCACTTTAGATGAAATTATCTGGAAAACTAAGCCTTTCCGCCAAATTTCAATTTTAGATTCGTAATCTACGCGTCAATATACGTCGATTTTGAAAATTTCATAATAATTGGCGTGGTGTAACTATAACAGAAAATTACCGTAATTTTTTTTTAGGATTTTCTTTTTCCTCGATTTTTTTTGCATGAAAATAACTTTCTCACACCCACATAGATACCACCTTTGAATGAATTGAAGTATTGTTTATTTTTTTTTCGTAACTCGGTTAAAAAACACAATTAAACTAAGCATACAAAACAGTAAAATAAATTTTTATAGTCATATCCTTAAATTCACAGAAAAATCGTACATAAACTTACCGAAATTATCGCACTGCCTTAATTTTGTCCTTTCTACTGTGTGTTGAACTTTTGCTTCACCGACCTTTTATCGAAACTCACAACACTTTGTTTAAAAAATTAAAAACTAACAATAGATTCAATTAAAAATAAAAATGTAAGCAAATAAGTAATGCCGGTTGACCGTGTCAAATAACGAAATCAAAGGGAATAGCTGGGCGACGCGCGACGCGAAGGTTTCAGCGTTGGGAATGGTCAAGAACAAAAAATGCATTTCAAAGCCTACTTTTATTATACGGCGATTAACAGAATGCATCTTTAAACAATGTTCGGGAGTGCGTACGCTGTTGCCAAATATATTACCCCTCTGCACAAAATAAATATCAAAGGCTTATTTTGTTCAGGGTTTCTTTGTTTCATACATGGCGACATCGATCGTGCAACAGCGTTTAGGCAAATCTAGATAACAGCGGCCCAGCAAAAAACATGTGGGTAAATTAATTATTATTTATTAATAGAGACATCGATGACTCGCTGCTTTACGTTCTATTCTTTCCAATTTTTTGGAGATCTCGCGTCATTAGTAGTGGTGGGCGATGGTGATATTTGGTAATATTTTTTGATTAATTCATATTTTAAGCCTCATTAATTGTAGTTTTGGAAACTCTTTGTTATATTTTTTACATGTTTTATCAGAAATAGCAAAGCATTATTCACAGGTTTAACTATTATAATATAATGTATCAATTCTATAACTTTCACACATATAAAAATATCTTTAAAGTTTTTAGCAGAATTATTAAACGTTGCGTTGTTTAAAGAAAAGGAAAACTCAGTTTTATCGACTGCAGTTCATTACTTTTGACGTTGATAATTAGATTATGTTTATTTTACATGATTGATAGCATTCCCATAGCAAAGTAAATATTTAGTATACGGCTCGGGCTTTGCAAATCTCTGAGACTTTTTAGACTTGTTAGACAGGTAGTGCTCTTCCAATATTCAACTTCGACGATTTTTCATATCTTAGATATTTTCTTTCAGCTGATGTACTTAATTATACTGGTTGTATCATACCGTTAGATCTAAACTAAATCTATAGCCTTGATTTGCTACGATGATAGCAATAATATGTAGGTACCTACCTCCAATGGCGAATTTAGGGGGGGGGGGGGGGTCTACAGGCTGCAGCGCCCCCTCCCCTCGGGAGGAGCTCGGGTCTAAAAGTCTCATTGCAACCTAATTTTTCATCTCACGCTTGGACTCTAAATTTAAATTTTTAAATTTTTAAATATTGTATTCTTGGCTTAGATTACAAAAGTCTTGTAGGAAACGTTTAGTTTTTAAACTTTTCCTTCTAAAAGTCCTGTTTTATATAGAGATTAAGGTTTCGGACGCATATCGTTTTAGTTATTGATTTATGATGCAGTTTTAAAGGAAATCGAGTAAAAAGAATAATATTTTATAGTATTTTTCTATTATACACTTGTCTGTTCCGTTTTTTCTTTTTTAGAGCTATTTTAAATCAAGAAAAATATAACCCAATGCAATAAAATATTTTTACAACAAAAACAATTAAGTAGATATTTATTTTTAAAGAGAAAAATTTTAGTAAAAATTTTAATTAAAACATTCTTTATGGAAGAAGTGTGATAATTTATAATTAAAAAAAATAGTGCGGGAAGAAACGAGAATGCTTTATTATGAATATATAACACGGCACTTAAGAAGGAGTATTTCAAAACCTAAGCATTTGCAGCACTCTTAGGTTTACGCTCCTAAAATACATGATTTCTTAAAAAATCATCAATTTCTTAGTGATGAGCGATATTTGCTTTATTTTAAATTATGAAAATCATGCCCGAAAAACGCTGATTAGAGTCATACATGCGTTTTATGTTAAAATTTTGGATTGACACCAATATTCATATTTTTCAAAAATATAAAAAATGTTGTTTTTTTTTAATAAAGGGCCAGCTAGGAATATCAAAAAAAAATGTAAAAAAAAACATTTACAAAAACAAATTTAATCCAACCATGCAAAAGGGGAGAAGGTAATTATTTAATTTTAGAAATTTGATAGTAGATTTTGGTGAATTTTTAAGGAACTTTGAACGTTGCCCCGAAAATTTTTCGTCTGCGGCGCTTTTCCACCTTTTTCACTAGATACAATATCATGAAATACATGTAGTCCTGACTGTCTCTTTCTTCAGAAAAAAAATGTCCTACTTACGCCCACTGAGCCACCCCCCACCCCGTGCATATTGTCCTCCTCATTGGTCTCAAAGTATAGCGCCTTGGCTTTTGCCTATCTGAGATCTGTTTTAATAAAACCTCATTGTTGTATACCTGAAAGGTCTACATGATGAAAGACGCAGAAAAACAGACTAAAAGCGGAAAAAGCAAAAAGATAAAAAATGCTTACCTTTTATACATCACATCAGTCACAGTTCGCTTTATCATTGACAGTTGCACGACATGGCGGAGCCCAAGTGACTACTAAACATGTATGTGAGGCGCTGCAGACCGCAAGTGACTATACTAACTACGTATGTCCTGGTCTTACTTGTTTAAAATGGTAAACTTCTGGTGTCGTACGACAAAATAAGGGTGGTTTATTTAAAACATTATACAGGGTGGTGCATCGAAAATAAAACAGAGACATTTACTGGCAGCTCAGTTATTTTTTGGAAAAACGCTTAATGCCTTTTTACATAGGGTGCAATTGCAAGAAAAATTGCCTCGAAGCATGCGCTTCGACGACGTTTTAATCAGCTGATGCACGTTTTCCCATTTAAAACCTGCATCAGCTGTTTAAAACGGCGACAAAGCGCATGCTTTCAGGCTATGTTTTCTTGCAATTGCACCCAATGTAAAAATGCCGTTAGACCCGTCGATTTTGTTTTCGAGGGGAACAGAAAATTGGCAAAACATCACGTTAACACGTGCAGACCCCTGGGCGGGGGTGGCACCACCCCTATAATCTTAAATGGCAAGGGGGGTCGAGTGATACCTTATTTTAAAGGTTTTTCGACAATCGTATTATGTCGCATCGTTTTCTGGAAACGCGTTCATTTGTCACAAAATATCGCCAATAAATTAATCATACAAATATAAATCTGCTATTACGGATATATAAAAGTTCAAACGTTATTTGTATAGTAATTATTTTGGGATTTTGATTTTTGGAAAATAAATAATTTCAAAGACTTGAGTATAAAGATGATTTCTGTTTCTAGAAAGACAGTTACAGTGCCCCCCCCCCCCAGCTTAGGAGCCCGGGTCTAAAAGTCTAATTGCAACCTAATTTTTCGTCTCACGCTTCGACTCTTAATTTAAATTTTTAAATAATGTATTCTTGGCTTAGATTACAAAAGTCTTGTAGGAAACGTTTGGTTTTTAAACTTTTCCTTCTAAAAGTCCTGTTTTATATAGAGATTAAGGTTTCAGACGCATATCGTTTTAGTTATTGATTTATGATGCATTTTTAAAGGAAAACTAGTAAAAAGAATAATATTTTATAGTATTTTTCTATTACATACTTGTATATTCCCTTTTTTAAAGCTATTTTTACATCAACAAAAATAAAAACCATGCAATAGAATATTTTTACAACAAAAAACAATTAGGTGGGTATTTATTTTTAAAGAGAAAAATTAACATAAACATTTTAATTCAGACTTTTTTTATGGAAGAAGTGTGATAATTTATAATATAAAAATAGTTCGGAAAGAAACGAGAATGCTTTATTATAAATATACAAAATCGCATTTAAGAAGGAGTATTTCAAAACCTAAGCATTTGCACCAAAAACTGCTCTTAGATCTACGCTCCTAAAATATATGACTTCTGAAAAAATCATCAATTTTGGCGTGGTGAACGATATTTACTTTATTTTTTATCATGAAAACCCGAGCCCGAAACACTGGTTAGAGTAATACCAATGTTAAAATTTTGGATTGACACTAATATTCGTATTTTTCACAAATACATTTTTTTTAAATATAGAGCCAGCTAGGAATATAAAAAAAAAGACGAAGGAAACATTTACAAAAACAAATTTAAACCAACCATGCAGAGAGGGAGAGGTAATAATTTTATTTTCGAAATTAAATAGTAGTTAGGTGAATTTTAAACAGATAGGTAATATCATAAAATACATGTAGTTACGACTGTCCCTTTCTCCAGAAATAAAAATGTCCTACTTACGCCCACTAAGCCATCTCTCCTCCTCCCCGGAGTATATTTTTTGACTGCGCCACTGGACAGTTACAACCTTCAATCTATAGGTAATACAGTGCCAAATATAGTACCTAACTAATATCTGCACTGAAAAAAATGCTCGTTTTATGCCAAATAAGTGATTTGTTTGACTTATTTTTATTGGGACCAAATAATTTTTATTTGCCTGACACAAATATTGTTTGTATTAAATAAATAGGATTATTTGAATTTGCAATGATATTTGTTTGGTTAGTAATTATTTACGTCAAATAAAATTTATTTGCTATTTTAAAACTTAACAGTGGTTTGAAAACCTAAATAAATATTTATTTGTAGTAAATAATTATTTATTTGGCTACCGGTTCTTTTGGATTCAGCAAAATTAAGACGACGGGAAGAGTGCCAAACGCGTCAAGACAAGCGCGAGATGACCAGTCGCTAGTAGCCCGCCACCCTAACAAGTTCGAGGTGTATTTTGTATTAGTGCTGGAATAAGTGCAATGGAAGTTGAAAATTGGCTTTTAAACCACAACATTGGCCACCTGTGGCCATCATTTGAAGGTAAGTTAATTTTTTCATATATATATTGTTAAAATAATAAATAAAAACATAACAGGTGCATTTTAAGTTAAATTGCGCGACAACGATATTTATAGAAAAAACGGTGATAATTAATAATAAAATTGTATCTTCTTGATATGTTAAAAGTACATAAACATACCTATTTTCTTATGTTTTCACTATTTTTGCACGTTGTAGATCAAACAAAATGGCCCCAAATATTTATACTCTATATTTATACTATACCTAGTTATTAGTACGACCTATATTGTTAAGAAAATCAAATAAATTAAGATTCTTATTTTAGTATGAAGACGAAGCTCCCCCTAGTAAAAAAATGTTTCAAGACAATGATATTG
Source organism: Polydrusus cervinus (assembly GCA_935413205.1). Taxonomy (NCBI): domain Eukaryota; kingdom Metazoa; phylum Arthropoda; class Insecta; order Coleoptera; family Curculionidae; genus Polydrusus; species Polydrusus cervinus. The sequence continues at coordinate 10,559,124 of OW284520.1, read as the reverse complement.
TGACAAACATCAGTGATATACTTATTTTAAATGGCGATCAACCACAAAGTTTCAGCAATCAGCCCATAGCTGTTACAGCTTTGGAAACTCCATTAGCCACTACAATTCAACCCGGTACCATTGTGTCATCAGTTGTTTCAACCGAATTTTGGTATCTATATATAAGTATATCCTATAAAATTAAAAAAAAAATACTGAAGACGCCATTGCTGAGAAGAGTAAGGTCCCCTGTATATAAATAAACCATTTTTTGACTTGAATAAATATATATTTCAATCAAAATATTATTTATTATTTATTTCAATCCAACCTATTTAATCCAAATAAATATTTATTTGGGCCAAACAGTGTTATTTGTGATAAACAATATTGTATTTCAGTTAAATAACAGGAACTAGGTACAATTTAAAAAATTATTTAAAAGAAATAATTATTTTGTTAGGCCAAATAAATATTTATTTAATAGTAATATATATGATTTATAAGAAACAACACATTGTTTGGATTAAATATCGCAGGCTTGCTGACAAATAAATATTTTGTTGATAGAAATAAGTTATTATTTGCTATAAACACTTGTTTTCTCTATCAAACAAACATTTATTTTAATTAAATACCACATATTTGAAGCGCAATAAATGACTTATTTAAATCAAATAATATTTGTTTAAATATAATAAATTTTACTATCAGCAGTCAAATAATTTTGGACATATTTTCAAATAAATATTTGTTTGGACAATAGGAAATAAATATTTGTTTGGGCGAACTCCATTTTTATTTAGTTTAAATAAATTATTTTTTGTGTGCTATTAATTAAACTTAATCGTATGTACCAAGTTAAAGAAATACAAACTATTTGTTTACCAAACCATACTATTAGGTTGAGCTTTTCATACATTTCACTTTCCGCCAATTACATGTAATTTACAAACCATGTAAAAAACGAGGTAAAGAAATTTTTAATGATTCAAAATAAAAAGAGCGATTTATTACAGCCATAGTATTAAGCACAAAAGCATAAAATTGCCATCGTTTGTAATATTATACTACCATTGCATGAATTATTGCGGAGCGGCGTTGCGAAAAGTCGACCTGTAAAATCTACTTCACAATTTTCCATTTAAGAATAAAGTTCCTTTCTAAGGGATTTGGTTATGCAGTTAACAAACACTCAAAAATTAGTGGCAGTTATTCAACTTCCAGGCGGCAAAGTTTATTAATATTGACTAATTGGTTTCAACAAAGTCCTTTAAAATATTTAATTTTAAGTTTAAATTGTCGAAGTGCCTATCGCATTTTAGAAGGACAAATATTCAAATATCTTTACAAAAGAATAAATTTACCAGAAAGTTTCTTGTTTTGTTTGAATATAGTATTTATAATTAGCTTATAAATGTTACATAGTTAATGTCGGCAATGTACCTATATTCCACTTGATAATGTAAGTACTTCATGTCCATAGTAATAACTCACGAACACGTCAAAAAGTCCAAATTAAGTACCCAAAAATATCTTAGTAAGTGTCCACCACAGTGGCGTGAATACAATATAGACAAAAAAGCCTTGTCTATCCTGGAAACAACGTAACATACACCAACTAAAATGATTTCTTTCTATTTAAATTTTTATCCGTGTAATATCCGGCCTTATTTCTGTTTATGTAGAGGACCCGGAGTGAAAAGTCAATCGTATATCATTGAAGATAATTTCCACGAACGCATTCGTGGCCGATTAATCGTAAATTGGATTGCTGTATAAACATCCCGTATGACCGTCCAAAAAGCAGGAAAAGCAAAGGCACTGCTTTTATACAAGTGGAAGCGAGCGAGAGAGGCGGTAAGCAGTAAGCTAGAAAAAGATGCAACAAATATTCGTGACTCGAGATCTGAGCCTTCGTCCTCCATCCGCTCGCGTTTATTAAGTGCAGTGGCGTATTTAAGGGTTGGAGGGGGTGGCTGCCGGGCCGCAGCCCCCTTGATCCTAGGAGCTCGGGTCTAAAAGTCTAATTGCCACGGTATGGCAGCTTAGTGGTAGAGCGGCCGCAGGTGACCCGGGTTCGATCCCCGGGACGGGTGTACGCTTAATAAAAAAAGTATACCCAAAATTTTAGAGGGAAGAATTCAGTATCACACTGGTTGATTCCCGAATACGACCCATTGAGGGCGGATAGTCCTGCCATTAGGGGACTGACAGATAAACCAGCGCATATACGTGACTCGAATCCCACGTGAAAAACTGTAGGTCCCGTCTGGCTGACATTACCCCCCCCCCCCCCATGATACAGAGTATTTTAACTTTATGATTTATGATTATATAGGTTTATTACTCATTATTCCATGGCCCAAAAATGACTTTATAATATATTCAAGGAAAAGTTCTTATTTAGGTATAACTGTAACAATTAATAATTTTTTTTTCTTTATTTGTATTTTCATCCCAATGGAGAACTATTCACAACTCGTCAAACTCCAAAATCGACTTGACTTCAACGACAGTATCGTTCTGTTGCACGCCTATTTCCTACCCTTATCAGTAAGTATCAGTATAGTCTCCAAAAAGGGTTTCTTAAATTTTAATACTGTTCCTTTATTCTTTCGCTTTGAAAACTCAAAATTTATTTTAGTTATTAAATTATTAAAGGCATTTATAACTGTGGCTATACAGGATTGAACCCAATGATAATAATACTATAATTGTATTGTAGGTGAGGACAACCGAGTGGATTTAAATTCAAGCATTGTTTCATTAATATTTTAGAGCAGTCTATGCAAATGATCCCCACCCGTAAGGTCTTCAATTAATTGGCACAGAAGTCTTAGTGAATAGCGAAGCCTTACATTGCTACAATAACTTGTGTGCAAAATGGACAATGGAATGGTTGTAATTGCTTGTGCCCTGCCTCTAAATTGGCCTATGTTGTTCTTAACTCTGAATATAAATCATAGTGTAAATTGCTACTATTTGAATGCATTGTGCCCTGACGGGCCCTTACCCTATTTTCCCTTAAAGGTTGTCATTATGGCAGCACCAAAATTATATTATTTTCCTGACGTCTGCCGAGCTATTTGGAAAACTCTGCTTTAATAAGTTTCTAAAACTTTATTAATCACGCTACGTACATATTAGGTATACACAACTTTGTTTATACAAAGAATAAATTAGTTATAATACAAAAATAATTTCTTAAAGTTGGTGTTAATACCAGAACCTTTCAGTTCGACCTTTTTGATTAGTCAGTATTTGTAAGGTAATCATTAGCTTATCAAAGTTGTTTTCTTAAAGTCATTAACAAATATTTCGAGTTTAAACGCAATCTGTCACTTACATGCTCTCGTGGCAATTCAGTTTTTTAACGATATTTCTGTTCAAAAATCAAAATCTTAAAAATTAAATCAAACTATGGGGCTTTTAATTGCTCAACTTTAAAAATAGTAAACATATTCTTGTTCCAGACTCCTTAAAAAGAACTTAACGTTCCTATGAACCCATAATTTATATAAGAGGTTGAAGAAGAATTATTTTTTCTAATCACCAATAATGGACAACACTAGTATTCTCCGGGAATAACGGTGGTCAAATTTTAATTTTAGAACAAAAATATAGTCCCCAAACACAAATTCTTTAATGTTTAAGTTATCATCAGAGAAGCTGGCAGGTTGATGTCCTAAAACATCCTTATTCACATCCTTGAATTGTAGCGATAAGATATTATTTTGGTGATCATCAAGTAGTAGTACCTTACCCTAATTATTTTAACCCGTTCTGGTCAATAAAAAATTCTTGCTATTCAACCAAACTATTTTTTTGGTTAAAAAATGTGTCAAAAGTTTCTATTTATTTCAGTAGGCAACGACTACATATAAGGTTTGACTCCTAGGAACTTATTGGAAACATAGAGAGAATAAGGAAGGCTGAAAGTATATTAAGCACACATATTATAAAAATGTATTTAAAAAACTTCGGCCATATAACTTATTCGCAGAAGATGCCAAACTGTATATAACTAACATAAAATTGAATAAGTTATATGGTTGTTGATTGAAAGAATCTCAGGGTCTCCGTAGCGCAATTGGTTAGAGCGTTTGATATGTATTTGAGAGGTTCTGGATTCGATTCCCAGCGAAGGCATAAAACCTATTCAATTTTAATAACTTTGTTCATGTTAATACCAACAACTGTACCGGGTGGTCAACTAAGAATGACCGCCGGCCAAATCTCAGAAACTAGTAATCGTACAGCATCCGCGTAAATTTTTTTTTGACAAAAGTGCCCAAGAGAAAATGCTGGAAATTAATTTTAAGTTCCGCATTTTGCCGCAAGAGGGGGTAATTGAAAAGTAAATTTTAAAATTTTGCATATCTCCGAAAATTCTACATTAAGGTTTATCTTTGATAACACCATTAAAAGGCTTGGACAATTATGCATCATTTTGGTTTTATGCTCATTGGCGTACCGACTTTAATAAGAGGTTGAAAGTGTAATCAGCTGTAACTTGTAAACGACTTATCCGATTTTAGCAAACTAAAACTGTTTGGAAGAGAAATGTATGCACTTTCACCAATCGTATTTAGTTGTCCATTATAGTTTAAAAAAAATGCTAGAGGGCGCAATTTTCAATAATAACACATTTTTTGATTTTACTCCGAAAAAATAAATCATACGGTATAATTATGATACCATAATCTAAAAGTAGATGAAATTTGCTAGAAAAAATATTAAAACCGCAGCTCGATATCTCTGTTCGTTTCAGCGTTATTGCCAATAGAATAATTTTTAAAACTAAGCGATTATATATTTTTTAGAAAAAAAGTGGGACGCCACTGATATTTTTCCATATGGATATTATTTCGGATTAGCCTGGTTAATTCTGCATAAAAATGGTTTCTTGCGTTTTTCTCCTCAGGCACACTGTTCTTAATTAAAATAATTAAATTTAATTAGCTCTACTAGTATTATTAACCTTGATAATGCAAAATTTTGTTTTATAAAAATTATTGGAAATGACCACCTTCACTTAATAGGCATGCATGAAGCTAATTTAATTTAATTATTTTAATTAAGAACGGTGTGCCTGAGGAAAAAACGCAAGAGACAATTTTTATGCAGAATTGACCAGGCTAATCAGAAATAATATTCACATGGAAAAATATTAGTGGCGTACCACTTTTTTTTTAAAAAATATATAATCGCTTAGTTTTAAAAATTATTCTATTGGCGATAACGCTGAAACGAACGGAGATATCGAGCTGCGGTTTTAATATTTTCTCTAGCAAGTTTCATCTACTTTTCGATTATGGTATCATAATTATACCGTATGGTTTATTTTTTCGGAGTAAAATCAAAAAATGTGTTATTATTGCAAATTGCGCCCTCTAGCATTTTTTTTAGAACTATTATGGACGTGCATACATTTCTCTTCAAAACAGTCTTTAGTTTGCTAAAATCGGATAAGTCGTTTAAAAGTTACAGCAATTTATCTGATCATACTTTCAACAGCTCCCCCCCCCCCCCTTTTATTAAAGTCGGTACGCCAATGAGCATAAAACCAAAATGATGCATAATTGTCCAAGCTTTTTAATGGTGGTATCAAAGATATAGCTTAATGTGGAATTTTCGGAGATATGTAAAATTTACTTTTTAATTACGCTCTCTTGCAGCAAAATGCAGAACTTAAAAATAATTTCCAGCATTTTCTCTTGGGCACTTTTGTCATAAAAAAATTTACCCGGATGCTGTACTATTACTAGTTTCTGAGATATGGCCGGCGGTCATTCTTAGTTGACCACCCGGTACTATACACATATGTTTAAAAATGTGTTGGAAATTACATCTATCAAATAGTTTCCTTACTGCTATCTAGTCATACTTTAATATTACTTTATGTGTTTTTTTCCAATATCTAAATTGATATTTTTAAACTCTATTTTTCCATGCACAGGTGCTATAAAGTCATTTCTTGCAGCACAATAAATAAAATATGCCCAATATTAAACCTTCACCGGCACAGCTGGTATATATAAATGTTTGATTTTACAAAAAAGAAACACAAAACAGCCGCGAAAATTGAAAGGCTCAAACTACTATTTGTTTTTAGGGGCCTTTTGCTTTCGGAAAAATAAATTGAACGGAGAAGTTCAAAGCTTTGTCACGCGAAAAGCTCGTTTTGGGTAAATGACTTATTTACTCTTATCAAATCTTTTAAAAAGATAATATTTATGGTGTGATGTTTCCCCGATTTGGCGTGTTTTGGCAAAATTGGCACAAAATAACACTTCTATTAGTGAGTATACCGAGGTGGTGGGTCCGTACAGGACACATGGTATTTCCTACGTTAATTTCAAGGTGATGAAATATTCTCTTTCGTATTAATTCAAAGAAAACTTTTATTCAGATTTTTTTAGGAGCTTAGCGAGAGTAAAATGTCTGCGAATTTTGAACTATTTTACACATACCGTTTTTAAGACAATAAGGAAATTCTGTCTTCAAACTAACCTAAATCTAGGTACGATTCTTTTTAATTCAGTTTAAAATAAAATTACCAGTAATTGCCTATGTAAGTAGGTTGACACTTCTTGTCAATATTTGACAGAGTTTTTAATTTTTTCAAATAGTTTTCGCGTTGAATATTCCTAATCGCGATGAGCCATTCAGTTAAGGAAAAAGTTATGAAAACGACTAAATGGTACTACTGCGGAAATAGTTATCAAGTATGCAAGTGGTTCTTAGTAGAATTTCCTAATGTACCCATTTCAGGTAGATCAACGAGAAGAAAAATATTGTAAAAATTTAAATCCAAAGGTAGATTAGAGGGCCCAAGATAGTGACCTAAATTTACTGCTTCATGTAGAAGAAAATAAAGGTACCTACCTATAGTTAGTACTAGAACTTACTTACTCCGTAGCACTACAACCCAGGGTGGGTCTTGGCTGCCTTTACTATTTGCTTCCACCTAGAACGGTCTTGGGCCAGCTCCTTCCATTCTTGCTGGTACACTTCAAGGGTAGCTAGATCTTTGTTAATGTTATCTCATTTTGTAACGGTCGGTTTCAGGATCTCGGCAGGGGCCATATATCATGCGCAGGATTTTTCTCTCGAACCCTTTTAGGAGCTCTGTGTCGTGAACTGTCAGGGTCCATGTTTCACTGGCTTAGGTTGCTACTGGTCGTATTATTGTTTGATAAACTACGGTTTTTGCTTTTCTTCTGAGCTTCTTTTTTTTCTATTTTTTTTTTAGTTAGTACGCTAGCAAAAACCATAGGCAAACATTACAGTAGGTACTGCATTACGAGTTTTACAGAAGCACGAATAGAATAATTAATGTTATTACGAGAAACACCTAGAATTGCGGGAAGGTGATGAAGAACGAAGCTCAAACTTGTGTTTTAAAATTATCGCTTTAATAATGACAGATACTTTTTACGAAATATCTGTTTTGCCGATTAGTCTTGCTTTACGTTTAACCATGAACAAAATAATTGCGATTTTTTTTCAGAATCAAACTTTAATATCAGCAAATTTTCTGGATCTGTTGCAAATCTTCCTGACGCTTTCCGAGGAAATGTGATTGGACCAAACCATGTAATAAGCTGGCCGGCTAGGTCTCCTGATCTTTCTCCAAACGACTTTTTCCTATGGTGGCACATAACACATAACGCATAAAATTTATGAAGAGGTTTGGCACGAAAATGAAAACTCTGAAAAACGCAATTTTAGCAGTTTGTAACAGAATTTTGCCATACCAACTGGGCAATGTAAGAAGGGAGTTTTATAATCATTTAGGATAGTTTTTGGCGGCTAAGGGATTCACATGAAATGCCCCTTTAATGATTTTTTATAATTTGTTTAAAATTCACAGTGACTACATTTAAAATTTTTAATTTCGTCTGCACTAAGATGTCGAGGCAAATGTTTGTTTAAATCAATTTTGTACATATAATTTCCTTAAATGGAAATATGTACATGCTTTTACTTAATGGTCAGTATAACCAATATCCAAAGTTATAAATAGTAAATATATGTTCAACCCACCCAAAAATACGTCTATTTCTTATAGCCGTTAACATTTCAATGTTAAATGCAATAAATAGAGGGTTTGTATACATTTATATGTAAAGTTTGAATGTTAACCCAAAAAGAAACATATCGTTAGGCGAAGCATAAAGGAAACTTTTTTTAGAAATATGCCCCAATATATTTTCATTTATTACCGTTATTATAATCACAAAAAGAACAGTAAATCATAAAAAGAGATTTAAGAAAATATGAGTGTGATAAATAAATATACGGTACGGGTAAAATAGTTTTTTGATAGGCAATGAATTTGATAGGCGGAAAGGGAAATATTTTTAATATTAAATAAAATTCCATGATTTAAAATTTTACAAGAACTTTTGCATTTCTCTTAAAATCAAAAAAATTGGGAAAACTAAAGATTTAGAACATTTATCCTAATAGAAACGAACTATAAACTAAACTTTGGTATGGTTTATCAACCCCGTTAAATACAGGTGGTAATTGGTATGGCTTATTTCTGTAAATATCTTTTCAATCGTTAATTCATTTATTTTATATCGGTTAGCTTATATTAAATGGGGCCATCAAAAAAATATAATTTAAAACTGCTAAAAAGAAACTGCAGTGGTGGCTCAGCGGTAAGGCATTCGACCGTGGCGTTCCGAGTTCGATCCTCGATACGCACAATAAAAAAAGTATGTCCGAAATTTAGTAGGTTTAAGAATGCAGGGAAGAGTTATAAAATGTATTATCTCCCAACCCACCTTATTCACACCGGTAACCAGGCCGGATGAGATCGGATATCTCGTGGGGTGCGGAAGAAGATACACGCTCCCCAATCGATAGGTCATGCAATGGCACAAGAAACCGAGGGTTAGCTCTTGGGGGGAAGGTTCGGAACCTACGTTAAACTGTAGGTCCCCTCGGAAATGGCCCTGGTAGTGAACGAAGAGGTAAAAAACCTAATTCGAAAGAATGGCAAGAAATGACAACAACTGTTAAAAAGAACCTACGGTTTTTATAATAACTCATGCTTTTTTATTACGGGCACAGAAGAAATCATGAATTTGTATTCTCCTCTAGCTCTAAGAATCATAATATTTTTTTTTCTGAGGATCCGTCCATGTACCGGATGCACTTCAGTCAGGTTTGGCCCATTGGTTGCCGTTTCTGATCGAGGGACTCTCAATTATGTGCTATGCCACTTCCTTGTCTTTTCCGCATAGTCTGCAGCTTGGGTCACCGTTGTACGGTGCCAGGGCTTCTAAACAGCCGTGTGCCCTGTAAGTATAGCTGGTAATGACTTAGCTGAATCTTGCTTATATCATCGAAAGCAGCTGCCTTGTTAATCTCGGGTCTGGATCCCCAATGAAAGGTTTACTGTGGTACAGTCCCTGTCTGTTACTCAAGTAGATTTTTGTCTTAATCCATTACTTGCACCTTGGGACTTTCAACGCAGGTTCTGGAGCTATAAATTTTTTTCCGAACTATTTCTTGCAAGTTTGTCGGTTTTTTCGTTCTCTTTAATACCTTTTTGTCCTGGTATCCACTATAGTGTTACTTTGTTGTCTTTTGCCAGGGTCACTAATTGTGCATCAGGTGAATGGTGTAACTTTCGAAAGATGGAAGCAATGGGAATCGATATTGGATAAGGGTTTTTCGGGCAGACTAATGTAAATGGTATCTAGTTTTTGTTCCTGTATTTATCTAAGCTTGAAAAATTATGCTTCTTTCTTGGACCACTTGCCACCTTTCTGTCAAATAATCTATTTTTAAAATACGTTAAAATTCAATTTAAAAAAGTGTGAAGTTTGATTCCAAAAATAATTTATCAAAGCTAAAAAAGATGGGAAGATAAGATTTAACTCCCATAAATTGATTAGTTTTAGTAAGAAGACAGTTCCCTCTGACGACTTATCAATGAAATTTAATATGATACGAATAAAACCAGAAAACCATAAGTTAAATTATTATCAATCTCTTTGTAATCGCAATAGAACTTACAGACTGATTAAAATTTTAAAATACAGGGGGAACCAGGATATAAACTCGGAAATATTTTCTGTAATTTCTCCATACATCCGTCCATCTCTAACCAGAAGGTATTTTCCAATTTTTATTAAGTAAAGAGGGAGAAAGAAATTTGGCGCATGTAGATAAGTAGAGGTATCAGTGGCAGCGAACGTCGTTACAATAAAATGAGTTATTTTTTGTGTAACCTTGTAAACCCAAGAATTACCAAATAAAAATATATTATTATATGTTATAATGCGCACTGCGCAAATTCAAATCCAACAACTTTGTTTATATAGGCAAAATAGTAAATTTAACACAATTACTACTATTATTTAGGGATCCAGTTTGTAAATGTGCATAGTGATTTTTCCAAGAATCATATAAATTTTGTCATAATCGCCATTTAAGTGGGTTGGTATACAACAAAAAACTGCCAAACGGCATTATGTCACTAATTTTTATCTCTGTATATGTATATAGCTGTAGTATACACCCTGTACATCAAGCCAAGCCTAAAAAGCTGAATTGCATAATATCCAGTCCACATAGCGAACAAACCCAAACACTCACAGTGTTCGTTTTAGCACAAGCAGCGCCATCAGGACAATAGTCCTAGGTGTATTCGTTTAATTTATGCCAATTAGTGATCTTACCTCTATCCTTTTTTTAACATTGTCTAATTAAATTTAAAACTGTACTTCAGGTGAAATATCGGTAAACGCGCTAATTAGCATGTGAAAAAAATGGTAGGGATAGTGTGATAGTGAAAGTGGGGGTAGTGGTTAATAGAAATAAATAGAAATCTAGCTAGAAAAGTAGCCATATTGTGTTGGGAAGTGCCTTGAAGTTTAAGTGGAATTGGTAAGAAATTCTAGTAATAAGAACTCTATATACATTTTGAAAACTTTTTAACTTTTTATTTTAACATGTAATAAATATTAATTCAGAAATAAAGAATATTTTAATATTAATAATTCGCTAAACTGAAAAAAATTTTTAATGATTGGAAAATAAAAATATAACCTTTTTTATTATTTGATTTTCTCTACTTTATTTTATTTTTAATTTCTTTTTTGAAAGTTACTCTGAATTACCAGAGAAACCTAAAACAATAACTTGAAAAAAAAATTTAAAAAAATTAATTGTTATAAAAAAAAATTTACTTTAAAGTACAAAGCCTAGTTCTTCTGGAAAATATTATAAAAAATGTAACCTAACTTTTTAGCGGGATAATTTTTAATAAACCGCTTTATACTGTAATGTAACTTTTTTTTATATAGTAGATTGTTTTTTTGTGAAAGTTGGATAAACTCTTTAAATGTCATTGTAGTTTTCTGGCTTTCCAATAAATTTTCCAAAATATATTTAGTTCACAAATAGCCATGTTTTATCTAGTTTCTGAACATATTTTTAATAAGAATACAAGAGGCTTAAAGCTAATAGGTATATGTAAAAATATATATTTGTATTATACAGGGTTGCCCAGAAGTCCTGAATAAAATTAGTATAGCCTTAACCTGTAACTTTTGGACAAAACACTCGAACACGTCAACTTTGTTTTATATATGCCTATTTATATTCGTTTTTTTTTATAGACATTTGTCAAAGATATGACGACATCGATATTTTTTTTAATTGGAAACATACAGCTTGTGATACATCATTTGAAAGCTAAAATTTCGTACAGTATGTTCATAAATTTTGGCACGATTCTGTCAGGCTATTTCAAAATGGCGACTGTTTTTTAAAAATATCCATTAAAATAGGCGGTAATGATAAATCATTGATGTTTTTTACTTTAGATTTATTACCTTTTAAGGTAAAAAATCTTCATTGTTTCACGATCTGACATGTTGTGACATTGTGAACTTAACTTAGGTATTTCCGAAGTATTGTATTATAATTTTCTAAATAAAAATGGTTAAAAACTTTTAACAGTTACCATTTTGAAATAGCTGTAGCATACTGTACAAGTTATTATATTTTAAATAGCTTTGAAATGATGTATCACAGGCTGTATGTTTCCATTTAAAAAAAAAAGGATCGATGTCGTCATATCTGTGACATATGTCTATTAAAAAAAAAACAAATAACGTTAAAATGTGAGCATATAGAATATCGACAATATAATAAGAAATTTTAATTTATATAATTTGTCACAATTGAAAATAAAATTAACCTTTAATTTACATATTAAAAAAAACTTTCACTCATAAAAGCTGTCGATTTTCTCTAAAATGCCTGATTTAAGTACAGCCAAAAATAATATATAAATGTTTTACCAAAGTCTAGGTGCATTTTTCATTTTATTATTACAATAAAATTAGTATCAAATTGATATTAAATAATGTTTAATTTATCAATATTATTAACTCATAATATACTACTTAAAAAAGATATGTCAATTAATGATAAAATTTTTTGTTTAATCATAGTTCAAAATTAATTAATATTAAAGAATTTAGTTTAATCAGTTTTTCTTTTTTATGGCTGGATAGTTATTTAAAAATAGTTTAAAAAATTATAAGCTAATATAATCAAAATCTATTAAAAATTAAATTCTTATTCAAATTAATTATTTTATCTCTCTTTTTTCCAGGACAATCAATTTTATTAATTTTAAAACATGCGATTTTAACCAAAGTTAATGGCAATATTTCATTTTATGAATTATTAATAAAATAAAATGATAAGGAATCATACCAATATCAAATAAAAATTGAGTATCAAACATTAATAAAAGACATTTTAAAAAGCAATTAAAACAGCGTTACTAAAAAGAAGATAACACAATAATAGGTAATAAAATTTTTATTTAATCATAGTATAAAATTAATTATCATTGAGGTTTTATCAATTTTTGAATTTTATTACCTCTTAGTAATTCACAGATAAATGTTAATCAAAATTTAATGTTTTATCATTACATTTTTACTTTTAATATCTTGGTAATTAAAATGACTGTTATAGGTATTGTAAGAAATCGATGTCACATACTTTTTTAACATCCCGAAGTTAGTTTGTTTTAAATAAATCTACATTACAGGTAAAATATATTAGCATAATTTTTTTAAAACTCTTAAAAAATAATTTTGACCTTTGCATTTATGTTTATTGAATTGTTGAAATAAAAAAAATATTTATAATTAAAATTTATTTAAGGAATATTTGCTAAATTCGAAACATGCTTGGAAAATCCTTGCATTAACATGAAGTTTTTGGTTACTTAAAAAAAATTAATAATTGTGATTAATTTGAAAATGTATTACACCTAAATAGAAAAATCTTTATGCAGGACTAATTTAAACTTTTGAAAAAAATTATTATTCGTTATTTTCGACATAATAGTACTTGACTCTTGAACGATTTTCATATTTTTTGACCTACTCTGTATATTGTTTGACTGGAAGTTTATTCTAAGTGCCTCTAATATGATTATCGGGCAAGCAAGAACAATTAGAATTTCGGTTGTGCAACTAATAATTAGAATTATTATTTTTTCCACACTTTATTAATCGATCACATACAAAATACTTTTTTGTTTAATTAAATTATTATACTAAACGATAAAAGCATATTTTTTAGACTTTCAAAAGTTTTTCAACGATTAAATGTGTTATTTTTATTCAATGAACCCTTTTTATGAAAATTAAAGTTTAATATTTTATTAAAATTATCATTTCATATTACTTCTATGAAATCAATATCTAATTGATTTCGATGCAACGATGCCTGTAATCGCTATTGATTCTTGTTTGTTAATAATAAAAGCTTCCTTGTTTAGATGTCAGCAAGTTATTATGCACCTCGGTATGTTTTTTTCTTATCATGTTTGTAAGCAATATTGATATCGATTGTTTTATATAATAATTATCAATTGCAACGGAATGTATATACTACAGATGCAGTTGGACACACTATTTAATTTTTAAAATCAACAATATTTTCCTTTTAAAGGATGATCTGTCTAAATTATTAATTTATGTTAAAACTGATAAAAGCAATAGGTTTTGGGATTTCCTATACCGAGCGACACAAGAACACTTTTTCAGTAATTCTGGAAGTAAAGATTGAAACATTTTTTTAATTAATGATAAATTACCATTTTCAAACCTTCTAACCCACTTCCGGTTTAGCGGGAAGTGAAGCCAACTTTTAAATTGTTTAATAAAAATTCGTAGCATTCGATGCTTAAATTCTATAGAAAGTTCCCTTTTCAATGACATATTACACTTTATCTTTTGTTTTAAAAATGTCCGCCTATATTAATTTTTCTGTTTTCTAAAATATCCATAACTTTCATAAAACCTGGTACTAAGTGGTAAAGACTAGGCCATGGAAACGTTAAAATGGCTCATTTCAACCTACTTTATGATACCAAATCAACTCGTTTAAGAAAAATGTATCCCTTAGGGCTATTTTATTTACAACCAGCCTTTTAAAGACACAAAGCGGAATTTATGAAATATTTCAAGCAGCAACCTATCTGAAATAATATTTTATACCCCGTTTTTTTCAAAAAATATATAACTTGTAAAAATCTGAAAACCGACCGACGTCGTATCTGTCACTTTTGACATCTGACATCTTTGACAAGAGCATAGTTAAATCGACTATAAAAAATTACATATCCCCAAAGAAAACTGGGTTTCTAATCTTTAAGCTTCTATTTATAATGGGGTGAGACACTGACACCACAAAATCGAACACAATTTGATGCCGCATATTTCCGTAATGGTTGGAAATAAATATCAACTATTTATTTTTAAAAAATTAATTTTCATATGGTAATGATTCTATATTTTAATGGGGTAAGAACAAAATCACCAACTTCAAAGCCTCTTATCTCCGGAAGTTTCAAAATTTAAAATATAGAAGATATTTGCAAAATAAATATTAACAACTACATACACATTTTTAATGTAGGAACAAAAATATAACGCAGCAAGCTTACTATACAGTATTATGGCCATTTAAAAAATCCAATATGGCTTTTTTTTTGTCAAATTTGTAAACCTATATATTTTTTGACAACAAATTCGCGTAAAGTCGCCAATCGGGTGAGACACTTAAAATAATGTTCCTGTACAATATATATATATACATATATAAACTCGACATATATTTTAATTGGTTCTGTACTAAAAAATATAAAAATAAAAAGGTATTTAGTATTTATTTTTAATAATTGTTTTATTTCAGCATTTTTTTTCAATACATTTTACCATCAAATTCGCTTTTATTTTTTAAGTTCGTTTATATTGATATTTTTATTAAATATTGCTCTATTCAAAGTGTAGTGTACAATTTCGAAATATTTATTTTGCCAGGTTTGGTATTGAAGTCATAGAAGTTTCAACATATTTGTTATTTAACCATGCATATGTCCATTAGGCACAAACAAATATTACCAAAATAAATTAAATGTATAAATGAAAATATTACCTAACATTTAACATTTTTTTTTTGTAAATGCACTGTGAATACTATTTATTTTATTTTCAATTAAAAACTAAATATATATTTATAATTATCAGTGATATAAAGCGTTATAAATTGTACCGGGTCTCCCAATGAGGACTTAAAAGCGGAATATCTTAAAAATATTTTACAGGGTGGCTCAAAAAAGTGTGATGAACATACATTACATTATTTTCTAATTTCCTTTAAAATTCCACGTATGTTTTATATAAAATGTCATATGTCTAAATTCAATTGTTTTTGAGATATTGATGTTTAAAATATGGCATTTTCAGACTTTGACAAAATGGTTTTTACCTCCTTATCTTAGTTTTTTTAGTTTCTACCCAAAGACACCAACTTCCAGTTTAACACGTTAAACCGGAAGTTACAACTTTTAGTTAGAAAATAAAAAGATGCGCCGTTCCAATGCCATAGCTTGTCAAATTCTGAAAATTGCATATTATAAACGTCAATATCTCGAAAACAAATAAGTTTAGACATATGACATATATTGTACAAAATATACATTGAATTGTATAGGGAATTAGAAAATAATATAATATATGGAGTGTTTCGTTTAAAAAAATGCACATTTAGTCCGCCAAACTTTTTTGAGTCACCCTGTCCATAGCTCATGCTGGTTTAGTACTTTTTATAAGTTCCTCGATAATGATTTAATCTTTCGTCTCCGCTTCGTTGTCGCACCCGGTATAGTATAGATCCAGAAAACTGATATTATTTAACTTGGGTTTTTTTATTTATAATATTATTAACTTAAAATCTGGCATTTTTAGACCATTGTGTATCTTGTTATTATTTTAAAAGCTTTAACAAGGTCTGATTGATCACAAAATATTTCAAAACCAATAAACATATTATTACATAAAAGGACTTTACCTATGATAATCACCTATATGTGCCTTTGGGGCATAAGTTTCTTTTCAATCAATCATCAAACATTATATTTTATATGTGTTGTAATTAAATAAAAATACGTATGTTTCTAGAACCATTTTACCTCTATTAAAAATTGTATAATTAAAACATTTTGTGCTTCCATAGATGATTTACCACCCTAAGTTAAACAATTGACTTGAGTTTTTATGAGCTATAAGAATAGCCCCTCTTAAAGCTGCCCACTGCTCAGCAGCTGTCCTTGGAAGCTGCCTATGCTTACTACGTACTGAATGCTTACAATCATTTAGTTATATGTTTATAAGGTAAGTGATTTTGTTTTAATCAAAATATTTATTTCACTTACTACTCACTTTAATTAAATTGTTGTGGAAGGAAATATCTGCAAAATTGTTTTTATGTTTTTCAAACTGTGGTTTTTAAATCAAGGGATGTATTGATAAGCCAGTAAAAATGGTGTTAATACATGTTTTAAAAGGCCATTACCCTTTATAAAAGAATTAGGGAGACATGAAATAAAATATTAAAGAAAAATGAACCAATCCTCCCAGTTTGTTTCTTCTAATGGTACTACTAAATTTAACAGCCACTAGAAAATTAATATAGATTGCCATATTCCAAGAAGAAATAAGGTTTGCACACAAATGATACTAAGGGTCATAAAATACATTTGTTATTTTAGATCAAATCAATATCTTGACCATAAGTTTATTTTGTCTATATAAGTGTAGGAATGCCAACAAAAAACCTACAATAGTGGGTCACCCTATACTTTTAATCGGTCCTTTGCTAAAAAATATTATTAACATTAAATAATATTTATTTTTAAGTTTTTTTTTTTCGTTTCAGTTTCCCCTTTTTTACCATCAACTTTGACTACATATTGGTAAGTAAAATTATAGTTTATATTAATATTTTTCAAATGAAGTATTACTCGTTTTAAAATTTAATCTATATTTTCGAAATATTTATTTTGTGAAATTTAAAGCTGTAATTGTAGCAAAACATTTTGGTAAATCAGTCATGCAAGTCTGTTATGCACAAACAAATTACTATTAGAATATTTAAATAAAAATAATAACTGATTTGTTCAATTATATTTTTATCTGATTTTTAATTAAATAACATTTTGTGATATAACGTCTTGTAACGTATTATTTATTTATTTTTTGAAAAATTAACCGCAAGCCTTAAGAATGTTACACAACAAACCAAAATATCTAATAAGTCTTTACCTAGGATTAGTCATTATACCTATTTAGGTAAAATTTAAGAGTGTTTTGTTACCTATATACTTTAGGGCTGAAATATTATATTTTTTGACACATTGTAATAGGTTTGTTTTTTGAAAATTCAGTCAAAAAAATGTATATTGAAAATTTATTTTTCAGAAATTCTATAGTTGTTTATGGATTAAAATATAAAACAAATACATTTATCTTTAATTAGAAATACACAAAGCATTTTGATAAGTTAATTAAAATGGTAGAATTAAAATTCGAGCGGCAACAAATGTTTAAATAAAATTTCAGTGATATTAAATATCGCTATATGGACACAAACACATTTTTATGTAATTAAGTTTTATATGTATATTTTTAAACTTCCGGACAAAAAAGGCATCCTGAATTTTTTGTTTGATGATTTATAACTTTTTTGATCAGATTTTTTCAGTTGCTTTACCAATTTATCATTAATATTATGCTGTATGTTTTAAAACTTTCTTTTAATAAAACTTTGTTAAAACAAAATTTTTCAAAAATAGTAACTGTGTTCCTTTAGCTTCAACAACAGAACGTATTTCCTAGGTGATTCAATAAGAAGGTAGCCGGCTATATCTCGGAAATTACTGGCCATAGACACTCGGGAAAAAAAAATTATAAATAAAGTGGCCATGAGAAAATCCTGGAAATAATTTTTAAGTTCCGCATTTTGCCGCAAGAGGGCGTAATTGAAAAGTAAATTTTTAAATTTTACATATCTCCAAAAATTCCACATTAAGGTATATCTTTGGTAACCCCGTTAAAAAGCTTGGACAATTCTGCATCATTTCGGTCGTATGCTCATTAGCGTACCGACTTTAATAAGAGGGAGGGAAGCTGTTGAAAGTGTAATTATTTAAATCGCTGTAACTTATAAACGACTTATCCGATTTTAGCAAACTAAAAACTGTTTGGAAGAGAAATGTATGCATTTTTACCAATTGTATTTAGTTGTCCATAATAGTTTTCAAAAAAAATGCTAGAGGGCGCAATTTGCAATAATAACACATTTTTTGATTTTACTCCGAAAAAATAAATCATACAGTATAATTATGATACCATAATAATTGAAAAGTAGATAAAATTTACTAGGAAAAAATATTTAAATCGCAGCTTGATATCTCCGTTCGTTTCAGAGTTATCGCCAATAGAATAATTTTTAAAACTTTAAATGAATATAACCGCTTCTTCATTTAAAGTTTTAAAAATTATTCTATTGGCGATAACGCTGAAACGAACGGAGATATCTAGCTGCGGTTTTAATATTTTTTCTAGCAACTTTCATCTAGTTTTCGATTATCGTATCATAATTATACCGTATGAATTATTTTTTCGGAGTAAAATCAAAAAATGTGTTATTATTACAAATTGCGCCCTCTAGCATTTTTTTTGAGAACTATTATGAACAACTAAATTGGTGAAAGTGCATAAATTTCTCTTTCAAACAGTTTTTAGTTTGATAAAATCGGATAAGTCGTTTATAAGTTACAGCGATTTAAATGATTACACTTTCAATCAACTTATTGAAGTCGGTACGCCAATAAGCATAAGACCAGAATGATGCAGAATTGTCCAAGCTTTTTAACGGTGTTACCAAAGATATACTTTAATGTGGAATTTTCGGAGATATGTAAAATTTAAAAATTTGCTTATCAATTACGCCCCCTTGCGGCAAAATGCAAAACTTAAAAATTATTTCCAGGATTTTCTCATGGCCCCTTTAGTTATAATCCCGAGTTTCTAGGCCCAGTAGTTTCCGAGATATAGCCGGCTACCTTTCTTATTGAATCACCCGGTACTGGCTGTTATTTAATGATATATAACCAATTTAAGTAAAAATGTTCATATACGTATATGTCCTGAAATGTAATGTTTTCGATATAGGGTGTTGAAGTTTCAATTTTTTCTGCGTTTTTATCAAAAGTCTCGAAAACTTTACTACTATTACGATATAAAAACACATATTTTCAACCCAAAAAGTTTTTCTTTCTTTACGCAATAGTGTAGGTACAGCTGCGCCTTTTTTGAAACAATTACTTTATTATTACATATAATTTAATTTTAAACAAAACAGGTACCTTTCATATTTTTTTTTAAACTTACTGTTTGGAAGAAAATAATTATAATAATAATTATTACAGAGTCGACAACATTGCCAACTTAAATTTAGTTTGATTCTTGCTTAATAAATATTTTCATCAATTATTATTTTGTTTCAGACTATAGGTTTTAAGGGAAAGATGAAAGAAACCTTTTTTTCTATAAAATTAAATGATGTGTAATAATAAAGCATTTCAAAAATATCAGTGGCGTAACATAGTTTTTGGTTAAAATTGTGTCGAGGCGCAGCTGTACCTACACCACTGCATTGAGAAAGAAAACATGTTTGGGGTTAAAAAACCTATACGTGTTTATATTGTAATAGTCTATACCAAAATTTATTTTAATTTCTCTCTTCGAGATTTTTGTTAAAAACCCAGAAAAAATGAAACCATATATCGAAAACAAGACATTTTAGGACATATGCGTACATACATTTTTCGATTTAATTGATTAAGAAATCACTCATTAAAATAAGTGCATATCATTAAGTAACACCTTGTATAAATAAGGTAATATTCCTGAGGGATTAAGTTAATATATTCGTCAGAATATTTTTTTTTACTCCTGTAAATTTCTTGGCTGGATGGAGTCATGACGAACAGCTCTTCTTAACTGATCCCATAAATGTTCAAATCTGGATTACATGCAGGCCAACCTAACCTTATCCAAATATTTTATTCTAAAAGCCATTTTACTACTTCTTGTTTAAGTTTTTTACTAGTCCGTGATATAAGTAGGTAATTTCTTTTTTCAAATATTTAAAGGGAATCTTTTTAAAGCAAAATGTATTTTGGCGAGTCCGTTTCTGGCTTTCCTGAGACTTTAAATGTTGCTATAAAGTATTTGTTTTCGTGCCAATGTCAATATTATGTCAATGTGTACGAGGTGGCTTAAAAAATAATACGAAAAAGGTTAATCGCTTGGTCTCTCTTTTTTTTCCGAGAGCCCGTCCGTACGCCGGATGCACTTAGGCCAGGTTTGGTTGTTACACCCACTCCGTGAACCCAGTTCCTTGCCCTAGTTTGTGTAGGTCAGCTGGGGAGAGGGTAAGGATGTCCTCTGTTTCCAGTTTTGGTTGCCCGAGAATTTGTTGCCTTTTCCGATTCAGTGACTCACAATGGCAAACTATGTGCTGTACAGTTTCTCTGTCTTGTCCGCATAATCTGCAGTCAAAGTCTCCATTGTACAGTTACATTCTGTGCAGATGGTTCTTGACAGCCATGTGTCCTATCAGAATTCCTGTAATGGTTCTCAACTGGTTCCTGTTCATTTGAAGCAACTGTTTCGTAAGTGTTGGGTCTGGATCCCCAATGAAACTGTGGCTGTGGTCTAATCCCTGTCTATTGATCCAGTGGATTTTGTGTTAATTCCTGATCCATCGCTTTATAGCGTCTCGTGCTGTCCACCTTGGTACTCCGAGTGCTGGTTCTGGATCAATGAATGTATTTTCTGAGCCTTTTGTCTCTCTTTGGGCTTGGGGCTAGATATATTTGTCAAGAGGCACTATAAAAATTACTAGGCTAATTTTAATATTCGCAATATTTTTCCGAAATTTTGCCCCATACTTACCAGACACCCTGTATATTCTATTAAAAAATTGGTGTTTTTCTTGATGCACGAGGTACATGCCCTAAAAAATGGCTATTCGGTATTATCAATGTCCCTTAGAACGTATAATTTGCAACTATTTACATACAATGTCATTTATGACATTTAAAAATATACACGGGCTAGCAATCCAACGAACTTTACTTGTATGGCGCAAAATGAGGCTATAAACTTTATAACCAATTTCAGCACGCTTTTTGTATGAGTCTTTTATATCCCTAGCTTAGAAAACGTCTTTACGCCTTTAAATAAAATATTTACTGTATCGCTGTTTTACCTTTATTATTCACTTAGTTAAAAACAAATTTCTAGAGGGTCGGTTTACGGAGCAAAACATATAAAAACATACAAATATAAAACCGCGGCGTTGGCTCAGAGGTGAGTTATTGGCATTCGACCGAGGCGACCCCGGTTCGATTCCCGATACATACAATAAAAAAAGTATGTCCGAAATTTAGTGGAGTTAACAATGCAGAGAAGAGTGTAAAAGATATCACCTCCCAACCCACCCCATTCACTCCGTTAATCAGGCCGGATGAGATCGGACATCTCGTGGGGTGCGGAAGAAGGTACACACTCCCCAATCGGTAGGTCATGCAATGGCAATCAACCAAGGCTTGATAGCCCTTGGGGGATATCGCATGACCGAGGATCGTGGTTCGGAACCCACGTTAAGCTGTAGGTTCCCTCGGGAGTGGCCCTAACAGCGAATAAAGAGGAAAAACCCTAATTCGAAAAAATGGCAAAAAATTACAACTAAATATAAAATAAAAATAGATTAACATTAGGTAGGAGAGATCTGGAGTTACCTTCTTTACCCCCTAAATTTAGTCACCCCTCAATCAAGAACCGCTCGAACGGGGATTTTCCATATATATTTCGAGGTGGTCAAATATTCGCTCCCGTATTAATATTAGCCCAAAAATATACTTAATCTTTTTAAAGAATACAATAAGAAGAATGTCCTTGTCCAATTTAAAACGTTTTTTCTTAATAATTTAAGAGTTATTTAACAAAAGGTATTTTTTAAATGACTAGAAAATACGGACCTGACGCATTTCTGTCAGTACACCAGAAACTAAATGATTAACAGTTTGCCAAAGTCATTTTATGTCAATGTTAAGGTTAGGGACAGGTTTTGCATAAAATAAACTATTGAATAACTGTAATAAACCTCCAGTTAAAAAAATATCAACAGACAGTAAATTTTGTTTTATTTTACTCTATACAATAAATAATCAAAAACCTAGTGCTCAATTGGTTACAATATTTAAACAAAATTAATTAATAATATTTTCAGTCGTAGGTTTTATTTTAATTAATGTGCAAGAAGATGTTTAAACAACACTCCGTTAGCCGCCAAACACTATCCTAAACGATTATAAAACATCCTTCTTACATTTTCCAGTTGGTCAAGCGAGATTCTATCACAAACTGCTGATATTGAGTTTCTCAATTAGTTCAAGTTTTCGTGCCGAACATTTTTATAAATTTTGTCTGTTACGTATTTGTTTAAAAAATCTCTGTAATTGTTACAGGTTACGGCATTCCATGACTTGAAAACAAAAATTTTTTGTTCTTCATCAACTTCCCGTATTTTACATAATACATAAAGCAGTGTATTTAGGTCACTATTACTATCCTTCTCTTCGTCCCTATGATTTTCATTTTGGCTTCGGCATTTACTTAGCACCTTTAGTACCTTAGTACTTTTAAATTCAAATTTCTTTATTATTTTTTCTTACCTGGAAGAAGTGAAGTGTAAATCCAATTATAAAGGTGATTACTGGTATTTTTATTTTAACCTGAATTATAATTAAACAGAATCGTACTCCAGACTTAAGCTAGTTTGAAGACAGCATTTTCCCAATATCTTAAAAACGGTATGTCTAAAAAAGTTCAAAAGTAGCAGACATTTTACTCTTTTTAGAAAGTCTTTATAAAAATTTTCTTTAAAATCATTTCGGAAAAGTGTATTTGACCACTTAGAAATTTACATGGGAAATCATATTTGTCCTGTACGGCCGCACCACCCGGTATAAGGGAGTACATGAGTAGAATAATATGGGGGAGCATCATCCTGTTAAAAGAATAAGGGTAAACTTGATAAATCAGAACCATTATCATCTGGAAGAGCTGGAACTGGATCATTTCGAAGGAAATTTTAATATCTTTTTTCAGTAAGGCTCTCATCAAAGAAAAATTGTCCGATTACCCTATTTTTAACAATTCCCGCCTAGACATTAACTTTTTCATTATACTGAGTGTGATTTTCTATAAACCAGTTAGGATTTTCCTGTGGCCAGTATCTGTATAATTTCGTCTATTAACCTGACAATTTAAAGAAAATGTAGCTTCATCTGACAAATAAGTTCTTTGGATAATTCGTGTGTATTACCTGTTAGCTCAATCATTATTTTACACAATTGCAATTACCTGTCAAGATCAACGTCCAACAACTTTTAACTCTTGTACAGGGTGATTTATTAAGGGTGACGAGTGGCCATATCTTCGGAAACTACTGGGCATAGAAATTCAGGAAAAAAAAAATTACAACTAAAGTAGCTATGAGAAAATCCTGGAAATAATTTTTAAGTTCCGCATGTTGCTGCAAGTGGGCGTAATTGAAAAGTAAATTATAAAAGTTTACATATCTCCGAAAATTCCACATTAAAGTATACCTTTGATAACACCATTAAAGAGCTTGGACAATTATGCATCATTTTAGTCCCATGCTCATTGGCGTACCGACTTTAATAAGAGGGGGGAAGCTGTTGAAAGTGTAATCAGTTAAATCGCTGTATCTTATAAACGACTTATCCGATTTTAGCAAACTAAAGACTGTTTGGAAGAGAAATGTATGCACTTTCACTAATCGTATTTAGTTGTCCATAATAGTTCTCCAAAAAATGCTAGAGGGCGCAATAATAACACATTTTTTGATTTTACTCCGAAAAAATAAACCATACGGTGTAATTATGATAGCATAATCGAAAAGTAGATGAAATTTGCTAGAAAAAATATTAAAACTGCAGCTCGAAATCTCCGTTCGTTTCAGCGTTATCGCGAATAGAATAATTTTTAAAATTTTAAATAAAGAATATTTTAAAAAAAAAAAAAGTTACGCCACTGATATTTCTCCATGTGGATATTATTTCTGATTAGCCTGGTCCATTCTGCATAAAAATGGTATCTTGCGTTTTTCTCCTCAGGCACACCTTTCTTAATTAAAATTATTAAATTAAATTAGACGGGCGGGGTGGTCATTTCCAACAATTTTTATAAAACAAAATTTTTCATTATCAATGTTAATAAAAATAATAAATAGTAGAGCTAATTTAATTTAATTATTTTAATAAAGAACGGTGTACCTGAGGAGAAAAACGCAAGAGACCATTTTTATGCAGAATTGACCAGGCTGATTCGAAAAAATATCCACATGGAAAAATATCAGTGGCGTCCCACTTTTTTTCTAAAAAATATTCTTTATTTAAAATTATTCTATTGGATAACGCTGAAACGAACGGAGATATCGAGCTGCGGTTTTAATATTTTTTCCAGCAAATTTCATCTACTTTTCAATTATGGTATCATAATTATACCGTATAATTTATTTTTTCGGAGTAAAATCAAAAAATGTGTTATTATTACAAATTGCGCCCTCTAGCATTTTTTTTTGAGAACTATTATGGACAACTAAATACGTGCATACATTTCTCTTCCAAACAATCTTTAGTTTGCGAAAATTGGATAAGTCGTTTATAAGTTACAGCGATTTAACTGATTACACTTTCAACAGCTTCCCCCTCTTATTAAAGTCGGTAAGCCAATAAGCATGAGACCAGAATGATGCAGAATTGTCCAAGCTTTTTAACGGCGTTACCAAAGATATACCTTAATCTGGAATTTTCGGAGATATGTAAAATTTAAAAATTTACTTTTTAATTACGCCCCCTTGCGGCAAAATGCGAAACTTAAAAATTATTTCCAGGATTTTCTCAAGCCTTTTTAGTTATAATTTTTTTTCCTGAATTTCTATGCCCAGTAGTTTCCGAGATATGGCCGCTCGTCCCCCTAATGAATCACCCGGTACAATTACTGGTGTGTGTTCCTAATATTTATTTTTCTATTAACTTTCAGCTGAGCCACCATCGTTTTTAATTCATTTGTCGAGGTTTTTCTAAATCTTCAAATTTGCGAAATTTACATTTAGCCTTACTTTACTTTTTTAAATAAAAAAAGGTTTATCCTGAATTTTTTATCTTCCAACAAGCTGTAATGCTAATATGCTCCATTTGTGTACTTTGTTATCATTTTTATTTTAATTATATGAATAAAGGTGCCTTCTTTTGGGCCGTTAACTTGTTAGAAAGAAATCCCCAATTAAATATTCAACATGCCAATGTTAATAAAAAGAGATTTGAAGGGTATATAACGTTGAATGTTTAATGTCCAGCAAGGTACTGCTTAAAGGCGCATATTTGTTTCCAGTTTTCATCAACCCAATCATAAACTTTTATCCTTTTAGCTTTGTTTTTCGCTAAATAAATATATATTGTCAAATACAGTTATTTAGCACAAGATCAGAAACAACAAGTTGCAAACTTCTAGAACTCGAGAATTTACGCCGTAAAATCTGTACAGGTTCTTTACTTTGCCGTTTACCTGTTTTGGGATAATTTTTGACACATGTCAGTTATGTAAGTTAATAGCGGATCACACAAGTTTGTTTAAATTCGAATTAAAAAGATTAAAATATCTGCAATAGAATTTTTAAAATATTGATAATCATGTAAAGTTCCACTCAGTGTTAAATGTGTAATTTTATATTTTTTAAGATTCACAACTATTTTCGCTGTTTTAAATTATCTTATAAAAATTTATATTGTAATACTATCCTGGCAATTTAACCATTTCTAAGTAGTATTATAATAATCTCATGGGTCAAAGAGAAAACTATTTTTTTTAATAAAATATTTTTTCCCAAATAATTAAATATAATTCAAACAAAGTGCAGGAAACCAGGAATTTAATAAATCAAATTCGAATAAAGAAGACGATGCCTACGGGTTCGCCCTGCCTCGCGGAATTCCTGTACTTTTGATGCATTTTTTACAGGTGATTTCCTCTTAATAGTAACAGTATTTTTCACCGTGTACCATTTAATTGGCAACAATATTGCAATTAATAGTTGGTTTAGACCGACATTTAAAATAAAAAAGGCTATGGCACATGCAAATTACAAATTCAATACATCCTTTACATTCTAAAGCGTAAAATGATTTGATTTGACAGCTGCCTTAAACCGAAATATGCAACAGCTCTCGTGTTTTCAGCTTAAACCTATCAATTCTCCATTCAAATATCTCGTTAACCAACAACGATTTATCATATCTACGTATTAAGAGCCTCTATTAAACTAGGGGTATATCGTTATTCGGGATTCGAGGGTACCTTTAATATTAATACTACATACCTAAAATATTAACTGAAATTTAAAAAAAAAATGTATGTTTATTATTGTCTAATTGTATATTACACTCCCTCGGAATGTGATAGGGAACATATCGCTCAAAATATCAACGGAACAGCTATTATAAATAATAAAAAATGATGTATACCGGATGTTGCATCGTCGAGCGGGACATAGGAAATCCCATGTAATTTTAAATGGGGTCAATTATTGGCTTCCCTAATTATTTTAGAGAAAAATTCTATTTAGGTTTATTAAAAAGCAATAAAACCCACATTCAAAAGAATAATCTTTTCTCCGAAAATCCCAGCCCAAACATTAACTTTTTGTGGATATTGCGTCCTTGTTTCGACAAACCTGTGTTGGTTTTCTTTGCTCCAATATCGATAATTTTGAACATTGGGTTCATTGTTTAAGGTAAATGTGCATTCGTCAGTGAAACAAATGTTTTTTAAAAATTCCCTATCCATGTTTGCTCTTTCAATCATACCAAAACAAAACTCCTGTCGTCGTATTTCGTCCCTCCCAAGTAGCACAGATGTGCTTATAAATGTTTTATAAACTACTATATAATAATTTCTAATAAAACCCTCTTCTCTTGAAAATACTTTAAAAACCTTTATATCATGCTTATAAACACGGAAAAGGCGCAGGTTTATAAAACAATTTTATTTATTTAAAGTTTTGTTAGCTCTTCTGATAATACTTACAAAATAATTTAAAGTATTTTAAAAAATATTTATAAAACAATCATATAAAGAATTTGTAAAGTATGCGATAGTGCTCCTATATACTTTATACGATAACAATAGATTACTAATATAATTGTTTTATAAGAGTTCTAAAAGTATCAGCACAATAACCAATTTGTGTAATTTAGGATATTATATCAAACTTAGGTTTTTTAGTTGTCATATTAATATTTAATAAAATAAAATGTACATTTTCTTTACTGTTACATGATAAAAGTGATTTTTAAGATTATAATCAAAATATTATTTACTAATGGCGACATTAAAGGTTGAAAATGTTTTGTCTTGGAATAGAAAATATCGGAAACGCTATTCCTATGGACAAATTCTCTTGCCAGGTCAAATTTTCTGATAATATATATACATATTTGTAAATATATTTTTAAGCGCTTCCTTTTTATCACGATTTTACATTTTACAGTTATATTTTATTTTGGCAAATTATTTTACAATAATTTACAAAATTAAAAATACTTATTGTTATATGTTCATTGTGATATTACATGCCTTTCTTCTTATTACAGTAAAGATTTAAACAGAATAATAATTATAATTTGATTTGCTTTATTTGGTTAACATAATGGCCGACATAAAGTACTTCGTAAAACATGGCGTCATCTAAAAAATCATTTTATCGCACAGAAAATATTTATAAAACAAAATTGATTTTTAAATAACAAAAATGATTTATAATTTGTTATATAGTGCCATTTTATGGAATATAATTGTGTTACTATATCGAATGACATAACAAAAATTATCAAATTGTTTTGATGTCTGCTATGTTGCCGTATATGTTGGTAGATTATACTTACGCCTAATATATTTTGTTCTAAAAAGATATATAAAAATTAATTCCAGTTACGCAATTTCTAACCTACTTAAGTAAAAAGTCTATCTAATACCAATGGCAATTTTTCTTTTTTGCCGAAAATACAAAAATTAATTAATCGAGGCCCCAATAATATCTAGCCGGAAAATATCTTTATAAACAATACTCTAAGGCCCGGTTGTACAATTACGACTTAAACTTAGTTCAGCGTTGAACCAAGCTCAAACTTCATTTTAATGTAAAGATGTTGTCAAAATGAAGTTTGAACTTGGTTCAACGCTGAACTAAGTTTAAGTCGTAATTGTACAACCGGGCCTAAGCATGCCGATTAATAATTTGAATTTCTTGTAGAATGAAAATCTGCATCAATAAACGTGTTTTTGTTTTGCAATTAATTTAGTTCAGTTAGAAATTAGGGTGGTTCGGTTGGGTTTTTTCCGCCGTGCCGAATGCGTAGCTCCGGTAATCCGCAGTCCTTTTAAACTGGCTTTTCCTACCAAAGCGCATTTTACGTTACGCAGAACGTAGTATGCCCGGCGTAAAACTTTGTAAACTACTTCATTGCTAGAGCACTACGTTTGACTCTTCCGTTTGATTTTTATTGAACAAGTTTACAGTTTTAAGTCGGGCGTAGTACGGTTCTGAGCCACGGATAATGTGCGTCGCTCGGCTTAGTCGGCTCTCGCTTAATCCAGTGCAGACAAAATACCAATCACTCTTTATTTTACCATGATTAATGATGCGATGCTTTGCGTAAAAGGGCGTGCAACTTTAAGTTTATCGTTATTATTTAATATGCCACACTATTTTCGGATAAAATTTTATGAAGGAAATAACAGTTACAATTATTAATTTGTTAATTATTTTTTAACAGAAATTGTGTTAACTATGACAACGCCGCATCCTTACTCGTTACCTCAACATAGCGCGGCTAGAAGGTATATTATTTGAAAAATAGTGGCACTTATATCTCGTTTATAAAATATTTTTGTTGTATAGCGCCTAGAAAATATATCTTAAACAACATTTTATAGAATATCGTGGAAGAAGGTTTTACGACAATTTTGATATAAAAATCTATTTAATTGTCACAACAGATACTAAACCGTTGAACAGAGTTGTAATTTCTTATAATTATTCCATGATAATACCGAGTTTTGTTATAGTATAGTTATTCTTTCTTTTTTAGATTTTTAAAGTGATTTTGATTTATTAGCAATTGTGGACTGATGTCGACTTTAAAGAAAATATATTGCACAGTACCTATCGGCCAAAATTCAGTTTTAGAACTTCTATACATATATGGGAAAAGGCCTTCAAAATTTTTATATTTAACGATATAAAATTCATAGGTTCATAGGGTGTGTTTTAGAGTATTTTTGTAAATTAGCTATTATTTCGTCGTGGTGCCAATAATAACCTTTTTCCATTTTAATCAAATTATGTATTTCTCTCGCTGTATTTAGTAATGTCCTAATCTTTTGAAAGTAAGTTTGGAATTCTTTCATTAATAATTGTAAATAGTTCTCTTAATGCTTAATGGTTAACATTAAACGAGGTAGCCCATGTTCTTATTTGTTTATTGACCTTAATATTTTTGTTAATTTTAGTTAATTCTGAGGCACTTTCCTCTATAACTGGGTAATGCCTGTATTCTTTATTACTGCTCATAATTTTATTCAGATAAAGAATTGGAATTTAGTTGCTATTGAACAATTACACTTTGACATGGATCAGCTCTGTCTGGTCACGTGTCAACATGCTGGTATAACTTTACATTTAAAATTTTTTGATAGTTGACTTTAAACTTTCTCTTAAAATTACCACTGCGTTTTGTTTTTTTCCCTCTAGATATGCTCGATATGGTTTAAGTAATAAAAATTTAACCGTATGAATGACAAAATTAGGGTTAGTACTATAATTATTTTATAGGGTTACCTTAATAATAATTTTGCATTTAAAAATACAGTTTTGTTTTGTAAACATTTTTTAAGCATTTTATTCCGTTTCAATTCTCAACAGCTATAAAATATTTTTTTAAGAGAGACCGACACAACCTAATTGTTGCGAAGAATAAATTGTTTTTTCCACCACCGCTATATAACCTAGTTATACAGTTTTATTAATACTACAAGTCATATTCTTATAAACGTTTTATAAGTAATTTTAACCAGTACTATAAATGAACTATATAATGTATCGAGCTTAATACAAAATACTCGTATACGTTTTGTCATATAAATATCATCAAGTCAATTTAATACGTAACCTATAAAAATGTTTTATTAACTTGTCTTAATAATATCTTTATAATAAAATAATAAAATAGATTTGTTTCTGCAGCAAATATGTGTTTATTACGACTATTAAATAATAAATCGATGTATTTTAATACCATTATAAACCTGATATATAACACTTTAGTCTAATAGTAGTATTTTTGTGCTACTTGGGCTATCTCTTAGCTCTTGGTGCTTTTCATATTTGTATGAATAATATTTATGTCATTTCAAAGCTCGTAACGCTGTGGTGTAATCTAATCATATGTCATCCTCAAGTTTCCTTGTGCTGATCTTCCCATCATTTTCTTCCACGCACAATAAAACTTGCAAGTCCCTATCATTTCTTGCATCTCTTTTTTGTTCCTGCCTTTGCAAGTCCCTATAATTTCTTGCATCTCTTCTTTGTTCCTGCCTTTCTTCACATCTGCAGTTATTTATTACAGTGCCTTTTGTCTCAAATTTCTTGATAGTCCTTTCGACTGTAGATTTTGCAGGTATCGGTCTATTCGGATACAGAGCAGCAAACATGTCTGACACATTTTGATAACTATTTCCTTGATAATACCATTTAATCATCAATATTTTTTCTTCAGAAGTGTAATTCATGGCTAATATTTTCAATGTACGAGTTTTTATAACAATAAAGCACACATTTCAAAATGACAACTTTATTTGACAGTCATCTTTTACCTTGACTGGTGCCCGCAAATACGGGGCCATAAAAAGGAGAAATAGTTAAAAAGAAATCGGCCATAACCCTTAAACGGGCTCATCAAAAATATTGGGATTTCCTATGTCCCGCTCGACGATGCAACACTCAGTATAATAATTGAAATAGCTAAACCTAAAAAATATCAAAAATTAGCGATAAATAATGGATTCTTTGTGTTTAACTAAAATGAAAATTTTTAGGACCTAAAAATGACTTGAAATCGCGTATTTTTCTATTTGACGTTTAATACCTTTTTACTGGTACATCCTGTATGTTTGAAATTTTTGTTGAAGATGCTCTTATTAGAAACCCCTAAATAGAAATACACCTGTCTTTCCAAGATAACACAAAATTTCTAAATTGGGAAAATATGTTTTCTAAACAAATTAAATTTGCATAAAATTAGATTATAATGTTCAATTTACCTCTAATTTGACGTAATCGAGGCCTCTTCAAATATACAAATATTCTATGAATAATTTAGATGGCAAATATGTTCAGAGTTCTGACATTTATAGTTTAATACAATGTAGTTGTGGCAGAAGAATCTGTCAGAAATAATAAATTCAGATAAGTAATTTACAAAATTTACATTGATCATAAATTATAGTTACTAAATTAAAGTAAAGAATATTTTAAAGATAAAATGAGTTAATTAATGAATAACAAATATTATCATTAAAAAAAAAAACAAGTATTTATTTATAGTTCAAAAAAAGTTTGTGGTTTTCCTGACCGTTAATTCAAATAGATGAGTTTGTATTTTGGGATTCGGTCAAATTAAATGCAGTTTAATTGGTTGACGTTTCGGTTTATTTAATAATTAAACCATCATCAGGACTTAATACTAGCAGATGTTAGCACTAATATTCACATTTAGATTTACATTTTAATACATTGTAAAGTGTTTCTGGTGTAACAGAGAACTGAATTTGAATTTCAATTGAAAACACCTGTTATTCTTTATATCGAGTAAATAATGTTTATTTACAATTTTTTTTTACTAACTCTAAAGGATAAAAAGTTTTATACAGGGTGATTCCTAAGTTGATACTTCTTTTTTAGCTGTGTATAGAAGGCATTAAAATAAACAACATTTTCAAATACCTTTCTTCAAAAAACTCAAAAATAAGATCCTTACATATATTTATTACACTACGAATCAAATACGGTCCTGCCTAACTTGCCCGTTGAATAACATTAAGAAAACTTCTGGGTGTAGGATGAGCCCGCAAGGAAAAGCGTTCTGCGTGTAATCTCGAAGCAGCAGCCGCACTTTGACGACACTCACCGTAAATTAGCGCCTTATCTACTAGTTCATTGTTTTCAAATTTTACAATTTTCACGTGTCCCCAATTTAAAATTAACCTGCTTCAGAAAAACACACCTCAGCGAATTGCCAAATAACTGACGACCGAACCGTGAATTGCATGACTAATAAGACAAAATCAACATAAAGTATAGCAGGCTACGTTTTGATGACCAGGCCCGCACTTAGATTTTTTACTTCTATATCTCGCCTATTTTTAAGTGTTTTAAAAAAAGGCATTTGAGAATGTTGTTTATTTTAATGATTTCTATACACAGCTAAAAAAGAAGTATTAACTTAGGAATAACCCTGTATAATATTAATAAGAAAATGAGCCGATAAACCAAACATATTATGATGAATTCATCTATAGTATCACAAAAGTGCTACTAACACTGTTTAATAAGTGTTAGTGTTTCTAGTGTTATTAGTATCAAATCAGATCCACAAAAGTGTAAATTAATAGATGAGTTTAGTGTGTCCATACGAAAGAATAAGGTAAGAATTATTTTTAAAATTACAATTAAATTTGCTGTTTGATTTTCTTCTTTGGAAGCGCTTTTTATAGGAATATTTTCTTGTGAACGGTTAATCAATTAATATTTAAGTTTATACAATTCCGCGTCGGCGTCATCGTTCTCTTAGAATTGAAAAACTACTAGCGATACCCTAGAAACTAAATTTCTTAAAATGGATTGTGATATTTTGTTTACCTGTATTGAATTTCTTTTTATTTTAAGATACGATTATCTTTAAAAATCTAATTTTATATGGCTGAATGGTATTTTAAATAAATTTAAACCTATTGAAAGAAGCTTAGCGGCAAGCGGACAGAGTGGTGCGTCTATCTTTTGCATTAAAGTACACAGGGACGCCAAAGGTAATGGGGTCCATGACAGGCTGTTTCGTCCTTATTGGGACTCATCAGAAAGCCATAACCTGTAAGCAATTCCCACCACAGCGAAAACATGTTTTCAAGATATTTTTACGAATAAAAATATGATGAAAACCTAGTATCGCCATCCGCTGGAATCAACTCAATGCAAAAGATAGCCATCTAACGTAAAAACATAGAAATATAAATAAATCAAGCACGGAACGGCCACCTAACCAGAATAGGATTTTTTTTTGCTCTTTCCTACCTATATCTACGGTTTTGTAGATTCAGAACTAGATCGCGCTGCAGTCGCCTACTGGTTTGCAGCACTAATCCGTAAATGCCGTGTGTATGTATTAATAAAATAGTGGAATTTAGTGCCCGTTAAAATATACAGGGTGATTCAAGTTGAGTGGCATATTAGAAGATCTCGGTAAAGAGTAAACTTATCTTTCTAAAAATTTAATAGCAGGCATAATTGGTTTTTACCTTTTAAAGCATTATATTTTGACGTTTTTATTACTTCCGGTTATACCTGAAGTTAATGCCAACTTTGCTATTTCAAATGGAACACCCTGTACATTTTAGCATTTTTGATTACCTTATTAAAATCTAAATAACTTTTGTTAATAATAATCTATTTCCATCTCTAACCGTTTTTGAGATATGAATTATAAAAGGATTTTTGTGTGTAAAAACGCTCCGAGAAGAAAGTTTAGTAACTCTGAAACTAATAAAGGTAAACATTTAAAATTTTGTAAGCTTTCAAGTAATACATAGATATTTAGTTTAAATTACTTAGGTTTCACGTTTTTTATACAGGGAGTTCTTAAAATTGTGCCAATGTTTCCATTTAAATAAATGTGCATAAGTCAATTTTTGCAAATGGAACACCCTATTTTTTAGCTTACTAGCGCGTAGAGAATTAAATTTCCTATCTAAATGCCTAATATGTTACAATCCACATTTTTAGTCGTTTTGGAATTATTAGCAATTTAATTAAAAAATCTTAAAATTTTTGTTTGTATTAATGCGACATTATTTTTGAAAAGGAGGCTTCGACTGGGATTTTCGTTTGACTTTGAGCTTTGTTGCCAATTTATAAAGTGGGCTTTGACCAAAATGATTTTAAAGTTGACACTTATCTTAGCCCTGTTATCATATTCTAGTTAACTTATTTAAAATTACGTTCATTCTTGGTAATCTGAGAATGGCGAATAATAATTATTAAAATAATTTTATTTAAAAGAAATCAGAAATAGCTAAGCAACAAACATAGGCACCTAATAATAACTGGTAACAAAGATCAAAGTCAAACGAAAATCCCAGTCAAAGCCTTCTTTTCAAAAATAATGTCGCATTAACACAAACAGAAATTTTTTATTTAAATTGCTCATAATTTAAAAACGACCAAAAATGTGGATTGTAACATATTAGGCATTTACATAGGAAAATTAATTATCTTCGCGTAAGTAAAAAAAGGGGTTCCATTTGCAAAAATTGACTTATGCACATTTATTTAAATGGAAACATTGCCCCAATTTTAAGAACTTCCTGTATAAAAAACGTGAAACCTAAGTAATTTAAACTAAAGATCTATGTATTACTCAAAAGCTTACAAAATTTTAAATGTTTACCTTTATTAGTTTCAGAGTTACTAAACTTTCTTCTCGGAGCGTTTTTACACAAAAAAAAATCCTTTTATAATTTATAGCTCAAAAACGGTTAGAGATAGAAATAGATTATTATTAACAAAAGTTATTTAGATTTTAATAAGGTAATCAAAAATGCTAAAATATACAGGGTGTTCTATTTGAAATAGCAAGTTGGCATTTACTTCCGGTATAACCGGAAGTAATAAAACGTCAAAATATAATGCTTTAAAAGCTCAAAGCCAATTATGCCTGGTATCAAATTTTTAGAAAGATAAGTTAACTCGTTTCCGAGATCTTCTAATAGGCCACCCAACGTGAATCACCCTGTATAGAAAGAAGCTTAGCGGCAAGTGGATAAAGTGGTGCGTCTATCTTTTGCACACAGGGACGCCAAAGGTAAAGGCACAGGTAGACAATGACAGGCTATTTCGTCCTTATTGGGACTCATGAGAAAGCCATAACCTGTAAGCCGTTCCCACCATAGCGAACATATGTTTAAAAAAATTTTCATCGATTCTATAACATTTTTAAATTTTTTGCTATACCACAATAATCAAGTTTCAGAAAGCTTGTTGTGTCTATCTTATATGTTATTGCATATAGAATCGGCATTAAACCTAATTAACAAATTGAAGTAAGCTTAATTTCTATCTTTGTTTTTATTATGTTATAAATATTCAGAATTATTTCCATTGAGGGATACAATGCAATCGGCTTACCATTCTAATAAATTCCGTCAGTTTTTTTTTCTATATGATACAAACTTTTTAATTAGAAAAACAATCCATTACTTGAAATTTTAAAATATAATCTATTTTTTAAATTATTTAGTTATATTTAAGATATAATTAAACTATAACATAAGGTTTTTCCTTAAACTTAAAAATAACTTAAAAGCTGCATTTTAACGGATCATTCACACATGATGTTAACTGAATTTAGCTGATTATAATTATATAATTCTTATAAGAGTCACAATGTTTTTAACAAAGAATGCCTAAAGAGGGCATTACATATAATTACAAAATACTATCTTTCTTTTTTAGATGCTAAAATGGATAATGAAAGCAACAAAGATCCTGAAGAAACCATATCACAGGAGATGGTTACAGTGATGCTAAAAAATTTAATCAAAGAAGTTAAAAACTATGAAAACCCAGAAGTTGAAAATACTGAAAATCCAGAAGTTAGAAAACCTGAAAATCCAAAAGTTAAGAAATCTGAAAATCCACAAGTTAAAAAACTTAAAAATCAAGAAGTTAAAAAACCTGAAAATCCAGAAGTTAAAAAAGCTGAAAATTCAAAAGGGAAAATACCTGAAAATCCCGAAGTTAAAAAACCTGAAAATTCAGAAGTGAGAAAACCTGAAAATTCAGAAGTTAAAAAACCTGAAAATCCAAAAGTTAAAATGCCTGAAAATTCACTTAAAAAACCTGAGAATCCAGAATTTAAAAAACCTGAAAATACGGAAGATAAAAAACCTGAAAATCCAGAAGTTAAAAACCCTGAAAATCCAGAAGTTAAAAAACCTGAAAATACAGATGTTAAAAAATCTGAAAATCCAGAAGTTAAAAAACCTGAAAATCTAGAAGTTAAAAAACCTGAAAATACAGATGTTAAAAAATCTGAAAATCCAGAAGTTAAAAAACCTGAAAATCTAGAAGTTAAAAAACCTGAAAATCCAGAAGTTAAAAAACCTGAAAATCTAGAAGTTAAAAAACCTGAAAATACAGATGTTAATAAATCTGAAAATCCAGAAGTTACAAAGCCTGGAAAGTCAGAAAGTACCGTAAAATGTTCTCCAAAAAAAGACACTAGGGATGACAATGTAAGTCAATTAACAACAGAAATAAGATTTGTTTGCAAAGTGTTAGTTTACGTACCGGGTGTCCCACTAAGAATGGCTCTCGGCCGTATCTCGGAAACTACTGGGCATAGAAACGGTGTGCCTGAGGAGAAAAACGCAAGAGACCATTTTTATGCAGAATTGACTAATCAGAAATAATATCCACATGAAAAAATATCAGTGGCGTCCCACTTTTTTTTGAAAAAATATATAATCGCTTACTTTTAAAAATTATTCTATTGGCGATAACGCTGAAACGAACGGAAATATCGAGCTGCGGTTTTAATATTTGTTCTAGAAAATTTAATCTATTTTTCGATTATGATATCATAATTATACCGTATGATTTATTTTTTCGGAGTAAAATCAAAAAATGTGTTATTATTACAAATAGCGTCCTCTAGCATTTTTTTTTAGAACTATTATGGACAACTAAATACGATTGGTGAAAGTGTATACATTTCTCTTCCAAACAGTCTTTAGTTTGCTAAAATCGGATAAGTCGTTTATAAGTTACAGTGATTTAACTGATTACACATTTAACCGCTTCCCCCCCTTTTATTAAAGTCGGTACGCCAATAAGCATAAGACCAAAATGATGCATAATTGTCCAAGCTTTTCAATGGTGTCATCAAAGATATACCTTAATGTGGAATTTTCGGAGATATGTCAACTTTTATAATTTACTTTTCAATTACGCCCTCTTGCGGCAAAATGCGGAACTTAAAAATTATTTCCAGGATTTTCTCATGACCACTTTAGTTATAATTTTTTTTTCCTGAGTTTCTATGCCCAGTAGTTTCCGAGATACGGCCGAGAGCCATTCTTAGTGGGACACCCGGTATCTACATACACTTAGCCGAAAAAATAACGTGCAACCAAAAATTATGCCCCATTTTAAAGTTGATTTTCTCGCGAATAGGTTTTTTTTAATCTGTACCTTTTATCTTGCACTGTAATAGAATGTTTTATTCAGATTTCAGTTTTAGGCTTAACAAGGTGCAAAAATGAGAATCGTTTTTTTACGTTAAATTTGAGACACCCTGTAGGGAGTATTAGCAACAACACGAGATGCATGATGAAATCATACTGTAGCCTCATGTTTTCTAAACATTTTACTTTTATAATTTCTCTGATATCTGTAATATCAAAGAAAATACTCAGTCTTATACCAGAACATGTTTCTCTTCAATAAATCATAATTTTACTGGATACTTGGATGGTTTAACAAACAAAGTAGTCTATAATAAATCAGGGCAAAAGGTATATCAGTGAAATTTTGTCTGAGCACGTTGTCCCTTTCGCTCCGTACATTGGGAATAATTTTTTACTAAAGCACGATAACGCAGGACCTCATGTATCGTTAATGAATAGTTACATGAAGTAAATATTCGAACTCTAAATTTCGTTCACACTTTCTGGGCAAGAGGGCTCTAAAAAGGATGACAAAAAATAGTCAATATAAAAGTTCTCTCTCCCCATTAAAAGTAGAAGTTTAAATAAATTTATCTAATATCTACAAATTCTAAATAGTTTAAAATGGCATATCGTTAAATGCTTACTAGAAATCCAGACGATTGAAAAGATTTATTTACTAACGACAAATTCTAAAAACATCGATAATCCAAATGGACTCTTAAATGTTTTAAAAAATACTATATTTACTTGAAAAATAATTAAATAATGTAGGATGATAGACTTCTTAAAGCCCAAAGGGACATGATAAATTCATTTTACATTAACATATTTTTTTATTTCACGGTTATATAAATACGAGCACGAGTCCTGTGCGTTTCGTGGCTTGAGACTTTCGAAAGAAAAGATATATAACATTCTGTAAAGAAATATTTTAAAAATTTATTAATTTATTTTATAGCTCCTCTTAGGGTTAAAAATTCTTTATTTTCCGAGTTTTAACTTAACCTTCATACTAAATTTCAACCCTATAAGTGAGAGAACATTTCTGGACAAAGATTGCCTTTATGATCATATCATTTTATCGATCTTCATTAGTAATTTTCAATAGCTCATGCTTTATTAATATATTTATTTTTATTAAGTTAAGTTTTAAATAAGAGAACATTTAAAATTATCAAATATCAGTATTTATTTTACTATATTTGTATTATTGCTTAGTTATCTAAAGAGTTAGGAATAGTGACGAATTTGCCATTTCATTTTTTGATCAATATTTTCCTAGGTACTTTTTTCCTTTATCCATAAATCGGTCACATGCCCATATTTGAAGAATAATTACCTTAAGTTTAAAGTTAAAAATAATAAATTTTTAATAAACAAAAAAAAATCTAAAAAATTTCAAAAAAATTAAATGGCGAATGCGTCACTAGATGTTAAAGCAGTTTAAAAAACGTATGACATTCCAGGAAATTTTTGCCTACCCTCAAATGATAAAGAGATACAAAAGGGCATCATCTTATGCTAAATCCAAACCACCGGAACCGGAACCTTGTCCAACAATAATCCAAAGAAGCCTTTATGGGTAGGGTATTTTTAATAATATTTATTTCTTTGATAAAAAAATATTTGTTGGTATGTTAACAAAAAAAATTAACCAATATAACTGAATGATAACTGATATTAACTTAAAATATGTAACCATATTATGTTTAAGTAGTGAAAAATATAGAAAAGGTAACGAACTTTGGCTCTCCTTTCCACTAACTACATTTAACAAAATGTTTGTATTTAGTTTTGTATTTAAAATATGACTTAAGTGGCCGCCATGCCACCACTATCCCCCACCCCACTATTTTTTAGAAATTGTTATTCTTAATTGGGAAAATTGGTATTTCTCTTACCTATTTTAAAGAGAATGCGTATCCTGTGCCTCCTTAATCCGTTACTGCGTAATGCATATGCGGTTTCGGGTAAGAAACTTCTCATATTTCACTAATGTATATAGACGAAATTATTATATACAAAGAGGGATATCTGATCAGCATTCAGTATTAAGCCAGGAAGCTATACTAATATGTGGTTGTCAAAATAGATAATGTTAGAGCTTTTGCTTGAAATAATAAACTATTGAATAATTTATATTCCTATATTAAAATTTGAATCGTACACTATTTACGTTACTGTATAAAACAGAACATATTCGAGTTTTTTTAAATTTAAATGTTGGCACTGAAAAATGACATTTAATTTGTATTAAATATATAATAACTTATTCTATTTTGTTGCACATTTGTAACCTGTATATTTTGTTTTATGGTGTTTTTGTTTATTGGCTATTTACACTCAAAAGAAATAGTCTAAAAGCAAATAGAGTTTTAATATAATTTGGTAAGATTTTTTCAAAAAATCTGCTCATGGTAAAAGTTTGGTATAAGTATAAACTTTCTTAGGTAAAGACTTATTAGATTGGGTTTTCGTTCTAATTTACAAATCTTATGACTATAATATCTATATGTATTGTGCGCATTATTCAGATTAAATAACTATATTTTGTGCTATACTAAGACAAATAAAAGATCACTTTAACTAATAATATATCTAATACAGCGTCCTCGTTGTTTAAGGCTGAACCACCATTTAAAATTCTGATAGAAAGGACAAAAATTAAGTTTCCTCATTCTGGAAACGTTAATATCTAACATTTAAACGAAGTATGGGTAGAACTGGAAGAACAAAAAATAATGCCAGAATAAACGCAGCAATTCAACAGTGGCTTAATTCTAACAATTTTGAACCTAATTCCCTTACTCAACCACAAGAACAACCAATGCAGAAAGAAATACCTCATACTCAGACAAGTTCAAACCAGTCTAGAACTAGAATTCTCGAAGAAAGCCTAAAACTAGATAAAGATTACCAAAAGTTTATAAAGAGAATTAAACCACGATCTTCCTATAAATTTACCAATAAAAATGAGTTTTTTCATCTATTTTTTCAAATTAATGATGCAAAAGATCCAGAATATGCTGACTGTTTTAAGGATATTACTCCATCGAAATTTGAAGGAGCAGATGTAAAAGATTATATAGACTTCTTAGATGAGTCGGAGATTCAAAATACATTTGACAATTTACATATAGATATTGAAGAAGAAGATGAGATAAATGATGACGGAACAACAAATCTATTAGAACCCACCTCAGAAAACTCAAATGATAACCCTTTAAATCTAGTAATAAAAGACAAAAAGGAAATATCTTCCAATAATGCAAATTATACCAAAATTAAAGATACCACGTGTACAGAAAACCCTTCTCACTCCAATGAGATAAATCCAGATCCTTTAGTTATCTCAACTGATGCCTTAAAGACAACGACTTGCGGTGAGGATGTTCAAGCTTCTAACTTTTTACCTGAAGCCAATCAAGCAAGTGAAACACCTACAGCGCTTCTTTCTAGTCAAGTAAATCTACTACAAAGTGTTGCACAAAATACACCAGAAAATTGCAGTCAAACATGGATGTACCCACGAAGCATAAGTACTTTTAAATTCTTAAATTGCCAAACAACAGAGAAAATTCGCGTTGGTAAGCCCTACCCCACAGTTTTGACAACAAGGAAACAACAAATAGATAACAATATGCCACGCTTCTCTAAGAAATATAAGTGTCATAACTCGAAACAGTCCAAGAAATTGTTTTCTTCGAATTTATCCCATCGACAACTAGCACATCAGTGGTGTAAAGATTTCCATCAAGTTGCGAATAATTTAAATACAGTTAATAGTTGTATTAAGCTTGATGAACCAAGTGTATTTACAGAAGAAGCGATGGAAGAAGTGGGTAAAAATACTGATGAAATTGCTGAGAAGAGTAAATCCCCCATGAAAACATTTGCTCAACAATTACGAGACCAGAAAAAACACAATAAACTTGGACCTTGTTTAGGAGATGCTATAGATATTGAAAGTGATAGTGACAGTGACGCAATGTTTATCGATCTGACAGTAGACTGTGAGGACGAAACATCTTCCGATACATCAGAAGTAATAATAACTTCGGTCACACATTTGGATTCGAACACAATTTTAGCTCCAACCACAAGTTTGACTCCGACTATAAGTTATACTCCAACTACAAGTTTGGCCCCAAAAACAAGTTTGGCTTCAATTACAACATTGGCTTCAACTACAAGTTTGGCTCCAATTATAAATTTGGATTCACCCACAAGTTTAGATACAGACACGAGTTTGGTTCCGGGAGGTTCAACAAGTTCTTCACCATCTACATCTGCTGCCATTCCATGGGTGCCAGTAACGCTAGTTCCATCCAGGGGAAAGAGTTCGCATATGAGGCTAAGATCAAGAGTCAGTGGAGATCCAAAAAAGGTTTCATTTAAAAAAACTACTGATGTTCAAGCTGTTTCAGAACAACCTAAAAAGAGTTCACGAAAAAGAACTTTTGAAGTAGCTTCAAACTAAAACTATAATTAATTAATTTTGTAAGTAAGCTTATAAGGAATCATTTAGTTTCGTGAGAACGTTTTGGTGTTTAATAGTTGATTTATTATGTTAACTAACCCATTAAATCAACATTGTATTTATTGTTAACTTTTGTAAATAATGTGGCACCGGAATTTTACGTGTAAGTCCCTCTTAGAAAAATAAAATATTTTAGTTTCGACAAATAACAGCACATTTTGACAGTGTGGAAATATTACACGTTTATATTTTCCTGGCTTAGTTTTCATTTATTTATTGCTTTTGATTAAATCAATAATAGATAAGGTTTTACTTTTTGATCGACTTTGTCCAGTTCTGTTTCAACTAAGACTTGACATTTTTGGATGAATAAAATTATTGGGTTAATTTTTTTCTAGAAAATATAAAGATTTTTAATATTACTTAAATACAATATAAATTTACTATTTTTTAGAAAAATAAAAGGTTTGCATTGCACGTGTCAGCCTGTGCAATGCCAAATAATTTCAGTTATTTGTAGTTTAAGATTCATCAATGACTACAGAACATGAGAACCATATCTTAAGCAATTTAACGACTTTCAGTCACTTGTATCTTGAACCACTAACTTCATTATGCCGCTATTTTAAAATATAAAATATTGCGAACTGATGCATGATTTTAATAGCAAGGTCTTGAAACCAATCAACTGGTTAATTTCGTTGTTGATATTTCGATCCCGTAAATCATTTTTCTGACTTCTTATTAAGGCAATTTGAAGTTGATAACAATTTTTTGTATTTTTCTTCTTACTGTATGTAGAAGAAGGTTGTTACCAGGGAAATTAAATAATGAAGCTACCCAAGTAAACCAAGGTATTAAAATTAAATGAGAGAATTAATAAGTATTTGAGCATTATCTAAAACAATGGTTACTCCTTCTCTCTTACTCCTGCATTATAACTGAGACTGGCCTGATTTCCCCTGGGAGAATATACATTCTGACTAAAACGAACATCAGTATTATTATACGGGAGAGTTGAATAACAAACAATATAGCTTTATGTGGTTAAGAATTATCATTTCATTGGGTTTAAAACTGCACATCGGTTTTCCTGTAGGGTGTGAAATTTTAAGCTTAAATAAAGAATTTAGTAACACAGAAATTGATTAATTTTTAAAATATTTGCCTGGGGATTTTGG
The DNA here is from genome assembly GCA_935413205.1 of Polydrusus cervinus. Lineage (NCBI taxonomy): Eukaryota > Metazoa > Arthropoda > Insecta > Coleoptera > Curculionidae > Polydrusus > Polydrusus cervinus. The sequence continues at coordinate 10,515,424 of OW284520.1, read as the reverse complement.
TAGTCATTATGTTTAGCGCCACCTAGGAGGAATCTATTCTAATACAAAAAATATCCGACTAGAAAAGCGAATAGAACACACATCAACTCCGCATCTCAGAACTAATATAGAGTTTTGCATTTTACCATAATAGTCGTCAATTTTGCAGATACATATCGAAATAAACTGCTGGACAATTGCTTTCGAGCAAGAAAAGTTTCGCCTAAATTTAACAGTTAATATTTTCTGAACCAGATATGATATTGACTTACGGTTTTGAATGGTTGATAGATTCATCCCTTGGGAAACAATTTTCAATGTTGGATTTTCTTTAACTATCAGAAAATTTTATATACAGGTTGTTAAAGAAGACGATGATTTTTGCTCCAATTTTAATGGCGTGTAACTTTCAGAATTATATTTTTAAATTTTATCACTCTACGTCCATTGAATTACTGGTTCATATCAAAGAAAGTAATTTCTCAAATTTTTAATATCGGCTATATTTTAAGAAATACCGATTTTTTTGGAAACCCTTGCTTTATTTCAACTTATTATTACTTAATATTGTTTTTTTTTTGTGATAATCTCGATCCAGATTAATACACTCGGATGGACGGGGTTTGGTTTGACGACAGCTAGTGATATTTAATATCAAAGTATCTTTCAATGTAAGTTTAATTTTAGGAATAGTGTTAGAAAGTTAGAAATTAATAAATACATTTTTTCCAAAAATTCAATTAAAAAAATTATCTTTGTTAAAATTTTGTAAACACGCTGTATAATATACCTGTAGTGCGATATTAAAAACTAAAAAATAAGAAAAAATTTACCTAATCTAGGGGCGAGTACTTTTCAATATAAAACAATCGTGAAAAATTGTGAGATACTCATAAACTATAGACATATAGGTGTTTATAAGTACGCCACTCTACATTATAACATTTAGGTACAACTATTGTTACTGAACATAATCAAGCTTTTTATAAGGTATAATAATCACTCGCAAAGTTTGCACGATACAACGCACAGTAAGATCTAGCTACCAATAAGTTGAAATAAAGCAAGGTTTTCCAAAAAAATCGGTATTTCTTAAAGTATAGCAGATATCAAAAATTTGACAAATTACTTTTTTTGCTATGGACCAGTGATTCAATTGACGTAGAGTGATACAATTTAAAAATATTATTGTGAAAGTTACACGCCATTAAAATTGGAGCAAAAATCATCGTCTTCTTTAACACCCTGTATATAAAATTTTTTGACAGTAAAAGAAAATCCAACATTGACAATTGTTTCCCAAGGGATGAGTATATCAACCATTCAAAACCGTAGGTCGATGTCATATCTGGTTCAGAAAATATTAACTGTTAAATTTAGGCGAAATTTTTCTTGCTCGAAAGCAATTGTCCAGCAGTTTAGATTACACCGAAGTGCATAGGTACTTATCCGTTTTTCAAATTTATATTTTAAGCTAGAAGAACATTTGATTCACGTTAAAAATCAATATTATTCTCCATTTCGCAACCAACAATTAATAATGTCATAGAATAAATTATTATTAGCTTGTATCTCTATTAACCAATAAGTATAAGTTTAATACTAAGATAGATATCTCTCTGTGACCTGTTAAAGGAGTATTTGATACAAATCGGGTGGAAATCGTTTGAAATACTGATATCTATCGCAAGCTATCAGTGCAGAAAATAGTTTATCTGTTCCTTATGTTTCTGTGTAATAAGATGGGATATCGGAGGTCAATTTGATTATTGAGATAGATGAGAGCTTAGTCTTGTACAATATGATAAGACGTTTTCTGATTTTAGTTAATTAATTTAGTTTGTAAAATACGTGATATGCCTATATTTTATACGTGTAATTAAGTAGACAGAGAAAGAGAAGGCTTTATCAGCATTTACTAGAACTCAGGAGCAGCCAAGCTGCCTACCTCTCATGTGTCGAATAAATCACCGACAACAATGAGCTAAGGAGTTTAGAGGATCAATATGCTAACTGGACATCGAACGTGTCACATTGCCAAGCCAGATCACTGATGAGCACCCAGAATCAGAAACAAGGATGACCTCACATTTCATTTTAAGTGAGGCAAGGAATGTTAACATCAAATTAAATGACAGGCATGCCGTGGTTACCTCAAAAACCCGATGGACGTACCTATCGGTAAACAGAATTGTTTATTGGTAGACCTCCATGGCGCTGAGCGTCCGGGGTTTGCACGCTGTGCACCCCTTCGTCTATTTCCCGCTCTCCCCTCACCTTGTCAGTGGGAAATGGCAGTTTATGGGTCCTTAGACTCACTGCTAACAACGGTATGCCCTGTCTTCTTCCGTTAACATCTCAATCCTTTCGTTGTTTCGTCCTACTAGGACTCATCAGAGACGCGCGACCATCCTAAGGCCGCAGCCCGCAAAGGGTCTGCGCCTATGGATGGTCAAATCGTCTGACAACTGGCGTTATTCATCATCGTTATGGATGTGACACGTTCGATGTCCAGTTAGCAGACATTAAAATACTTTCACATTTGACCAATATTTTAAATTTCTTCTATAAGGTTACCAGCTCTATGCGAAATTATATCTATAATATATTAAATTATACCAAACCATTGTGTGCTCTTGGCCCGAATCCTGGCCATATTAAATAATGAATTTTTTAAAACTTTTTAATTATGAACTCTACAACTATTGGAGAGTTGTGATTTTTTTTCAAATTTTTTTTTCTGCATGAAATTAACTTTCTTAAGCCCTCATAGATACCTGCTTAGTTTTTTTGTAATTCGGGCCAAATGATTTTATTAATAAAATTAATAAATAAATTATGTATATTTTAAAACTCAGCAGGAATAATTTGTTTATGAAACAAAGTGTTGCAGAAGAGGTAGAGCAAGTGCGTTAAAATAAAAGAAAAATACGTTGAAACAAAATTATTTAAAAAAAAATCGCTTAATTAATAGGGAGATAAAAGAAAATAATTATTCTCGCTCCAACTAATTAAGAAAACATTTTATTAATTTCTCTAAGATCTTTTTTTATTAATTTTCCTATAAAATTTGATTAAAAGCTATCTATACATAAAAACATGTACATTTGTAATAAGATATATCCAAGTCCTATTTAGGACCCTGATATAATTAGTATCACGTCAGTATTACAGTTATTATGTAATACAGTATTGATATTATTGTAAAAAAAATATATTTTTGTGATTACATTTTCATAATTAACTACTCTCATTTGGGAATTTAGTTTGCTTTACGTGATAATTATGATACTTCAAACGAAACTCAAAAGAGGGAACTAAAATGGAAACTAATAAAATTATTAACGAAAAAAAAACGAACGACAGGGGTAAAATAAAACAATTTTTCACATTATTACAACGAAATATATTAAAAATTTTGAGGCAAAATATTATTAAAAGATATGTCATTTAAATATTGTCTTAGATGATAAAATACCGCAAAACAATTTAAATTTTTTAACTTAGTCGTATTAAATTTAAAACTAAACAAGGAAAACTTAAATTAAGGGGACCAAGTGGAATATGTTCAAATTAAACCATAAATTAGGTCAAACTTACTAGGTTTAAACTAAATCAAAACTCAATTTTATTGTAGTTGTTGCCAACACAATTTTAGACAGTGTGTATTTTTTTAAATTAAAATATCTCAAAATTATGTTCTTTTACTCTGGCCCCTTGGATTATGATTTCTTTAATTATCAAACTAATTTAAATAAGTTAATAGTGATTTTTTTGTAACATTTATTAAACAGCACACAAAGAGTATATTAATACTGTAAATACTGCATGCATAAAATATGAGTTTTTGTTTCAAACATTTTTTTATAAGCTTTCTTATGAATCTTTAACATCTTGTTTTACTTAATAGCGTTTTTAGTTTACTTTTTTAGTACACTGAAAGCACGCTCCAAACGAATTGCGTGTTGAAATATCAAGTGCTATTTAATTAAATAGTTTTAAATCTGCGAACTGCATACCAGTTAAAACCCTTTCAGGTTTTCACGTTCAGTCAATATTTTAATTCTCAAATTAGGTGCAGGTAAATTGGAACCTTAAAAAAAATATGATAAATTTCATTGCTTTAAAGTTTACACCCTATAAAAAAAAATTCAATTTCAGTTACCCGCTCGATATTTTAAAGAAGAAACATTTTTGTAAAGAATAATTTTTGGTCAACCAATTTTTTACACACGCTGTATCACTTCTGCATCATGTTCTATAATTTTGACTTCTTATAGTAATTAAAAAATTATATATCTGACAAATTTTAAAATATCTTTAGTACCTGTCCGTATAGACAAATCTGTATTAGAGTAAATAATTACTCATTAAATAAACCTTACATAATTATCGCACAAATATTATTTTTTTAAGATGCATCCATTTTGGTTTTTCAAAATAAATATACAAACTGTGTTTCTAAATAACAATTATTTAACAATTATTTTTAATAAAATTAATCATTAATGTATTCTTATTTTCTTTAGAACATGGATAGGTAATTATTTTTTAAAATATATTAACAAACCTATATATCGGGTGTTTCAGAATAAGATGCTGATCCTTAACGGTGTGAATCCTTAGGTGATTTTACGAAGAAAAGTTCAAATTAACATATATCCTTAACCCATCAACTTTCGAACTACAGGGCGTGAAAGTTTTAAGAAAAAAATCGCTTTCTATCATAACTTCAACAAATTTCTAGATATTTTTATGAATTTTTCACACATGCCCTCTAAGCATCAATAACCATTTTATGGTGTAGAAAAATTTTAAAATTTTTTAACCAGTGGCGTCCTGAAAGGGTTTGGACTAGACATTTTGGAAAAATATTATGTACGCCACTGCTTTTTCTCAAGAGAACTTTTCTTCTTAAAATCACCTAAGGATTCAAACCGTTAAAGATCAGCATCTTATTCTGAACCACCCGATATATCTATAATTTTTTATTATTTTTAAATGAGCGTCATAGTTAAATATGTTATGAGAATATATGTAATCGTTAATAAAGTATATGCAATCATTCGAAAAATTGTGAGGAACTTATTGTTTCATTACAAAAAAACTAAAGCACCGAAATTTGTAGGCCAATTTAAATAAAATATTTAGGTTTTAGGAATATATCAAAATTTAAAGATTCATAAGCTTAAAGTTTATCTAAATTCAGAAAACAGTGACATTGGAATGACAGAAAATTGTAACATTTACCATAAAACAACAAGATTTTTTACCATATTTAAACAGCTAACAATTATTATAGGAAGTTTTCAACGTCAATCTTGTATTAGACAAGTAGATAGACAAAGATAATTGTTTCGAAAAATATACGTGTTTAACTACACAATATATCTAGAAGGGAGCCTCCTATTTCTAAAGATCAAACAAAAACATCAGGAAAAGGGCGAATACCACAATATCATGCATTGGTAGCCAGCGATCATAGTACAAAGAAAGACAAATATTATTTTTGTAATTTGATTGGCTAAAAGTATTCCAAATCTTATTGAATCAGGCTATTTTAGTAATACAAACAACTTGACAACTCTGTTGGGACAACTAATTAAGATCGTTTTTGGCTTTGTTCTAACTAACTATTTTTATACTTTTGTTAGCTCCACTCTACATACAAATAAAGAGAGTTAGAAACCAAAGGTTTCTAGGAGTATTTTTCAAATTAAATTTAGTTACACTGTTATATTCGAGTTTGCTTACCTGCAAAAAGTTTAAAATTAATTCCATTCCCATTGCTATTAAGCTAGTTGTTTAATACAAGTGGTAAAATTGGCAAAACAACGAAGAATGGAACAGCCAAAAATAGATAACATTAACCAGTTAATTTTTTATTATAATATTTATATTTATATAAATATATAATGATATTTGTAGTCCCACTAGAGTGCCATCGTGAAAATATTTGTTTAATTTTCTTGCGCCATTTCTGAGATGTTTTTAATTGCGATCGTTTAAATGTGTAAAAAATACTTATTTCTTGACATTTATTACTCTAAACATAATAACAGATTATGACTAATAAAATGGTATTGATACCAATTGGGTGTCTTCTGGTAAAATACTAAAATTTCTTTTTTTAAGATAAAATCTGAAACAAAATAAGCAGGACTGAAACTTTAGTCCAGGTCATAATATAAAAAAAATAATAAGTTCAACAAAAAGTATGGATTTTATTTCTTTGAATAAATATATTTGAATTGGTTTCTGTAAAGCCATCTATGCTTTTACTAAATTAAAGAGTTCCTGTATTAACTAAAACTTTCTTGACGTAATAAATTTTATAATAAAATTAAATATTTATTAGCCATAAAATGAATAGAAATAACATTAAGATCATTTTCTTGAGAAATATATAATAGAGTAATCTTTTAACGAAAAATAACTAAACATTAGAAAACTACTTAATCTCACACAAAACTTATTTATATATAAAAAAAAGTCTATTAAAAATAGAAGTTTAAGTTTCAAAGAAATCAAAAAAATCAAAAGAAGAAAAATGAATAAATTTCGGTTATTACCTACGTTTTTTAATTTGTAAATCAAAATTTTTTTAAATTGAAAATATAAGGCCTAAAGACCAGTATTTGGCTGGTTTTTAAATGAAACGAAAAGACAACGAACTATCAAACAAAAAATAAAATTTCAAATGGAATACTATACTTACTAGTCCCAATCTTCTTAATATAAATGTATAATCTGTCAATAGTTTAAGGTTATAAACTCTATATAATACTGTAATTGTTTTTATATTTGTACTTAATTTAGTAGGTACGTTAAAATAATTCCAAAAGTGATAACATTTTTAAAGACTATAAATATATTTGATAATATTTGGCACACCCTGTACGTATGTGTAACGCAATAAAGTACAACATTAGGTTACTTTACATATCACAAGTGAGTTCTCTCTTTGGTATATAAATATTTTTTAATATTTTCTAAACTATAAATTGGGAGATGTAAAAATACTAACAAGTTTATAACATTTAAGGTATAAGAACAATAGCTATTCCATTATAGGTTATTTTTTCGTTAAAGATATATGTTAGCAATTTGGATAAAAAAGTCACACATATAACGTATTTTAAATACAGTTAATAGTGGGCTATGTTGTTAATTTCATAATACCCAAATTGTCACAGTAAGGCTGTTAAAATTATATTTTTACACAACCTTAACATCTTTTTAAATGGTTATAGGTATAGAAATGCTATACTTTTTTTCCCTTTAAACAGAGTTTGAATTTTAATTTAAAATAATTACTGTCCTTTATATAATAACTAAAGTAGACAACAAACATAATTGCCCGATTACAACGAATTTCCTTGTCACGTATACATATCATGATGAAACTATTATGTGAGGTTAAATGTATTCGTTAAAAAAATCAAATATCCTATAATGGAATACTAAAGGGTTTAAATAAATCACAGGTAATTGACATTAAACAATTATATGCACATGGACGATATTTCTAAAGTTCATTCACTTAATCTGCAATTATGTTCATTAGGTGGTTGTGGAAAGACATCAAATACATTGCCTTCTTACGATATGTCGGAAGGGTTGCTGCTCAAATTGTATAAAGGCAACTATGAGCAGGGACGGTTCTACAAGGGGGTCTAGGGGCCCAGGTCCCCAACATTTTTAAAAATATCTCGAGAAACACAAATTAACACATTATATTCAATTACAATAATTTAGTATTTAATATGTACAGAGACCGACAGAATTCTATTATGGAAAATTTGTTTATTATTGATATAATAGAACGTTTTTATTTTTAATAAAAGCTTCTGCGTTCCATTAAACTAAAAAAGCTCTTATTAAAATAGAAAAAAAACTGCAGTGCTTACGGGGGAGATTCAATTTTTTAAAAGTTGTTCAAGAGTACAGTAGGTACTCTTATTTTTCGTTTAAGATAACAATTTTAATTTGTAAAAGTTGTTTAGAATAAAAAGTTATGCCTGAATATCAAGTTACGGCCTTCTGTTTAAAAATGAAAAAAATACGTATTTTTTGGTCTTACCCTGTAAAAAATAAAATTATTTTTAAAAGATCTTTATGATAATTGTTTTTAGAGTATTGGTAAAATTTTATATTTCTAGTAATTTCTAATGTCTCTGAAACCATTCATAAAAATTATACCAAAATTAGGTTTAAACTAAAAATAATTTTAGTTCTAGTTTTGCCAATTATAAAAATTAATTTAAGTAAAAAATCTAGTCTTTATACAGGGTAAGACCAGAGATAGTATTTTTTTTCGTTATTTGAATATAATGCCGTCACTTCGTATTCGGCCATAGCTTTTAATTCTAAAGAACTTTTGTAAATGAAAATTGTATTTAAAACGAAAAATAAGAGTACGTCACTCTTGAGCGACTTTTAAAAAATTGAATCTCCCTTGTATGCACTGTATTTTTTTTCTATTTTAATTAGCGCTTTTTTTAGTTAAAGGGAACGCAAAAGCTTTTATCAAGAATAATATTTTCTGTGACATCAATAATCCGTTCCATATAAAATAAGTGAAGTATTTTTTAGCATATTATATTATTTTATATTTCGCTATAAAATTTCACGTGTGTTTGGTATAACATGTCATATCTAAATTCAATTGTTTTTCAGATATTGACGTTTAAAATAAGGCACCTTCGTGACGCCACAGAAATTCTTAATTATAAATAAACTTAAAAACACTAACCACCAGTTGAATTGTCAATTAAACCTTAATTCCTCACATCATATTTATTTTGAATATTTAGTTATTAATTATTAAAAAACTTAGAGGCATTTATAAGATTAAAAGAGACACTACTGCTTGATAAAAGAAATGATAGTTTAAGTATCGATATATTGCAAAATACTGTGTCGTTACTAATCAGCGCCAGCGGTCCAATTAAGACAACGCCTTAGAACTCACAAATTTAATCTTTTCTAGAATCAGACATGTTAATACCATTCCGTGTTTCGAATTAACATTGAGAATCATCAACAATAAAAAATTATATTAAATAACTTATTTTTTAATATAAGTGATCACCTCACGAGCTGATATATTTGAATATTTTTACTTTTTAACCTGATGGCTAATAATTTAATTGAAAATTAGTAAGTAAACTTTAAATGTCCTGTGCAAGTATTTAAATTTAAAGATTACCAATACTCTACGTATATTTAATACTATATTTAAAATCACATCAAAGATTAGCCTTTACTCAGAGTACTTTTTGCTTTTGCAAATATTAGGTATAAAAATAATTTTCGGCCTTTAAGGTATTTGCCTTTACTTTTGCCTTACTTTTTTTTATAAAACTACAACAAAAAGATGAACTTTTCCATTACTTTATTATTTTTGGAATTTCTAAATGTACTTTTTATAACAGTTTAAAACTTAATAGTTTTTGAGATATTGGCATATGATAATTTACATTTTTGGTACTTTGGCTGTATTATTTTATTGATGCATCTTTAAAAAAAACTGCTTTTACATTCCTATCTAAAAATGTTATATTCCACTTAGAAGAAACTTACTAATAATTTCCGATTAATCAATATCAGGTCAACTAGAAGTAAACGCGCGTGCAGTATATTTACAATCACACACAGACATTTATGAACGCATGTTGATTATTATGCATATGCATGCGTACATCTTTTCTTTATGTAAGTGACCGGCTTTAGATGCTATTCTATCAATGTTCCAAGAGTGTTATTTTTCAAATATTAATATCTCAAGAACTATTTGGGTTAGAGGTATGTATGACCTGTTTTACAATATTTGTTTAGAATCTTGAGATAAAGTACTAGGAAAAGTCAATATTTTGTTTAAAAAGGGGATATGAAAAAATAAAGTTTTTCCATAAGTTCTAATAACATTTGAATATTGTCAATTATAATAATTTACTCAATAAAAGTTCCAAAATTATCAGTGCTTAACTCAATTTTGAAAAATAAAAACATTCCCTGTTTTATTGATTTAGACTACATTACTCCATACAGTAAGCAGCAAAAACGAATTGTTTCACGTTTAATTTTCAATTTAAATTTCTATTCTATTAATCAAAAAGTAATATTAAAAATGCCACATTGATTATTGATTAACAATTATTTGTTAACTTGCAAGCTACTGTAAAAAATATTTTATTAATCTAAAATAAATAAAAGAAACCTAAGGTGTCAATAGTTTAAGGTTTCAGTGCTAGAGGAAACGCGATTTGGTTCGTCCTGGGTAACACCTTTTAAGGGGTCATCAAACAAATATTGAAGTCAGTGAAAAAACTGGATTGTTTAAACATTTTATGTTGAATCATTTCCTAGCAATAAAGTTATTTTTAAGAATTTGCTTCTTGTAAAAAAAGTGCTTTAAAATCAATACTTATCAATTTTATTTACGGAAATGTCAAAAGCAGAAAAGGAAGCTTTAATTTTTTTTTTAAACACCCATTTTATGTACATGCTAGTTTAAAGTTTGGAACTATTTTAAGCAAGAATTTTTATGTACATTTAAAATTTTATACTAACTTTTTTTTTTAACCAAATTCTAAATTTTCCCATTCATCCAGCTAGGAGTAACAACGAGAATGTAAATTGTGTTGAAAATGAAAAACAGTTTTTTGATAAAAATCGAAATGTTTCAGCTACTAATAACTCAAAGTTTGGCTATAAGTAGCACCGAAAAAAATTTTCCCGCGCATTTTTTAAAGCGCATATTGTACCATAAAAGGTGATGCCGTTGACGTTCTTAACAAGTGTGACCTACTCTAAATTTATGAAATAAACTTATATACAGGATGTCCCGAAATTAGCGTGCAATATTTGTAGGGCACAAAGTACATCCAAAAATATGACAAAAATGTCCTATAAATATACTCCCAGAAATGCTTCTTTAGGAGACCAGAGCCCCTCAAAGAGGGTCGGGGGGAAAGTTTTTTTTTGTAATAGTATGGAAACCGTTTAAGATAATGGCGTATTTGAGACATAGGGTAAAACCTGGAATATCTCAAATAAGAGTTTAAAGAAGATCGTTGGCACGGGCATGTTCAACTAATCTACAAACTCAATGCAAGTGTTTTGGTAAACAAGGAGGGTTAATTTTCATTAGGTTTTATATTTACACAAGGATTAGTCCGGTCTTTGGAACTACATTGAAAGCCTATAAAAAACCTATATATTTACAGATTGGTGATGGTGATATTTTGCAAGCCAACAAAATCCCGCTAATTGATTTTTCAGGCCGTAAAATTTTCACACTGGCTTATACCTGAAACCGGATTATCCATTCGCTGGAAATAATTATAATTGCCGCTGAATGTGGAACAGGTTTTTACAAAATTGTTTGTGTGGATTCCGAGAAAATCACGTTTGAAATAGAGTTTAGAGGGATTTTGTTGGTTTGCAAAATGTCACCATTATATAAGTCTAATGTAACGGTATCCAATTAATAGTAATATTTTGCCAACCAACAAAATCCCTCTAAACACTATTTTAAACATGATATTCTCGGAATCCACACAAACAATTTTTTCAAAACCTGTTTTATATTCAACGACAAATATAATTATTTCCAGCGAATCGAAAATCCGGTTTCAGGTATCAGCCAGTGCGCAGATTTTAGCGCCTGAAAAATCAATTCGCGGGATTTTGTTGGTCGGCAAGATGTCACCAATATCGATAACGAGAATACCATAAAATTCCTAATGGTCAATATTAATTTTCCATTTATTTTCACACATATATTTTTTATTTTATTCTTATTTATTTTACGTCGGCCTATTTCCGCAGCGAGGCCAATCACCGACGCCAGGGAATTTGTCACACACTATCTGGTAATTTTGCCGAATCCCTCTTTGTCGAGGGTAGGGTTCTTTAACATGCCAACATCCATGACACGGGACCCACAGTTTAACGTCTCTTCCGAAAGACGGCGCACCTCTTAATTCACACATATATTATTATTTTATATAAATATTATTATTCATGTTATCTACTACTCACATTAAATAACTACTTAAAATGTAAGTCAGTATATCATTAGCAAAAAAGGTATTTATAATCGATTATAAACCAAATTATTATAAATTCAGCACATCAAAGGGCTAAGTATACTACATTAAGGTACACCAAGATATATATCTTTTTAATTAGACACTTACTCATTACATTTTACAACTTAATTATGTCACCATGTTTTGAAGTTAAGTTTTTTACACACACACTAAAGTTCCGGTATAATTATATATTACTTATACAATTAATATCGACTACGAGAATACTATAAAATTCCTAATGGAAAATATTAATATTTAATTTATTTTCACACATATTATTATTTTATATAAATATTATTATTTATGTTATCAGAATCTACTATTCACATTAAATTATTACTTAAAATGTAAATCAGTATATCATTAACAAAAAAGGTATTTATAATCGATTATAAACCAAATTATTATAAGTTCTGCACAGCATTGGAAGTATAGGTACTACATTAAGGTACACCAAGATATATATATTTTTAATTTGACACTTACTCATTACATTTTACAACTTAATTATGTCACCATTAGCCCAGGTGCGTGGGCCGATGCTCGACGCATCAAAAACAAAGCGCACTTTTGTAGTGTCTTTGTCTTCACGATATACGCCTGTGCGGCATATAGTAGGCCCGAGCGTTAATTATTTTTTCAGATGCCTTTTCGGCTCAATCACCAATTAAATACTTGTGTATGGCCTTTTCATAATTGCATAACTTCTCGTGTCGTCATTGTAGTCGTTTCGAAGCAATTTAGAAGTTAAGTCTTTTGAACACAGTAAAGTCTCTCCATAATTATATATTACTTATACAATTAATATCGACTACGGAATACCCTAAAACTCCTAATAATAAGCTTCAATTAAGAAAGAAATATATTGCACGCTTTTATTATTAATATAAATTATAAACTGCAAAAGACACCAACATTTATATCTTTTTTATTTGACACATACTTATTACATTTTACAACTTAATTATCGCGGTAAACTTGGAGAAAATTTATAAAAAGCTAATCTTAAATAATCACGCTGCAGCACGCGGGGACCTAGGTTTCGCAATGTAGCAGTGATACTGTATTAGCTAAATAAAAATGATGTTCATGTCTCAACTGTCGGGCATATGGCCTTATCATAATTACATTACTACTCGTTTCGAAGCAATTTAAAGGTTAATTTTTTTTACACACACACTAAATCCCGGCATAATTATATTACAATATTTATGGAGCTGTCACAATCTCTACTGAAGTGGTTTTTAGTTTTACAAAATAGACAACTTTCCCTTACAATGGTTAACAGACTCTCCGCTGTAAATTCGTCCTCGTTGCGTTTATTTTTATTATGGTTAAAATGTCTCTCATCAAAATGAATAATGTTTAGCTTACCTTAAATTTTCCTATATTATTTTGAAGATTTTCAATGCCTGGAGATCTACTAAACCGAGAGCTAATTCTCATTGTGTTCAGGAGTTGGATTTCTCTTATTCAGCGATCTTCCAGCCTTGCAATGGCTTCCACTGCACTATCGTTATATTTCAAAGTTTTTTGGCACTCACTGTCAAACTCCTCACTGTCAAGCTCCTCCTCTTTGATATTTGGAGAAGACGTTCGTTAATATTGTTTAATTCCATTTTTATTGACTTGATATGCGCGATAAGCACTGGTAGTTCGTTAATGTCAATATTTTCCGTTTTAACAATATCGTTGGCGTTGTTAACTAATCTCGTTAATTGCGTTCGGTACGTTTTGCGCAATGCTAGATTAATTTTTTCTCGGTGTTTCTTTTTAACCCGTTACAAACGTTTAAACTAAAAGTTCCACTAAATTTTCCTGGTTTCGGCACAAAAATGTGATATTTGCGTTAAATAATACCGGACTGGTTCGTAAATAAACTTAATGAAACTTATGAAAGTTATGAAATATGGAATGAAAGATTATATATAAAAAAACCTAATATCTAGCTTTGCGTTTTGAGTCCATGATTTAGGATGTAAAGTTAAAAGCACTTAAAAGTATCGAATGCTGCGTTACCGTTTCAGTTTCTTTCGAACACTGGTTCCTCGATACTTCCGCACCCTGGTCCCCGGTTTCTTAAGGATCGCACCACACTCGCGCTGAAAAGTTGTTTACATATAAATAATAAATATGAATTCAGGTGATTCCGAAAGTTCTGTTACAATTAAAATGATGTTTTGAAACTTATTATACTAGAAAGATTGTTTATAGGTTAAGGGTAACTTTTGGAATTACCGAGACTCATTCACATGGATTATCATTTAATCTAAAAAATATGTTATTTTTAAAATTAATTATATCACTCAAAAACTGTGCTTTCTATCGAATTAAAACAAGAATATCTTTTTTACAAACAAATAAAAATATAGAATAACATTTATATATTGCAATATGTTTATTTGTGTTATTTTTGAAATTAATTATAGGACTTATTTTTAAAATTAATTATAGGACTCAAAAACTGTGCTTTCTATCGAATTAAAACAAGAATTTTTTTTTTAAACAAATAAACAATATAGAATAACATTTATATATTACAATATGTTTATTTATGTTATTTTTAAAATTAATTATAGGACTCAAAAACTGTGCTTTCTATCGAATTAAAACAAGAATATTTTTTTTAAAAACAAATAAAAAATATAGAATAACATTTTTACCTAACCTAATAACATTTATATATTACAATATGTTTATTGTAAATTTAATGTAATTCACAACTTATCAGTTGTAGGGCATGTACCTACCAATTTGCATGCCATTATCTCAAATGATTTATATGCTATTACAAAAAACACTTTCTCCCCGCTCTCTTTTAGGGGCTCTAGCCCCCGAAAGAACCATTTGGGGGTATATTTATATGATATTTTTGTAATATTTATTGATGTATTTTATGCCCTAAAAATATTGTACGCTAATTTCGAGACACTCTGTATACTACTTATATCTGAATAAAGGCTTATTAGAACACTTATCAACAAGAACTTACAAGCTATACATATACCAAAAATATATCCCAATGGATTACTTGGGATTTCTAATAACAGCTATAAGATGATAATATTATTTAAAATTTTGGCGAACATACAAGGTATGCTTGTTTTTAAACTATACTTACGTATGTTATTAAGAAGGAATATTCTTAAATAATTAAAAAAACTAAAGGGAATTAGCACACTTTTTTTTAAATATATTAAGTTTATGTGTGTTACCCTAAAGAATGACTTCGAAATTTGCTAAAAGATAATTTGGAAATTTTAAACAAAAAAGTCGATAAATGACAATGAAATTTAAAAATGTATTCCAGGTGTTGGAGGAAATTAAGCAATTAAGAAAAAAAGTTAATTAACCACTTTGTAACTGCAGCAAACGTGACTTTCACCAATATTTAAATTATTCGCTAAAATGTCAATACATACAGTGTATTTCATGTACCTATCAAACTATCAAAGTGCCCACTTAGGAGTTACCCTGTATATATAATAGGAACTTGACAGGCATAGATCTGAAATAATATAATGTAAACACATAGTCCATTATCTTATAAAAAGTTAAAGACAATTTGTTTGCATTCATAAAAAAGTATACTTCTAAATATGTTCTGTCCTCGTTTGCTGCTTATATATATATATTTAGGTTTATAATTAATATTATTTTTTTTTAAGTTTAAAGTATAATTCTTATAAATATTTTTCCTCTTTATGGGTGTCTACTTGCATTCAAAATTACGCGTTTTGTTTTACTTATTGCAATTTAATTAGTTAATTTACATTTTGAGTGGCTAATACAAAATAGTTATATAATAATAATATTTTATACCTTGTATTTTGAAGTGTAATATTTTTTTAAATGCACGTCACAGGATAGTAAAATTTTTTTTTTAAAGTATGGTGAAATGTTTTTCTGTTTTTATAATATTAGGCAGATTTTGCATGTCAGAACGTTTTTCACGCTAACGCTATACTGAAAATGGTTGGACTAGTATACAAATTTGAGTTTTTGCAAAACACGATAAAAATATTTTCCCTTAAACGATATTCGTCTATCTCTTTCCAATTAAAGCATTCTGGAAGTGATAGATGACTAAGATGATACATAAAAGTGTTGCGAATTTAAAAATTGTACTAAATGGTTTGTACATTGTACTAAAAAACTAAAAAGTACTAAATTTTTAAGTTTTTAAAAGAGAAAGTGGCATCCGACCAATTTGATTGGAGGTATGTACGTTAGAAGTATGATTGGAGGTTTGGACACACATTACGGCAACCGGTTGTCAGCAAAGGTGTGGTGAAAAAATGTATGTTTTGTTCACTTTGAGCCAGGAAATTGAGAGGTGTCGAACCCGTGTCTGAAGTATAAAACATTCAGAGTGTCAGTTGCAAGAGAAGGTACTTGTGCATGATCGCCCATATATTTCAAGGATGGGTAACCAGCCAAAAACTCGTAAAACTTCTCTTTGTGACTTCTAAAAAAAAAGCCACTGGCGTTTTTGTCGAAACAAATGAAAGTGCTCTTTAAAAAAGAAGTTGCCGCTGCTGTATATCTACGCCCTTTCCCCGAACCCAAGGGGGCAACCGCTCCACCTTGCTCCTCCCTATGGGCGCCGATCATGTACTTTTGGGTTTGGGACAAAGCGTTTTTTGTGACTTTGACTTGTGACGGTTTCTGAAAACAAAGAACGTTGAGAAGTAATTTTTGATGAAAGGAAGGTGTTTGAAACCAAGGAACGTTTTTTTAGAAGTAATTTCTTCTTTAAACCCCCCCCCCCCCCCCCCACACACACACACACACACACCCTTACACGTACGTACATATTTGTGGCGCCCCATGCAATATCCCCAATTGTGGCACTTTGCAAAATATTTAGTATAATAATGGCTACTTTTTCAAAGAGTGTGTAGATCTAGGAATTTTATTTTTACACTCCATACAATTCAAATTATAACGGAAAATCATTTATGGCATCTGGCGCCATAATTGGGTAAGTGTAAAAAAATTACCATAAATATGTAGATACAAGAATATGTGTGAGTTAGGTTGCCATTATTATAGAATTACAAGAAGTGTGTAAATTGCGCTGTTGTCAGATTTTTAACTTATACCTAAAATCTCACCCTATCGGTATTGATTAAAAATGAAAATAACAAACAATATTTTAAACCTTTTTATTTGAATCCAAAAAGTCTGAAAGGAATTCAACCCATAATTTTAAATCAAACATCAAAATTTTAAATTTATGGTTCGAAAAAATGATCAAATAGTTATGTAGGTGAATTCTATTATAGTAAAAGGCATAACGGCATTGGGAATACAAAAGGTGAACTCAACAAATGCATGTTTAAAAAAAAACTGCATATAAAGCTTCTGGCATACGGTCGAATTGGACTTAAAGATAAATAAAGGGAATTAACAATATGCGTTTAATATTTTTTATTTTCAGCCATGTATGTAATATTGACATTCCTGTTTTTTTAGAAATTTGAAAATGTCACATTTCTGTCTTCTTACTTCCGATCCACATTTTCCACCCTAGGACGGAAAATGCGTTTCCATTCTAATACATTTCAATCCTTATTTTCTTGCCCGGTATTTTTGAGTAGGTCTTATAAAAACGGGGTAAAATAAGAACACAGCAATGATCTGATCTGATTTATTTATTCATATTTTTATTTATACACGTTAATTGTTAAATTAGCATTGTTATTTATTAAAAAAATTTTCAAATCCTCTTGAAGTTGAGTTTGATTTGAAATTCGTATTTCCTGCGATGCAGCTCACTTGAAATACTTGGTAAATCAACAGTTTTAGAGGAAGATGATAACATTTCAGCAGTCTTTCGTTTCTTCTCTATTGAGGATTCTACATATCCCTCCGCAACTGCACTCGATTTCCATCCGCCGAGTCTATTTAGCTGCAAAACATCGGCTCCACTATCAACCAACAAAGTAGCGGCTGTTCGTCAAAAAGCATGACCCGTGAAAGACCCTACATTTGGAGGTTTCAAGAAAGTAGCTATCTTTTGAGGAAAACTCGCGATTAAATGATATCCAATGGCCTGATTATGGGACGAAAAACCTGTCATTTTGAATGTTGTTTTGCAAAGTTACATATTTATGAAAGACGTCAATCCAAATTTGGGTCACTTATGATGAAGGATCTATTTATATAATAATATGTTTTCGTATCAGGGATTTCGATGACCTTTTGTTACAAAACATTAACATGGGAAATTTTCATCTTTACTCATCACTCCTGCATGCTCCCGAGACTCCAACAATAAGCGCAATCTTCATATACAAAAATTCTTCAGGTGCTTTAACCAAAAAATCTCTGATGTTTTCTCTTGAAAAAACACTTGACTTTTTAGGCCGAAAGCCTACACTTTTTCGCTTAAAAAAAAGCCACAAGTTTTGAATGCTTGGAAATGTCGACCTTTTCTCTAAGTTTCAGTATATATTTTATCATACTGTAGGTAGTTCGTAAAGTGGAAGATTTTTTTTCTTTAGAGATCTCACCAAAATAGCCCCAGTTCCTCTGCTGCTGCACCACGCTTGGAATGTATTAAAAGCTTTCTCTTAACGTAGCTTACTTTTTGTAGGTTGCAAACTTTCTTCAATCTTATCCGCTGCTTCTTTCAAATCAGGTGGAGTACAGCTAATTAACTCGTCGTCACTATCGGAGAACATCTTTAATCTGTATTCTTTTTCTTAAAAAAACGCTGACTTTCAAAAAATGTTTAAGCGACAACTGCTGTCAACTGTTGACAACGACTAACAATGGAAATGAAAGGTAATAACCGGTGCGACAAAATTCATTATTTCAAGAAAGTCTATCGTGCAAAAATATTCAATGTTTAATTGAATCATTATGTCACGGCTGAAAATAGAATAGTATTCAATCCTCGACGGAAAATTTCATTGCGGTCTCGAGATTATAGTTTATCTCGACGCTACGCTACGCGTCTCGATAAATCATAATCTCGCTCTCTCGTATTGTAATATACTATTGTTCGATATTAATTATTGACTCAAAGGAAAAATATTTATATGATTTCTCTTACCAGTTCTTCATTCAAAATAAAATAACATAAGGACTACCCGGACGTTTTTAAATCTCCAGATAAACATGGAAAAGGGCTCACTAATTTGCAAGCAAAATATTGTTCTAGAAAAAGGTTATCATGTTTTAATAGACAACGGCACCAGAGAAGAAATTTTTGGTCTCCGCTAATAAAAACAAAACACAAGAGAATATACATCATAAAATCTTCCATAACTATTTCTTTGGGCAAACCCATTTTGGAAGATGAAAGGGAATAAACGGGGGATACAAATGACGAATATATCAGAGGCAGACAATAAAAATGTGAAAGAACATATTGAATTATATTATCCTCAAGTTTTCTATTACAATAGAGCAGAAGTATAAATACTTTCTCTAAAAATATACCTACTTAAATTATAAAACGTATCGAAAGATTTTTGAAAAGGAAAATATAGGAATTACAACTCCCACTTAGAATGATTGTGGTGTATTTTCAATGTATAAACAACATTCGCATGATGAAAATCTCGACTTACCAATATTAACCGATTGCTTTAACCATTACTGAGAAAAATTATAATAACATATCAATAGAAGGGCAGGACAAAGAAAATATTTCTAGTACTTTAGTTGCTAGACCCGACAAAGAAAATGTTTCTAGTACCGTTTATATAAAAATTAAAGTGTGTCGCAGCCAAAAAAATATTCCAAATATTAGAAAATTGTATAGCAAGCATAGTTAGGTATGCAATACAAGCTGGTATATTTTTTAAATATACGAAATTTTATGGCTATATCCACAGACTTTCTAAAATTATCAAAGTGACATGAGGTTTGGAACTTAGAGAGGCATATTTATTTTAAAATTATTTCCTCGTACCACATCGTCACCTTTTAATATTAATTATCTCTTTAACGGATAATTTCAATTAAAACATGTAATTATATTTATCGTTGAGAAAATTGACAACACTGCAGAGTTCTTGGCAAGCTCAAGTTGCCAGAATTGGGGGTGTGCAAAGCGCATACCTACTATATCCGTAACTGCGGCACCTTACCATAGGCAGAGTTGTCAGATTAGCCAGATTTTCTTCATCAAGTAAAAACCGGGACGTTTAAAGCATTATTGTTATTTATTTCCTTAACTTTGGTGAAATGGCACGCTAATAAACACCGCGTACTTAGTATCTCGAAATTTCTAATGGTCATTAAACCGTTTATATAAAAATTAAAGAGTCGCAACCAAATAAATATTCCAAATATTAGAAAATTGTATTGTATAGCAAGCATAGTTAGTTATGCAATACAAACTGGTATATTTTTTAAATATACGGAATTTTATGGCTATATCCACAGACTTTCTAAAATTATCAAAGTGACATGAGGTTTGGAACTTAGAAAGGCATATTTAAAAATTATTTCCTCATACTACACCGTCACCTTTTAATATTAATTACCTCTTTAACGGAAAATTTCAAATAAAACATGTAATTATATTTATCGTTGAGAAAATTGACAACCCTGCAGAGTTCTTGGCAAGCTCAAGTTGCCAGAATTGGGGGTGTGCAAAGCGCATACCTACTATATCCGTAACTGCGGCACCTTACCATAGGCAGAGTTGTCAGATTAGCCAGATTTTCTTCATCAAGTAAAAACCGGGATGTTTAAAGCATTATTGTTATTTATTTCCTTAACTTTGGTGAAATGGCGCGCTAATAAACACCGCGTACTTAGTATCTCGAAATTTCTAACGGTCATTAAACCGTTTATATAAAAATTAAAGTGTCGCAGCCAAAAAAATATTTCAAATATTAGAAAATTGTATAGCAAGCATAGTTAGGTATGCAATACAAGCTGGTATATTTTTTAAATATACGAAATTTTATGGCTATATCCACAGACTTTCTAAAATTATCAAAGTGACATGAGGTTTGGAACTTAGAGAGGCATATTTATTTTAAAATTATTTCCTCGGACCACATCGTCACCTTTTAATATTAATTATCTCTTTAACGGATAATTTCAAATAAAACATGTAATTATATTTATCGTTGAGAAAATTGACAACACTGCAGAGTTCTTGGCAAGCTCAAGTTGCCAGAATTGGGGGTGTGCAAAGCGCATATTTACTATATCTGTAACAGCGGCACCTTACCATAGGCAGAGTTGTCAGATTAGCCAGATTTTCTTCATCAAGTAAAATCCGGGACGTTTAAAGCATTGTTGTATTTATTTCCTTAACTTTGGTGAAATGGCGCGCTAATAAACACCGCGTACTTAGTATCTCGAAATTTCTAATGGTCATTAAACCGTTTATATAAAAATTAAAGAGTCGCAACCAAATAAATATTCCAAATATTAGAAAATTGTATTGTATAGCAAGCATAGTTAGTTATGCAATGCAAACTGGTATATTTTTTAAATATACGGAATTTTATGGCTATATCCACAGACTTTCTAAAATTATCAAAGTGACATGAGGTTTGGAACTTAGAAAGGCATATTTTTTGCCAGATTTTCTTCATCAAGTAAAAATCGGGACGTTTAAAACATTATTGTTATTTATTTCCTTAATTTTGATTTATATCAACAATTTAAATACTCGACACTTAACATGTCCTACGGTTTCATCAACAAGAAGTTAATATAATAAAATAAATCTCATCTCGAACCCAACAAAAATAGTTTTTAACATGTTTTACTATATACCTAAAAACAGATCAAAAATTGCTTACTTATTGCGATAGTAAGATCAGCATTTTAAAATAAGTTAATCTATTGCATAGCTTCAGAAACACCATTTTTTGTACATTATTATGGTCCGTGGATAACTTAAAATCGATATTTTTAAAGTAATTCTAGTATTTTTAGCTCAGCGATATAGTACATAACGTGTTCCATAAAGTATAAATAGTAAAATATAAATCAAGGGACACAATTTATAAATTTAAGAGAACGGCGCTTTTAAAAACACCGTGTACCTACATCTAAATTCTTAACAGCTATTAAACCATTTTTAAAAGGAATTAAAGCACCGCTGATGAAAAAATATTCCAGTTGGTCCTAATGAAATTAAATGCTCGTCATATAACAAACACAAGTTTAGTTCCGTTATAGCATTTTTGGGCCACCCTGCTTGATAGAAAATATTTTCTAAAGTCTTATTTAGATGAAAACATTAATTTTCGTCCCTTACCTTAATAATAAACAATAAGCTATTAGAACGTGTTAAAACGACTTTTATAATTTAACACATTTCTATTGAATAGTGGCAACTTTCAATCCTTGACTCTGATAATAATCTAAAATAATAAATATTTAAACTGGTGCATAAGAAAACTGACAACATTGTACATTCTTTCCAGAGGGCGCCACAGCTCAGCCGAGCCGAAGGTGTCATTATTGGGGGTGGGTAAGGAAGTTGCTATATCCACTGATGTGGTACCTTACCCACATTTTTAAAAAAACCATTTTTTTAGAAAAATATCAAGGCAAATAAACCCTATTAATTTTTTTATATCAAAATAGCAACAAAGAAGTCGGCGAAAATATGAAAGACCCTTATAAATTAATAAATAATAATGTTATGGCATTTTAAAATTGTGGCAACGCGTGTAAGTTGCCATAATTCGTGCAGTTGCCACAGTACAGGCTTAAGTACACACAAGGCGCCATAAATATAGTGAAACGTACACACACACACACATTCAGCAAAATCGTTGGCACGGATACACGATGTATGGAGGACAATATCTCTAAGTTTTATTGATCTGGTCATAAAGTAGGTTCCTCCTGTATATTTTCGAACTCAACCTTCCTCTCCTATCGAAACTATAATCCGACATACATTAGCCGGGGGCGAAGTCCACACTTGACTGCCCTTTTTTTCCTGTACCTTCTGTGGCTTTTTAGTCCCATATGCACAGTCTAAAGTCATTTAAGTATTTTTTTTATGATAACTTCCCTAGACTGTGAATTGGATAGAAGTTGTTTGACTGAATTTGTACATTTTACTGGTCGCGACAACCATGGCCACCGACCGCCTGACAGCGTTGCCATTGTTTTCTATTTGTCAAAGTTTACATTCGAATAAGAGTGGCAAAAATATAGAATTAAAAGTAATTAATCTAAACCTTTATAGCAAAATAAAATAAGAAGGTACTTGGGTGCCTGGGCACATATAAATGATGATGAAATGATAATAATATTAAATTATGCACAGAAAATCACCATTCTATTAACGTGAAAAGGAAATTTTAAGCCTAAACGTCACAACATAGCTAAATGAGTGGTTAAAGTGATTTTGAAACTGAACGTATGTCGTATATTATTCAGAAATATGATATGTCAATTGTATTACAATATGGCGGTCGGAAAAAAGCTAATTTCCTAATTTGAACATTTTTATTTGTTGATTGTTTAATTCTTAATAATTTGTGTGCATTTATTTACTTTCCTAATACGTTAAAGTGTTTTTCTTCGTCCCAGATCAAAGGAACTAGTTTCCACTATTTTAAAAGGTATGTACTTGTTTTCACTGATAGGATTGTTTATAAGTTGAAAATACTATGTTTATTGTTTAGAACTTCTGGCAATTACCTTGGGAACTTATGTTCTTATCGTACTTATTTATGTATTGTATGACAACTCATAATTTATCAACCTTTCCTAATAAATTCACAATTAATTATGTAGCATTCTTCTATATACAAAGTACAGGTAGGTAGTGAATGTATAAGAAATGATGTGCTTATCTGCCCTTTTTGGTCTAATAATGTAAAATAATCCTTGTTGTTTTGTGATATACATACATAAGTACCATAATAATGTAAATAATAAAATTTGGTATAAGAAAATATCAACAAAGGCAAGAGAATAAAAATGAAAAATAACAATTATATTGTAGGGAGTCAATGTTTGCTGTTATAATTTGAAAATGAATGGAACAAGGCTTCTTGAGAAATGTCCATCAGTTTGGTCGTTTTAATATTCACACATCAGGCAAGTAGATTAATTATTATTATTATCAATAAGGTGTACCCAAATTATAGTGACCGGCTGACATTTGGGTTCACCTCGGGAAAATTTTAATAAAGAATTAGAGAAAACTTCTACACTCACTAAAACTAAAATATTCTGAAAATGTGCTTCTGGGTAAGGGCAAAATTTTAAATTACTGCTAGAGAATAAAAAAAATATTGACAGAATTGCTTTGTTGGATTGTATCTAATTGATGAGGCTGAAACTAATGTTTATGATTTTTTACATACACTTATAACATAGCACTAAGCACTTAAAGGGTTACAACAATGATTTTATCCCTTAGCAGACAGTTTTCAACCCTTTTCAAGGAAAAATCAGTAAAATTCATAATGATAATTTTGTCCGGCGCATTCGCCATTGCGTTTTGTGATCACTATTTTTGTAATTTAATCCAAAAATTGGCCAAACAACATTGCTAGAGCACAATTATTCAAAATTTAAAATAAAGAAGCTTATATTTATAAAATAAAAGCAGATG
Organism: Polydrusus cervinus; assembly: GCA_935413205.1. Classification (NCBI taxonomy): domain Eukaryota; kingdom Metazoa; phylum Arthropoda; class Insecta; order Coleoptera; family Curculionidae; genus Polydrusus; species Polydrusus cervinus. The sequence goes on along the minus strand of OW284520.1, from coordinate 10,490,776 downwards.
CTTCTTAAAGATAGGTATTTTGCCACGTTTTTGATAAAACCCCAGCTCTTAAAAATGTTGATAAAGTCCTAGCTCTTAAAAAAAAAACTCCTACTAATTTGTTGTGTTTCAATAAAGACACTGCAGTGCACAACACACTTGTCTATTAAAAAAATTGCTAATAGAAGAACTGGGTAAAAAACCTATTATATAGTAAATCATATGTATGTGTAAGAAGGTGGGTCATGTGCAAAATGTTACATAAGGCAAATTAAATTTAGTTTTAAAAATTATTTGGCGATTTGCTTTGTTTTGGATAAAAAAATCAAAAATTATATTGTTCCAGGGAAGAAAATATGCAGCACAAGTTGATGTCTATGGAAATAAGTTTGCAAGGATGCAATCCGTATTTTTTAGAGAAGCAAAGCAATATTTTTTGGATGAACATATGGTGTTTAGTTTTTAAAAGCATTGATATATACTGTAATTTTTGTTTTAAATAAATATTTTTTACTGAATTTTAATTTATTTATCGTTACCAAAAAAATAGTTTTTCTAAAATTTTCATTTACTTATAACCAAAAAAAAAAATGTACAACTTTTTTAATTTTATTTTTGTCAAAATAAGGGGAGTTTTAGTTTACTCTTAGGATTTAATTTTTTTTTAAATCCTGGGTACAAAAAAATCAATATTCTTATTAAAATCCTTTATTTTCTTGAACAAACACACACATTTTTATACAGGGCGGTAAGTATTTAATTTAACACTAACGGTTTCTTATTTTATGTTTAACTATAAATGCATTTATACATACATACATACAGCATAGGTATTTTTTAAGCCCAAGAACATTTTAACTTATAACATAAATTTGAATTCTGGAAAAATATAGTAACATTAAGCTTTATATGTATAGAATACATTTCAGACTTAAGTGAACATTTTCCTTATTCGACGCTTCCTGTATTCGGTTGTTATAGCTCTATCCCTCTCTCCCAAAGTTTTGCTTTAGTAATGCTGGTCCAAATTTTCTGTGACAGTTGCTGTAATTTAACATATATTTCTTCTATTCCTTATCTGAAATAATAATTATTTAAAACAAGAATGAGAGTCTAGTAACGCTTTCGCCATTTCGTTTTTTGATCATTTATTTTTTTATCCAAAAATCGACCAAATACCCATATTTCAGACATAATTACCTACAATTTAAAGTAGAACAAGTTTGAATTTATAAAGTAATAAAAGCAAAATTAGAAAACTGAACCAATTTCACAAATTTTCATTTTTTGCTTTTATTAATTTATTATTAAAAATTCCTTTAGTTCAATACTGAAGGTATAATTGCTAATCAAGGACGGGTATTTGGCTCCTTTTTGAATAAAGCAAAAATGATAAGAAATATCAATCAAAAAATGAAATGGCGAATGCATCACAAGACTTATTCACTCCACCAGTGGCAATGGTGTAATTATATATATGATATGAAACCAAATATTATTGTGGTAGTGCCAATTTTATAGTCAATTTAAACCGAGGTCCAGTGTAAATCGGATATTGTCAAAAATGGTAATTTTATAATGTGGGGTTACACGGTGTAGACACAATTTTTTTTTCTAGAAGTCACCTTTGATCGGGAAGTACGAGAATGCCACCTTTTTTTTATAAATCACTTTTGTTTGGGGAAAATCTAAAAGCCACAGCATAGACTTCAAGTTAACAACAATAAAAAGGTGGCAGGCCTAGGTAAGAGTAAATTACCTGGTCATAACTTAATATAATAAAGCATAACATTACAAGTTATGACCAAGTTCATCACTCTGTCAATTCCACATTATAAAACAAGAAACAAGTCTTTTTGACATTCTACAATTTAAACCTTGAACCTCGGTTGCTTTTGAAATTGAACTTAAGGTACATACTTACTTTTTCTCTTCATTCCGTACTATCTGATAAACATTCCACATGGTCCTATTGCCTTTTGTTGTTATGGGCGTGATTATTTGTAACTAATTGTTTAGATTTTAGATTGTTGTCCCTGTGTGTTGTCCAGACTAAGTAGGTATGCAGAGCTTTTCTTCGGTTATACTGCGTGAATCTGTAGGTACACTTTCTTGGACATCTTAGGACACTCGTCCACTAGTTTCATGTGTGGGGAAACACAATCACAACAGTTTGTAATCACTTTTTTTAAGAAACACAAAAAATAAACTAACCTAACTGACCTAAAATAGAAATGTCAAAAGTGTCAAAACTGAAATCTGAAACCTGACGACTTTCAAAATATTTTCGACGTTGCCGCTTTTCTTCCATCCAGCGGGACCAAGCGCTGTAGTTTCTGGCCAAAACAATTAAAAACTTTCTCGGTATATTTCAATATGCCGAAAATCACACTCGAATGGGACCAGGGACGTTTCCCCTAACTTTTTATAGTGAATATATTTTAATAGTTATGGAATGCGGAAAAGACAAGTATTTACCCCCCCCCCCTGGATTTTTTATTAGACCGAACCTTCTTAAACGCACAATATATTGCAAAAGCTATACATCCTCAATAATTCAAGGAAAAATGTAAATGGTTACGGTTTTTTTTTAGAAGTCGCTTTTTATTTAAGAACAAATTTAAAGAAATTAACGCCACTGAATGGGACCTTCCTTGAACGGCAGTAGAGTTTTGGACTTGCATTGTCTTTATTTGTTTAGAATCACTACGTTTCAACTGGTAAGCATCTCCAGTCGTCTTCAGGTGAATACTGACCTTCCTATTGATTTGCTTCCAGAAATTATTCATATCATTTTAAAAACCAATTTTACTATGATAAAAAGTGACTTCTAAGCAAAAAGGTCGTCCGGTACCTCTCATTGTTCCGGCTGGAAGGACGAAGAAAATGACGTAAAACAACCCCTCGGTACGCCACTGTCTTCAAAAAAGTACAATGATTCATGCATCTTTTGACTTTACAATATATATACATATACTAATTAATTATTAAAAAAACGTTTGATAAATCATTTAAGTATATTAATGGAAGTCACAAAATATATATATGATATACTCTTTTTGTCAACGGCACTTTGAAGGAAAACCCGTGTCATCCCAATGATACAAGTAACAATTTTCATTTCAGTATTGTAATTTTTTTTATGATCATTTTCACATTTCAAACACTAATTGACACATATCCCTTTCCTTTCAATACAGGAAGACAATTTTTCACTTCCTATTCCTATCCGAAACGAAAAATATTAGAAAAACATCAAATTGAAAAGACTATACTTACTATATTATACTATAATTTAGCGTTATATTACACCGTAATTCACATCACGGTAAATTATGTCGAATAGCGTGCACAGTGGGACCCGCAATACGCAAACAGGCGGCAACCTAGCATTTTTTTTTGACCTTCAAACTTTCAGAGAACGATTACGGGGTTTTCCATTTCCGAAACTGGTTTCGGGTGAGTGTATTCATATGATTTCTCTTTCTATATTGGAATACAGAAAGGACAAGGACGCAAATACACTCAGGTTAAATGAGTTGTTCAATTGATATCGATAAAATTACGGTGAAAAAGCGGATCACGCAAATATTTTTTCACACTAAACCGTTTATTGAGCGGTTTTGAGCGGTTACAGTGAAATTTTATCGTTAGCGTGAACATTTTTGTGCCTGCAAAATGTCACTATTATGCGTGCACACCCTGTATGGTATCCAACCTATAATATTTTATAAATCTACACATCAAACATAAATGTGGCGGGTTTACATCAATATTCTTAAACTTCTTTACAATTCCTTAATAAGGTCCCTTTATAAGTATAATCAGGGCCGCACTTCATTTCCAACTCTCTGCCATTTTATGAACTTTGTCATCGACCTCATGTATTAGACCAAATATAACACAAAAATTTTTTGTAACTTTCCATGAGCATCGTGTCAAAATAAGAATAAAAATTATGGTGACCAAAACAATGTTTAATTTTCAAATGGAATTGTAAAATATGTATCTTTTGAATTAGTTCGTTTTCGAACTGATAAACTCTAGCTTATTAAAATAAATATTTAAAAAGACGGATGGGTTCGTTTATTGTTGGCCATCCATATTTATATATAAACTTTCTTAATTAAGTTACTTATGACTTTTATCCATTATTTGTAATATTTTAACAACATCAATTTTTTTTTTCCTTGTTCTTTCCTTTTTTTTACAAAATTGTGCGTTTAGCTTTATTTTTTTTTTTGAACAATCCTTTATGTTTTTTTATTCCCTTTTTAAAATATCTAGCAGCCACACCTACAGAACATTTGGCCGAGTTTCTTCAATTTAAATCATCAATCAAAATTGTTACAATTGACAAGTTTAAAAAATAAATGCATTTAGATTTTTTCTATTGAGAATTTGATATTTGAGTGTAAAGTATTTAGGTAGTTATGTTGTGCTACAAGTTGTCTAGAAAGACCTTAAAACAAATCATCACATTTACATAAATTAAAAAGTGAATTTGTCATCAATTTTATTTTGACAAATAATGGGTTAAGAAGGTTTCCCTTAGATAATCCAAAAGATGTATGTTAAATTGTGGTTCTGATAGATGTTTTAAAAAACGAATAAAAGAACATGAAAGATCGTTCAAAAATAAAAAAATTTTATATACTATATTATACCTAACACATATTTTATGATAACTATAACATATTGCATATAATGAATAAAGGTACAAAGTTATTAATACTATCTAAAAACCAATAAAACATCTGAGACCATAATGTTAGGTACCTAAATTTAATAAAAAAATGTGTGTAAATGAATCTTTTTTGTATCAATTTTAAAACAGTGTCCGATAAAACTATAGTATATGAACCACGTATTATATATTGTAATAATAAATAAATTTCTATCAAGTAGCAAACTCATCGATTAAACATAAAGACTTTCAATAAACTAATTTTTTAATTCAACACAAATATATGTAGTACTATAGTACTACATAATATGTAGTACTATAGTATATTATAATAACGGGTTCGTTAAATGGACATTTTAACTTTCTAAAATATACAGGATGATTACAATCATTTATTCCTGCTCCACCTTGTATTTTATATGTTAAAATAGATATCTAAATATTTCTTTCTGTAGAAAGAGTGGGGTACAAAAATGATTAATCACTTATAGATAAATTTCATTTGCACCAATATACAGCTCTTACTTTTTTGTGCGAAATAATTGCCTACGATTTATTTTTACAAAGCATCAAACGAATAAACATTTTTAAATCGTTTCATATCTATGTACATTTTTTATGTTAACTGTATCTAACAATTCTACAGCGTTGTATGTTCTTGGGACTCAAATGAACCTAAAAACGCTGTAAATATTGTTACCGATTTATTCAACAAATCGTCAGGCAACAGTCTTAAAACTAATTGATTAAATACTTTATGAAGTTATAACTTAGCTACATACTGAACTATTCTAATTTTTCATTAGTAAAGCTACCAAACCAACCAACCAACCAAAGCTATGGTTTTGACTAGAAAATTATTATATAAAGATTGTCTTCTTGCTGCCGATAATAAAATATTGATAGAAGAGTAGTTGTCAAGTGGTCCAAATATTAAAAAGGGTTATGTACAATTAAATGTTTTTTTAATACCGGGTCCGCCAACGAAGCGAGAACGGAAGATTAAATCATTATTAAGGAACATCAAAAATACTTAGCATGGACTTAAAAGCCTATTTCAAAAATATTTTACATTATACACATTATATTGCTAATTGGTCGCAAAAAAGAGCTCCCTTCTCCCCTACACCCTTCCTAATCCCATCCTGTATTTATAAGAATAATAATCATTGTTAAAACTTTTAAATCGAATCAAAAAATCAAATCTAAAATAAAAAATATGTATTGATTGTATAGTGAGAAATGTATGTATTGATTTTATAGTGAGCAATCCTGGTATATAGTGGGTCGGCGAATTTTATTTGTATTTTTTATTGCCATTGTAAAAAAACGTTTATTTCGATGGGAACATCGTCTTTAAAAATTCTATTAGGTTTGGATAGGCTATAGTATTCTTGAGTGGCTCGATAAAGATTTAATTTTTCGTCCCCGCTTCGTTGGTGGACCCGGTAGTACTATTTTTATTTTTACTTATAAAAATCACAGCCTAATTTCGAAACAAAATAACATGTTATTATCATCAAATTCTCGATTGAAATTTTTATATTTATAAATTTTTTTACTTTACAATGACATTTCTTTTAAATTAATGATCCATTATGAAGATGCCAAACGTTTACTAAATAACATTAACAGATTTTAGCCTAAAGGAGCGGACATATTTTGCGAAACGTCGCCATAAAGAAACAAAGAATATATATTTTGGACGACTTAGCAAATACTCTTTATAAATTCGTGGAGAAAATTACCACATCATAAATTGGTCACATATTTGATTCTATATTATTTCTGAACCTATAATATGATTTAAATGATTTTTTTGCATTACTAAGTTGGTTCCTTGACAATAGTTTTCGGTATTTGTAATAAAAAGTAAATTTTTTAATTTTGTATAGTGAGTATAATTAGTTAAAATTAGGTACCTACAACCGGTATAAAATGAAAACTTTTTACCACAAACAGCGAAACGTATGACATCGCCAAGAAGCTAATCTGAAATGAAAAATGGTATTATAGGTTCACAAAAAATATAGCATTAAATTTGTGATAAATTTATAATGTTGCATTAAATATGTCCGCAGAAGATTCTAGACAGAAAGAAAAACTTTAAAACACTAAGTTTACCAATAGTTTTTACCACAATGTATAAAAGTCTAGAAAATAGAAAATATTTACAAGTAAATAGACTTACTATTACTACGTACTATTTCTATTCTAATTTTAGTTGCGAATAAATGAACTGGTTTTCAATAAAACCATTTCTTTACCAAGGTGTTGGATCTCCTAAAAATAAAAAATAAAATAAACATATTAATTGGAATTCATAAAAATGCTTAATAAATTTTTAATCAAACTTGTTAACAGTTATAAATAGAAAAAAGACACATAACTGACCCTATAGGAAATGGTAAGAAAACAGCGGATAGATGAAAATTTAATTTTTTTTTTAAATTTGAAATGAACTTTTAATTTTATCAAAAGTCCCTACTTATTTAAATATTTTTATAGTCTTCTAGATTGTGAAACATTGAATCTTGAGCCTAATAAATATAGGGTGTTTCATTTGAAAAAAGTTATTGTATTTTAAAATTTTGTATATTTGGATGTCAACAGAAAACACCCTGTACAAATTTTTCGGTACTAAAAGATTTAAGACAGTTTTTTATCCTTAAACTTAGGAGCTTACAAGAAATTTTCGATTTTCGGCACTTTTATTGAGAAATACAAGTAATTTTTTACTATCATGTTTTTTTCAAAATTTTAAGAATTTTGCATTTTGTTTGGCAACGTTCCAATAAATTAAAAAACTAAATATGGCGTCATATGGATAATTTTGTAAAAAAACAAAAAATGCTAAAATATATAGGGTGTTCCATTTGAAAAAATTTATCTCTTTATTGTCCTACTTTTTTGGACCACCCTGTATGTTTAAAAATAATTTTAGAACATATATTTCTTTATACCTCACAACTTTTATAAAAACTTTTTTTTTGATATCTTTAATAGTAGAGACGGTATATTACTTTGTCAGACAAATGGGCCACCCTGTATGGTGTATCTAGTAAATTATAATTAGAATTTTAAACAGAATTTCAAATATATTTCAATCAATATTTCGAAATAAAGATATTCAAAAATTACTTTTCTGATTCTATTATTTTAATAAATGGAAAAAATTACTTATATTATGATTTATTTCTGGGTTTGTTAGCATTTATTTTTAACCGATACCTATAAGTTCAATTATAAAGAAGTAAGCAATTAATAATGCATAATGCAGGGTGTAATTGTACGGGCAGCCCAGTGGAATGGCTCAAAAAAACAAAATATAAATGGCCCCAAATTATCGTCGTATACAGAGTAATTTAAAATTTAAGAAGAGAGGAGTTAAACATGTTTCTTTTCCCTGGTAACGTCACAAATATTATAATCTGGGATAACATTATTTTAAACAAATTGGTGTATTCAAAGTAAGTTATAAATTGTGATGATATGACTAGTCTGCATCAAATCAAATGTATACTATTTCTTAACTTTTACCAATGCTTGATTGAGATGTAAGGCATCCAGTTCGTGGTTCCAAAGCTAGTGATGTAGCGTATAACTCATCGTCGTTCATCATTAAAGATGTGTCTAGCAAGTAATTCGATACTCGAGTAACTAATTCAATTTTGTAGGATGTTTGTTGATAGTCTCGAATTTCTCGAATAATATGAGCGATCTGAAAAGAAGACTTGATTTAATTTTAACATAACATAATCGTATTTATTAAAAATATTTTAGGAAATCTTTTTTTTTAGAATTTCTATAAAAAGTCAATAAATTTAAGAAATTGTAAATTGTAAAATTGTGTCGATTTATTTTTTTGAAACCCAAATTGTTTATTTGAAATAAAATGTATTCTTTCTAAATAATTTTCAATTTTTGCTTTTAAAATTTTTTCGAATACTTTGGCTAATGAAGATATTAATGTTATACACTGTGGCTCAAATTAAAGGAGTACACTTTTTAATTGTGAATATTTTTCTAGATTTTGCACTGATTTAATTTATTTTTGGAGTGATGATGAACTGAAATCGTCTTAGTAAAATGTGCAATTTTTATCAAAATATTTTGAACAGGGCCGGATTGACAGTTTTTTTTCAACAAACGTGCACTTATGCTCGTTGCAAACGAAAACTGATTTATTCATAATTCAGATAATACGTTATTTTGGTAGATTAACTATCGAAACTTCTTCAGTATAAGTCTCAGTCTGAAAGATTCTTAAATTCAAGAAATACAATTTATTTTGTACTAAAACATTCCGGATATCATTTTGGAAATTTGAAGTCGTTTGAACCATGATCGCAGCATCCATGACCGTTATTAAAAATCAAAGTATCCATGACTATTATCAAAATAATAAACAATGTTATTTTTGACGTTTTGTAAGCTTCATGACAGCTAATCCGTACACAATGGCAGTTTTAAGTAAAGAGGATCGAATTCTTATCAAATATTTTCAACAAACACATAATTACGGCGCAAGGAAAATTTTAAAGGAGTTTCCTGAAAAAAATTGATATGTTTGAACAGTTGTCAAGTTTTTAAGACATCTTAGAGAAAATAATGGATCCATAAAAATCAAATTTGGAAGGGAAAAGAAAAAAACTTCAATTTTTCCATTTTTAAAGATAGGTTTTATAACACCAATTTTAAAAGGTTCTGGATATATACTTGTTTTAAAAATATTATTTATTAGAAATGTGCGTGGTTTTGAAATAGTAGTTTTAATAGTTTTTAATATTTCAGTAGTTATACCATCGGTACCAGGAGATTTTTATTTTATTGCTCGAGTTGAATCCCGAATCTTTACATTGTAGTGAAAACTTTTTTTTAGATTTCAGCATTTTATTTTTTGTGTTTTCATCTTAAAAAATTACTTTAATCGCACTGGTTTTTTCACCCTGTTTCAATCTGTATGCATAATTTTATTCTTATGCCGCCCCGATAATAATATTCTCTTTATTGGTTCTTGGATACAATTTGATTAACAATTATACATGTAATTAATAGATATGTAGAAGTATGTGTAACTAACAAGTTTTGAGCCATATTATAACAGTGAATAATTTTTTGTTGTAATAATTTTGTATGGGTATTTTTAAACGTTTTCTATATAGACCTTTGGTAGTCTATCGAAAACGTATTTTTTGATACTATTTAATCAATTTTATTTCCGCTTCCACCCTTCAGATCATTTAAAATAGTAGTATTCACCTGAAGACGACTGAAAATACTTATCAGCTTCAACGTTGCAATTTAAAATAAATAAATACATTTTAAGTCATAAACTCTTGTATCAATCAAAGTAATCAGCGTTGTATTATTTAAAATTTGATTTTGTCAAACTTGCATTGCCTTTATTTTCTTTTTAAACATACCGTTTCGATTATTTAGCATGTCTAGCATCTTCAGGTGTTGACTTGACTGAAATGTTTCTTTATATTGTTTAAAAAAATGTTAATGAGGTAACATGATTTTGAGTAATTAATATTTCTGGAAATCTGTAAACAAAAATTTTTAGGTAGAAGCGATTTGTTAAAATTGACTTAAATACCTAATCACGAATGTTTTGTTATTACCGAATTACCACATCATATTTTTACCGCAAGCCATAGGGTTTTACCGATTCTATTTTACGGTATTATTGGACATTTAAACCTAATAAACTTGAAATATAAAATTTATCATATTAAATAAGAACCTATGGCTCGCCGTAAGAATAAGACACTGTGCACAGTTACAGGGTGTCGAAAAAGTTTACAATATTGTAAATATCTTAAAAATTACTGAATATATATTTTTTAAACCGTCACATCCATATAGTTAAAACCGGAACCCCTAGGAAGGATGAAACCATTTCTTTAATTGTACAACATTTTAGTTTACAAGAGTGTCAATTTTTCAACCAAATATTTTCAAATGGGGAAGAGAGGTGAGATTCATGTCAGATTCCCAGACCTCAACTTTTTGGACTTTTATTTGTGGGATGTTTTAAAAAATAAAAATTAAGCCTGAAAAATAGTAAAAATGTAAAGTCTTGTATTTAATGGAATACTTTTAAGAACATCCTGAGGAATAGAGACAACGCTTGGTTATTGTCTAGCTAACAAATATTTTGACCATCTAATAAAGTAGGATTTATTCAATTTTTAAATATTTCCTATTTACATTGTGTCCTTATAAATTCGAAAAAAATTTGTTTTCATATGTCATTTTAACATATAAATCCCTTTATAATTACATTTGCCTTTTAAGGCACTAATTGATTTTTTACAAATATACAGGACGTTAAAATAAAATTTAAATTTTTTTACTAATTCTGAATAATTACAGGAATGGTTTGTCCTTTCTTGGTGTACCGTTTTTAATAATCTATGAATGTGTCCATTTTTAAAAATGTATCATTAGTTTTTGATATATTTACAACATTTCAGACGTTTTGTCACCCTGTATGTTTAATGTTTCGTAATTTTTTTTTTGCAGAATTACTAATAAATTGCATCGGAATTAACTGTGGAGAGATGACGTATGTCGGTGTAGCGCAAGATCTGATGACATAGAGCTTAATGACATGTATCTATTTTAACAAATGCGAAAATATTTAGGAGATGAGATATCATTGATTTATGAGATAGGAATTTTCCGGAGAGGAAGAGGTATAGGAGACCCTCTTCTTCATCCGCTGAAATCAAAACTTATACGTTTTATTTACGTTTATTTTCTTGAAAGGGAGCTGTGCCTGCACAGGAATCAAATCGATTGGCAACGGTTAACAATAGTGAACTAAATATCTTTAATATTAAAGAATGTTTTAACTATAAATATTATTATGCAATCCAGAACTAAGCAATGGATTATGAAATAAAACACTCGTAGTTTGTAATTTTCACTCGTATAATGTCAACATGACACGTGTTCCGCTGTCACAGCAGCTTCATCAGATGTCATATTAAAAACAAAATTTCCTTAAAATATAGAGGTCCTAATTGATAATAGCTATACAGATGTTGGTAAAACCAAGTTATAAAATTATTAAGGTACTACTTTATAAGGACAGGTAGGTGGATACTAAACTAATTAGTTACCTAGTAGTACCATAATAATTTTATAACTTGGTTTTACCAACATCTGTATAGCTATTGTCAATTAGGACCTCTATATTTTAAGGAAATTTTGTTTTTAATATCACATCTGATGAAGCTGCTGTGACAGCGAAACACGTGTCATGTTGACATTATACGAGTGAAAATTACAAACCACGAGTGTTTTATTTCATAATACTATTATGGATTTTCATCAAGTAAAGGCTGAAACAATTCGTTTTAAGCAATGGATGGTTTCCAAACGGTTTGGTACTGCTTCGCAAACAAGCTAATTAATAAGGTATCCCGGTTGTATAACATAATTTTGATAAGTAGAAGTGCTGGAAATTACGCATGTCCACTTCCTGGGTTCTTTAAAATTTATATATCAGGCAGTCTTTTCAAATGGGTTTCTCGATTTTTCAAATACAAAAATTTTCGAACAACACGTGCTTAATCAAAAGTAAACACAGTTCGTACACCATCAATGCCCAGTTAATTAAAATAGAATTAAAGGATAGCCACCTATCGAAGACTGGTTAACTACGATCGTACACACACACTCTACTGCTGACATATACTGACTATGGATGCTTCCTCGCCGGCTGATGTTGACATAATAATTATTATAAGAATAGTTTTCCATTTATGACTTGAACTTGAATAGGAGCAGTAAGCGCATAGCAGTAGCATAGCGTCGGTATACGACTTCATAGTTAACCAGTCGCCGATATGTCGGTATTCTTTAAATCTCATCGCCGTAGTGTAGTGGTCGTACTGGTCGTGTAGCGCTGTATTTGCAAAAAGTATCAAAATATCACTGATTATGTTTTATAATCGGAAGCCTTAAATATTGGTACCCCGGTGAATTTCTACTAAGCAAGAAGTAAATATTCTTTGATAAAAAGAGATGTGATTGTAATGTATCCTAAAATTTTTCATTTCATATAAATGACAGTATTATGTTCCTAACAGCATATAATTTAACTAAATATATCTATTTTGTTTCAGCAAATTTTGAAAATATGTATAATAATTATTATCAAAGACTAAATTGTTAAAATAACTATTAAAATGTATCGGTTTGTTCTTTTGTTTACTATTTCAAAGATGTCAACTTCTTGCTTATTTAAATCTAGTTAGTAAATATGAAATTATGAAACCCCACTTTATTGACATTTGTTTTTTTTTTAATCTTATTTTAAAGCATTAATTGATTTGTTAAAGAATATGTTGGTCTGCCATGCCTTATCCTAGCAGAAGTTCTTCTCAAACCACCCAATTTATTGAAAATTGTATTACAGTATTAAATTGTTATGTTAAGGAATATCTTGGTCTGTCTTGCCTAGTGATGGGTAAATTCCCGGGAAAGGAATGTTCGGAAAATTCCCAGGTAAGTCTGTTTTTTTAATAGTTCCAATAAATTTCCGATTCATTCTGTAAATTTCAAATTATTTTAAATTGTTTTTTTGGGTTAAACTTATTACACTAAGCTATTTCTTCTTTAATTTCTATTAAATGTTTTCAAGAAGCGCCGACTCTGGCAACTCTACTACCAGTCTTATTATACAGGGTGGCGCATCGAAAACGAAGATTACGAGACATTTACTGACAGCTCAGTTCTTTTTTGGAAAAACGCTTAGACCGGTCGATTTTGTTTTCGAGGGAGACACAAAATTGGCAAATAATCACGTTAACACGTGCAGCCCCCTGGGCGGGGGTGGCACCACCCCTAAAATCCTAAATGGAAAGGGAGGTCAAGTGATACGTTATTCTAAAGGTCTTTCAATTCCTTTTATTACTGAACTGAAGTACATGAATTTTACATCATTATAAAGATAATTAAAAGATTTTTAAAATAAGGTATCACTCGACCCCCCTTTCCATTTAAGATTTTAGGGGTGGGACCACCCCCGCCCAGGGGCCGCACGTGATAACGTGATATTTGCCAATTTTGTATCCCTCTCGAAAACAAAATCGACGGGTCTGAGCGTTTTTCCAAAAAAGAACTAAGCTGCCAGTAAATGTCTCTGTTTCGTTTTCGATGCGCCACCCTGTATATTTCGTTATTTTTGGTGACACTAAAATTTAAATTAAGAAATGAAAGACACAAAGTCTCGGTCTCTCACTTTCTGATACCGAGACTTTTTCCTTTCCTAATCTAAATCATGAATGATTCCTTCAATTTTTACTAAAATTTAAATTTTACTTTGAAAAAGTGGTGGATATTTCGTTAATACCTTTTGAGATAGAGGGGGAGGGGTGCAAAAAATAATTTGACCTAAAGATCCCTGGAGGCGCTATTTTGAGGCTAAAAATTAAGTAAAAAATAGTGACGTTTAGCCTTTGACATCGCATACAAAGCTACTTGTGTCATTGGACGAGCTGCCACTTGCCACCCTAAGTTAATTTTTTTTATTGTTTATTTACCTCGCCGATACATATTTTTTAAATTCTACTACGCAGGCGCGTAACCCCCCATAAATCGGCTTGCTCTTAGAATAGTCAATCAGACACTTCTGTCAAGATGCAGCAAGACAGAACAAAGTATTTTTTACCAGACATTTAATACTAATAATTTAAAAAACCAAAAACAAATGATGTAGGGTTTCGTGCGTTGACTCGAAATATAAACCCCCAGTGAAAAAATTCAATAAAAAACCTTATTATAAACTTAATTATCTCCTCTCCTATTCGCATAATTTGTGCTAAAATAAATTGTTTAAATTTTTAAATTATTTTTTAAGAAATTAAATGTAGACATATTTTTCAATTATTATTTTGGTAAATATTTTTTTAAAAATACACATTTTCAATAATTTAGTTCATACAATTTTTATACTAAATGACTACATCACACGACATACAGGTAAATCTTAACTCTAACCTATTGACACTTCAGTTATGAATACGATTTTCACAATGATTAAAATTTTAATTTGTAACCATGATAATATCGGTATATTTAAAGGGCAATTTCAAATTTTAAAGAGATAATATTAAAGTTAGTTTTAAAAATATTTTAGTTGTTACCTTTTACAGTTATCACAAACTACTAAAGCGTTTTTATTTATAATAATAGGAAATTTTATACACTAGAGTAAATATAGGTTATAAGGGAAATGTATAACAACAAAGCAATGCATTTTAATGCAATTATATAAGTTTATAACGTATTGACGGTTAAAAAGAAAAATGCATAACACGCCATTGAATATTCCCAAGTACAACGCTTATAAGTTTAAGAAAACACTTTTCGCACTATTTGATAATTTATAAATAAAGAACGGAAACGAGTTCACTTAATTTTTTCGAATTTAGGCGTCTTAGTTACATGCCTTTTGTGTCAAGCGTTTTCTTTATAGGAAGTCAATGGCTAGTTAGTTAATTTTACTTTTAAGCGTGAATAACTACAAGGAATAAGTAGTCTTAAGTTTTAAACTTACATATTGTCTTGTTTTTAGTAATAACTTTTAATTCTTTCGGATATATACAGGGTATAATAATATTACTGCGTAGATTAAATAATCTTTCCGTCACAAAATTCCCACCCCTCAAAATGTTGGCTAAGTTACATATTATACAGGGTGTCTTTGAAATGACTATACAACGCTTTACCACAAATTAAACTTTACTTTGGGCATCGGGTCGGGCTTGTTTTTAAAATAATCTGCAGCATTGATAATCCTTTGCAATAACTCATCTTCTTCAGCGATGGGGTAAGCTTACACTTTTGATTTAAGAGCACCCCGCAGAAAATAGTCCAGAGGCGTTAGATCTGGGGATCCTGGTTACCTCTTTCGATCCATCTATTAGAATATTTTTCATTTAAAAATTTTCGTACGTTGATACTAAAATCATGCATAAACCCCAGATCTAACGCCTCTGGGCTATTTTCTGTGAGCGCTCTTAAATCAAGTATGCTTCCCCTATCGCTACGGAAGAGAGTAATTTTAAAGAATTATCAATGCTGCAAATTATTTTAAACACAAGCCCGACACGATGCCCAAAGTACAGGTTAGTTTTCTAAAAAGAATTTATTTATTTATTCAGGACCGTGTTTCTAAACATTTCGAACAATTGTTTTCAAAATCAAATTAGTTGGTAGATATTTTGGAATTAAAATGTTGTTCATGTTTTCTCGTTCTGAATAAACAGCAATGATGAATTACAAGGTACCTTAAAGAATTATCTTGTAGAGAAACTGTATGTCTGGCTAAAATTTTACGAGAGACAAAAAGTTTCAACATAAAGTCAGCTAGTCTCAGATAAATAATTAAAGTAATAATAAGACAAACTTTCATTTACCAATCACACACCATTTTTAAATTTTTAGGTATTAATAAAAGATTGCGCAAACGTCAAAACTCGTTATTAATAGTGGTAATTTTTAATTCCAAAATTAGTGGAAAGCGTTTAGAAATTCCGAAAAAACAATATTAATTTGAAAACTTTAGCGCCCTGTGGCAGCAAATCGAAGCAACATTGCATATAGGTAAGTTTACCTAGATTGCCTTATTTTTTGTTAAAGAATTTGTGGTGAAGCGTTGTACACTTATTTCAAGGACACTTTGTATATACATAACGTTTTTACTAACTTTTTTCTACCATCTTAAATGTATTTATAATATTCTTCATCCCATTATCTGATTTCTCGAAAGAGATGCGCTATTTTAAATAAATATTGAGAATATATTTTCTTTAAATTATTGTTAAAAACAAAAAACAATAAAGTTAATCAACATGACAAATTTTAATAGTATGTATTATGTTATTTTTGTTAAAAATGGAGCTCTAATCGCCCACCGTGGAATTCAAAAAATCCTTCAAGAAGGAGTCTTTCTATTTGCTCCCTTAATTTATATTGATGCATGGTAAGGCTAGACTTCACATTGCACATTTAGTAAGTGAATATATGGACGAGGTTAGACTGCGAAGATTTGGGTATCCAGCATGTAGTCCGGATTTCAACCATTATAAAAAATTTCTGTGATGAACTCAAAAGATCTAAGGTTGGTAGTATTAGGCTACTTCTCAAGAACAACAATAACCTTCTTTATTTATAGGACAAAGTTTTTAAATAAAATCCACCCATTATTCCACGGGGTGTTTTGAGGTAATGACAAAACACATTATTTTAACGTACCCTGGTATAAAATGTTAATAATTAAAATAATAAAAAATATTCTCAATAAATGCATTGACGACCTGGTCAAACAAGCTTAGTCAAAATTTTAAGGTGTCGGATTTTTACAGCTAACTAACTTTACGTAACTACTTAACTTGAACTTGTAATATACGGGGTGTTTCCAAAGTGCAACAATTTTGAATTATTGTTTTTATTATTTGCACAAAACTATAAAATTTACGTCCTTGAAAAAATGTCTATTCCTATATCAAAATCTTTTTTTTGTGTCTATGTGATAACTCTAAACATAATGTTCTATACTTTATACTACATCTATTGTCACAACCGGAATATGTCTTTATATAGAGCATCCTTTATTATTATATCAAAAAACAATTTTTGAAATGAAACTACTTTGTCCATGATAGGAAAATGTTATATGGAAATGCTAATGTAAGGATAGAGACAAAATGTTTTAAGCATAGGTTGAAAGGGAAGGGTTTCATCCTTAAGAATGTAAAGCAGGATTAAAGTTGCTCTTCTTCATTTTATCCATAGTTATGTTACTATTATTGGCATGTGTTTCTATAAGTATAGTTATTAGGTTTAATTATAAGGGTACCTGCTTTATACAAATATGAAGAATTATCAGGTTTGGCCAATACTCAAAAAAACTAAAAATCCGTCCATTATTTGTAAGCAGAAGGTTGCAAATATCTTTAAGTTGTGGATAAGACATAATATGATGTATTAAGCTGATTGTTTTTAATAAACATGATACATTTTACATTCCGTGATTCGCCATGCGATTCTCATACTATAACTCTCACAGTAGAAATATGTGTAAGAACATGTGAATCTGTTTTCGGTTTAAATAAAAATTCAGTGGTTTATAAAAAATATTCTAGGATCTTTTGACACCCTGTATATCCTAAAGATGACCCCAAATGTATAGTTTTTAATGCTAAAGCCAAAATAATTATAAAGTCGAGTCACGTTTAAGAATGACCAGGTACATAAAATTAAATTTGCATACGATATTATACTGTTTTAACAAAAAGTTGTAGTACATTACATTATAGAGGCGAATAAAACATTTCCAACCTAACAATAATTTATAAAACTACTTACCCAAATGATATATATACAGGGTGTCCCATAACTTATGGGCCGTAGAGTAACTGGAGGTACTAGACATCAAACTAAGCCGATTATGTCATATAGGTTTTTTTTTGATAATTAAAAATATTAATTTAATTATGTACTATGTTTTTTTTATGCTTTGGGATGTTTAAAGGGAAATATCTCGAAAACCGTTAAAGATCAATCAAGTACACCTTTTTGACTCAAAAATGCCCTTCTTTAAGAAACTATAATTGAAAAACACCTAATATCACAGGTAAAAAAAGTCAGAGATTAATGAAGCCTAGTGTATCCCAAGTAGCACAAAAATACTACTATTAGACTAAAGTGTTATATATCAGGTTTATAATGGTATTAAAATACATCGATTTATTATTTAATAGTCGTAATAAACACATATTTGCTGCAGAAACAAATCTATTTTATTATTTTATCATAAAGATATTATTAAGACAAGTTAATAAAACATTTTTATAGGTTACGTATTAAATTGACTTGATGATATTTATATGACAAAACGTATACGAGTATTTTGTATTAAGCTCGATACATTATATAGTTCATTTATAGTACTGGTTAAAATTGCTTATAAAACGTTTATAAGAATATGACTTGTAGTATTAATAAAACTGTATAACTAGGTTATATAGCGGTGGTGGAAACTTAATTAAAAAACAATTTATTCTTCGCAACAATTAGGTTGTGTCGGTCCCTCTTAAAAAAATATTTTATAGCTGTTAGGAATTGAAACGGAATAAAATGCTTAAAAAATGTTTACAAAACAAAACTGTATTTTTAAATGCAAAATCATTATTAAGGTAACCCTATAAAATAACTATAGTACTAACCCTAATTTTGTCATTCATACGGTTAAATTTTTATTACTTAAACCATATCGAGCATATCTAGAGGGAAAAAACAAAACGCAGTGGTAATTTTAAGAGAAAGTTTAAAGCCAACTATCAAAAAGTTTTAAATGCAAAGTTATACCAGCATGTTGACACGTGACCAGACAGAGCTGATCCATGTCAAAGTGTAATTGTTCAATAGCAACTAAGTTCCAATTCTTTATCTGAATAAAATTATGAGCAGTAATAAAGAATACAGGCATTACCCAGTTATAGAGGAAAGTGCCTCAGAATTAACTAAAATTAGCAAAAATATTAAGGTCAATAAACAAATAAGAACATGGGCTACCTCGTTTAATGTTAACCATTAAGCATTAAGAGAACTATTTACAATTATTAATGAAAGAATTCCAAACTTACTTTCAAAAGATTAGGACATTACTAAATACAGCGAGAGAAATACATAATTTGATTAAAATGGAAAAAGGTTATTATTGGCACCACGACGAAATAATAGCTAATTTACAAAAATACTCTAAAACACACCCTATGAACCTATGAATTTTATATCGTTAAATATAAAAATTTTGAAGGCCTTTTCCCATATATGTATAGAAGTTCTAAAACTGAATTTTGGCCGATAGGTACTGTGCAATATATTTTCTTTAAAGTCGACATCAGTCCACAATTGCTAATAAATCAAAATCACTTTAAAAATCTAAAAAAGAAAGAATAACTATACTATAACAAAACTCGGTATTATCATGGAATAATTATAAGAAATTACAACTCTGTTCAACGGTTTAGTATCTGTTGTGACAATTAAATAGATTTTTATATCAAAATTGTCGTAAAACCTTCTTCCACGATATTCTATAAAATAATAATGTTGTTTAAGATATATTTTCTAGGCGCTATACAACAAAAATATTTTATAAACGAGATATAAGTGCCACTATTTTTCAAATAATATACCTTCTAGCCGCGCTATGTTGAGGTAACGAGTAAGGATGCGGCGTTGTCATAGTTAACACAATTTCTGTTAAAAAATAATTAACAAATTAATAATTGTAACTGTTATTTCCTTCATAAAATTTTATCCGAAAATAGTGTGGCATATTAAATAATAACGATAAACTTAAAGTTGCACGCCCTTTTACGCAAAGCATCGCATCATTAATCATCGTAAAATAAAGAGTGATTGGTATTTTGTCTGCACTGGACTAAGCGAGAGCCGACTAAGCCGAGCGACGCACATTATCCGTGGTTCAGAACCGTACTACGCCCGACTTAAAACTGTAAACTTGTTCAATAAAAATCAAACGGAAGAGTCAAACGTAGTGCTCTAGCAATGAAGTAGTTTACAAAGTTTTACGCCGGGCATACTACGTTCTGCGTAACGTAAAATGCGCTTTGGTAGGAAAAGCCAGTTTAAAAGGACTGCGGATTACCGGAGCTACGCATTCGGCACGGCGGAAAAAACCCAACCGAACCACCCTAATTTCTAACTGAACTAAATTAATTGCAAAACAAAAACACGTTTATTGATGCAGATTTTCATTCTACAAGAAATTCAAATTATTAATCGGCATGCTTAGGCCCGGTTGTACAATTACGACTTAAACTTAGTTCAGCGTTGAACCAAGTTCAAACTTCATTTTGACAACATCTTTACATTAAAATGAAGTTTGAGCTTGGTTCAACGCTGAACTAAGTTTAAGTCGTAATTGTACAACCGGGCCTTAGAGTATTGTTTATAAAGATATTTTCCGGCTAGGTATTATTGGGGCCTCGATTAATTAATTTTTGTATTTTCGGCAAAAAAGAAAAATTGCCATTGGTATTAGATAGACTTTTTACTTAAGTAGGTTAGAAATTGCGCAACTGGAATTAATTTTTAAATATCTTTTTAGAACAAAATATATTAGGCGTAAGTATAATCTACAAACATATACGGCAACATAGCAGACATCAAAACAATTTGATAATTTTTGTTATGTCATTCGATATAGTAACACAATTATATTCCATAAAATGGCACTATATAACAAATTATAAATCATTTTTGTTATTTAAAAATCAATTTTGTTTTATAAATATTTTCTGTGCGATAAAATGATTTTTTAGATGACGCCATGTTTTACGAAGTACTTTATGTCGGCCATTATGTTATCCAAATAAAGCAAATCAAATTATAATTATTATCCTGTTTAAATCTTTACTGTAATAAGAAAAAAGGCATGTAATATCACAATGAACATATAACAATAAGTATTTTTAATTTTGTAAATTATTGTAAAATAATTTGCCAAAATAAAATATAACTGTAAAATGTAAAATCGTGATAAAAAGGAAGCGCTTAAAAATATATTTACAAATATGTATATATATTATCAGAAAATTTGACCTGGCAAGAGAATTTGTCCATAGGAATAGCGTTTCCGATATTTTCTATTCCAAGACAAAACATTTTCAACCTTTAATGTCGCCATTAGTAAATAATATTTTGATTATAATCTTAAAAATCACTTTTATCATGTAACAGTAAAGAAAATGTACATTTTATTTTATTAAATATTGATATGACAACTAAAAAACCTAAGTTTGATATAATATCCTAAATTACACAAATTGGTTATTGTGCTGATACTTTTAGAACTCTTATAAAACAATTATATTAGTAATCTATTGTTATCGTATAAAGTATATAGGAGCACTATCGCATACTTTACAAATTCTTTATATGATTGTTTTATAAATATTTTTTAAAATACTTTAAATTATTTTGTAAGTATTATCAGAAGACCTAACAAAACTTTAAATAAATAAAATTGTTTTATAAACCTGCGCCTTTTCCGTGTTTATAAGCATGATATAAAGGTTTTTAAAGTATTTTCAAGAGAAGAGGGTTTTATTAGAAATTATTATATAGTAGTGTATAAAACATTTATAAGCACATCTGTGCTACTTGGGATGCAACTAGCGCCCTCTAGTTTGAAACTTAAAAATTTCTACAAATTTTTATTTCTTGCTCATAAAAACATAATATTGCCAACTTTCAATTCGATTCATTAAACCGTTTTAAAATTATGGCTTATTTTCGAAAATAAACTTTTACTTTCAACACCCTGTATCTCTAGAACGAGTAACAATCCGAAAAAACTTATATGACTTAATCGACTTAGTTTGATGTCTAGTATCTCCAGTTACGGCCCATAAGTTATGGGACATCCTGTCTATACAGGATGGGGAGTTTAAATGAAACGCTGCTTATAGCGGCTTTGGGAATAAGATTTCTCTAAAATCCAAAAATAGGTCCTCAAAGATTGTTAATGGGTCTCGCTTTTCTCATGATATAATAAAATGGTACCTCAAGAGGGGGGGCGCAGCCCTAACCAACTTTTTTTCAAATTAGAGGATATCATTTGTGACACCAAGTTTATCGAAAAACTAATTAGTCCATATATTTTATTACATCTGTCAAACCATGTGTCAGAAATTTAATTAAAACTAATTTAAGGAACGATTACATTAACATTAACTTTAATGTCACTTTTTTATCATAGTTGTTGTTGAAAATGTGCACCATGAATCTGGTAGCACAGGCCAAACCAATGGTAGACCTCTTCCCTTATTCTTTCAAAAACTTCTGGCGTGATTAAACGTATCTCTGCTCGAATCCTTGCCTTCAAGTCTTTCAGATTTCTAGGTCTGGTGAAATAGACGCTTCTTATTAAATCGCCGCATAAATAAAAATCTAAGAGTGTAATATCCGGAGATTTGGGCGACCACACTATAAATTCTCGCAGTCGTATTAATCTATTTGGAAATGTAACATTTATTATTAATTCTCTTAAATTTCCTACAAAGTTTTTAATACCAAATCTTGAAAGAATATTTCCTAATAGGATATTTTTCCAGCAGGATCGATACCCAACTTACTTTGTTAGAAATGTAAGAAAATTATTAAATGTTACATTTCCAAATAGATGAATACGACTGCGAGAATTTATAGCGTGGCCGCCCAAATATCCGGATATTACCCCCTTAGATTTTTATTTATCACGGAAAAAAAATTGTAGCAAATTTCCCTACAATAGTGACGACTACAAATTGTGTAAAATAGTTACATTAAATTGAAGAAAAAATCACTACAAATTGTATGACTTTGCGGTATATTTTCTCCAAACTTGGTTACTGTGCACAATTTGCAGTGATTTTTTCTTCAATTTAATGTAACTATTTTACACAATTTGTAGTCGTCCCTATTGTAGGGAAATTTGCTACATTTTTTTTTTCGTGTATCGATCCTGCTGGAAAAATACCCCTTGGTCTAGATTTTCATAATTAGGAAATATTCTTTCAAGATCTGGTATTAAAAACTTTGCAAGAAATGTAAGAGAATTTTTAAATATTACATTTCCAAATACGTGGATAAGGCAGCGAGGATTTATGGAGTGGCCGTCCAGATCCCCCAATATTACCCCCAGATTTTTATTTATATGGCGACTTAATAAGAATGGTTTATGTCACCAGACCTAGAACTTTGGAAGTGCTAAAAGCAAGGATTCGGAAAGAGATACGTTGAATCACGTCAGAGTCCTAATTCTCGAAATCGAGGAACAGCCTTCTCATGAGATAAATGGGCGGAGTTGGTTTGAAACCTCCAAAATCGTATGTGACACTGACGGGGAAGCGAATGATTTTAAGAGAAGGCTGTTCCTCGATTTCGAGAATTAGGCCTCTGATGTTTTGAAAAGAGTTCTACTATCTCATCGGTTGGATCTGTGGCAATAGATTAATGGGGCACATTTTCAACAAATGTTAAGCTAAAAAAGTGACATCACAGTTTTAAAGTTATTGTTAATGTAATTGCTGGTTAAAAATTAGTTTTTATTAAAGTTAAAAAAAAGTTAAATAGGGCTGCGCCCCCTCTTTGGGGTCCCAATTTTTTCTTACATGACAAAAGCGCAGCTTATAATAAAACTTTGAGGATGTATTTTTTGATTTTAGAGAAATCCTAATACCAGAGCAGCATAAGCAGCGTTCCATTTAAAATCCCCACCCTGTATATAGATTACTATCTAGTATTTTTAAAGCATTGTTGGCTACCGGGTAATAATAAAAATGGTGAGCACTCCGCTTTTTTTTAATTCACGAGGATATACTTAATATTGTCACCATCTTGAACAAATTATAATAAATTCTTACCAATACATTGATCTAGGCAATACTTTTTCTAGATAGTCTGTGTAATTAAGCATACATTTTTCTATTTAATAAATTCTACATTTTAACAGGATAAAATCAATGTAAATATATATATATTTTTTTCTGATATATTGTACAGAATTTGAAAAAAAAATAAACACATTTTAATATGTGTCGAACCAAAAACTATACTCTCTAATTTTTCTAACTGAAATAATTGTTAATTTATTCTGTTTTTATTTATCTAAGTATGTTTTATTTATAAAATTAATATTGTGTTTGTTTATAATAATACGCCTAGTTTCAGAATAATATCCTTCTCTAGCTCTGAACTTTTGTGGTTTTATTTATCATTGTTAGAGTAAACTGTTTTTATCAGTCTTTCCATGGCCCTACATTAAATAATATAATATTTTTATAAAGAATATGCAATTTAGTAATATTTGTTGTTCTTAGGGGGAAGTTTTTTCCATAAAATTAACCTTTTTTAGATACTTATATTTTTGTCCACCTAAAAAGAGTATAACCGATGTGATTCTGAAGTTAACCAAATAGATACTTTAAAAATGACACAAGGCCACACAATAGAATCTGTCTCTAAAACGTATGGCTGGCGACAGGGCCCGCTCTAGCAATAACGCCGCCCTGGGCAAAACCAGAAATTGCCGCCTTTTTCATCCCTTCTTCGTTTTATACCTACCACAACAGCAAATTGTCTGTCTATTCCTCGCCGCTTGCCGGCTTGTCCTTTGCTGCGACGCCGCCATGACCAAAAAAAAGTGCCGGTGCCGGCGTTGTTCGGCTTGCTTTGTCGCGGAATTGCTTGATATTATTATAATATTAAAAAGAAAAGGGATCCGTCGAAATTGTCACTGTTTTAAAAAAAAGACGGCACGGCAGAACAAAGGAAATTAAATTTGTTAACTGGGAATTGGATGGTTTAAACTTCATATATACCTAGGAACGTAGGTACGCAAAACGGGGATTTATGGTGTTTTTTTGGATTTTTCATGCCGCTCTTCCAGCTTGCCGCCCTGGGCAGGGCCCTGCTGGCGAATGCTAACCAGCTCTAATTACTTGCAGATTACCAAAAAAAAATGACCCTTAACTGTTTCAAAACTTTCGAAGCACTCTGTAGTTTAAATCTTTACTTTCCTTATTATTAGAATTCTAAGGGAAAATTTAAATAAAATAAGGTTTAAAATAAGTTAGTCAACTACTTAATTTTAGATTGGGGAACTTAGATTAAGTGCTTAGTTTAAGGATTAGGTTTATGTTAATTGCTTGGCTTATGTTGGGTTGCATAAAAATGTTTTACAATAATTAACTAAACAGCAACTCTGACTGTGACATAATTGACACTGGCAGGCATTTTTGACCCTAAATCAAAGGTGCTTAATTAGTAAATTAAAAATTAAGGTAACTGGACCACTATTATTGTGAAAAAATTATTTTTATCAATATTAGGAATCAAAGTTGCTGGTTAGTTCATAATTGTTAAACATTTTCATTCAATCCGACATTAGACTGGCTTCCACTTATATTACGCTTAGTATTAGTTGCTACCTAAATTGGCAGATCCTATAAGTTAAAGTTCACCTAGGGGCATTGGAGATATATCGGTAATGCCAAACCCTCTTAAAATCCTGGTAATAAGGTAAGCGTGTGGTACATTTTATGACAGTGCCAATTTAATGTCACATCATACGTTGTATAAAGTCCAAAATTAACAATTTTCGCTTTCCATTGGTTTTCATTAGTTATTTTATTTATTTCGAATTATGTTCGTTTAAATAACGTTAACTTTCGCAAATAACGAACATGTTCGATATTACCATTCGATAAATCTGAAGTTTTGTTATACAGTTTGTCTATGAATATTGGCAACATATGGAAAACTTTTTTATCTTTGATTTTACGAGAAAAAACGTATTCTTCATAAAAAGTTTTGTTACCTTAAAAAGTGATATTGTTTTAAAAATTACAGTTATAACGTACAGGGTGGTTAAAAAAACACGAAAATATGTTAATATTCTAAGAGTAAAGTAACAGTAATCTACATGATCCAAATAAATTTATTGAAAATTAGTTATTGAGTATTAAATTCTATGTCGGAATATAATGTCACAGTCACCTACTAAGATTTTTTTTTTAAATTTTTTTGTTTAGATAACGGCAAATTTTGTGGTTGCGAATTTTGGAAAAATAAAAAAAAACTGTTGATCTTAGTAAGCTTCAGCTGAGCCACCATCATTTTCAACGCATTTCACTAGGTTTTTTCTAAATCTTCGAACTGCGTTTTTAATTTCAACTTCTTGTAAGTCGTTGCAGGCTCGTATAATTCTGTTTCTTAATTTTGCCATTAGTAGTAAACATCGCCTCATCGGTAAACAATATTTTAGAAGAAAAATGTCTATCTTCCTCAAAATGTCCCATCATCCAAAAGCAAAAATCTAGCCTTTTATCTATATCTCCCGGTAACAACGAATATATAAATTTTGGTTTAAATGGTTTGTAGTGATGCTTTTTCAAAACTTTTCTTATAAAATTAACATTAAACCCCAAATCCCGATGTCGTTGAGTTAAACTTACTTTCGGATGTTCCTATACATGAAGCAGAACATCTAATTCATCTTCAATTTCACTATCATCTTCATTTCGTGCTGCGTCATTAAATTTAAAAAAATTTGGGGAACAAGCTTTAAATATTGTTATGATGCGAGCTACTGCTGGAATGGGTGATATTGTCTCGTTCAGGATGATTTGCATTAAATTCGTCTGCAGTATCTCTAAATGAACGGTAGTTATTGCCCACAATAAGCACAATTTCCACTTTTTCTTGATTACTAAGTCGCATTTTCAAGAAATTAATTTTTAACTATTACATTGACATCTATTTAATCACTTGCTTGTTTCTTAGATAACTTAATGATAAAAAAAAATTAAGTAGGTGGCTGTGACTTTATATTCCGACATAATATTTAATACTTAATAACTAATTTTCAATAAATTAGTTTGTATCATTTAGATTACTGTTACTTTACTCTTAGAATATTCACATATTTTCGTGTTTTTTTAACCACTTTGTACGTTATAACTGTAATTTTTAAAACAATATCACTTTTTAAGGTAAGCAAAACTTTTTATGAAGAATAAGTTTGTCTCGTTAAATCAAAGATAAAAAAGTTTTCCATATGTTGCCAATATTCATACACACGCTGTATACTACTTTCAAAATATTAAATTATTTACATTGAAAAGAGCTAATTTAAAATCTCTTTAACAGTATAACTGGAGCCAATTTAGTTTTAATACAGTCTAGAAATATTTTTGGCTTATAAAAAAACATTTTTATACCACACAAAAATAAACTAAAAATGCTGTAGTTTAAATTAAATGTTTAAGCATTAAACATAGAGATGTGTAAAACTTAAAGATACCGAATTATAAATCCCTTTATTTTTGCTCTTCAGTGTTATTTGAAACTATTTTTTTAGAAGTAAGAAAAGCACAGCATTAAGTTTAATGTAAGCTTTTGTTACACATCTAAATCTACTTTCAACCTAATTATACCAACATGTACAGGGTGTTTTCAAAGTTGAGTCATTTATTTAAACAGGTTGTAGAACTAAAAATAAGTAATTGTACCAAAAATCATTTATATAAAAGTTGCAGAGTAAAGAAGTTATTAACAAAAGAGAAGAAAAAATGTAAAATTAAGAACTGACTTTTTGATATTCTCGACCACTCGAAACTCACAACAAAGTAACTTGTATCCTACAAAAAAATTAATCATAGTATCACCAGTAAACAAAACATTGATAACGCAGTGGTCAAGAATATCAAAAAGTCAGGTCTTACAGTTTTTGAAATTTTAAAATTTTTTAATTTTTAACTTTTTTACTCTGCAACTTTAATATAAATGATTTTTGGTACAATTACTTCTTTTTACGAGTTCTACAATATGTTCAAATAAATTACTCTACTTTGAGAACACCCTGTATAAGCATAAAGCATATGGAAATATCTTTGAAAAACGTATATTTACCTTTTTAATTATCAAATAACACCTTATCAACCAAAAATGCATTCCTCCTTATAAATATACCAAGTCTACAACAAGACTTCTAACATAGCAGTCTAAAACTTAGAAGACGTACTTTTTTTGGTAATTAAATCTAAATACTTAACTTATAGGTACTCTCAAATCAACGTTCCTGAAAATATTTGCATTTTCGATGTTAAAATTATTGAAATGTAAATATACCACACAACTTTATACGATATGATATACCGATATCTCTCCATTGTGTGCAAACCACCCTAAATGATTTTAGTTAATTCGTTTAAAATCTTAAGGTTTAAGGTCTTAATTTTAGTATTTAGTTTAACGATATTGTTTTTGTATTTTAAAAAGGGGACCAAAAAAAATAATAAAAAATTTAGCTTTGAAGATCAAGAAAGAAATTTTGAGAATAGTCACGTTTCGTTTTAAAATTTACTATTCCCTAATTTAAAATTCTTGAACTTCAGAGCTATGCCCAAAAAAAGCAATCGTGATTTTATTTTCCTCCTTTCTAACCAAGAAAGTATTGACAAATAAATTTTAATGGACAACTACAAAAGTACAAAGTACCAAAGTGGTCTTTCGTGTAACATAACAAATCAAACTTAGGACATTATGGATAGCATTATTCGAAAAAGAACCAAGCGTCAAATTCTAATTATTTAAGTTGGCAATTCTTGAAACTCTAAATTAAAAAAAACTCAATGTTTACAGCTCCCTCTGTTGACGAGACGACCAAGCGACAAAATAGAGATACTGTAATGCGAATTTATTGAAAACAAGTCAAGTGACAAAACTCTGATTGTGTCACTTGGTTCATTTTTCAACAGTAGTATGTCCTTTCTGTTGTTTTTTTTATGAACACTTCTTTGGTAATAAACGCATCCTGTGTAAGAATCAATTAGGCGAACCTCTAGGAAGAAAAGGGTTACATCTCCAGAAAACGTTTATAGTTTTCTTAATTTTAGCACTATTTTCTAATGAAAATAAAAAATGTTTGTGAAGTTTAATCTGTCTCTGAGAAATGGCAGCATTTAACATGGTGGTTCTTGCAATATTTTCAGGGTATTCCTAGGAACATTTATTACATTTTAATTAAAAAAGTTAAATATTTTTTTTTTAGTCAGGCAATTTACTACTTACCATTCGCATCTTTGAAAAATTTAAAAGATCATCATCTATGAAGTTAGGAGTACCTTCTTCAATGAATAATAGATCTGTAAGGTATAAACCAAGATAAGGTATACAGGGTGGATCAGATTTATGCAGGGCGTCACGAAGAATCCGGAACCGACCATCTGATGATACAATTTTCTGGAGTTTTTCTATGGTTTGTTTAGCCTAAAATGTAAGTATTTTATAGTTATATTTTATTTACCACCAAAGGTAGTTATCTTTAATTTTAGAAAATATTTATACAGGGTGATTCCTAGGGTGATGCTTCTTTTTGAACTGTGTATAGTAGGCATTAAAATAAACAACATTTTCAAATATCTTTTTCAAAAAACTCAAAATTCCGGTACTTACATTCATTTATTACACTATGGATCAAATGCTGTTCTGCCTAACGTGCCCGTTGAATAACATTAAGAAAACTTCTGGGTGTAGGATGAGCCCGCAAGGGAAAGCGTTCTGCGTATAATCTAGAAGCAGCAGCCCCACTTTGACGACACCCATCGTAAATTAACACCATATCTACTAGGTCATTGTTTTCAAATTTTACTATTATCACGTGTCACTAATTTAAAATTAACTAGCTTCAAAAAAACACACCGCAGCGGAATGCCAAATAACTCACCAAAAAAATTGCATGAATAATAAGAGATAAGACAAACAACATAAAGTATAGCAGGCTACGTTTTGATGACCAGACCCGCACTTAGATATTTTACTTCTGTATTTCGGCTATTTTTAGGTTTTTTGAAAATGTTGTTTATTTTAATGCCTTCTATACACAGCTAATAAAGAAGTATCAACTTAGGAATCACCCTGTATTTTACCAGATTTTACCGGAAACTTGCACGCGATTAAAAAAATGCTTTAAAAAAAATTAGTAATCTGGAAAGAGGTTGTAACAAAGTATTTCTTCATTTATTTTGTCCCTCTACCAAGGTAATATGACCCGCTATTTCTGCATATTTGACCCAATTTTCAGGCATGCCAAACCGCTGTATTTTTTGTGATTTTTTGTTCTCGATTCGCTCTCCACTTAGCCTTATATTTTACACAGTTCCAAATTGATCGATCTAAAGTCACTGTGGTGTTTAAATATAAGATTTTTCTTTAAGTGAAGTTTTAGCATGATACCTGCTTTAGGTGAGTAAAAACTGTTAAGTTCTGTATTTTAAATAGTGGTGGGTAGTTTTTTGCAGATTATGCGGGGCTGTCCTGTTAAAGTAAACTTGTTCTTTATATTTTTGATTGATTAATACAACTGTTTCCCGTATATAAGTATTGCTGTATCTCTCCACTGTATGTTCTCACCCTGGCTTCCTGAGATCTACTACACCAAAAACCTTCCTTTCGTAACAAGTTTAAAAAATTTAGAAACAAGTTATACGATCTGTGTATTTAAAAAAATTTTAATCGGGTTTATTTGTTAACAAAGTATTTTCTTTAGCTGAGCGTGCAAATATAGTGTTACGTAACAGCTAATTAATTATATAATAGTATATTACGTAATAAGTGTTGTAAAAAGCAATTTACGCACAAATAGAAAAGTTACGCACGACGCCGCGTAGCGGCGAGTGCGTAATTCTATGAGTGCGTAATTGCGTTACAACACGTATTACGTACCATACTTTACCTACGACCTACTTATTCACACAACATTATTTAGTTTTTGTTTTTCATCTTAACTGGTAATAATATTATTAATTTAAGAACGTGATAACATCAACGAGAAGGTATATATTGTAATAATTCTACAGTATGATTATTTAAATTTACAAATGTTATTTTTTATAATATTATTTATTCTCATTACAATAATTATTTATAGTTACAGAACAATTATTGAAGACAAAAGGTATATCGTTTCTTTTGCTTGTTGAAGCATAAGTAAGATTTACATTATTAGTTGCCTCAATGAAATTTTCATTAATACTATTAGTACTACTACTAGTACTTGCTATTGCAGATGATATTTTAGACGAATTGTTAGTTTGATTATTTAGGGAATTATCCACATACCCTTCAGCTACGGCTGAGGACTGCCATCCGCCGTGTCTTTTTAAATCTAATAAGTCACCACCCGCGTCAACAAGAATAGTCGCGGACGAGCGTCGAAAACAGTGTCCTGTATAATTCGCTGCTTCTGGTAGTCCCAGATATTTGGCTATTTCTTTTGGAACCTTTCCTAACTTGTTAATACCAACAGACTGTTTGGTACATTTTCCGTTTATATAGTTTAGAAAAAAAGGTAAATTTGGAGCTGTACTTACTGCAGAGCGAATGTTTATATATTTTTTAACCTTTGGGTAAAAATATTCTGACACCACAAAAGAACGTTGCCGTTTAGTTTTTGAATCGGGAATATTAATAATTAGATTCTTCCCTGTGTCTTGGATATCTGACGGTTTTATATTACGCAACTCTTGTTTCCTGCATGCACCGCTTATACCAATTATAAGAGCAACCTAAAAGACGATTTGAAATAAATTTACACATTTAACATTATATTGAGCTCACTATATTACCTTCATAAACAAATGTTTATCATCTGGTGCGTTTTCTAGAAAATCGTTTATATTCTTGCTTGTCAAAATCTTGGATTTTTTGGATTTAAAGCCGTCCGATTTTCTCTTCAGAAGAGCTTGTAATTTGGAGTAGTTTGCAATATCGACATTGTGATTTATATTAATTGTGGCCTTTAACATTGAGTAAAATGACCAAAGTGAGGAAGGCTTCATCGTTTTTGATAGTTCTTGGAAATATGCCATCATTACATTCTCGGAAAATGATTTAACGTCGTTTTTTAATCTCCATTCCATAAATCTTTGGTAAGTAAATTTGTATCGATATTCAGATTTCGCCGGTAACAAGTTGTTTTTAGCAGCTTCTGCAATTTCGCTAATATTGGGTGGAGTTAAATTTTCTATTTCACTGTCATTCGACATTTTTTATGTACCTAATCAAACTAATTTCACTTTATAATATTACTCACATACAAATTTGATCTACGATTATGTCAGTTTTTGAATAAGTTTGTTTGTATTGACCGTTGCTAAGCGGTTGCTAGGAAAACTGTGCGATTTTTTTACCAAGCTGTGCGATTTTTTTACCGTGCGTAATGGGAATCTTACATTGATCGGAAACGGTGTGTTTTTAAGTATTTACAGTAGTGGTCGTAGGTAAACTTTATAAAACTGGTCAGAATCAATTATTTAACTGATAGGTTATTCGTAAATATACTATGTTATTGCATTTTGGAATATCTACTTAATAAGGTAATATTAAGAATATTGGAAAAAAAACAAAATCTTAATACAATTGAAAATATAGAAAATGTAGCTTTAGTTTTTAAATAATCAATCAAAATAATTTTTTTTACATATGTATAATTTTGACACATAACATACAGGGTGGGGACTTTAACTGGAATAAATTCGATATTATTAAAACTGCAAAATTTGGTATGTGGGGGTTTTGGAGCATGCGGAATTGGATTATGATGTCGGCGCAGTTGCCAGATTTCTCAGCTTTGCGCGACAAGTAGTAATTTTGTTATTTTAAATGGAATGCCCAATTTATTTTTATTGCAGTGAATTGGGCGTGTCAAATTTAGTAGGATCCAAAATTTACAAAATTCTATCTTCACTAGTTGCTAAGCTATGGCAACACTGTAGTTCCATTAAAAAGTACCGGGACGCTTATCGACCTTAACGTCGCGTTACCTTGTTAACATCATAGTTACTAAGTTAGTGACAAGCTTCAAGAAAAGTTCTTGTCGTGTCAAAATGGTTTATTTAACTGAAACCTTAAAAATAGAAATTCTCCCGGTACTTTTTAATGGAACTACAGTGTTGCCATAGATCAGCAACTAGTGAAGATACAATTTTGTAAATTTGGGATCTTACTAAATTTGACACGCCCAATTCACTGCCATAAAAATAAATTGGACATTCCATTTAAAATAACAAAATTACTACGTGTAGCGCAAAGCTAAGAAATCCTGCAACTGCGCCGACATCATAATCCAATTGTGCATGCTCCAAAACCCCCACATACCAAATTTTGTAGGCGCAACTTTAGCAGTTTTAATAATATCGAATTTATTCCAGTTAAAGTCCCTACCCTGTACATACGCCATATTTACTTACAGTTTTTGAAACCTTTTCCCATGTTTTCTTTAGTCTAAAAACGGCGGCATTGGTAAACGCTGAACAAATCTGTAATACTCCATTAAAATTATGAAGACATCTAGCAATATCTGCCACAGCTGCCCATTTTTCTATCGCGGATACCCGGGCACTCATATTTTCTCTGCGTAAAATTTCAGACGAAATTAACCGTGAAGCGTCATTGAATCTTTTTATCATCATAATTATATGAGGTGCTTTTTGTTCTTTATCCTCTCTTATCCATGCATGATCCATCAGCTCTCTACAAATATCATATACCTTCTTAACAACTAGTTTAGGTCGTTCTCTTAAAATCTTTGCTATTTTTATTTGCTATTCTTTTAAATTGATCTTGTTAAAAAGTATGTATAATTTGTATATGTATAACCTGAATTAGGTGGTATCTTTAAATAATGTATTTTCGTTAAATGGATCATTCATTTTTACTTACTCTGGACATATTTGAATAAAAATCTGCTGATCAATATATGTAAGCTGTTCAGCTATTTCCAGTGCTGATAATGTCTCAATGCGTTCCGTACTAACTTCCTAAAATAACAATTCAATGCATATTTATTAATATCATTAAAATAAAAATAAAACCCTGTTAATTATTAGGAAGAGTGATAAATATTTAAATTAAAATCGAACCCATACTCACTGCTGGTGGGCTTATCAGTTGTTTTAGATCCACAGTAGGTTTTTCGTCTTCGTCTTGTTTATCCAACAATGTTAACAGCTGTGCCGCTGCTTTATGCTCAGCTGAAGTTAAATTTGGAGTGTACCGAATTTCTTCTAAAAATTCCTTTACCTGCCGTTTCAACTCCTTGTTATTTTCAAAATCTTTACCTTGTTTTGATATCCAATGTCTAAAAAGGATAGAAGCATTTTCATGTATACGGTACAAAAAATAACCTAGAACATCTATAAGGCACTAACAAACTAATAAATAAATTCAGCAGCTCTCAAGTATCTACGCTGTTAACAATTTTATATGAACTTTTTGAAATAAATTTCGAACCTGCTCACGATTATCTGATTTTTTTTTATTTGAAAAGACCTTACCTTAAAACATTCAGTACCCTCATAGTAGCAGCAGTTGATATGATATGCTCCAGCGACTTTGTTTTATCTTCTTGTGGTAACTGTCGTTGTTGATACTGCATTAAAGGATTGTCAGCTGCACATGTTGCTATAGCAAAAGCAGTGCTAGCGTACGAATAACTACTTCTTCTCTTAGCAGGTTTGAATGAAGTAATGACAACACCGGCTTTGCTTATTGGCTTTTTGAAAGCTTCATGTTGAAAACTAGATCTGGCAGTTGTTGAACGACTAGACAGCTGAGGTTCACGTTGTTCGCCTTCTTTTTGGGAACGCTTGTAAAAACTTTGAAAGAACTAAAAGCCAAAATTAAAACATTTCTTAAGAAATCGTTCCGTTTTCTTTACATAGCATTGGTAATTTTAAACATGTTTAAATTTCTCCATTTACCTCTAAAACTGCTTGGGTTGATGCATGAACTGATGCAATGGACGTTCTTGCCTTTTCGTTTGCTTGTTCTGCTGGTTCGTCGTCAGTTTTTTCTTTTGTCTCTTCCTCCAATTCTTCAGGACAAGCTTCACTCTCCAATGAAATGCTTCTATTCTTATCTGTTTTTCTTTCCATTCTAGGAGATGATATATGTCTATAGATGTTCTTTTTTCTTTCGTCTTCACTTAATTTTCTTCGTTCTTCGGATATTTTAACTACAGTTCCACTATCGACTGACGATCGCTTTCGGTCTTCATGAACTCTAGGTCTTTTTTCTAATATTTCTAGTCGTCGACGATCTTCAGATTTTAGTCGGTCGTGGGGTATTTCAGACCTTCTTCGTTCCGTAAGTACTTTACGTGCTTCATCTGATAAAATTGACTTTTTTCGTTCTGCTATGACATCAGATTTACGCCTAAAGCCCTCTTTGGTTGTGGATATTCCTTGTTCTTGCTCGTCGCTTCCAATACAGGGAATTTCAGACTTTCTCCGTTCATAGTCCTTTTTCTTTTCTTCATGTCTATCAAGTCGTCTTCTTTGCTCTACTGTAAGTTTTTCTTTTGATACTTCTGTTCCACAACTCTGGCAAGGTTGGATAATAATATCTTCTAAAAAAAATAATGGAATACCGAAGGTTATATTAGGTTTATACTTAGCTACACTGCTTTCAAAATTATTAAGCTAAGAAAAGCTAAAGAGTATTATTCGTCGAGAATTGCTAAATCACTAGTTCGCTGAAAATCTAAATATTAGTTATACAACTTTGACAGTCACCAACAACAAAACAATTTTCCTAATGAAAGTTTCTACTTACCAGCAATCGAGTCAGTACTGGTTGATGCCTGGACTTTGGGAATTGACAATAGATGGGGCTCAGCAGCTTCCTCACATGAATCGACTCTTATTGATATCATTTTTGATAAGCTTTTTTTTCTTTCGGGTGCACCTTGAGAGCCCGATGGTCTTCTCGATTCATCCTCATCTATAGTGAAATAATTGTACAAATTGACAAATTTAGCTTTCCCAAATACGGTCAGATGCGCTGTAGATAAAAGGTTACAGGGGGAATATTCTGCCTGCCTGTGTTCATTCCAATTGTATCTTTGTTTGTATTCCTTTTTCTTTCTTGGCGCTGTGCATCTGACTGGTAAAGCTAAATTTTTCGTTTTGTAATATATTAAAAAAAGGGTTTTGAATAAAGGGTTCACTTTTTCATAGGTTCGGGTTTCAGGAATTTTTTAAAAACGGGAACAGTGAAGACGACGCGATATAGGAAAATGTTACTTCTCACCAATCCAAGTTTTGCATAGCCCTTTTCGCCGCATGTTTTCATATAATATGAGGAATCTTTACCGAGCCATCTAAACATTACTCATTCCGCAGGGTTTTACACACCATGTTTTTTGCATTACCAGTCAGAAATAAGTAATTTTACTTTATCTTACTGTATGTATATGTATAAGAGTTAGGTTATTTTACTCAATCGTTTGAGATTAGCTTTAATTTGACGATGACTCTAGAGAAAAATGTGTAATAATCTATTAGCGGTCTGGCGTTTTAACTTCCAGTATCGTTTAGGATTACCAAAATGAGGCTAAAGTCAATGCTAGCCAATTCACATTTTTTAATGATGTACCTCTTCTACAGCCTCTAGTAGAAAAATTAAGTGTACTTACTATTTTTATTAATTTTACCGTGGACATGTAAGTACAATATAGATACTGTCAGTTGTCCAAATAGAACTTTTTTTTTTAAATAAAGGTTTAACAATACAATAATGGTAAAAATAAGTATTGTAATATGTTTATAATTCACTGCATGCATATTGCACACTGAGTGATCAATAATAATGTCTCTAGTTGTAGCCATAGAGATAGTTTTAATTAAACAATGCCGGAAAAACATTCAGTATAGATAAACTGAAAATAGTATTAAAAGAAGTAATAGTATTAAAACATGTAAAAGAAAAGTAACTTCAACAAGCAAAGAGAATAACGAGTAACTTAATAAACACTATAAAAACATCTGTCGATATTAAATAGCTTACTTTTTTTCCGTTGTAATTCCTGGTTATGTTGCCTGACTGTAAAAATACTGCAATTTTTCAACACCTTATATTGTGTGATCACTTATGAAAAAGTAAACTTTAAAGATATTTATAAAATACCTACCAAGTAAAAAATACAAAGTACCTACCAATAACATACCTAAAACTATAATAAATATATAATATTAGTGAAAATTACAAAGTAATATATTACAACCCAAGAGTTTATTTCAGAGTTTTGGTTAGTCTACATTCGTCATTTCCAATAAAATGAAAAGGAGAAACTTTTTCAGATAAGCATATTAGATTGATTGAATTAGATTATGTTTGGGTTTTAAGAAGGATAATATAGCATGAAAAAGTGTACCCATATATGAAAAGCCTTTAATACCGTAACCTAATAGTTTAATTTTTTACTTACATTTCTGAAAAATGGATGTTCTAAATATCCTCTGTCCTTGAGAATCGTAGCTAAAGGATCTATCACTAGATTCAGAGTAGTAACCGGATATGGAGCTAGCACCACTAGTTCTTCTAGGTGTAAACAATCCGCTTTTTTTTCTGTATTCATCATAAATTTGTAAAGTATTTTCATCCTTAAAATGTAGCAATCCTAAAGCTGCCATTCTTTCCTTTTCCTTTTCAACACTTGCATAATAAACTCTTTTTAGTGCTGTTAGTACTTTAATGCCATCCGTAAATACTTTATATGTTAAGAGAAACGTATTCAGAAAATCTATTGAAAGAAATCGAAGATCTAAAAAAAATTAGTTGTAATTGAATTGCAATATGACAAACAAACATTAATACCTGCAATATATTACCATGAAGAAAGATGAAGGCATGCAAATGCAAGACACATGGACGAAACACTAAAATGCCCTGATAACATAAACTGTAAAAGATGAAAATATAGTACAAGGAGAAAATGTAACAGGCATTGTGTTAACTGTAAAGTATAAGTACTTCTAATAATACTAAAAATATTTGCTCTTTACACATGGACGTTGACACATCTACATGTATTATAAGAATCATGATCAACACAATCTGCTACCTGCTTTCTGAATTTTGATTACTTATAAAATTAATAGATTGATTTAATCGGAGTGTGTTGCTTTGCTATTAATATTGGTCATGATATGGTTAATTACTATCTTTAACAGTTTTTAAATGTAAACTCTTATCCCAAGATCTAACTTATTCAAAATTAAGACTATATTATATTTCATTGATATTGCCAGGTGAATACTGATATTGTCTTTAGATTGAGAGTTAAATCTTTACAGCATAACACAACGCTACCATTACCAATTTTATCAATGTTTACCAGTTAGTCTTTCCAATAGCCTATCAGGAGTAGCATAGCGTATTTGAGGTATTTTACAAGAGTTAAGAACTTTTGAGAATCTAATATCAGGTTCATCGTGAAATAGTCTTGGATCATTTCTTATGTATTGAGGAAGACTAATTGAACTAGTTTCAGCCATTTGAGGTTTAATAATTTCATTAAATTGAGCATTGTCAATACATCCAGCTATATCTGAGATCCAAGCAGCTTTTTCGGTTACTGTAGGAGCAATAAAATGACATATAACCTAAAAACATATCGTCTTCTTAAAATTACGTAACTATCAGTTTTTCCAAAATAAAAAATATAGAGTGTATTAATTTAAAAAAGTAGTCCATACTTAAAGTGAAGTTGTAAGTTAAATGGGGAGAAATAATACTCTAAGTCAACCTATCACTAATATATATTTTTAATATTTTTCTTTGGAATATATCCTAGTGAAGGTTAACTTAGAGTATTATTTCTCCCCATTTATAGAGTATATTGCTTGGGGTGTATATTGTATACCCTTCACAAAACAAATTCCAATGCACGTCATTAATGGAGTAATTCCAAAAAAGCATAGATAACAACCTCAGTGCATTTAGCGACTTGTATCTATGCAGAAATTTAAATCTTGGGCGATCATTTTGGTTTCAAAATTGCGAAGTCTCCGATACTAACATTATAAAACTAAAAATTTAAATACACAATGAAAATTTTAAGGTCCAGCTAAGTCAAAATATATGCCATTATCAATTATTAGCCTAAATCCATTATAAGTGCCAAACAAATATTTTCCATAGTCTGGCGCATCATTCAAAGATGGCGTTGGGGTATGTGTTAGAGGTGTGGTTTTTTAAATAGTTCTATCCTAGCACATAGAATATTTATCTCTTCACATCCTACAGTATTTGCTTTGGAAGCAACTCGTTCACACCTAATTACCATTAGCATTTTTTATATTAAAGCCAACCAGCACAAAATATATAGCTAATATATTCTGTGCTACCAGTTATAAAATCTTATTTATTTTCTCAAAAACCTAACAAGAGGAACTTAGTACGTAAAAATGTCCACTGTTTAAATAACACAGGTTATCCAAAACCTTTTTTATTCTTGTATATTTCGTGACACAAGAACACAGCACACCGACTCTGCGTTATTGATTTAACACTACTGCAATTGGGAGGAAAAATTTATCAATTATTTCTCTTCTTACTTAGGAAATTTAGCTAGTAACACCTAGATTTCGTAGAATATCTTTGAAAGAAAAATTTTCTGTTTAATACATCGATTTTCCTAAAATCCCATTATTAATTTTAAAAGAACACTTATAGATTCCCATAAAGTTGTTTTATCTTTAATAAGAGAGTATGAAATATTTACCTAGATGTCACTAAGCTATATAAATAACGACAATTTTCTATCAAAGTTTTGTTGTTAAGTTTTAATAAAATCTTTTGATCTTTTTGATATAAGTTTCATGTATTAGAAAATAATAAGTAGGTACTATGTCTTTTTTGTGGGTTACATGTTTTGCCGTATATGTATTATATATCAGTTATGCGGCTAGTTTTTATTTAAAAGCTTCTACAAAACATAGCTAGAAGATTTTTTTTCTAAATTGAGTCTTTATAACAAAAATTGTAGCTAAATATAAGAGGGGTAGAGGGGCCATTAAACTCGGAATATTACTAAATTCCGACCTTAAACTCGGAATTTAAGAAAAAAACTAGTAATATTCCGAGTTTAAAGTCGGAATTTAGTAAAATTCCGAGTTTAGAGTCGGAATTTAGTAATATTCTGAGTTTAAAGTCGGAATTTAAGAAAAAAAACTACATGATCCCTCAACGCCTTCGTATAAATAAGCCATAAATGTTTAAAAAGTGTTATTAATTTGTAGCTAAAATATTGTTCTTGAAATTTTGTCAAATGACTTAATACTTAATAAATATCTAATTCTATTATCAATTTTTAATCATTTTTTGTAACTAAAAAATCGTGTAGCACGTAGCCTACCCAGATTTCTTTAGTAATCGACAGTCTGATGAAATATTTTGTTTTAAGAAAGCAGGAAAATTAAATTTCAATTTCAGTTCTGTGTTTTTAGAGAATATTTTGTTCCTCTTCCTAAAAATGTGTCTTCGGCAGCTCGTCCTTGAGATTTTTGAAAACGTTTTTTTAATGCTTAAAAAAAGTTTTGCTTACCGGAGTCTCTAAAGCTTTGCCGTCAACCACAATTTTAAAATCTCTACCTTGATATGATGGACGTCCTACCTCTGTAGTCGCTGATGAATTTGATTCAAAAGGTGTTTCTATAAAGTTAAAAGAAATAAGTTCATTATTTTTAAAGATGTGATATACCAAATGCAATTTAATTTCAGAATAAATTATGATAATATGATACGCGACATAATATGATTAAATATAATTTTGTTGCAGGTACTTATATACTAGATATTATAGAAGCGTTATTACAAATTAAAATATTAACTTACCAAAAGTAAATTCTTCCATAGGGTCTTCAATTAAAATAGCGTCACTCATAGAAATCTTACCAATATTTGGTGCCAAATGTAAGATACCATCACTACCCCTAAGTAAAAGTAAAATAAAAAAAAAAATATTTATGTTATACAGGGTGATTCCTAAGTTAATACTTCTGTTTTAGCTGTGTATAGAAGGCATTAAAATAAACAACATTCTCAAATACTTTTTTTCAAAAAATTAAAAAATAGGCGAGATACAGAAGTAAAAAATCTAAGTGCGGGCCTGGTCATTAAAACATACTCTGATATACTTTATGCTGTTTTTGTCTTATTAGTAATGCAGTTTACGGATCTGTGGTCAGTTATTTATTTGGCGTCATGCTGTGGTGTGTTTTTCTGAAGCAAGTTAATTTTAAATTGGTGACACGTAAAAATGGTAAAATTTAAAAACAATGAACTAGTAGATATGAGGTGCTAATTTACTGTAAGTGTGGCAAAGTACTTCGAGATTATACGTAGAACGCTTTCCCTTGCGGGCTCATCCTACACCCAGAAGTTTTCTTAATATTATTCAACGGACAAGTTAGGCAGGACCGTATTTGATTCGTAGTGTAATAAATGAATGTAAGTACGTACCTACCTTATTTTTGCGTTTAAAAAAAAATGTATTTGAAAATGTTGTTTATTTTAATGCCTGCTATACACAGTTAAAACAGAAGTATCAACTTCGGAATCACCCTGTATAGTTAATTTTTCTAAGCTTTACCTTGTGGTGACTATCATATGGTAGGTAAAAAGATAGCATTGCCGAACGACTTCTTTATCATTCCTACTACCAGACTTAAAACATTGAAAGTTCTTTTTCTCTTTTTGTATTTCAGTGGGGACTTGAATTAACGTTCCTTGTCTTATAAATATTTGGTTTACATCCAACAGTATATCACAACCCTCTGAAATCATTCGTTCTACTGCTAAATTTTTCCGTAGATTCTCAGTTTCAGACACCTTGAAAAAAATATTGAATTTTTATTGGAGAAATGAATTAAAAATTTTTTATTGATTTATTTGAAGTCCAATGAACTGAATTAATACATTAAATAAATAGGTTATTACTATACATAGATTAAGAAGAAAACGAAGGTAATAGTTTAATTAATTTAGAATAGAGATTTTTTGGTGGTACAAGAGCTCCGTTGCGAAGATTAATTTTTAGGTCTGTTTGCGATCAATCGATGTATGTACCGGGTGGTTAATTAAGAATGGTGGCCGGCCATATCTCAAAAACTAGTAATCGTACAGCATCCGGGTAAATTTTTTTATGATAAAAGTGCCCAAGAGAAAATGCTGTAAATTATTTTAGAGCTTGTAAAATACCCGCAAGGGGGCGTACCAGCCATGACCAAGGTTAAAATTAGGATTTTCATCGTATTTTGACTAATTGACCGGTATACAAAGTATCTGTATATTAATCCTTACATATTTCCCAATACTTTTTTTTCTACACAATTTTTCCTATCTAGTAAAATAAATTGGTGGGGGGAATTAATTTTTTCTAAAAATATGTATGCCACGTTACTCCGGTTTGGCATAATGATTTAAACAAACTTAGTCTTCTTTAAGAGAGCTTTATTTACCCTATAAACTGCGCTTTTGTTTTTTATCCTTGAGTTTCGTTGTCGCTGCTAGATGGCGTTAATTGAAATATAAGCAAATATTAAACTTTTTCTCGGAAAAGTTAAATGCAATGATAAGTTTGTTTTATCATGATATAATAGAGAAATAAATCCTTAACATTTCGGTAAAAAACACAAATTTGTAGTTTTTTTACAACCGGAGTTATGAGGAAAATTAATTACATTATACAAATTTTTTCTTTAAATAAGCGTTTCAATTTTATCTATGGAATAATTTTACCACACATTAATACAAAATAAAAAGTTATTAAAATCGATGACTGTCTTTAAATTACAAAATTTTTAAAACGCCTATATCTTAAATTTTCAAAATTAAATACCTGTAAGAGAATAAAGGAGTTGTTCAAATCGGTTATGCCAAACCGGAGTTACCGTGGCGTATTTTTAGAAAAAATTTAATTCCCCCCAGCACTTTATTTTACTAGATCGGAAAAATTGTGTAGGAAAAAAAGTATTAGGAAATATGTAAGGATTAATATACAGATACTTTTTATACAGGTCAGTTAGTCAAAACACGATGATAATCCCAATTTTAACCTTGGTCATAGCGTATGCCCCCTTGCGGGTATTTTACAAACTCTAAAATAATTTCCAGCATTTTCTCTTGGGCACTTTTATCATAAAAAAATTTACCCGGATGCTGTACGATTACTAGTTTCTGAGATATGGCCGGCCATTATTAATTAGAGCGGAAAAAATTAAACGCAAATACAATCATGTATTGTGTTACCTAAATGTTACTGTCTCATTTTTGTCATTCCATTCACTATAC
This sequence comes from Polydrusus cervinus, assembly GCA_935413205.1. NCBI lineage: Eukaryota > Metazoa > Arthropoda > Insecta > Coleoptera > Curculionidae > Polydrusus > Polydrusus cervinus. The sequence continues at coordinate 10,447,377 of OW284520.1, read as the reverse complement.
AAAACTTTTTAACTAACCCTCTAAAACAATTAGATCGATAATATAAACAGCTCTTTCATACCTCATCCTGCATTTGTTTCGACAAATTTTCCAATTGTACTTGAGCAGCTTCCAGACTTTTCCTTTCAACGTGGTTTAAAGGAGTATGTGCTAATAGTTCATGTAAAGTTATTATGTATCTTGGAACCTAAAAACAAATATTATTTTTTATAAAATTTATTAAACGTGTAGTATAAATCAAAATTTATATTTATTTACAATAGTTAAACTTTAGAAAGTATAATAATTTACTTAACAAAAGTTTCATGTTGTTGAGATAAAGTAAAACCAAAACCAAAAGAAAAGTCAGACTATACTCCTTGCACTTAGTTTCCACTACAGAGCTCATCATCAGACATGAGCTCAAATGCAAAGTTCCATGGAACTTGGAAGGTTTTCTGAATGAACTCGCGTCTACAGAATTTTTAACTCATCACAAGTTAACCCACGCCTATGGGGAGTGCAGAGTTACCATATACCCGCGTTAATCAAATACCCAATATGTGTAATCCCCCAGCCCTCCCCTACAAACAAAATTTATATTATGTTCGCCACTTTTAAGCAGTATTTATTTAGCCGTTCATTAGTTTTGCTTCCCTTAATTGACAACCTGCGGGCTAAGCGTTATTAATAGGTCATTTAACTATCATTATATTCCATAATTTAAAATAATATTGGTCCATGCGAAGAGCTATCTAAATAAGACTTCTGGATAAATCAGGCTGTTTATATTTTCAAAACAATATGCTAAAGTTTAATATTCATTTGAAAGTGGAATATTATGCTATTTGAGTTTTGCGGTGAACAAGTTTTGCATGTAAAATTTAACTCTAATATTAACTTTTAAAACAATTCTTGGCAATATTATGTAAGTTTCTCAGTCAAATAGCTGTAATTGTTGTTAATTGCAGCATAATAATTTAACAGAATATTATTTTGTACAACTGTCTTATAATGGCTATCTACAGCGTGTCCAGAAACCATCTTAACATATGGGAAACTTTTTTATTTTAACTTTACGAAAAAAAATTATTCTTCATAAAAAGTTCTGCTTGTTGATGAAATAACATTCAAATCAAAAGTTTTGAGTCAGCACATACGGGGTGTTCAGAAAGTCAATAATATTAGTACCGTAAATGGAAAACTATATTTAATAATTTTAATTACAAAGTACAATAATGAAATACTACCCTAAGCTTCAACATGACCACCGTTTTTTCCATACAAAAGGTTGTACGTCGTGAAAATTCCATTACTGCATTTCTAACCATCTGAGGGAAAATTTCTTGGACACATTCTCTGATAATTCTCTCTAAATGGTCTATGTTCTCGAAAGGTCTGTGGGTATATACTTTTTGTTTTAAAAATCCCCAGACGAAAAAATCCAGAGGTGTTAGATCAGGTGACCTTGGTGGCCAAGCAAATTCTGATCTTCCAATCCATTTCTGTGGAAATGTCCGGTTTAAGAATTCTGTCACTCTTGCAGAGCTGTGGCATGGAGCGCCGTCATGTTGGAACCAAAGTGTTTGTCTTATATTCATTGGTAGTCCATGAAAAAATTCAAATAATTCCATGTTCAAAAAGTTCAAGTAAATTTCACCGGTAATGTTTTCTCGAAAAAAGTACGGCCCTACAATTTGGTTCCTAAAAACGCCGCACCAAACATTTGTCTTGAAAGAATACTGGTCACGACACTCAATTACAAAATGGGGATTCTCATCACTCCACCACCTACAGTTTTGAGAACACACTACTCCATTTGAGGTGAACATCATGAAAACAATATTTTTCTTGCGAATAGTGGGTCATCTTTTACCTCACCTTGAAATCCAGAGTAAAACAAAAATCGTGAATCAAAATCTCTAGGCTGCAGTTTGTGAAGAAATTTTGGTTTGTATGGGTAAAAATTATTTTTCCTTAAAATAACTTGGGCAGTGGACTTTGTAACAGGTCGTGGAACAGTTTGTGAAATATTTCTCAATGAGATTTTAGGATTTTCCACGACAGCTAGCAAAACATTCAATTGGGTATCTTCGTCCGTACGCCAAACCTGATGCTTGTCAGAAAATGTATTACTTACAGATCCGGAATTTTTAAATTTATTAAAAATATCTCCAACCGTTACATGGCTAATAATTTTATTTGGATATCTTGCATTAAAAATTTGAGCACCCTCTCTGTACGTCTTGTAGTGGTCTCCAACAATTAACACTATTTCAACTTTTTCCTCGACTGTTAATTTAAGCACCATATTTAATTAAAAGGAAACTGTCCGCCTTGACAAATAAAACAATTAGTTGTCATGGTTTCATTTATTTTTCCAAGGCGTGCTGGACGACCTACTAAACAAGAATGAATACCGCTTCTTAAAATCTTGTAAATGGGCGTAATTTCATATTTAAACGTGGTTTTTAGTTCTGATCAACTTTTTTTAATAACAATTTTCGATATTATCAAAAATAAAGGTACTTTACTTTTGAGTCAAATTCATATTTTTTGACTTACCTCGTATACGCCTGGGAGAATTTAATATCTGATAGTTGCATTTTAGGTTTTAGACCATGCAGAACTTTTTATGAAGAATCACTTTTTTTTTGGTAAAGTCTAAAATAAAAAAGTTTCCCGTATGTTTAGATGGTTTCTGGACACGCTGTATATACAGATTTTAAGAAAAATTCTTCTTATTGGTTTCATTGAAAAATTAAGTTCTTTCTAATATGTCTAAAGTAATAAAGGATCATGGCTTGAAACTTAATGAAAACAAGACCAATTTAATTTTAATCGGTCTAAAAAATATTAATTTCAAATTAATAAGCAGCACTAATTTTAAAGTTATTATTAATGATTAGGAGAGTCCTTTAGTAACATCAGCTAGAAATCTTGGTATTATTTTTGATTAATACTTGACATTTAAAAAATATAATAAAAAAAGGTTTATTATAAACTTAAACTTTTGTCAAATATTGGATTGAGTAGTCCGTTATTTTGTGATATTGCATATTAACAAAAACGATATGCGTAATTTACTTTGTTATAATATCACTTGATTAACTGATTAGTGACTGCAGTTTCGTAGTACTACTACATTATCAAACTAAATAACTTAAAACTATACGTTGTACAATTAAATAGGTTTTTAACAAAGGGTGCCAATAAATAAATAAAAATAAAAATATAATATTTATCCCTCAATCTAGTAATTGATCCTAATTACATAGTATTGTAAATAGCGGAGAATTCCACAGGTCTGTTTGGTCATTTAGTAAGTTTATGGTAGGGTTTTTATAATGTTTGTAAGCTTCTATTGATTCTAAGATGTTAAGCCTCTTGTTTTTAGGCGCAGTACGTAAAATTTTTAAATTATGCACATCTGGGAAACAATGACCTGTTTCCGAACAATGTTTAGCAAAATTAGAATTTTCTTTGTTTAACAAATATTATATTCATTATATCTAATATTAAAATTTCTTCCTGTTTGACCTATATATGAGCTATTACGTTCTGTACAACTCAACACATAAAATCCTGATTTTTTAAATGGAGGTGCTTTTTTTGTTTGGCATTAAAAAATAATTGAAACATTTTTTGGGCTGGTGTGAATACTACTTTTATGTTGTTTTTTGAGATTATGTGTGCGATTTTATCTGAAATTGGACCAAAATATGTTTTTTGTATACCGGGTTAGTATAAAGTACCGGAACGCTTTAATATCTTCAAAACCGCTTAAGCTACAATTAAAAAATTTGGCATTTGGAGGTTTGAAAGTATGGCGAATTGAACAATGAGATCGACACTGTTGCCAGATTTCCCAATTTTCCGCTACACATAGTCGTTTCGTTATCTCAAATGGAATGCCCAATTTATTTTTATTGCAATGAATTGGGCGTCTTGAACTTAGTAAGATCCTAATTTTTCAGAATTTTATCTCTACTAGTTCCTGAGATATGACAACACCCTATTTTCAGTAAAAAGTATCAAAACGCTAAAATATCTTCAAAACCGCTAAAGCTACGCTTACAAAATTTGACATTTGGAGGTTTTTGGGTATGCGGAAATCAACAATGATATTTACACTGTTGCCAGACTTCCCAATTTTCCGCGACACATAGTCGTTTCGTTATCTCAAATGGAATGCCCCATTTATACAATGAACGTTTGAGAAGGATTTTTTTTATTATACACAAAAAAATTATAATTTTAATGACACTAGTTTTTAATTAAATGTTCAAAGTGGGCCCCATTATTTGCCAGACAGTATCCAAGTCGATCATAAAACTCTCGCAATGTGTTACTCAACATATTCGGTGTTATAAGTGCAGCTTCGAGGCGGATTCTTTCACGGAGTTCATCCAAATTTGATGGACGACATTTGTAGACACGATTCTTTAAATGACCCCACAAGAAGAAGTCTAGTGGAGTCATATCAGGGGATCGAGGTGGCCATTCTAATGTACCACGTCTTCCAATCAGCCTCCCTGGGAATTGGTTGTTGAGAAACTGCATGGCTACCCTTGAATAATGGGGTGGAGCACCATCCTGTTGGTACCATATTTCACATAAATTTCTATTGTGTTGAATGGCAGGAACTATACGTTCCCTAAGGAGCTCCAAGTACTTCTGTCCTGTTAATGTACCTTCTATGAAAAAAGGTCCGATAATATTGTCACCCAATATTCCAGCCCAGACATTAACTTTCTCAGGATATTGGGTGTGAAGTTCTTGCATCCAATGGGGGTTATCTCTAGACCAAATTCTACAATTGTGCCTATTAACTTGGCCGTTCAAGCAAAAAGTAGCTTCGTCGCTGAATACAATTTTGTGTGCAAAATATGGATTTTCGTTAATATTTTCATGATTGCGGCGGTCAGGATCATCTTCTAAAAGTTCTTGGGTGTAATGAATCTTGTACGGCTTTAATTTGTCTTCCTTTAAGATAATCCTTACCGATTTTTGACAGATTTCAGCATTTAAAGCTAACTGACTGGTACTTACTTGGGGATTTTCCTCTATTTGTAATAAAACATTTAATTTATTTTCATCACTGGTAGCAGTTTTAGGGCGTCCGGTTTTAGGTAAACTTTTAATGGACCCTGTTTCCTGATAACGTCGACAAGTTCTGTGTACGGTGGACTTTTTAATGGGTTTGTTAGGATAGCGGTCAATAAACAAGTCGCAGACTTCTTGATATGTCCTTGTTTTATTTCCATATCCACGAAAAATCAAAATATCAATACGTTGGGTCTCTGATAGAACAAAATGCATTATACAATTTCAATTTAATATAATCAATACAATTATTAGGCTGCTTAACTGACAGGGATGTGTTTAATTTGTAATTGTTGTAGCATGGCGACGCGACGGCGATTGTTACCAAAAATAATGAATCAGCGCCTACTTGTTCATAAGGTATTCAATTTTCGGGCGTTTCCGATTAGTTTAAAAAATGCTTATTTTTAAATAAATCCCAGAAATTTCCTGACTAGTATAATGAAAGCGCAAACAGAATTTTGAAAATTTAGGATCTTACTAAGTTCGAGACGCCCAAATCATTGCAATAAAAATAAATTGGACATTCCATTTGAGATAACGAAACGACTATGTGTCGCGGAAAATTGGGAAGTCTGGTAACAGTGTAAATATCATTGTTGAATTCCGCATACCCAAAAACCTCCAAATGTCAAAGTTTGTAAGCGTAGCTTTAGCGGTTTTGAAGATATTTTAGCGTTTTTAGCGTTTTGATACTTTTTACTGAAAATAGGGTGTTGTCATATCTCAGGAACTAGTAGAGATAAAATTCTGAAAAATTAGGATCTTACTAAGTTCGAGACGCCCAATTCATTGCAATAAAAATAAATTGGGCATTCCATTTGAGATAACGAAACGACTATGTGTAGCGAAACATTGGGAAATCTGGCAACAGTGTCGATCTCATTGTTCAATTCGCCATACTTTCAAACCTCCAAATGCCAAATTTTTTAATTGTAGCTTAAGCGGTTTTGAAGATATTAAAGCGTTCCGGTACTTTATACTAACCCGGTATGTATTTTTTTTCATTACTTTTGATGTGTGGGTATATTTCGTTTAGTTTCATTCCCTAATAAATAAAAAACAAAGACAAATATTTCCAATTATATCCCAGTGTTTTTCACACTCCGTATGTAGGTTTATATACTGATTTATTTTTTTATACAATATTAATTTATCAAAAAACTCGTTACTAAATTTTTTTAATTAGTAAACATATTTTCTTGGGCTTATACCCTTTCAGCCAGCTCTGTAAATAAAAGGTCATAAAGAACCCTCCTAAAAACTTTGACTTATTATAAAAATGTCAAAATCTATTTCAGAAGATTTCTGATGCCAAAGCGAATACTTTACCAATAAATAACACATTTATTTTTCCTAACGGCATTTCTTACCTTACATTGTTAAGGAACGACTGACAGTAATGCGATTTAAAGCTTATACTCTTAGCTACAATTTTAAGGTGGGCGAAAAGTAAATATATTTTATTCTTTTATGAGAAAAATATTTTAGGTTTTAACAGTTTCAATTTTTTTAAATGTGTTTCATATTACGCTATGAATAATATGAAATATTTGATGAAAATCTGGAACATATAATATTGAAATTTAAGAATGAATTCCGATTTTTAGAAAAGAAAACCAGAAAATTTAAAATTATTTCCAAAATTTAATTCTGCATTAAACTAGCTACAATTTTATGTGCAATTTTGTTGTTATGAAAAATATTAGGTTATATTATTTCCTATAGGATATTTTACATAATTATAGTCTATTTCAGAGAGGTGTAGAGTAATAAAAATTCATTGGGTATGCAAAGGGACTACAGAGTAACCCAACGAATATTTAAACCACTTTTATAAATGGATTACAAAATTCTTTATTTTCATCAAGTGCAGGTAGTACCACCCGGGTTTGGGTCAATTTATGGGTTTTGCCTATTGTTATCCATTTACAACACTGAAAATGGTGTGACAAAGGCTTCCATTATGTACATAGTATTAGGTACATTTATTTTTTATTTAACATAAAAAAATACAAAAAATACATTATACAGAAATTAAATTATGAAAAATCATAATATTCTTCGTTATCTAAGGAAATATCATCTCCTCTTGACGTTATAATTAACGGGTCGACAGTCCGGTCGATCAGGTGGTCAAGATCCCACATTTACTCCTTTTCTTTAACCCTTTCAGCAGCTGCGTACACTACAGTGTACTCAAATTTACATGAGGCTAGATTGAATATACGGTAATTCTTACCCGTTTAATGCTTATGTACACTGTAGTGCACACATAATATTTCATTTTTTGTATATGGCGCCATCTAGGTGACACTAGATAAATAAGTGCAACGGCCGATAGGTGCATAAAGCACATGTACAGCAGTTGTACTGGTCACATGTGATAAAATAATCGTTTGCAGGTCGATTGTTTGTTATTGTTGGTTTGTGATTTTATAGTGTGCAAATAATAGTATATTGTTGCTGTTTTTAGTCGCATATCAACAAAATTGCATTTATTTTGTGAAATAACTGAAGAAATATCGTTGTACACCGTAGTGTACATTGCGTTTAAAAGGAATTTCATTCTTCTTGTTTACTCATGCTATTGATTTGGCTTGTTCAAATGCTTGGCTTGAATATAGGCAAAAGGCAGTAACACTCAATATTCCAAAAAAACATATTTTGGATTTACTTCATTTTCGGGCCTATGTAGCCGAAGTACTTATCAAATCACAAAAACATCCTGTAAAAAAAGAGGACGACCTTCATCAACACCTTTAATGCCTCAACCAGGACCATCTGGAGCTAAGCGCCCCCGAGTAAAAAAGGCTCCTCTAAAGGAGGTTCGGTTCGATAACATCGGTCATCTTCCCGAAGTCGATGAAAAATCGTTTGCATCCCGATGCAAATTTCCAGACTGCGGAAAAAGAACCCATTTTTTTTTGCCAGAAATGTGCGCTACATTTATGCATAACAAAATCGCATAATTGTTTTTTATTATATCATAAACAGTAAAAGTTGTCATAATAAAGAAACTATTTATTTCTGATTATTTTGTTTTATTATTTTTAGTTGAATGGAAATGTACACTATAGTGTACAACCCTTATCTCACTTGTGAAAAAGGGTTTAAAAATAAACAAACATTTTTCGGTCCTATTTAGACCCTTAAAACCAGATTCCACTAAAAAAAATTTTTTTTTGTACAAGACAAAAATTAGCCACTGAAAGGGTTAATGACATGATGGACTGCTTTTCGCCAGTTCTCTGGTGTCACTTCCTTAATAGCTTGATCAAACAGTAGCTTAACGTCTTTCATTTTGAATGTCGTGTTGTGTCTTGCTACGAATGCTTTCACTTGCGCCCATATAAGTTCTATAGGACTTAGTTTAAAATGATATGGCGGTGTACGGAGAACAGTTACACTATGTTTTTCAGCTATATCTTCCATGGCATATTTCATAAAACGATGTTTGTGTAAAAATGTTCTATAGCTAATGGTTTATTCTTTATCAAAGAATCTTCTTTTTTTTCTTTGGTTAGTTATCATAAATAATTTAATGTACAAAATTTACCTGCGTCTATGGCCGACACTGAAATTGAGCCGAACTGAACGGATTTTCCTATTTTATTACTCTACACCTTTCTGAAATAGACTCTAGCTCTTCTTTTAAAGCAGACTTAGTTCCTTTATGTACCGGGTATACCTAAAACAAAAAAGGGATGCCGGGCGTATCTTGGAAACCATTAATCGCACAGCTTTTCGGAAAAAAAACTTTATGAGGAAAGAGGCCAAGAAAAATCGCTGAAACTTATGAATCAATGAAGGCTTTGAAACAAAAAATGTGAAATAGACAAGGAGGCTTTGGAACTAAAAATTTTAATCCTATTTGTCAAAACAATATTTTACATAATATTTCTGCCTTTTTCAAAATGCTGTTGTCAAACACTTTGAAATCCACATAGATATATTTTATAGTGATTTATTTACATTTAAAACTTTTTTATTATTGATTTCACAGAAAATATTATTGTTGATAAAAGTTTCTGCGTCCACTTAAACTAAAAAGCATAGGTTAGGTTAGGTAAGAGTGGCAGACCGTTGTGATACCACACGTGTTCCATAGAACCCAGCTTCATCAGATCTCTGATGTTAGTGCGGCGTACACCGCCGAAGGATTTTAACAACTTATTCAAACCAGCCACTACTGTTCAGAAACCTGCTCAGCCGTCCAAGTTGTAAGTTGCTTAGTTCCTCCAGGCTATCGAAATATGGTTCACCCAGAGCAGTGAACCTTCTTCTTGCAAGGCCAGGGCATTCACACAGAAAATGTTGAATACTTTCTTCCTCTTCCTCATCTCTGCAACTTCTGCAGAAGTCGTTAGTGGGTATTTGCATACGTTCGGCATGTCTACCGAAGAGGCAATGTCCGGTAACAACCTCAGTAATATTTCTCACGTCTTTTCGACTGTGTCTCAATAGCTCTGCGGTTCTCTTTTTATAGAATGTGGGCCACAGTTGCCTGGATGTACTACAGGTGGTCAACCCTGTCGATCTGTTCTGTGCAAGCTGCTTGGCCGTATAGTCAATCTCCTCCTTGACCAATCCCAGTGGTTTGTTCACTGTATTGTCTGCTAGATCAGCTGGCATGCCTGCGCCCTCTCTTGCGAGCGCATCGGCAGCGTCGTTGCCATCTATTTTGGAGTGTCCCAGCATAGAATAACCCGATGTTGGTTGCCAAGTGTGCATAAATTGTTGCGGCATCTCTTTATGAGCTTTGATTTAACGCTGCTGGAACAGATTGCCTTAATCGCCGCCTGACTATCACTGAAGATGGTGATTGACGAGGTTACTCCCAGGCCAAGGTGTTCTTGCAGGATATTGACCGCCTTCTCTACTGCCAGTACTTCTGCTTGAAAAATACTACAATAGTTGGGGAGTCTATACAATAAAAAATGTGCATAGTGCATACGAGGAAAATTCAATTTTTTTAAAAGTGCTCAGGAGTACCTACAATACTCTTAATTTTCGTTTTAGATACAAATTTCATTTGTCAAAGTTGTTAACAATTAAGAGTTATTTCCGAATGCGAAGTCACGGCCTTCTATTCAAAAACAAAACAACTGCTTATTTTGTTGTCTTACCCTGTTACCCTGAGACTAAATTTATTTAGTTAAATTAATTTTTATAATTAATAAGACAACACTTTTTAAGTAATTTAAGAAGATCCCAAACATATTTTTTTGAAGCCTAATTGCTACAAATTTCTTTGAGTGGTTTTAAAAAAATTAGAAATAACGAGAAATTTTAAGTTTTACCAATATTCTTAAAGTGAAAAAAAATAGAGTGCATCTGTTATTTAAGAAATATTATTGTCTTAAACTTTCAAACAGACACCACAGAGTTTGATTTGAATTTTCTAATTTTGAATGGTGAAGGTTACTTCATCAAAAACCTAATTTGTATGCCCCGAAAGCATGAGATGATCAAACACCTTTAAAATATTTATCAAAATGCAAGGTCTTGATAACAGAACCGTCTAAAAATTTAATAACGACAGAATAAGTACACACAATGAAAAATATACGTTATATCCATAAAAAATAAGTTGGGGACAACAAAAAAATTAATTAAAATTTGTTTATAATGGATATGAAAAGATTTGTTAAGATAAATAAAATTGGCAGTATTAACAACTACCGGAATAATGATGTATATTAACTCATTCTCTCAATAAATATTTTTGGCTCAATTTTGCTTTAAGAGTAAAATGTTTATAAATTCACGAACATGTCTGACCTAAGAAACTCAAAATGCTTATTATACAACTTAAAAAATAAATACGGCGCATATTTCAAGGACTTTTACTAAGATGCAATTACAGCGGTCGTTTGAAAAATATACGTTGTACTCAATCTATAGTAAATAGAAATTTACATAAAGAGGAGAATTGAGGCAAAGAAATATACTACCGCAAATGAAAATATAAAAGTTTTAATATTTTTGTTTTTATCTGAAAATAATTAAATTAATGATTGACTGAGTAAACCCACACATTAGCTAGCTTTTCGTAAAACTTTAATTAAAAGTATTGCGTGATAGGACCTAATTGGTAATAAATAATTATTTACATATACACATTAATTAGCCCTGTAAATAAAAATAAATAAATATACCCTCTTGCATTTAATTATTTATTGATATAACATAATTTTAATTACCAGTAGATTGTGTCAATGTTGGTAAAGCTGTGGCCCATCCTGTTAACGCTTATGGATATTTTTAATTTATAAAAAAAATACCTTGTCTAATAATTTTGTATCTTTCATTTTTTGGTACACTTCCGCGCATATAATGAATAAAACATAACAAAGTTGTATATTTGTAATTCTATCAATCAAATTTTCGATAAAATAATTATACATTCAAAGCATTAATTAAATTCTCACCTGATGCATCGGATAAGTCAAGTAAGTTTCAAGTGATCTGCCATTGCAGACCGGCTTTGATTCTAATCGTTTTAACATAGCGGCAAACGGTTGATTCTGCTTGCATTCTGTTAAAATTTGAAGCGAATAATGGTGGTTTCTCACGTACTCTTGATATATATTTAGCATTGGAAGAAGCATTGAAAATAAGTCACCTAGAAATCAAAGGAATATTATAAGTTTTGTAAAAGATCTAACTGAATAAAAAATTTGAAGAAGTAGTCCATACTTGAAGTGAAGTGGCAAGTTAAATAGGAAAAAATAATACTCAAAGTCAATCTTCACTAAGATATATTTGGTAAGAAAATTTTTTAGTTACTTAGTTCTACATGTTTCGAACGTAGAAACGTTCATCCTCAGGGGAAGTATAGATATATAGTATGGGAAGTGGAAGAAGTGACACCCTCATAGAGCTTTTGAGGAAGTTAAATAATTAGAGAAAATAATGCTTACATAGAAGTAGCGGAGAAAAATTGTACTACCAGGTTCTGAAGATAAATATGGGAGTTAAAAATGATATTTTAGGGTGAAAAACTGAGAAACGTTATGTAAGAATGATCTAGAGAAATAACTGTGACGGTCATAAGGAAAGGTGAACAACTATTTGTGTTGGCAAGATATAGGTAACTAAACTGCTGGACAATTGCTTTTGAGCAAGAAAAATGTCGCCTAAATTTAACAGTTAATATTTTCTGAACCAGATATAATATCGACCTACGGTTTTGAATGGTTGATAGATTTATCCCTTGGAAAACAATTGTCAATGTTGGATTTTCTTTAACTGTCAGAAAATTTTATATACAGGGTATTAAAGAAGACGATGATTCTTGCTCCAATTTTAATGGCGTGTAACTTTCACAATAATATTTTGAAATTTTATTACTCTACGTCAATTGAATCACTGGTCCATAGCAAAAAAAGTAATTTGTCAAATTTTTGATATCTCCTATATTTTAAGAAATACCGAATTTTTTGGAAAACCTTGCTTCATTTAAACTTATTGGTAGCTAGATCTCACTGTGCGTTGTATCGTGCAAACTTTGCGAGTGATTATTATACCTTATGAAAAGCTTAATTATGTTCAGTAACAATAGTTGTATCTAAATGTTATGATGTACAGTGGCGTACTTATAAACACCTATATGTCTATGGTTTATGAGTATCTCACAATTTTTCAAGATTGTTTTATATGTCACTGTACATCATAACATTTAGGTATAACTATTGTTACTGAACATAATCAAGCTTTTCATAAGGTATAATAATCACTCACAAAGTTTGCACGTTACAACGCACAGTGAAATCCAGCTACCAATAAATTAAAATAAAGCAAAATTTTTCAAAAAAATCGGTATTTTTTGAAATATAGCAGATATCAAATTTAACAAATTACTTTCTTTGCTATGAACCAGTGATTCAATTGACGTAGAGTGATCAAATTTAAAAATACTATTGTGAAAGTTACACGCCAGTAAAATTGGAGCAAAAATCATCGTCTTCTTTAACACCCCGTATATAAAATTTTCTGACAGTTAAAGAAAATCAAACATCGACAACTGTTTCCCAAGGGATCAATCTATCAACCATTCAAAACCGTAGGTCTATATCATATCTGGTTCAGAAAATAATAACTGTTAAATTTAGGCGAAATTTTTCTTGCTCGAAAGCAATTGTCCAGCAGTTTAGTTGAAAAAACTTAAGAAGAACACATTTTAGAAAAGTGAAGGTTTTTTTGTTGATTTTATTGTAAAAATTTAGTTTTAAGAAAGTAGACGAATATTTAGTTAGGTAGTTTTGAAACCTGAAAGGTCTACCCGTTTTTAAAACAACCTAACTAAGTATGCATCTACTTTCTTAAAATAAATTTTCATAATAAAATCAACAAAAAAAACTTCCCTTCCCTAAAATATGTTGTTCTTAAGTTTTTCCAACTAGTTACCGCATTATAAACTGTTCATGTCACTTACGGTGATTACACCCTAGAATGTCTTCGAACATCACAGTTCATTCTGTTACAACAATTGTGCATATATCTTGCCAACACAAATAGTTGTTTACCTTTCCTTCTGACAAGGGCGTCGATAAGGGGGGGGGGGGGGGGGGTAATGGAGTGATTACCCCCCCCCCAAGATTGACAAAAAAAAAAATTTGCCTACACTTGACCACATTAAATATTATAAGTTTTGTTACCTTATAATTCTTTTCCTCAATATGCCAAGGGGCAAAGGCATACAAACAATAAAAATATTTTGAAAATTTATCTTGTTAATTTGTTACCCCCCACAAAAGAAAAAATTATCGACGCCCTTGCCTTCTGACCACAATTTTTCAACGATATACTCCACCACGTAAGTTACAGTTATTTTTCTAGTTCATTCTCACATAACGTATCTCAGTTTTTCACCCTAAAATATCATTTAACCCCCATATTTATATTCAGAAGCTGGTAGTACAATTTTTCTCCGCTACTTCTATGTAAGCATTATTTTCTTAACTTCCAAAAACTCTAGGAGGGTATCATTCACAATTTCCCATACTATACAGGGTGTTTTTTAATTGACTGCCGACACTTAAGGCTATGAATCCTTGGATTATTTTAAGAAAAAAAGTTAATATTAACATATGTCCTAAAGCTCTTCATTTTTGAGCTACAGGGTGTTAACATTTTTTAAAAAATATAAATTTTTTATCATAAATATTATATCACTCTTAGATATTTTTATGAAATTTTATACACACTCCTTAATCATTAAGGAGCATTTTTTGACTTAAAATTTTTTTTAATTTTTACCAGTGGCGTCCGTACGGGGTTTGAACTGAATATTTTTAAAGAAAAAATGGTACGCCACTGATTTTTTTAAAAACCAAACGTATTTTTAAAATCCTCATTTATTTTGGAGCAAATTTGGTCTTGGACTTACTTTCGTATGATGCACCCTTTTTGCATAAAAAAATAACTTCTTTCGATATTTTGTTGAAATAAAAATGAATGAGCTTTAGAACATATGTTAATATTAACTTTTCTTCTTAAAATCACCCAAGGATTCACAACCTTAAGTATCGGCACTCAATTAAAAAATACCCTGTATATTTATACTTCTCCTGAGGATAAACGTTTCACGTTCGAAACATGTAGAACTAAGTAATTAAACAATTTTTTTTTACCAAATAAGTATATCTTAGTGAAGGTTGACTTTGAGTATTATTTCTTCCTATTTGATTAAAAGATATTAAAAACAAAGTATACTGAGGTCGCTGATATCTATGCATGCATTTTCTCGGGCTAGCAAAAAATATTAAAAAATAATCATCGATTTATGGAATTATCCCTGCCAATACTGAATTTTTCTTAATTAGAAACAATTCGTTATTATTTTAAAAATAACCATTTTTCCTAAATTTAAACGTAAACAATTAGCGGAATGTCAATATCACGTCTAATGTCTGTAACTGAAATGAAGATAAATGTTTAATGTGCGTGCCTTAACGAGATGTCAAGTGCACACCTAAATATAATATTCCAAGTATTCGAAAAGAAAGCTAATATAAACTTTAACATATTTTATTTGTCACATTTAGTCGATAAAGGTGAGCTAGAAATATTGGAAAAGTTAGTTTTGAAATATCTTATAAAATAAAGAAAGATGAGGGATAAGATTTTTGTCTTTTTAAATAACGTATAAACCGTAAACCGGGGCTACTCTGATATAATTTTAGAGGTTTTTTTTAGCGCCATCTTGTTAATATTCCTTTAACTCCAATTTTCTTTATCTTATATAAACTATTTATTCTTTGGCTCTAAATTCACCAAATAGCAACTTTCTAAGATATCTATTTCCATTTTTAAAAAAAATAAGTAAATTTGACGTTAAATAACACCGCATCTGGGTCTACTTTTACCTAGCGTTAGTCTTCGTGCCAAATCAAAGTAGGCCCAGCGCGGGGTTAGTTTTACACACCAGCATGTATGTATTTATATTTTTCTTATTTATAAATACTTTGAAGCGCTCTAACTAATTAAAATAAGACAATAGCATATACTAGAACGCATTTATGAAAAATTCCAAGTAAAACAGTTGGATTACCAGGCGTACATGCATGCCTGGCAGGGCCCGCTCTAGCAATAACGCCGCCCTGGGCAAAAAAAAAATTGCCGCCTTTTTCCTAGTCTCGCACATAATTTCGAAAGTGTTTTTTCTAATTTAAAAAAATAAAACACTTGCCAGGTATTTTTAATTAAAAAAAAATATTGATTTTTTTTTATTGCGTATTTATTGCACATAAATAAATTCTAAATACTAACAAAGTGAAAATTAACAAAAAAACATTAAAATTTTTAGGCAATCTAATTGCACATTATAAACTTATGTTTAAAGAAATTAAGCCCTTTGCTGCGACGTCGTAATGACCGAAAAAAGCACCGGTGGTTGTTCGTGTGATGTTTTTTAGAATTATCATGCCGCTCTTCTAACTTGCCGCCCTGGGCAGGGGCCCAGGTTTTTCCTCCCCAGAGCGGGCCCTGTAAGCCTGCGATGCACCTTATTCAATGGTGTAGTTTGGTAAAATATTGTATTTTTTTGCGGCAGCCTTTTGTAACAAGTTTCCTCTCCTTATTCTCTCTAACCAGATATTTTCAAGCAATATTTTGTTTAAAACAGGTAGTATCAAAGTAACCCCAAAACATGTTAAAGAAACCTTGAAAGTCAAAGTAGCCCCGATTTACGACAGCAAACATACCAATTTCTAAATTTCAAATAGGATAGAAAGATAACTTTTTCTATTGTATAACCAAGTGACTTTATAAACGGGGCATTCTTTTATGGTTATAAGTAAATCCCGATGTGACCAGTATGTTCGATAGAATATAAATAATTTAATATTTTACTTACCCAATACCAAAGTAGGCCAACTTTCTAATCTGGCAGTCAATCCCTTAAGAAATATTTGATGCAAAAAAAAGATAGTTTCAA
Source organism: Polydrusus cervinus (assembly GCA_935413205.1). Lineage (NCBI taxonomy): Eukaryota > Metazoa > Arthropoda > Insecta > Coleoptera > Curculionidae > Polydrusus > Polydrusus cervinus. The sequence continues at coordinate 10,430,849 of OW284520.1, read as the reverse complement.
TATTCAAAAAAATCGAGTTTACGTCATCGTGGGTGCAAGGTGGTTTTCTGGATGAGGCCGCCATTTTAAATGGTCTAAAAAAGCAGGTTATTAAAATTTCCATTTGCTGAATGTATTCTTCCTCGGATTCTACTAACTGAAAAACCACATTGTTTCGTTTTCGTAAAAGTTCTGCATGCGGACTTTTGATATACTGTTCAACTATTTGTTTCCATTTTCTTCGACATAACCATCCACGAAAGAAACTTTGCACTTTCCTTAATTTAGCCAATTTCTCTTCATCGCCCTGTAGATCGTCGTAGAGGCAACATAAACACCCGACATCATCAATATTCTTGCAAGTATGCACCATGTTGGATATAAATTTTTCTACATTGCGTTGTCTTTTTACTCTTGTCAACTAGAAACATTTATATTGTTAAGAAGGCTCAGAGGTATTTTTACCTCCTTATTTTTTATTGATGTACCATTTTTGGGCACTTTTGTAGGGTATCTCTCTTATACAGGGTGTTTCAGTAAGGTGTCTGTCTTAGATAGCACCTAAACTATCAAAGATAGGGAAAAAAGTGTAATACAAAAGTTAAAGGGTTTTTTAGGATACATAATCTAAAAATATTTTCTAATCTACAGAATGGTCTTAAAAAGTGGTACTGAATAATAAAAAAGAAAATTAAATGGAACACCCAGTATTATTTTATAGAATATGATTCAATGGAATAAGGACTTTGCAACCCTATTAAAATTTTTAAAGTGAAATGCAACGTTGCCAAGTAATTAATTTTTTTCCGAAATTTTAGTAATTTTAAGAGTATCGTTAAAAAATCATAGCAATCTGTGGATTAACCCTAGGCAAATATAATTCACGTTGTAGTACGATATATTGATCTATAATAATGTTTTTTAATTCTCTTATACAGAGCGTTCATTACAAGTTGGACAACTCGATAGTTTTAAAAATGCTTTATTTCAATTTTTTTAAATGGGACCCCCCTATTTTTTTTAGGCAAAAGAATTTATCTTTTGAAAACCTTACTTTTTTGTTAAACATATCATATATCTAAATATCATAGTTTATGAAATATTTTAGGATTTGTCTTAAATCAGGGTAAAAAAGGAAATTTCTAATTAAACTATTTAGTCACGATTGCTTTGGAACAAAAAATAAATAATTTTCTTTGTCACAGCTGACATTGCAAAATTATTTCACCAACATTTTGTGCTTTATTACTGTTTAAAGTTTAGTTTCCCGAACTAACTTTATCGAAATAGAAAAATATGAGTTATGATAAAGTTAGTTCAGGAAACTAAAATTTAAACAGTAATAAAGCACAAAATGTTAGCGAAAAATTTTTGTAATGACAGCTGTGAATTGTGAAATTATTTATTTTTTGTTCCAAAGCAATCTTAACTAAATAGTTTAATTAGAACTTTCCTTTTTTACCCTGATTTAAGACAAATCCTAAAATATTTCAAAAACTATGATATTTAGATATATGACATGTTTAACAAAAAAGTAAGGTCTTCGAAGGATACATTCTTTTGCCTAAAAAAATTAGGGGGTCCAATTTAAAAAAAATGAAATAAATTATTTTTAAAACTATCGAGTCGTCCAGCTTGTAATGAACGCTCTGTATAAGAGATTTAAAAAACATTATTATAGATCAATATATCGTACCTTAAAGTACTTACAACGTAAATTATATTTGCCTAGGGTTAATCTACAGGTTGATATATGATGAAAATTAATTAATTGGCAACGTTGCATTTCACTTCAAAAATTTTAATAGAGTTGCAAAGTCCTTATTCCATTAAATCATATTCTGGAAAATTATACTGGGTGTCCCGTTTAATTTTCTTTTTTATTATTCAGTACCACTTTTTAGGACCACCCTGTAGATTAGAAAATATTTTTAGATTATGTATCCTAAAAACCCTTTAACTTTTGTATTACACTTTTTTCCCTTTGATTGTTTAGGTGATATCTAAGACAGACACCTTACTGACACACCCTGTATTTAAAGATAGAGGCTTGCGGTTCTCGCAGCACTGTACTACTTTGTTGTGCAACTAAACATGCCTTAAACAAAATTTTCATAGCCGTCTTGGTTTTTGAGATACAGGGTGAAAATGAAAATTATCACTTTTGGGACACCTACCGTATCTCAGTTGTCTTTTAACTTATTAGAGAGGTGACAAGGTATTCTTACAAAACTTTTTTTGTAGAACTCAGTGGCGTAGTTAGTTTTTTATTGCGTCATCCATTCATGAAGCAAACATCTATATTTTGAAATGGGACACCCTATATATTTTTAACTAATTATGTTAAACATTTTCTGGACTTCTCAAAAATACATATTGGTATTTTAAAAAATAGCTAAATTAACTACACTTTTCTGCAAATTAATATGTTATTTAACAGTAGGCCATGGGCTGATAAAACAAAAGAAAATAATCTGTTAATGGCGCTAAGTAAGATCCCTGGTCAAAATAATATTCAATATTGACTTAAAAGTTGAAAGTTTAGGTTTTCTTTAAAAAAATTACTGAACTGGGAGTATATTAGAACTTTGAAGAGTATATGTTAATTTGCTACATACAATCCAATGAAAATTCGCATCAGGCCTCTGAAATATATCTTAACAGGTACAATTTTTCCTAATTCAATACCTAATTATTTTTTTATCATTGTGCGTTTTTATCATTATTATACAGGGTCCTGCGCCTCACCTCCGGTCTTCTGTAGCTCACTTATTAATTAAGTTAGGATTATGACGTTTTGCAAGCTTTACCTGTATCCTAGGGTCCATTTCAGGAAAATATTTTTGTTTATACAGAGTGTTCCAAAAAAGTGTGACGTCATAAAGATATGTTTTTTTAGATTACATGCCATATATTTTCTTACTTATTTGGATGCATCTTGTAGTTGCCTACATACCCCTAAAATTTTAATGAAATCGGTTCAGTATTATAGGCGAAAAAAAATAAAAACTAAAAAAAAATCAGTTTTGCACCACTGGTTTTAAAAATTAATAAAAATTAAAAATAATGTCTCGTTAATAAAATTATACAAAGATACTTAATAAATAAGGTCTCAAAGTTTCGTTAACCAAGTTTGATTAATAGGAATTATACAGGGTGTCCAAAGTTTAGTGTCAAACTTTGCAAACTTTAAAGCAATTTATTTTTCTTATTTCAAATTGGAACCCCTGTATATTATTATATCATTCGATGCAGAATTAAAATTCAAACATTTGTTTTAATTACAACCCTATCGCAATTTCTAACGCATTAAGACTTATTTGCAGAAAACTCATTTTATCAACTATTCCACCAGCCATTATTATATAATAAATATCAAAGGTGGCTTTGAAAAACAATTTATTGATATTAAAATTCTTTTATTACGCTAATAATATGAGAATCATATCTACGAGCTCTTCTTGGTTGTATTCCATCACAAAAAATAATATAGCTTAAATAATTAATACTAATCTAACAATATATGAAACTATAAAATAACTAAAGTCAAAATGGGCTTTTGTCACTTCAATAAACTTTAATATCAATAAATTGTTTTTCAAAGCCATCTTTGATATTTATTATATAATAATGACTGGTGGAAAGGTTGATAAAACGAGTTTTCTGTAAATAAGTCTTAATGCGTTAGAAATTGCGATAGGGTTGTAATTAGAACAAATGTTTGAATTTTAATTCTGCATCGAATGAGATAATAATTTAGAGGGGTTCCAATTTGAAATAAGAAAAATAAATTGCTTTAAAGTTTGCAAAGTTTGACACTAAATTTTGGACACCCTGTACAATTCGTATTAATTAAACTTGGTTAACTAGATATTAGGACCTTATTTATTAAGTAACTTTGTAGAATTTTAATAACGAGGCATTATTTTTACTTTTTATTAATTTTTAAAACCAGTGGTGCAAAACTGATTTTTTTTAGTTTTTATTTTTTTTTTCGCCTAAAATACTGAACCAATTTCATTAAAATTTTAGGGGTATGTAGGCAACTACAAGATGCATCCAAATAAGTAAGAAAATATATGGCATTTAATCTAAAAAAACATATCCTTATGACGTCACACTTTTTTGGAACACCCTGTATAAACAAAAATATTTTCCTGAAATGCGCCCTAGGATACAGGTAAAGTCTGCAAAATATCAAAATCCTAACTTAATTAATAAGTGAGCTAGAGAAGACGGGAGGTGAGGCTCAGGACCCTGTAGATATTAGCAGAAAGAATAACCAAACTGTGCGAATTGTGTTTTAGAGAAAATGGTAATCATTTTCAGCATTTTCTATAGGTATTAAAAAATGTATTTATGTTGTTGTTGTTACTGTATGTTATATAAAAACCTATAATTAATATTGCTACTGTTAAATATTTAGGTAAGTTGTTTATCAAAAAACAATTTAAAACATTTTCAGAATAAATGAATGAAATAAAAGAAAAATATACGCATATTAGTATATTTTTCTTTTATTTCATCAGAGCCATGGTCACTGGATTCTATCAAAGAAGTTCTGTAAGAATACCTTTTTATCTCTCTAAAAAGTTCAAAGACAACTGAGATACGGTAGATGTCCCAAAAGTGATAATTTTCATTTTCACCCTGTATCTCAAAAACCAAGACGGCTATGAACATTTTGATTACGGCATGTTTGGTTTCACAAAAAAGTAGTACAATGCTGCGAGAACCGCAACACTCTATCTTTAAATACAAGAGAGATATCCTAGAAAAGTGCCCAAAAATGGACACCCTCTACTGTCACAATAATATCGAGCTTCTTCGTACATGTCTTAGTAAAAACTTAATATAAAACATATTATCATATATACTACAGGTTTAAAATTAATGTCAGTGACGCATCGCTTTTATATCAGCAGCAGTGGGTTGTACAAAGTCTATGGCACTAACGCTACTGGTGGATTTGTAAATAAAGCAGCATTGCACGAAACGACAAGTAAACACTTGATTATGTCATGTGTTCCATAAGTTAATAAAAAATTTTTAGAAATAAAAATTAAACTTTCCTTAAATATCCAGGAATACAATAAACACAGTGATATCTCTCTATAAACTAACATAAAAAAAATAAATATTTTTGTATACCGAATTATATTCGACTTAAAAAGGTTAATTTGTATAAAGTGTCCTAATTCCTTAACCTTTCCTTTTTTTATTTTTTACCATTCCCTTAAACATCTTACTAATAAAAGTTCCTGTTTGCCCTTTGCAGAAAATTATTAACATCAACTTCCAACTTTGCTCTAATTATAATTACGAATTCCTTATATTTTTCGTATAAAAACATTACATTATTGCTATACCTTTAGCAGCATTAAATGTTTTATTAATTATCTTAGGGTAATTCCTACATTACTAGGGGAGATCTTGTATGGATTTTCTTTTCGTTGGAATATTTACATAATTTTCATAAAATAATGTTTCATAGCATACATACAAAGGTGGTGGTGGTAAATTTTAATGAAGTTTGTTATAAAATAACGAACATTAAGGGCATTTTTTAGCTCCTGATATTCACATAAAAGGGCTAAAATTGGATTATTTTAAAATGTGTTTATACTGTAATAAATCGGCCTTAAGAAAATTAAAATTATTAAAAAGACGCTTAATAAATAGTAGACCAAAGAGAATTTTTTTTTCAAAAATAAAACAATGTATTTAAAGTTTATTTAAAAATTAAAAGAAATAATTTTTATTAAAAATATAACAAGATACGTTTTGAAAAATTAAAAAGAAAATGTTGTTTTCAAAAGAGAAAAGAAAAATATATAAATACCGGGGAAATGTAAAAAAAAAAACGCTTAAGGAAAATTTTAAGTAATTGAGTGAAAAGAAAAATTAATTAATTTCAATGTACCTTGTAGTCAGGAACCAACAGAGTCGAAGTGGAAAATCATAACAACAATATTTTACAATCACTCGCGATCACTTCGACTAAAAATCTGTAACTAAAATTAAAATAAGTTGATATCGTAGGTACTGCCTAAAACATTGCATCACACCACAAAAGTGGGATGTTTGCGTCACTTGAAAACTCGTGATGGGTTGCTAGAAAAGTTCTTCCTCGAAAATAACAAAAATCTCGTAAATTAAAGAAATGCAAATATCGCAAATATTGAAAAAATAAGTCCATAATTTTTAGAAACCTGTCAGTGCAAATAAAATTTATAGCGACGCGAATTCTACGGGTTCCGCGAAAAAGTCATAAATCATGCCTACGTGAGTGAACCCGATAATATTTGGGTGAAAAATACCTCCACCTAGGTTCTATGGGCGTCAGTTAAAGTCTATTAAAGCGCTCGCACGCCACAGTTAAAAGTTAGTTTTATAGTTACAAGTCAAAGGTTAGTCAAGAGTTACAGAGTTAGTAGTTTTGTCAAAAAGTCGCCGGAGTTAAAAGTTCTAAAAAGTAAAGTCGTGAGGGGGCTCGGATCCCTCTCAATCGCCTTAATTAAAAGTTTTGTTTTTAGTTTGTTAAAATCGTTTCGACAGATAGTCCAGCCTTAAGACATAAAAACTTAACAGTTGTGCGCTACGATAAATTAAATAGTTTTTATAAATATGAAAGTGCATGAGTGTTTGTCTTTGGGCAAAATAATGTGCAGAAAACAAAACGAAGGTAAAACTTTATAAAAAAACTTTATTCGATTTTTAAAACATAATATTTATAAACTATCAAGTGCGACATTTAGAAAATAAATGAAAATTTAAATGGAGATCATTTTAAACGACGATAACAGTTTACTCCCTTTGAACAGTATGAAATAAAAACCGTTTTACATCTTATAATAATTTGAATAATTAAAATGTAAATCAATTTATGGATAATTATATAAAGATAATAATTTTGGAATTGTCAATGCTCCCTTTTGAAGAAAATGAATAAGAAACCGATTATAATTTTTTAAAAGAAATTAAATTAGAAACAGTATCTGCTCCCTTTAAGATAGAATTAGAATTTTTGTGAGAATGTATAGTTAGCAACATTATAATGCTCCCTTTGAATATTATGGGTTTAAACCGTTATACTTATGTTATTTAAAGATAAAAACTTTAGAAACAGTTATGCTACCTTTGAATATTATGATTTAATTTAAATAATTATGAGTTAGAAACAATTGATGCTCCCTTAATGAAACTAAATTTTGGAACTGTCAGTGCCAACCATCATGAATGTTTTGAATAATTGATTTTATACATTTTAACATTATTTTTGAAAGCTGTATTTTAAAGAAGTTTAATATAGGATTTTGGATTAAGATTGTATCAATGATAAAATGTACTCTATGTATGTGCCTTTGTTTAATTTGGACTATTAGAAACAAGATTGTTAAATTTCAATATTTTCTCAACCTACAATATATTTTTAATCATCTTTACAACAGTGTTTTACTGATAGTTAGTACTCTAAGACCGACCCAGTTCCCATTCTCAGTCTGCAATGCTTCTGCCCTTGTTACAGAGAACAAATTAGAGAAATGAGGTTAGGAAATTGGCAGGGGGCATTACAATACCACGAAATAATTTATTTATTAATTTAGCTTCAAATTACTGGTTAGAATAAATTCAAAAAGATTACCCAGTTTTTAAATAAAAGTGTGCCCAAATAAGTTGTGATTGTGGGCAGACGTAGTAGATCAAAAAGGGAAAAGAAGAAGATAGTTCTGCGGAAGAAGTGAACGGCAGAACTAACGCTAATAAGGAAAAAGATTATAATTACAATTTCTAGCTAAGAAGAACTATTTGTAGTTCGTTCTCATATAAAAATGTATAGCGCATCGCAACTCATCGTCTCCAAAACGCGGTAAGTAGAGTAATATGCATCTACCGCATCGCGACTGGCCTGCTGGCTCATTCGCCGTGCAGGCCGGTGCTGTTTCATTGCTATAAAAGTTCAAATGAATCCTTGAATATCTAAATGAATGACCTTCCGAACCGCACTGGCTCAAAAAATAAATTTATTGGTAAAAATAATGTCCAAATTAAACATATTAACAAAACGTTTTCATCAGAGCAGCAAAATTATATTAATGGGCCTTAAGGGGCAACTTATCTTAAAAATATACCACAAAACTACAAAATAAGAGAGATGGTATACAGGGTGTCTCTAAAAGATGCGGAAAAAAATATACCACAAGTGGCTGAGGCGTAAATATGACGATCTAACCCAACCTACCTTTGTCCAAAAGTGAATGATTTCGGAGATACAGAGTGTCAAAAGTTCAATTTGGTTTTCATTTTTTATAAATATTTTTTTTAATAATTGGTGTCTTGTCACAATATTCGGCTTGGGGGGTGTATGGCCTGGTCTAAATTATTGTAATAATTGAACACATTTGGTTTATTTTTTTTTATTTTTTTTGATTTATTGAATTTATGTACTTTATTGTTTTTTTAAGTTTTTAGTGACGTTATTTTAATTTACCGCCTATGCTTATATATTCAAATGTGTTCAATTATAACAATAATTTAGACCTGGCCATACAAGAAGTGGGTTTTTTAAATCCAGATATCTCAAAAACAGCTGCTCAAATCAACTCCTATTACGTTTATCTTTTTTAGGTAAAAGACGTTGGAGAATCCGAATTTTTATTTAAAAGTTAAATATAGGGTGGCTCAAAAAAGTTATTTCTTTTTAAATGTGTGCAAGGTACCGCAGGTGGCGCCCTCTAAACTTTAGAATAAAAATGAGAGCAGATTATAATTTCTCACCCCGCAAAACCCCCCAAGCCGAATATTGTGATAATACACCAATTATTAAAAAAAATATTTATAAAAAATGAAAACCAAATTGAATATTTGACACTCCGAAATCATCCATTTTTGTACTAAGGTAAGTTGGGTTAGATCGTCATATTTATGCCTCAGGAACTTGTTTTTTTCCGCACCTTTTAGAAACACCCTGTATTATCTGTTGAAATAAGTTTTGTTATGAACAATTTTAATAATAAAGATTTTGAAAATTATACTTCTAAAAACTATACGATTTAAATTCCAAATGAAAAGTTGATAAAAAAAAGTTAAGTTGTAATTTTAACTTTTTTGTCATTTAGAAACCATAAAACTACCTGTGAGATCTTATCTAATTATGATAAGTTTTTGTTACTAAATTCTTCTACAGGGTGGCCCATTTGTCTGACAAAGTAATATACCGTCTCTACTATTAAAGATATCAAAAAAAGTTTTTATAAAAGTTGTGAGGTATAAAAAAATATATGTTCTAAAATTATGTTTAAACATACAGGATGGTCCAAAAAAGTTGGACAATAAAAAGATACATTTTTTTTAAATGGAACACCCTATATATTTTAGCGTTTTTTGTTTCCTTACAAAATTGTCCATATGACGCCATATTTAGTTTTTTAATTTTTTGCAACGTTGCCAGAAAAAACATGATAGTAAAAAATTACCTGTATTTCTCAATAAGAGTATCGAAAATCAAAAATTTCTTGTAAGCTCTTAAGTTTAGGGATAGATAAACTGTCTTAAATCTTTAAGTACCGAAAATATTGTACAGGGTGTTTTCTGTTGATATCCAAATATACAAAATTTTAAAATACAATAACTCTGTTTTTTCAAATGAAACGCCCTATATTTATTAGGCTCGTCTGATAGATATTGTAAATATCTTTTATTATTGTTAAGTCATACCTATACCTAAATTTACTAGTTTTGGCAATATTTCGATTTTTATTTAAATTTTGATGAAAAAATCTATAATTTTTATTTTTCTATTAAGCCATGACCAGCAAACTAAAAACAAATGTAATTAAATATTATCCCATATTAAAATAAATTGATACCTATAGTTAGTTACGTATTTATTTAATTTAATAAAATTTTGTTTTTATTACGCAACTTAATATTGAAAATAAGTTTACAAACATTATCAATATAAATATAATAATTATAAATATGACATTATATTCAATTACATTTGTTTTGACTTTGCTAGTCATGGCTTACTAGAAAAATAAAAATTATAGTTTTTTTCACCAAAATTTAAATAAAAATCGAAATATTGCCAAAACTAGTAAATTTAGGTATAGGTATGACTTAACAATAATAAAAGATACTTACAATATCTATCAGACGAGCCTAATAAATATAGGGTGTTTCATTTGAAAAAACAGAGTTATTGTATTTTAAAATTTTGTATATTTGGATGTCAACAGAAAACACCCTGTACAAAATTTTCGGTACTTAAAGATTTAAGACAGTTTATCTATCCCTAAACTTAAGGGCTTACAAGAAATTTTCGATTTTCGATACTCTTATTGAGAAATACAGGTAATTTTTTACTATCATGTTTTTTCCAAAATTTTAAGAATTTTCCATTTTATTTGGCAACGTTGCAAAAAATTAAAAAACTAAATATGGCGTCATATGGACAATTTTGTAAGGAAACAAAAAATGTTAAAATATATAGGGTGTTCCATTTAAAATATTGTATCTTTTTATTGTCCTACTTTTTTGGACCATCCTGTATGTTTAAAAATAATTTTAGAACATATATTTTTTTATACCTCACAATTTTTATAAAAACTTTTTTTTGATATCTTTAATAGTAGAGACGGTATATTACTTTGTCAGACAAATGGGCCACCCTGTATATTGACACCGCTCCTTTAAATAAGCACAAGTCACTGCTATTGAAAATGATTTCATTAATTAATTATTTCAACAATAAACCCTCGTTAAACTTATTGCCTACTTTAAAATTAGTCAGTACAATAATTCATCATTAAGTTGGATTCACAGTAATACATAAAATATTATTTTCTTACCTCTTCACGAAGAAACCTCATTTCAGCATAAAGATCCTCACAATGTAAAGAAAATTGCCACTTTGCAGTCTGTTCGGCTTCAACCACTTGAATTATATGTAAATGCTTTGATGCTATTTTCTGCATTTCCAGATGTTGCTTACCAAAACTGCAAAATCATTTCAACAAAACTTTGATATTTTTATTGAAAATACAAATTGAAGGTGTGTATAAATATTTATTTTGCGTTAAGTGTTTCACAATTTTATACGATTAAAACTCAAAGGATACGTTTAAAAATATTTAATACACTATACAGAGTCAGTGGCGTAATTACGGGGTGGCAGTTGCCACCCCAGAATTCCCAAACCCCTCTTTTCCACCCCAAAAATCGGCTTTACCACCCCAAAAATCGGCAGTAAAAAGATCAGTTATTTGCAAACAAGTGAAAAATTACAGTTTATGAACGTGGCACAATCTTGATGCTATATTAAACTTGCCTCGGAAATATTTTAATTAGCAGACAATAACTTAACTAGGTTAAGCATTTAAATTATCAAAAACAGACCAAAATTTAAAAAGTTGTTTATGGATGGTACCACGGCCGTCTCTCCAGAAATAAAGTTGGCTGTGATGGTACCTATATATTTTTAAAATGATTTTGTTGTTGATGTCACTAAAAATAAAACACAAACGTTAAGTTTTTAAACTTTCCTTCGAAACGTCCTCTTTTATATTAGAGATTAAGGTTTCAGAATATCGTTTTAAATTTTAAAGGAAAACGAGTAAAAAGAATAATATTTTATAGTATTTTTCTCTTGTTGTATACTTGTCTGTTCCGTTTTCCCTTTTTTAGAGCTATTTTAAATCAGCAAAAATTTAACCCAATGCAATAAAATATTTTTTCAACAAAAACAAAAAACAATTATATACCTATTTATTTTTAAAGAGAAAAAATAAAGTAAAAATTTTAATTGAAACTTTTTTATGGAAGAAGTGTGATAATTTATAATAAAAAAAATAGTGCGGGAAGAAACAAGCATGCTTTATTATGAATATACAAAACGGCACTTAAGGAGTATTTCAAAACTGAAGCATTTGCACCAAAAACTGCTCTTAGGTCTACGCTTCTAAAATACATTATTTCTGAAACATCATCAATTTTGGCGTGGTGAGCGATATTTACTTTATTTTTAATCATGAAAAACCCTGCTTAGAGTCATACATGCGTCTTATGTTAACATTTTGGATTGACACCAATATTCATATTTTCACAAATATAAAAAATGTTTTTTTTTAAATAAAGAGCCAGCTAGGAACAGCAAAAAATAAAAAAAAACATTTACAAAAACAAATTTAATCCAACCATGCAGAGGGGAGAGGTAATAATTAAATTTTCGAAATTTGTGAATAGTTAGGTGAATTTTAAACGAACTTTGGGCGTGGCCCCGAACATTTTTTTCCTGCGGCGCTTTTCCGCCTTCTTCACTAGGTACAATATCATGAAATACATGTAGTCCCGATTGTCTATTGTGCTACTTACGCCCACTGAGCCCCCCCCCCACCATATTTTCTGGCTACGCCACTGTATGCTGGTATGGTACGAAAAAAAAGGTTTAGAAATGCTTAAACTACATTATTTTAACGCCAAATTAAAAAAAAACTTCCAACCCCTGGCAGACCTTGCCACCTCAGTTAAAATTACGCCCATGTACAGAGTGTAAATGTATATTTTTTAAAATATTTATATCGAAAAAGAAAGTTGGTTTTGTAATGATAAAAGATTCTATAAAGTCGGTCATGATATAAAATTTGTTATACCATTACCGCCAAAGAACTGAAATATTGACTAGCGAACCAATAGCAGAAAAACCCTCTTGGGTTCTTCCCTGACTATTCCTTATTGTATAATTTGCAGCTGTCTAGACGTTGTTCTTGATATAACTTTATTTAAAATCAGTCGGTTATGGTATTTCCTCTATCAACCGTCAATCTTTAGACAAAATATTAATTTGTCCTTCAGACTGGATCACAAACATTTCAAAGATGGTTTGTTTTATAATGTATCTTTCCAACTAAACAACTTTGGCGCACACGACTAATTTACAGGGTGATTCCTAAGTTGATACTTTTGTTTCAGCTGTATATAGAAGGCATTTAAATAAACAACATTTTCAAATACATGTTTTCAAAAAACGCAAAAATAAGGTACTTACATTCATTTATTACACTACGAATCAAAGACGGTCCTGTCTTTCTTAAATAAAATAAAATAAAAAAAAATAAATAAAGTATATTAGGCTATGTTTTGATAACCAGGTCCGCACTTAGATTTTTTACTTCTATATCTCGCCTATTTTTAAGTTTTTTGAAAAAAGGTATTTGAAAATGTTTATTTTAATGCCTTCCATGCACGGCTATAACAGAAGTCTCAACCTAGGAATTACCCTGTATATGTTTGCTTTTTTTTGTAATAAACTTTCCTTCGAGTAAAACACATAATATGTTTGTAATTTACAATAAGTTTTTCAAATATTTGCAAGCTATATTTGTAAGCTTATTGAACAATTATTTCCCCGTTTAGAATAAGTACATTTTAAATTAAAAAAGCACGCTTCTACCGTTTCAATGATTCTAAATTTCGTCTCAAGAGCTGTAGGCAAGCATTTTTAAATGCTAATTATAAAAGTTTATTCGAACGTTGAAAATATTTCCCTAGTTCCTAAATAAAAATAAATATTTTGTAAAATTGTGACTACTAACAGGGACCTCGCTAATTGATTCATTAATCGTAAAAATGTTTAAAATGCTCTCTTTGCTTTATTGAAGAAAATGCTTTAACACAGTGCCGCTTGCAGAATTTTTTAAAGGCGGAAGAGTGCGATTTAGTTCAAAGTCTCTCTAAACTCTAGTGGTTTCTTGCTAATATAGTATGAATAGGGCTGGCCTTGCACACGACCAGTTTACTCACACACACAGATGCTGACTTATCTGCATTTAATTTCATTTAGGATGTAGGAGAAGTGCTTGAACGGTTATGTTTTTTTTGATCGCATTAATACTTTATTATTTTTTTAGTCGTTAGAAAGTAGTGTCTTTATTTATTTATTTATTAACAAGTAGGGATACAAAAGACACTAAGTCCAATAAAGCAAGCATCCACGTTGTGGTATTAGCTAGTGGGAATTAAATGTTTTAATTATACAAACAAAAATATAAATATAAAACCTTACAAAAATTAAAATAAAAAACAAAAAAAAAATTACAACAATAATCTGACATGTTTTTTAAATCTAACTATAGACATATCGAACATTTCCATACTCAAGGAAATACCATTATAGGTACGTGTCGCTCTATAGATAGGAGAATTTTGACCTGAATTCGTATTTCGAAGTGGAATGTTAAATGTATTTTGAAGCCTTAGGTCCCTAACCGGTACAATAAAGCTTAGCTTTGATCTAAGTATTGGCGAACCAATAAGACTATTAACCAGCTTATAAATCATAACAAGATCAGAAATTGTCCGTCTTCCAGCAAGCGTTACTACTGAAAACTTTTCCATAATAGGTTTATAATTGCTATTTACTATAAGTACATCCGTCTTACGTGATAAGAACCGTAAAAATTTATTTTGAATACTTTCCAGCCTCCGCAGATAAATCGCGTACTGAGGACTCCAAACAACTGATGCAAAATTAAGTTTACTAAATATAAACGCGTAGTACAAGTTTAGAATTGTTTGAGGATTTTGAAAATTTAAACTGTTTCTTATAATAAATCCTAAGAATCGGTTACACTTATTAACAACCTGCTCAATGTGAGAGCTAAAAATTACTTAGTGTCCATTATAACACCCAAATCACGTATTTTACTTACCGACTTAAGATCACTATTATTAATCGAATAACGAAAATTATGCACATTCTTGTTTCTGGTGAACGTAATCGACACACACTTATCTAGATTAAAAAATAAACTCCGACTTTCGCAGAATCTTACCAAAGCATTAAGATCGTCTTGCAACATATCGCAGTCCCTTGGCACCCTGATTATTCTAAAAAATTTTAGGTCATCTGCGTACAGCAGAAATTTAGAGAAATTGAAGCATTGATGTATGTTATTAATATATATAATAAAAAACAGGGGGCCAAGGTGACTACCCTGCAGCACGCCAGACGGCACCCTAAAAGGCTCGGAGTAAAATCCCCACAACACAACAGGAACTATCTGTCGTCTATCGCTGAGATAGAACCAGATCCATTTGAGCAAACTGTTATGCACACCGACATCAGCAAGACGCTCCATCAGTATAGAATGACTAATTTTGTCGAACGCCTTACTGAAGTCTGTATACACCACGTCGACCTGCTCGCGATTATCCATACTACCCAAAACAAAATCTGTGAATTCTACTAGATTATTTTCAACTGACCTACGTGGAAAAAATCTGTGTTGTTGTTTTGAAATAATATCTTTAACTTGTTCCAGTATGATGTTGTGAATAATTTTTTCAAAAATTTTTCCAAAAATACATAATTTACTTATGGGTCTATAGTTTTTTACGTTATGTTTGTTTCCTCCCTTGGGTAAAGGAGTTATATGAGATGTTTTCCACATAGTAGGAAAAATACCTTGTTTTAATGAGAGGTTATATATTATATATGTAAGAGAGGCTTAACAAGATAGGTACTGCATTTTTTGATAAACATTCCAGGGCACTTTTTATGATCTAGAGCAGCAATGGTATCGCATATTTGTTTTTCTGTTATCAAAACATGAATATTGCCGTCAGTCACAGGAAATATGGGTTGATTACCACCCTGATCGGGAATATAAACGTCCTGAAAATATTCTGCAAATAAATTGCAAATTTCCTTACCCTTGCTTGCAGAGCGATCGTGATAAAATACCGAGTTAGGAAAATTCAAATTGCTTTTCTTTTTGTTTTTTATAAATTTCCCAAACATTTTGGAATATGTATTGATTTCAGCTTCGATATTATTAATGTAATCTCTATAATCCCTACGCATCAGTTGCTTAGAGGTTCTTCTCAGTAATAAAAATGTTTGATAATAAAGAAGATTTTGACTAATTTTATACCTTGCTTGAGCCTTATTTTTTTCTTTTAAGATATTTATAGTATCGTGTTTAAAATATATAGGGTAGTCACCTTTCACTCGGAATGAAGGAACATTCTCACTTATTAACTTATTAAGCTTAATATAAAAGTTACATACTGCGTGATCTATATTATTTGTTTCTAAGCAATTCGACCAAGATTCCGCAATTCATTCATTCGCATTATGAATACCATTATATTGCATAAGTCCCATAAAAGAACACATGTCTATAACTTCAGAATACTTAGTATTGACATTTGTCGGCTCAAAATACAGCCTGTGCCTCAAATAAACCCAATCTATTGTGGAAAAATTGAAATCTCCCAAAAGTCACCTGGAGGTAATTATAAGCGACATATATAAATCCTTTCACCATTATCGGTTTCCAGTGATACCCATAGATCTTCTGCATCTGATTGTAAGTGTGGATGATGCACAATTCTGAGATCGTGGCGGGCCGCGATAAGGACACCGCCGCCCTCGGATTAACTAAGGGGACAAGAGGGAGAGATACCCTGAGAGTGTTTTACAAGTAAATAAAGTATTTAACCCCGAGCATTTGTCATATTTAAAATACATGGGGTCAGTGGCGTAGTCAGAAAATATTCCGGGGGGGGGGGGCTCAGTGGGCGTAAGAAGGACATTTTATTTCTGGAGAAAAGAACAGTCAGGACAACATGTATTTCATGATATTGTATCTTGTAAAGAAGGCGGGAAAGCGTCGCAGGCGAAAAATTTTCGGAACCACGCCCAAAGCTCGTTTAAATTTCACCTAACTACTATTAAATTTCGAAATTTAAATTATTACCTCTTCCCCTCTGCATGGTTGGAGTAAATTTGTTTTTGTAAATGTTTTTTTTTACTTTTTTTTTGATATTCCGAGCTGGCTCTTTATTAAAAAAAAAATATTTTTTATATTTGTGAAAAATATGAATATTGGTGTCAATCCAAAATTTTAACATAAAACGTAAGTATGGCTTTAACCAACGCTTTTAGGGCTCGGTTTTTCATGATTAAAAATAAACTAAATATCGCTCACCACGCAAAAATTGATGTTTTTTTCAGAAATAATGTATTTTAGGAGCGTAGACCTAAGAGCAGTTTTGGTACAAATGCTTAGGTTTTGAAATACTCCTTCTTAAGTGCCGTTTTGCATATTCATAATAAAGCATTCTCGTTTCTTCCCGCACTATTTTTTTATTATAAATTATCACACTTCTTTCATAAAAAATGTTCAATTAAAATTTTTACTTTATAATTTTGCTCTTTAAAAATAAATACCTATTTCAGAAGAAGAATTTCTCTTTATTTCGTCAGATCCATCTCTAGACGCGTTTCGTCATATCATGACTCATCAGTAGAGCTAGGATCCGACGAAACAAAGAGAACTCAAAGCTGCTTATGGCAGCACAGTGGTGGGACACACCAGTAAGATGTGGCACGGAGCGCCATCTGTATCGTTATTAGACACTCTTGAGCATACCAGCACCTCTAACAAACTTATAGAAATAAGTAAAAATGTTAAGAGGAAATCTCCTGTACCTAATTGTTTTTTGTTTTTGTTGTAAAAATATTTTATTGCATTGCATTATATTTTTGTTGATTTAAAATAGCTCTAAAAAAGGGAACACGGATCAGACAAGTATATAATACAAAAATACTATAAAATATTATTATTTTTACTCGTTTTCCTATAAAATTGCATCATAAATTAATAACTAAAACGATATGCGTCCGAAACCTTAATCTCTATATAAATCAGGACTTTTAGAAGGAAAAGTTTAAAAACTAAACATTTCCTACAAAACCTTTGTAATCTAAACCAATACATTATTTAAAAATTTAAATTAAGAGAAGCTTGAGACAAAAAATTAGGTTGCAATTAGACTTTTAGACCCGAGCTTCTAGGCTCGGGGGGGGGGGGGGGGGGTTAAAATTACTGATTGCGTGTGACGGGTAAAACTTTTAGAACATCAACAAAAAATATTTTGATTTGCATTAAAAGTTTTATGTCGGGTTGTACAAATATTTTTTTACAATAATTAACTAACCAGCTTCTTTGACTGTGACATACATGACATTGGTAGTAAAAGTACAGAATTATTAAGGTTCGGAAATCAGATTCTCCGAAATGTGTATGCAGTTTATAAAAATAATTAGGTATATTTCGTTTCGCCAAAAATATCTGAGAAATGATAGGTCCAATTAGATTAAATTGCCAACTTTATAGCTGCTCAGGGCCTTATAGTGCAAGTAACTAAGACGGATGGAAAGAATTTATAAGAACCTGCTAAATCTGATTTATTTTTTGACAGCTTACGTTTATGCGATCAATACGTTCAGAACTTACAAAACAAGATTTTACAATGAGTACATATTTAAGTTATATAGACTAAGGGGCTTTTATACACAATAAAAGTGTAACTGTATAAAGGTTTAATATTGGTTTTATTTTCCTGTAAAATAAAAATAGTTGACAATTTAGGCACGATACGATTTGAACATTGTTTCATACTTATAAGTCATGACACACATTAAAATCTAGTGTTTAGTGACTAGACCGCGATTTTTATTTCGTTTTATTTTAAAATTTATACAAGAAATATAAATTTTTAAACTTTGGACTTCTTACAGGCATCGACAAAAGGTATCAGGTTGAAAATATCCCGTAGGACTTATTGAAATTTAATCAATCGTGGCGTGTGTAAATATAAGATGGTTCAACATATTACAGTGTACAGAAGAAGAATTTCCTTTCGTTTCGTCAGATCCATCCCTAGACTGGTTTCGCCATATCATGGCTCATCAATAGAGCTAGGATCCGATGAAGGAAAGGAGAACTCGAAGCTGCTTATGCAGCACTTGGTGGGACACACCATAATACAGTGTTGATTGTGGCATATTGCCAGCTGAGCAATTTTTCAGAATTCATTTTTTAATCTGTTTTTGAATGTTCAAAAAATGTATTCGAAATTCTATTTCTACTTTGGGAGAAAATAATTTTGCACTTCTACTTAAATACCGGGTGATTCAATAAGAAAGGACGCCGGCTATATCTCGGAAACTACTGGGCATAGAAACTCGGGAAAAAAAATGATAACTAAACTGGCCATGAGAAAATCTTGGAAATGATTTTTAAGTTCCGCATTTTGCCACAAGAGGGCGTAATTGAAAACTAAATTATAAAAGTTTACATACAGGGATTTAGTTCCCTAGGTGCAAAAATTAAATTATTTTATAATAAATAAACTTATTTAGGTACTTATATAACTATGTATTGACACCTGTTATCAACAATATGTAATATATTATTATTATTATTATTATTATTATTATTATATCTCGGAAAATTCCGCATTAAGGTATATCTTTGATAACACCATTAAAAAGCTTAGACAATTATGCATCATTTTGGTCTGATACTCATTGGCGTACCGATTTTAATAAGAGGGGGGGAAGCTGTTGAAAGTGTAATCATTTAAATCGCTATAACTTATAAACGACTTATCCGATTTTAGCAAACTAAAAACTGGTTGGAAGAAAAATGTATGCACTTTCACCAATCGTATTTAGTTGTCCATAATAGTTCTCATAAAAATTAATAGAGGGCGCAATTTGTAATAATAACACATTTTTAAATTTTACTCCGAAAAAATAAATCATACGGTATAATTATGATACCATAATCGAAAAGTAGAATAAATTTGCTAGAAAAAATATTAAAACTGCAGCTCGATATCTCCGTTCATTTCAGCGTTATCACCAATAGAATAAATTTTAATGAAAAAGCGATTATATATTTTTTAGAAAAAAAGTGGGACGCCACTGATATTTTTTCATGTGGATATTATTTCTGATTAGCCTGGTCAATTCTGCATAAAAATGGTCTCTGGCGTTCTTAATTAAAATAAATAAATTAAATTAGACAGGCGGGAGCATGCCTATTAAGTGAAGGTGGGCATTTCCAACAATTTTTATAAAACAAAATTTTTCATTATCAATGTTAATAATAATAAATAGTAAAGCTAATTTAACTAATTTAATTAAGAACGGTGTGCCTTAGGAGAAAAACGCAAGAGACCATTTTTATGCAGAATTGACCAGGCTGATCAGAAATAATATCCACATGAAAAAATATCAGTGGCGTCCCACTTTTTTCTAAAAAATATATAATCCCTTTTTCATTAAAATTTCTTCTATTGGCGATAACGCTGAAACGAACGGAGATATCGAGCTGCAGTTTTAATGTTTTTTTTAGCAAATTTAATCTACTTTTCGATTATGGTATCATAATTATACCGTATGATTTATTTTTTCGGAGTAAAATAAAAAAATGTGTTATTATTACAAATTGCGCCATCTAACAATTTTTTTGAGAACTATTATGGACAAATAGATACGATTGGTGAAAGTGCATACATTTTTCTTCCAACCAGTTTTTAGTTTGCTAAAATCGGATAAGTCGTTTATAAGTTACAGCGATTTAAATGATTACACTTTCAACAGCTTCCCCCCTCTTATTAAAATCGGTACGCCAATGAGTATAAGACCAAAATGATGCATAATTGTCCAAGCTTTTTAATGGTGTTATCAAAGATATACCTTAATGTGGAATTTTCCGAGATATGTAAACTTTTATAATTTACTTTTGAATTACGCCCTCTTGCGGCAAAATGCCGAGCTTAAAAATTATTTCCAGGATTTTCTCATGCCCAGTTTAGTTATCATTTTTTTTTTCCCCGAGTTTCTAGGCCCAATTTTTGAGGTAGCCAGCCTCAATTAAACACTCTGTATAATAACGCAAGTCAACTCTTGATTTAATTGTTAAATCCGTTAAGTGTTAAATAATTGGTTTGAGAGGTTTAACAAGTTAATCGAAAGTAGTAAATTTGTGTATTGGTAAAGGGAAAATATTTTATACACAATAAAATTTTCTAAAGTCAGGTTTTTCTCTGAAACCACATTTTAATTAACAAATGGCGATTGCGAACTAGCGATAAACACTTTTCTTTTTAGCTAACCAAACATTTTGTTTTCACTTTTGAAGAATCGGTGAAAGTGTTTACAAAGAGTCTCAAACATCATCATCTTTATTTGTTTTTTAAAATATACGTGAAAATGTGGAAATACAGACAGGTACAATACTACTTATATATTTTTAAGTTGAAAAATTGACAAAAACTTAATAATACGAAAGGAAGTAACAAAACGGAAGTTAAAGAAATAGGGTTTTAAAGCTAATTTTAATTTTTTTTAAATTTATTGATGTAAAAATTAATAACATAAAAGACGTGGGTTAATTTATTTCTTATTCTTATATTTTTCGTTTTTATTTTGAGTTTTTAACTAAGCGGATTTATTTTTACAATTTAATCGGCTACAGTTTATTTATAGTACAACTTGAAGAAAAGTCGCTTGCACATTTTTTTTTTATTTATTCATTCTTCATTTAAAAATTCGACTTTTGGCTTCATTGTTAAACTTGTAACACGCTTTTTACATTAAGAAATATTTTCTTTTAATAAAGCTTTTTTATTTAGAAAAATTACATTTCCATTATATTTAAGAAATTTAAGGCTACTGGATACTTGGTTAAAAACAAATATATATTGTATATTACGACGAAAGTGCCGGGCAACGGTATTTGCCTATTTTTTTGTCTACCTTACAGACTCATTATTGTATTACCTGATCATCAGGTCAGTAAAATCCATCTGGTCTGTTTTAAAAATATTCTAGTTTAAAGTTTGCATTTATTGTAAGTTGTGTCGATTTTTAAACAGTGCCTTTAAATATTAGTTGTTTCAATTGTATCTTCTTGCCAAATTTTTGGAAAAATTTTGCAAATTTGCCTATTGCCAGTGATAAATAGAACCTAGAAATGCTTAGTATATTTAAAAATTTATTGAGTTTTTTTATCGGTTTTTTTTCAGTGGTGACATTTTGCAAACCAACAAAATCCCTCTAACGGCTATTTGAAACGTGATTTTCTCGGAAACCACACAAACAATTTTGTAAAAACCTGTTTTATATTCAGCGGCAATTATAATTATTTCCAGCGAATCGAGAATCCGGTTTTAGGTATAAGCCAGTGCAAAGATTTTACGGCCTGAAAAATCAATTAGCGGGATTTTGTTGGCTTGTAGAATGTCACCATTTAGTGTAGTCATAACAACAGACAAAAAATATTTTTTTGAGTTTTTTGAGCGTAGAGAATCAAAAAAAAACTCAAATTGTGTTAAAAGGTCAATACAAAGAGTTATTAATAAGATTTGGTTAAAAAATGTTTGCGGTAATGGCAGAAATTAATTTTTAATAAGCATTTAGTTGTGTATGCATGACTTTAATTTTCTGGGCAACTAGAGAACCCGTATTATATCTTAAGACCAAACAGTAGTCGATGAGTCATCACGAACAAATACTGCATTTCCACCACATCGTGCGTACTGGTCCTGCATCTGGCGATGGCAATAAAATCTCTTTTTTTATATACAAAATATTATATAAACGAATTTTACGAGAATTAAGGGGCGAGGGTCAGTTTAGATTTTGAAAATAATATCGGGGCATTGTTTGTAGTTTTAATGGAAATTAAGAAATTAACATGAGTTGAACCTACAGTGTGTCCTCGGATACACTATCGAAGAGGAAAAACTTTTTAATTTGTGGGTTTATGAAAAAAAGTTATTTTTCCTAAAAACTCCTGCTTGTTCTCAAACGACCAATAAGCATATTATTTTTCAAATTTATATACCGGGTGTTCAGAATTTAGAAAAATACCAAAAAAAACTAAGAACAAAGTACCCTTATGTGTAAAAATAGGATAAAAAGTAATTAGTTAAAGTTGTTGTGGTTGAAAACCTACGTCTCATTAACAAGTTTTGACTTATTAGCTAAATGTACAGAGATCGCCAAAAACTTCCAACTCATAAAATATGAGTTGCTTTAAATTAACTCATTTTGCAAATTAGTTAGTCTTTAGAAGGTATTATTCTATAAAATCTTTATCTTTATACGAGGAATTGTCGAAAACGACTAAGTAACTACCCATATTATTAAAAAATCAATACGTTTTAAAATAAAACCGTGCACTATTCATAATTAAACAAATTTATTAGAGAACGAATGAAGAGTAAAAATAAACAAATGCTAATAAGTCAAAACTTAATAATGAGACGTAGGTTTTCAACTACAACAACTTTCACTAATTACTTTTTATCCTATCTTTACATTACACATAAGGGTACTTTGTTCTTAGCTTTTTTATATTTTTCTAAATTCTGAACACCCGGTATATACATTTGAAAAATAATATGCTTTTTGGTCGTTTGAGAACAAGCAGAAGTTTTTATAAAAAATAACCCACAAATAAAAAAGTTTTTCCTCTTCGATAGTCAATCCGTGGACACACTGTATACAGGGTGTTTTTTAATTGAGTGCCGATACTTAAGGTTGTGAATCCTTTGGTAATTTTAAGAAAAAAAGTTAATATTAACATATGTTCTAAAGCTCTTCATTTTTGAGCTACAGGGTGTTAACATTTTTTAAAAAGTATAACTTTTTTATCATAATTATTACATCACTCTTAGATATTTTTATAATATTTTGTACACACCTCTTAATCATTAAGGAGAATTTTTTGACTTAAAAGGTTTTTTTTAAATTTTTACCAGTGACGTTCGTACGGGGTTTGAGCTGAATATTTTTAAAGAAAAAAATGGTACGCCACTGATTTTTCTAAACATTAAACTTATATTTTAAATCCTCATTTATTTTGGAGCAAATTTGGTCCGTAGACTTACTTTCGTATGATGCACCCTTTTTGCATAAAAAAATAAAAACCAAAAAACAATTTTTTTCTACGGTTCATTGAGACTGCTATCAATATTTTGTTGAAAAAAAATGAAGAGCTTTAGGACATATGTTAATATTAACTTTTCTTCTTAAAATCACCCAAGGATTCACAAACTTAAGTATCGGCACTCAATTAAAAAACACCCTGTATAATTGAAACATTAAAAAAAATCATTTTTTTAATGATATATATATATAAAATTATTCTTCTAACTCTGAAACGAAAAAAAAATATGGAACTGCATTCTCTACTTTTTTTCTTGCAAATTTAATGTACTGATATTATAGTTATACCGTATGACTTAAGTTTTCGGAATAAAATCAAAAAACCTGTTTTTATTACAAATTTCGCCCTATAGCAATGTTATTATGAAGTATCGTGTACCAATCAAGACGACAGTTAAAAGTACTTACCTTTCTATTCCAAACAAGCTTAATTTTACAAAAATCTTTTTTTTTTTTATACGGTTCGCCGACTACGTAGGTCATCTTGAACCGGTCATCGGCCACAAATGTGATCTACCGACTGGGGAGTGTGAAACGGCACCTTCATCCTACGAGATATCCGATCTCATCCGGCCTGTCCGGCGTGAATAGGATGGCTAGGTGTCGATTCATTTTACACTCTTCCCTGAGGCAAGAGCACGCCGTGTTTCCAAGCGGTCACCCGCCCAAGTACTAACCGCGCTCGACACCGCTTGACTTCGGTGATCTGCGGGAACCGGTGCTAAATATGTCGACAGGCCCTTGCCTTTACAAAAATCGAATAAGTCATTTAGAAGTTACATCTATTTAAATGATTACACTTTCAATAGCTTCCCCCACTCTTATCAAGGTCGGTACGCCAATGAGCCTTAAACCAAAATGATACAGCATTGTCCAAGCATTCTAATGATGTTACGAAAGCTATACCTTAATGTAGGAATTGTTGGTTGGTAAAAACTGGCTCTTATTTAAATATGCCATCGGTAATATTTGATATTTTTTCAATAAACTACCATAACAAATTACATACTAAAACCAAACACTCGGTGCCAAAAAAATTCATCTAACAGTCCACCCTTCTACTGACCGATTGCTTTATTGTTGCCCAAGTCTCGCTTAGACTGTAAGTTAAAGGATACTACGCTACGTTACGTACCTTGCTTTGTCAATTTCTAGTATCCAAAGAAGGGTCTCGGATTCGCTGACGCCACAAAATTCAAATTTTCGGACATAGTCTTTCTCAAAGCTGATTTGAAAACAAAACTGAAACAAAACAAGAATAAAATTGGATTTGTTTTAAATATAATTTTAATTATGATAAATAAACTCTTTATAAAAGTAACGCAATATCTGTCATGAATATGCCACCCAACCAACAAGAGATTTTATTATATTTCTTTATTTATTTTTTTTATTATACCCACGTACAGTTTCCAATTTAGTTTCCCCCAAATTCTTAACTTTTTTAAAATGAACGAAGTATTGATGTTACAAATATAAGTTACACTCTCGTGAAGAAAAAAATTGATGGATTATGTTAAAATAAATTAAATATTTTTAAAAAATAAAGCCACCGTCTATTATTGATGAATATCGTCAAACAATGCGTCCGAACAAAACCGATGACACCCGAACAAACCCAAAAAAAAAAATTTTTTGTGTGTTTTATGCTAGATGCATATTTTATTTTCATGTTGTTAAAGTGTTTGGTAGACAGCTGTTTTGCAACCTTTCCTAACTTTTTAATTAGGTTTTAAAATAAATATTAGATGAGTTTTCAGTAAATTTAACAAAGTTTTCTAGGAGTATTAGAAGTATACCTACATTTTAGAATTTAAGAAGAGGCACAATAAGAAATATAGTTAAAATTTATGTTCTTAAAGAAAATAATTGGTTATCGTAGCATAGACGTAGATATTTTAGATTTTTACCCAAAATACCCAAATTAATGTAAATCATATGGACATGGCTATTGGCTAGGTCCTAAAACAGCCTATGGTCTATGGTAGCGATACATAATTTATACGTTTTTTTAAAATATGTTTATGGCCAAATAAGTATCAGCCCTGTCTAATATTTGACAGGTTTAATATCGGAATCATTGCTTAACCAATGGGCCTTCTAGTATACCTACGCGAAGAGTTTGCTTGTTTAATGGCACGTCTCAACTAGAAATACCTATTGTGTTTTATGCGACATACAATTTCTAGTATAAAATAAGCTGTCACGCATCGACAGTCCAATTTTGTTCTCGCTTCCAAATTTCCGATCACTGATTACGTTTTCAGAAATCATAGGAAAATAATTATTGCGTATTAAATTTATTATCCCATTCATTTTAGTAATTCAGACTGCACACCCCTGATCTTTATCCCGTAAGTTTTAAACTTTTAGCAAAGTTTAAAATGTTTGAAGAGACGAGTTTTGTGATATTCCTGGGAGTGAAATATTCTTAAATAAGATATTTTAAGTGTCGGTGTGTTAACTGCTCTTAGAAAGTGGAAAATTGTGTTCAATATTTTTTTATATCGGTATATTTACGATTATTTCGTTTTTCTTCTTTGTCATAATACCTAACCAAGTAAGCAGACTTTACGCAATTACTATTCATGTCTTAGGTACACATGTGGTACTAGAGATGATGACTATATTATACTAACAATATTGTTAATGATTATGTCTGCTTTTTATAACGTTTTTGTTGGGTTATATAAATATTTTAACCGCAATAAACTAACCAGCAAGTTTGACTGTGACATAAATGACATTGGCAAACATATTTACTTATAATCAAAGGTGCCTGATTAGTGAACACTGTTTTATTAGTTTATTTTAAAAAGTTTTTATTTGTTAAATAAAAGTTTTGATTTCTTTAAAAAAAAACTCGTCAAAAAATAATGTAAATTTAATCAGTATGGGTACATGCACTTGTAACCAATTATTTCTTTAAATTTATCATACAATAAATTAACTCTAATGCATGTGAAACTTATAAAATTATTAAAATAAAATATTAATATTACATTAAAATGTGTAAAATCGGGTTGCTTTTTGGGACTACCAAGAGGTAGCGCTGAATGTTATATACAACCGAAAAAGGTTCATATTATATATATATATTTGTATTAGGACTGTCGTTTGCTAAGGTATAAAGAACTACCCTGTACTAACGTGAACAATTTAGAAGAGTTCCACTACCTGGTAGTGCCATAGCCACTAAAAATCTGATATTTAAATTTTTATATTTCATTGTGTTCTGCTCTTGTAATATAAAGACGCTGGACAATCACATGTGACAACACAATGTGAATAATAATTTTTTTTTTTAAATAATTATTTTAAACAAAAAAGTATTTATTTTAAAATATCAAATATACCTACTTAAAATTAATTTCGGAATTTTCTTTTAAATTCTGTTGATTTTTTGAAATTTGTTAATCTGAAAGAATGGTAACTTTTATTTTAACTATTCTGAATTATTTTGCGGAAGTAGTCCATCTCTCAGTGGAGTGATATTATAAGTAAAGAAGAGCAGACTGTGTGTTATAATTTCTTTACTTATTCTGAAATATATCAGTTTCAAAATTTGGAGCTTTTGTATTGAAATGATTATTTCATTGATTATTGGCCATTTGTTTAAATCACATTTACTTACTTACATTAATTTTTAAAAAAACTTTTTATATAGAAAAAATCATAGCAGCTCAATCACAAATTCGTGACATTAAATAAAATGTAAACTTAAGACCTAAAACTAAATTGCCGATTGGGTGTATCATGAAATACCCGAAATACTGAAGACATTGATTTGGAGACTAAATAAATCGTCAGAAATAAATTATTGTATCTATATACCACACCAAAATTTATTTTTCCTTAGAATTTTATTAAAGAAAAAAAACAAGCAAATTTAACCCCATTAAATATTTATTTTTCAGTTCCGTTTTCTTTTCAACTTTCTTTTGCTCAAAGGCTCAGGTCAAGAAATTTAAATATTTTTGGCAATATTTTATTTACGACCACAACATAAAGAAATGTATTTATCTTTGATTTATTCGAACCAGAAGCTTTAAATTTGTTGTAGAAAATTATTGAGATAAATAAACTATGCACTTTTAATAAGTTGGCTTAAATAATTAACTCATTCATAATATGGGCATAATTTCAAATTTTTCTTGCATTCTTTAAAAATGTAGTGCAAACTTTAAAAGTTAGTAAAGTATATTATATAAAATTGAATGAATTGCATACATACATGACGTGACGTAAATTGATTTTATTGAAATGTTTATCAAGAAATACACACGACAAAATAATATATTTTCTCCACGACCATTACTGAATGCAATAATTCCAAAATCATTTTTGATAATAGAATGTAAAAATTCTCGCTCTTTAGTTGGAATATTTATTCTGAACACTTGCTTCTTATGCGTTTTGCGTGTATTTTCATTCCATAACAAGATACGGAATGAATATTCTGTAATTGATCTAAACGACATAGGTTGCCATGAATTTCGAAACTGTCAATGTCAGCAGACAAATTTTAGTGCAAGTCAAAATATGAGTGAAAAATCGGATGAATCAGATATGGAACTGGATAATACTCCACCTGAAATTACAAATATTGCGAATAGTATTTTTGGTCGTGGAGAAAATATAGTCTGCTACTCGGTTAGAATGAAAATTCGATACTCGTGGTACCTCACGCTCGCTGCGCTCGCGTTCGGAATCTTCCACTCGGATCAAATTTTCATTCCAACCTCGTTACAGAATCTACAATTATGTCACACTTAGTCAAATATATATTATAAAACTCGGGATATCCAATAGACCTTTGATCTAACAATATACCAATCCAATTATACGTCTATAAACTACGCGATATCGCGAAGTATAATATATATGTATATACAGTGGCGGCTCGTCAGGTGAAGTAGGTGAAGGGGCTCTTCACCAAAAAGAAAAATAAAACCAGGAGGAAAGTTTTTTGACAATATTAAAAATTAATGTACCAATACAGCTACCATTTTAGCCCTGAAAAAATAATTATGTTCGAATTAATAATACTAATTTAATCCGAATGTAGCAATGCATAATAGGACCACGGTTAACTCCCGATGGACAATAATTATAAACACTGGTGCATTTTGCCGCGCCCCAGCTGGCCGTGTCTATTAGCTCAAAGCAAGTGAAGACCCAACGCCCAACATGGCTTTGATATACACCGTTGCTATGGTTCCGTGACGTCAGTCATCCAAACAGCATGTAACAATTTGCATTAAGATGAAAAGCAATTTAAAAATAGATCAGTCGTAAGCACCATTGTTTTAGCATTGGTTCGCCTAACGTTAAGGTATCTTCGCGAAACTTACGGTTATAGATATCGTTTTTACGTGATTTACTGTGATTAAAAAATTTTGTTTTTATTTTTCAGTGAATTCAGTAGTGTACGTTAGTTGTGTGTTTTAAAACTGAACCCAATTAATGACATAGTTTGTAATTTGCTGGAAACTCCATTGGACAGATGAGAATAAGAGAGACGTTTTGTTGCACGGGTTTTTAGTCAATGCTTGTTTAAGTACCCGTACTATGCCTAGCTTTTCACAATATTTTAAGACCGCGAACCGCCACTGTGTATAAACGCTATTTTATAAAAGAAAATTTTAAATAGAAAATATTTATTGAGTTGGAACATCATATCTCGAATACTTTGTAACGTTTTTACTAGTATGCTTCAGAAAACTGTAAAGAGAGTCCAATTAACACGCTAAACATCTCATAATGATTGTTATTTAACCTCTAATGAAGTGCAAAATATCTGCCTCGCCAATTTTCAGACTATAGAAGAAAACATCAACGGTATTCTATAGTTTATAGTAGGACCTGAGTTGGAAATAAGATCAAACCATAAAAACCCTAGATCACCAACACCGACGTAATTGATAAACAAAATGTGTGGAACAATAAAACACCAGATACTACTTCTTTATATTCTGGGGCAAAAATCTTCCGCTATGTTTCAAGCAGACATTTACTCCATCTTACAGTGTGTATATAAAAAAAAATAGGAGGACTTGCTTCAATAAGGGGATCCATTTATACTCTGACAGTAGTGGAAAGCTAATGTGTAACAAGGTAACTGGTATGGAAATGTCAGGGTGAAATATTGGTGGAACTGGATATCACGACACGGTGCTACAAGGTGCTACAACCTGTCAAAGTACTAGAAATGTAATTTTTATATGTTAATATATCAATACTTCAATAAAAAAAAATATAAAAATGCAATAAAAATAATCCAAAAGAAAGAACTGACTACGACTTATAATAATATACTTACATTTGTATCTAAAACAACTTTGTCCTTGTCACTTTTCTTCTCTTTAGATTTTTCTGGTGAAAGTATAGGCAGATCATTTTCAGTAGGGATACATCGTTCAATATATGACCCTTCCAAGAATACTACTCCCAATGGCTTGTCTTTTTTGTCTTTATTTTCGAAATAAAATAGAAGATTCTGCAACAAAAATAAAATTCTGAAGACGAAAAACATTTTTTGATTTTTGGTTTTTTAAAAATAAACTTTTACAATAGTCTATTAGATTTACTACTAGGTAAGTTAATGGTATAAGAGTATGAGTTGTATGATCACCGACTTTTAAGACCTTTAATAGGCGCTCCTATTAAAATAACTTCTAAGAACTTCGATTAAAAGTGATTTCTAAAAAAAATCATGTCCTATCAAAGGTTACTATAAAGTAAAAACGTCGTCCCTGCCATTAAAACTGCACACAACGGGTGTACGTGTCGTGATTCCCCTATATCAGTATAAACTAGGGGGGGGGGGGGGGGGGGGGGTACTTTTAACTTTTAACTTTAAAACTTTAGAATGTAGATTTAGAATAACGGAAATCAGGTCAAATTAAAAAAAAAAACGGGATTGTCCACAAATTCTCTTTAAACGTTTGTATCGATAATGTTCAAAGTAGTCTTCTTTACAGGTAAGTCAGTTGATCTATTGTGTAATGTGTATGTGTAATCCTATCAATGTTGTTAGACGTACCATTTTAATGTTATTTATACCATTATTTCCATATTATGTACCCGTACCTTTAATAGTGACAAAAATACCATTATTTGTAAATTTGGAAGGTGTTACAATTTCACGATTCCAGATAGTATGCTTAACAAGATTATTTCTAGTGTGCTGTATCCAAAGACAGATACTTCATTTGTTGATTCTGACAGTGAAGTCGAAGATTGTTTTATGAATACAATTTTTGATTAACTCTAGGTTTTTTTAATATGTTTATTTTGTGTTTGAATCGGCTTGATGTTGCTAGTTCTCATCAGAATAGAGTTCAAATGTCACATTTTTAAAAAAATAAATGAATTTAAAAAAAGGGGGCGCCATAGAAAAAAGTTTGGGGACCACTGCCCTATATCGTCAGCAACGTTGAGAGTCGATCTATATAAATTCCTATATAATATTGTGAGAACTGACTATGAATTTGTTTCCTACATAACATTTGGCAAAATCTGTAGCAGCTGTATACTAATAAATATCAAAAGATGTGTAGTTATCAAAACGTTGCTTATTATTTTGTAACCAGATAACGTCTTAGTAGCATCATCGTCATTTGAAGCTGCAAAATTTTATACTTTTCATTAAACATTTAAAAAACGTGCCCTAACTTAAAAAGTAAATTACTTCGGAAACCCTTGGACGAGAATTTTTACCGCATTTTCAAGTTTTTGTGAGATAAAATATCTTATTGCCGGTACTCAAACTTTATTGCGCCCTCTGGTAATCTTAATTGACTTTTATAGGCAATATGAAACGCATTTTAGTAATAATTTGGATTAGAGGAACATGGGTGATTCGAGCAATAAATAAAGAAAGTATTTTTAATACGACTTTAGTAGGTATATTATCATTCACTAGTTTGATATCACGTTTTTATAAAAAATATATAAAAGGGCCCGATGATTGTAGGGTGGGCACTACCCAAATCAAAAATGACTTTTAAAAAATTGTCGCCGCCTCCCCCACACTCTAAGCGCCATAAGCGGGGTAAACAAAACTCCCCTCTTGTCCAAACTAAAAAAGAGGTCATCATCCTTGTCTTATTACTTTATTACATCCTTCTATAATACCAATCATCCTTTTTGGGTGGGCACCCATGTTTTTAGGGTGGGCGAACGGCTTTCGATGCAAGATTCAACTCAAGATGAGAAAAATGTATCTTGGCTAGACCGCGACGGCTCTCGATGCAAGATGTAACGCAAGATGAGAAAAGTTTATCAAAGCTTGGCTAGACCGACGGCTCTCGATGCAAGATGAGAAAAATTTATCAAATCTAGGCTAGACCGAACGGCTTTTTATTGTTGTCAAAATCGGGAAAAATGATTCATTTGGTTGTTGGGTAAACGGTTTAGTTTCTTTTATTTCTTAGTGCATTAGTGGGACAAAGAACCTAATAATCCGTTGATACACAAAGGGCGAAGCCCGACAACCACAACACTACACCTCCACAACCTACGCAAAGGGCAAAGCCCGACAAAAGTGATGAGCAAAAAAAACAAAATTCCCCTTTTGTCCAAAGTGGCGTCTAAAAAAAAGGGTCATCCTCGTTCTCTTGAAAATAACATACAATAAAACTTTTATAGTCAAATCCCCCTTCCCCCGGAAATTCCATTGCAAAACCGTCAATTTTGGGTGGACACTAGGGTGGGCACTGATGTTTTCAGGGTGCGCCGCCGCTGACAAGAGGGCATGTTTGTATACAATAGGAACACTCCAAATGTTTCTTAAGGACCGAAATAATTGTTGACAGTGGGCCACCCTGTATATAAGTGCGCATGGAGCTGGTAACCTTGGAGAAGAACTTAGAAATATTTAATCGGATGCTCTAAGAGATGGAGTAAAATGCTTCTCTGTATTATTCATCAATAAAAAATAAGATTAATAAATTTATTTAGAATTATAAGTATTTATTATCTATTATAATAATAATAAACCTCTCATACTTTTAAGGTTGACGTAGTATTTTTAATTTTTCCTTAGCCACTATAAGTTTAAGCGATTATAACCAAAAAGGATAAACTGTTCTATACTAATTATTGTTCTAAAGGCAAGGGCCTGTCGACATATTAAGCACCGGTTCTCGCAGATCACCGAAGTTAAGCTGTGTCGAGCGCGGTTAGTACTTGGGCGGGTGACCGCTTGGGAACACGGCGTGCTCTTGCCTCAGGGAAAAGTGTAAAATGAATCGACACCTAGCCATCCTATTCACGCCGGACAGGCCGGATGAGATCGGATATCTCGTAGGATGAAGGTGCCGTTTCACACTCCCCAGTCGGTAGACCACATTTGTGGTCGATGACCGGTTCAAGATGGCCTCCGTAGTCGGCGAACCGTAAAAAAAAAATAAAAAAAAAAATAAAATTATTGTTCTAAACTGTAACGACTTAATAGTTAAAATTTTAATTTACTTTCATAAAAGAAGCTATTATGCAATTACGATGTAGATGAGGCTGGATTTTAAAATATTATTTATTGTCTATAATTTACCCCGCCTCTACAAGTTAATTTCTGGTAAGTTCTGCAGTACCCAGAAGAAAAAGAGCTTAAAATGATTGACATACGTTACACTTGTCAATTTACTTTAAAAAAAAATAAAACTTGCGAAAGCGTGATTCTTTTAGAGAAATAAAGTTATTGGAAAATATTTTTTCTTTTCATATTTTGAGTCCGAATACAAATTATCGTTTCAAAATTAAAAAGCTTATTTTGTTTCTATTTTTTGGAAATTTAAACTTACTGGCATTTGTTTTGTATCAGGTTATTATTATTATATATTACACTAAAGTTATTGAATAAACCGAATTTATAACAAATAAATATATTTATATTTGAATATACCTTTGAACTATTTTTAAAAACTTTAATTTGTCTAGCGCAAATTTTTGACTTTCTAGCAAAAACTATGTACCATAGTCTATTTTAGAAAGGTGTAAAGTAATAAAAGATCATTAGGTATGCAAAGGAACTACAGAGTAACCCAACGAATGTTTAAGCCACTTTCATAATTTGGCATTGATTTCATTGCAAATTTCTTTCTTTTCATCCAGTTCAGGTAGTACCATCCGGGTTTAGGTGAATTTATGAGTTTGCCTATTATTATCCATTCCTAAACACTGAATATGACAAAGGCGTGCGTTATGTACATAGTATTAG
The DNA here is from genome assembly GCA_935413205.1 of Polydrusus cervinus. Taxonomy (NCBI): domain Eukaryota; kingdom Metazoa; phylum Arthropoda; class Insecta; order Coleoptera; family Curculionidae; genus Polydrusus; species Polydrusus cervinus. Next base: position 10,396,833 of record OW284520.1, on the reverse strand, counting down.
GTACACTTATATTTAATTAAACATTATAAAAAAAATACAAAATACAAAAAATACATTATACGGAAATTAAATTATAAAAAATCATAATATTCTTCGTCATCTGAGGAACTCTCATCTCCTCTTGACGTTATAATTAATAGGGTCGATGGTGCGATCGATGAGGTGGTCAAGATCCTACATTTTCTCCTCTTCTTTAATGACATGATGGACTGCTTTTCGCCGGTTCTCTGGTGCCACTTCCTTAATACCTTGATCAAACAGTAGCTTAACGTCTTTCAGTTTGAATGTCGTGTTGTATCTTGCTACACATCCTTTCACTTGCGCCTATATAAGTTCTATAGGATTTAGTTCGCAATGATATGGCGGTATGCGCAGCACAGTTACACTATGGAATATTTCATAAAACGATGTTTGTGTAAATTTGCTATAGCTAATAGTTCTTTTTCAAATTCAATACTTTTGGTGGTTAACCAGTCGATAATTTCTTGTTTTCTCCAAAATGAAGTTGGAGTCTTCTCTGTTCGTCGTATATGATAGCTTACGTTATCCATAACTACCACTGAAGCAGCTGGAAGTTATTATATCATTTCACCAAAATAGTCCTCAAAAACATTCGAACTCATGTCCTCATAGTAATCTCCCGTATTGAACGACTGAAAGATTAGCAAACCTTCTTTTAAAAATACCTATTCGCTTTCAATATGGACGATTATTAGTCTTTTCCCTTTACCTGAAGGCACCATAATACCCGTTGACAGGCCTTTCATTAAAGCTTGGCTTGGTTATATTTGTCTTGCCACAGTTTTGGTACTTAGTATATAACCTTCATTAATCCACGTCTCATCAAGATTTTCTTCTGTTCTCTTCTGTACTACTTTATAGTTCTTAAGTATTTTCATCGCCAGCAAACAATTTCATCGCTTTCCAGTAAAAGTAATGTACGCTTATGCTTTTTTTATTTTGACACTTCAGGCCAGAAAACAAACCTTTCCTAATCATCTCACGCAATTACTTAAAATTGTAATATTATAAACAATACTATTGTATCTTAATACCTGTTAACCTAATTCTCTAAACTATTTGGAACCGAGGAACGTTTTGTTTAGAAGTTAATTTTGAGAGGAGGAACATTTTTGAAACCGATAAGCCTTTTTTTAAACTCGTTTTTGAGAATAGGAAGGTTTTGGGAACCAAGGAATCTTTTTTTGGAGGTCATTTTTTAGAGGAGAAAGGTTTATAACCGAGTTACGTTTTTTTTAGAAGACACTTGTCAAAAGAGAAAGGTTTTTATAAATCCGGGAACAGCCACTTATGGCAGGTTCAAAGATCGAAACTTACGTTAAACCATAGCCCTGGTAACAAACAAAGAGAAAAAAATAAACAAAATGAAAAATTTGCTACTAAAAATACAATGTCATTCATCGTGGCCGGCCTTGGATAAAAACAATTCCCAAGAAATTTTGCATTTATAAAGTTTTGTTTATATTGGTTTTGCTTATCAAGTTTCAAAAAGAATTTTAATACAATTAGTTTTCAATTTTACTTTTAACCGGAATGAAAATGCTTTTGTTGGAAATTTCATTACTCAGGCGTTTTAATAAAATTTTTGTATACATGCTTTTAAAACTTATTTTAATACCGCATAAACAACTTGGTTAAATTGTTTCTGCTCTCCAAAGAACAAACAGTCATTGCAAACATAGATTTATTATCAAATTTTTAAAATGTCACTGCAAACGTCATGTTTAATACAACCGTATTTTTCAGTGTCAGGAATACGAGGCTTACAGGGCCCGTCATGCAGGAATTACCTAGCTAGTAGATTATACTTAGCAGTACCTAATACTTGTTTTAAATTAAAAAAAATATACATTCCTTAACGCTTTAAATTTATTGGTATTTTCTACTGTATAATATGTATACAAGGCATTATTATACATTAAATATTTTGTTTGATGTTTAACTTTCGAGCCACCACAACAATTTGTTATTATCATATTTTTATTTCATTTTTTAAAGTTCTTTTCGTCCTTAATATAAATATCTATATGTCGCACATGATCCAAATAAAGTGTCAAATTTAATAATAAAAAGCGCTCTCTATTTCATTATTTTGCATACATGCCTTTACTTTTTTATATAAATATCAGATGAACGCCTGGACGACCTAAAGTAAATATACTTAAAAAAATGTTATAAAAAAGTAAGTCCTTTTTAAATTAATATTGGAACTGACGTCGTATACTGCCAGATAAAGTCATCTTATAAATATCAGATGAACGCCAGGACGACCTAAAATAAATATACTTAAAAAAATGTTATAAAAAAGTAAGTCCTTATTAAATTAATATTGGAACTGACGTCGTATACTGCCAGATAAAGTTATCTTATATGCTAAAGGGTTTTTATTTTTTCCCACAATAAAAAGTATTTAGGTTATTTTCAATTATCTGATATAATTAAAGCACTACACTTAGGTATTATTTCCTAGAATACATAAAAAATCTAAAAGTAGAACTAATTTAAACTTCAAGCAGAAGAAAATATTCCTAGCAAATCAGCTTACTGGATCTAATTAGAACTTGAATGTTCTCCAATTAGTTGCAATTATTGAACAACTTGTTTAATAGCTCATTTTAATTAGCATCATTAGCTACGTTAATTGAATAAATGGTAAATAGACAAATAAGATCAATTAGGACCGAGCAAAATAAAGATATTATTATCATTATTACAATTTTCATGTTCAAGTTTTCACTAAGTTCCTCACGAATTCATGAGTAAAATTTCATGAAAATATGAGCAAATTTTTACTCTACGATATATTGAGTTATTGACAAAAATGTCCATTTTACGGCTTTAGACTATATTCTTTATATTAAATCATTCATCATATTAAAACATTTGTTAATGCAAACGTTTTAAATCAAAAATAAACATAACAGAGCCCAAGAGTTAATTTTAAAATAAATAATGTCATCTTAAAATTTCACTACTTTAAAACTAAATAAGGATCGAGCATAACATTCTCTTTATAAGACCCAGACAACATGATCTTAAATGCAAAGTTCCAGTTGATTACAGAATGGAACTTGGAAGGTTTCCGAATAAACGTAGTAAATTTATTAAATATAATTTACAATAATTATAAATTATTAAGTTTTTTTCACCAATGGAAAGATGGTTCTATATGGGTGTAAGAAAGTCATGCAAAAAATAATCGAAATTAAAAATTATTTTTTTCTCACATATATAAAATCCGATTCTAAAAAGTTTTTAAAAAGCCAATAATAAACATGGCCAGAATTCGAGCCAAGAAAACAAAATATTTTTAATCTAATTAAATATGTATAGATATAATTTTGCATCGAGCTGATAACCTTTGAGAATAATTTAGAAATATTCTATAGATGTTGTTAAAAAAAATTGTTGAAATTAATAGCACAGCCTATAATAATTCATAATTGTAGAAAACCATTAACTCTGTTATTTATTATGACACTTATAGTGTAGTAATAAAAATGCACTGTATAATAAAAAAAAATTTCTGGTGATTTTTGGGTGTATTAGGTTACTCCAATAAAAAACTTATTGTTATGTTACAACGTTTCGTACGTCTGTATCGTATTTTTTTAAGTTTTTAATAAAACATTTAAAAATATAAAAGTCATAATTATAATATTGGTATGTTTTGTTATTTTTTATATAGAGGATAAAAGAACAAAATCCTTGCTAAACCATAAAATATAACTCAATCAGTTCACTATAAAACAACAACTTCAAGGTGTGTGTCATTATTTTAATCAAATTTTATTTTATTCATCTATTTTCTGAAACAATTATTGTATATAAATAACAGAAAACGTTAATGTATTGTGTAATAAGTGTTTGAATTCCCAAAAAAAAACCTAAATATTTAAAAAAAATATTTTACCAATGTTCATGTATTTTATGTTTATAGATGTTTTAGTAAAAACTTTAAAAAGTACGATACAGACGTACAAAACGTTGTAACATAACAATGAGTTTTTTATTGGAGTAACCTAATATCACCAAAAATCATCAGAAAGAAAATATATACAAAGGTTAAGAAACACCCCAGCAAATATAATAATATATACCTAAAACTAACGCGAGCTGAACCAAACCAGCAACGACCTTGGTTATAAAATATAATTAGTTTTGATATTTCCCATTATATTAAAGCTCTAGTAGTGTTAATAATTTTCTTTTAATACTTTAACTATTATCGACCTAATTTGTATTGCATGTTTTTTTTAATATATACATATTTGATTTCTATATTTGAAAATTTTAATATGAAAATAAATTTGTTTTTCATTTATTTGCATTTGAATACTATAATAATTATATTCCAATAAACTTCTAAAATTCTAATCGGTGTAAACAGTTATGCATGAAATAAACCATCATGTTTCAAAAAAACAACTAAACCTCTAATGTGGACATTATAGTAACAGCTACTGTCTTTATTTTGCAGAGACTGCATTTTTTAAAAGGATCCTCGCCAACTCAATGAGCATTAGTTGCAAAAATGCTGTCATTATGTACCCGAAACGTAACCTCCACAAAACGGCGAATATTTCAAAAACGAAACGTTTTCCCAGTTTAAGCCTCAAACTATATAATTTCTGAAACAATCATCAAATTTGTCATGGTGAGCGTATAATAGATATTTACCACCTAAATTCCTCAATTAATGCCGTGTCCAAACTATTTTGTCGCATGCCAGCGATGACGGTTTGCCATTCCTAAGCTAGGTTATTAACAAACTTTGCAACACGGTATTGTTTCAAAACTTCGGAGGTGCCAGTATAGGACGGGTTGTTGACGTTTGTGTATTTTAAATTATTAATTAATTAACTCTGGTGAGGTTAAATGTGGTTTAAATTAAAAACAGTTGTTTTAGGGTATTTCAAATATAGGTATAAATTAATGTAATATGTTGTATAACATGTTTTGTTTTTGTTGTTTATGTAATGTCAAGGCCAAGTGGAAATAATAATTAAAATAACTAATTTGACACGAAATATTTTAGACACTATCTTTGAATATGGCGAATGTTACAAGGTATAAAAGATCAATTTCAGGACTGTCGGTGTCAATAAAAAACATGTTAACATTTTTTATTTACTTCTTCACTTATGAACCATTTCTTAAGGGTGAGTGCTATGATAGCATGCTTTCTATATTAAATTTAAAATTTAAGGTTGGAGACAATGATGTTTCTTGAATGATAGAAGAGTTTTGGACTTGCATTGTTTTTATTTGTTTTACATTACATTTTAACTGGAGATACTAACTAGACAACTGAAAATTTAAAATTACTAAAAATACTAACTTTTCTTTCATTTTAATGAAAACTACACCTCTTTCATAACCCACGAATTATCACTGGAATGTTCTTTTTTAACTTGTACAATATTGGGTATCTGACCACAAGTTTAACAATCAAAATCAACCTTTTATTAATTATTACTAAGTTAATTAAATATTTGCTGTCTGCTTAACCAAAATTTCTAACGAATTTCCACAAACTAACTTCATTATAATATAGATGGCCTTTGCAAAAGTTGACATATTTAACAAACTAGAGTTCTGTGTGTGGTTATACTAATTTGACTTTACGGAGATTAAAGTTTGCATTGTCTGTGATGCGATAAAAGTGTTTTGCAACCTGCCAGGAACTTTTAACAACATTTTGTTAGTTTTAACAATGTAAATATGTTGTTGCAAAAGTTGACCAAGCTTTTAATTAAATTAACAGGTAGATACAGCACTAAGTAATTTTCATCCTATTTCAATTATAAGTTTTAAATACACAGTCAAAAAAATTTTGTATGCTTGAAAATAGAATAAAGGGGGATTCTATCAAAATAAAATTAACATGTCGACAAATGGATTATCTACTTTATAAAAAGATACTCTCAGCGCATAACAACCTGAAGCTAATTTTTTACATAGTTTTTCTATTTTCATATTTATTTAAAAAAAAAATTTTAAGTTAAATAAATTATTAAAAATATTGAAAATTTGGGTCTAATAATTATTTTATTGTCAAAAATAACATTCAGTGAATATATAAAAGTTAATAATAATATATTGGTTTTAATGATATTAAATGAAGGCAGGTTAGGATCACATCAATCGTTAATTTTTACATTACCTGAACCTCCCCCCCTCCCCCCTTTTAATTTCCTAAATAATAAATAATTAATCTATAAAATTATAGAATTTTAGCTTTGAATATACAGATAACAGGTTACGAGTGACAAGTGATAGTTGATAGGTGGGAGTTAACAAAAGAAGCATGCGCACTACTGACGCATGCGCGGAACTACGATACAAATTGGTAAAGAACATACCATCTATCTCTACTTACAATTTTATTTTTTAAAGTATTTATCGTTTTAGGATTTGACCAAGAATATATTTAATTAGCGCCTGTATGCACCACCATAATTATATATAAGCATCCCGAAACTTAAGCTTAAAGTTTACCACGGCGTGGCGGTGCGACCTAATACAGGGAAAGAGATTTTAGCGTTAGCGTCAAAGCTCCGAGTTTTTGTATATATGCAGATCTATTCAATAAATCCAAAGCATAGTTATTCGCTGTGTCGTGCAGCGTATAAGTGTGTTTTAAGCTTAAAGCTTAAAACACACTGGTCTTCGGCGAATCGCGGTGAATAACGGTGCTTTACATTTATTGCATTCGGTGGATGGATCCGCGGACAGAAGCGCAGCACGGTGCATCGAACTCAATGCTAAAATCCATACCCTCACTTGCCCGTGCCGTACAAAAAATAATCGAGTGGGTTCACTTAGTCAAAATCCTTTGAAAAGCCGACTGTGAGAACTGCCATAGCCTTTTTTACTTTTAATGAAGGATATGGAACTGCCTGCCTGTTATCTATCGGCAACTTTTCAATAACTATGTACTAAAAATTGTTCGGTAAGTAATTTTAATAAATTTAAATATTAAACAGCATGTAATTATATTTTATTTATTATGCTTCATTAGAGTTTATTAAATTTAAATTCCCAATGCGTACAAGTATCACGCAAATTTCTAAAAAATTGTGAGTAAAATATGTATGTAAGTATGTAAAAATTGTCTCCCAAAATCTATAAGGAAAGGTCATTAAGAGTCAATTAAAACTATTTATTAAAGTTGTTTACGTTTTTACAGAGTGACACATTTGTGTGACAAAGTAATATAACGTTTCTACTGTTAAAGATATTAAATTTTTTTTTATAAAAGTCATGAGGTATAAAAATTATTTTTAATTATAGATACTATATAGAAAAGTAGGGCAATAAAAATATTAATTTTTTATATGGAACACTCCAAATATTTTAGCATTTTTTATTACCTCACAAAATTATCCATATGACGCCATATTCCACCTCTATACCCGACCGCTGCTACCGAATTTCTAAAAACCTGTCTTGGCGAATCGAGCTTGAAACGCACTGATGCGCAGCGCAGCTTTAGATTTATTGCATGTGGTACTCGAGTACACAAGCGAAGTATAGCGAGTCGACCCTAATGCTTAAATCCTTATCCTTATATATCGCCAGCAACCGTGAAGGAAAACGTACCTAAAGAAATTCTGTTGAACCCCACACATACGGGCCAAACTTGCAGAAAAAAATATCCATTCGCAAGACATCATTTGCTGGTGGCTACTGCTCTTAAACAACATTTTAACAAAGAAGCAGTGCTCCATGGTTAAACGAAAATGTATATAATAATTTTATTGATAAGTAAGAAGTTCATAACTGTATCGTCCTGAGGATGACCTCATATTGCATATTGCATTGCATGATAAATTTAAAAAATCTGGAAATCCTGAGCACCGTCTGGAGTTCTGTAGATTGCGTCAAAATATAAAAACTCAAATTAAACGTGCGTATGACATGTATATTCAGAGTGTCCAGTCTAACCTGTCATTAGACTCTCGAAGATTCTGGTCTTATGTAAATCAGAGAAATAGATCATCCAGTATCCCTAGCAGTGTAACATATAACGGTAATACCATCGAAAAGCCACAGAAGATTGTAGATGCATTTGCTAATTTTTTCCATGACGTATTTTTGCCTCCTGGGCCAGTTGACAATGAGATAAATGGTTTCACAATAATTACAAATACTATACATTTTACTGCTATAACTGAGCAAGAAATATTTGAGAGCGTGAAAAAACTCAAAAATAAATTGACAGCTGGACCAGATGGCATACCTTCTTTTTTTTGTTAAGGACTGCATTCATGTACTAATTAAGCCTCTGAAAGTTTTGTTTGACTTGTTAGTGAAATCTAAAGTGTTCCCGACTGTGTGGAAAGAAGCGAAGGTGTGTCCAGTGTTTAAAAACGGAAATCGCGAATGTGTCACAAATTATTATTTTTTTTTTATGATAAAACACCTGCACTGTAGGAAAAATCCTTTAAGGCGCTCTGGGAGCGGTGCGAGTGCGAAAAAAGCGATTAACGTTGGTCTTGATACGTTGAAGATTGTATTCATTGGGAAACACGACCTCAGGAAGATCATTCCACAAAGATGACGTTCTCCAGATGAAAGAATTCTTGAACAATGAAGTTCGAGGAGTACTAAGCTGAACAACATATGGATGAGCGGTAGTGGTTCGCCGTGTATTTCTGTTTTGCATTGCTCTAGGTGGAATCAAGTGGGCAATGTCAGTCGAACATCTGCCATGGAAATATCTGTAAAAGAGAGCCAAATCACCAACGTCTTCGATGCTCCAGGCTATCGAGGTTCTTGGTCAGCTCGGGGTCGCCGATCAGACGAACGGCTCTCCTTTGAATGGAATCCGGTAGCCGAAGGGTGTGCTTGGGTGCAGAGCTCCAGACATGCGAGCAATATTCTTATGATGGTCGAATCTGGGCTTTGTGTGTCAAAAGTTGATGAGGTGTGTACAACCTTTTGGTGCGGAAAAGTACACCAAGTTTCTGTGCAGCTGCCTTGGCAATTGCGGCATCGTGATCATGCCAAGACATATTACCTCCCAGATTGACCCCCAGCAAATTAATAGACGGTGCCAGGGGAATTGCGTGTCCTGCCATGACTATATCCGGTTCTGCAATGTTAACCTTTTTGGAGAAGACTGCTGCCTGGGTTTTCTTAGCGTTAAATTCGACTTGGTTACTGTCACCCCAAGCCAAAATTTCTTCCAGGTCATTGCTGAGGCGCAATACTTCATGCTGCCTGCGAAGATGTGCGTCGGCAGCGGATGTTTGGGGAGTCAAGGTAAAAGATGAGACAAGTGTGCTGTCATCAGCAAAGCTATAAATTGGATTTTGGGTTTTCACTAGAAGGTCGTTAATATACAGTAAAAAGAGGGTAGGCGACAATATGGACCCTTGAGGAACACCGGTATTGATGGTGAAGGTGTCTGAGAGAAACCCGTCTATCGCCACTTGCAGAGAACAGTTCTTAAGGAAGCTGGTTAACCATAAACAAAATCCATTAGGCATACCGTAGGATCGCAATTTACTTAGAAGCCCATCGTGCCAAACACGATCAAAAGCCCTAGAGATGTCCAGTGCAACAGCCCGGGATTCTCCATGATGTTCGATGTTGTTGCTCCAAAGATGAGTGACATATGCCAGAAGGTCACCTGTTGATCTGGACTTACGAAAATCGTATTTATGGTCGCTGATAATGTTAAGCCCTTCCAGATACTTTAGGAGTTGTTGGTTAATAGCTTTCTCATTATAGACCAATATCAATATTGTGTAATTTTTCGAAGGTTTTGGAGATAATATTGTACGCTCGCATCCACCATTCCGTTAGTAATTTCATTGCGGTTGAGCAACATGGATTTATGCAAAGTAGATCAACAGTTAGTGATTTAACTCTTTTAACTCAGTTTGTTGCAACTGAGATAGATAAGCAAGTACAAGTGGATGAGATGTGTCCTTTTAAGGAAACTAGAGGTGTATGGCTTTAGTTTAGATGCTATTACATTTCTTAAGGATTACCTAACAGATCGGCAGCAATTTGTTTCATATAAAGGATTTAACTCTCATAAGTACACTGCTTCTTCTGGAGTTCCCCAGGGTTCCAATCTGGGGCCACTATTATTTCTGATTTTTATAAATGAATTGGCACGTATTCTGATGGAGAATAAACTTTTTTTTGCTGACGATTTAAAAATGTTTAGGTCAATATCAAACATAAATAACTGTTATTCACTTCAGAAAATCGGCTGGGGGTGTGGTGTGATCGTAATCGATTGTTTCTGAATGTAAGAAAATGCAAAGTAGTAACATATTCACGAAAAAAAGACGATCGACTTTGATTACACTATTTCTGCGGCGATACTTGATTGCTCGATTGCTGCCGGGATCTGGGTGTAAATTTTGATTCGTAACTAACCTTTAATTCACATGTATCAGATGTTGTATCCAAGGCCAATAGGACACTTGGTTTTATCGTGCGGAATTGCAGGGATTTTACCAATATAGATGCCAAAAACGCTGTATTTTTCATTTGTTCGTTTAAAGCTGGAGTATGCTTCTGAAGTTTAGATCCCTTACTATGAAATTCATAAAGGCAGTATTGAAAAAGTACAGCGTAAATTTTTAAAGTACTTAGTACTGAAACAAGATGGTGTCTACCCTGCAAGGGGTATTGCATATGACATACTACTTCATAGTTTTAATTTTTGTTCTCTGGAACTGCGAAGAAATGTATCTTCGATTATTCTATTATACAAAATCATACATGGTAAAATTGATTGTCCTGACCTACTCGCACAAATTAATATTTTGGTACCCAGATTAAACTCAAGGAATAACATAGCATTTTATTGTCGTCGAGCTAATACTAGTATATCTTAATTCTCCAATTTATTTTATGTGTACTAATTTTAATAGAATATCGCATATCTGTGATATATTTGTATGTACTATTAGTGAAGCAAGGAGAGTGGGTATGCAATATCTCTAAAATATCTTCCGATCGACCGTTAATTGTTATATTGTTGTAATTCATCATTAATAATCCTATTAGTTAGTTGCACTGTATCTATATTTGTAATAAGGTCTTTATTTGTATTTTCTTATTCACCGCCCTATAAATGGTTTCTGTTGGGCTGTAATGCTAAATAAATAAATTAATATAGGTCGAAACGTTGTCTAAATACAAACTTTAAATTTCTGCAGCTGTTTTACCGATCATTTCCCAACTATTTCTACCCCTAAATATTAGTCAGTGTGGTCACTAATTATACCAATTTAAAAAATATACATTTTTATGATTTAAAATAAATAACAGGAAATAAAAAAAATAACCCGTTCGAAGCAGCTTGATTCTGTTATCGTAATTAGTATTGAAACAGAAGTTTTAGTGACAGAGAGAACGGCGACTTATCTTTAAAAGATTTGGAGAGGAAGACAAGTTGTTTTTAAGAAGGTACTTTAATCGGAGACGTTTCAGTCCTTAGGTGCGCTACTGCCAACCGGTGTCGGCGAAAATCGAAATATGCGACCAGTGAATCTACCGTTTCTATATTTATATCGTGATTAAACCTTCTGATGTTTGCCTAATAATAATTCCTTTGTAATAATGTTCCACGTTAAATTCAAATAGATGTCGAGAAATTTACGTAAAAGCTTGGTCGCTAGTGATTATTTACCATATGCCTAGTTAGTTTTGGGTAAATTGACAAGCTAATTATGGGACTAACGTGGGTTAGTTGGCCTAGGATGCTAAACGATTAAATCCCTAATCTTAAGTATTTAAATTAAACATTGGATTAAGACAGGAACACAGATTTAATGTACCGGGTGGTCAACTAACAATGACCGCCGGCCATATCTCAGAAACTAGTAATCGTACAGCATTAAGGTAAATTTTTTTATGACAAAAGTGCCCAAGAGAAAATGCTGGAAATTATTTTTAAGTTCCGCATTTTGCCGCAAGAGGACGTAATTGAAAAGTAAATTTTAAAATTTTATATATCTCCGAAAATTCCACATTAAGGTATATCTTTGATAACACCATTAAAAAGCTTGGACCAATATGCATCATTTTGGTCTTATGCTCATTGGCGTACTTACTTTAATAAGATGGTTGAAAGTGTAATCAGTTAAATCGCTGTAACTTTATAACGACTTCTTCGATTTTAGCAAACTAAAGACTGTTTGAAAGAGAAGTGTATGCACTTTTACCACTCGTATTTAGTTGTCCATAATAAATCTCAAAAAAATGCTAGAGGGCGCAATTTGCAATAATAACACATTTTTTGATTTTACTCCGAAAAAATAAATCATACGGTATAATTATGATACAATAATCGAAAATTAGATGAAATTTGCTAGAAAAAATATTAAAACCGCAGCTCGATATCTCCGTTCGTTTCAGCGTTATCGCCAATAGAATAATTTTTTAAACTAAGCGATTATATATTCTTTAGAAAAAAAGTGGTACGCCACTGATATTTATCCATGTGGATATTATTTCTGATTAGACTAAATACGATTGGTGAAAGTGCATACATTTCTCTTCCGAATAGTCTTTAGTTTGCTAAAATGTGATAAGTCGTTTAAAAGTTACAGCGATTTAACTGATTACACTTTCAACAGCTCCCCCCCCCCCCCCTTATTAAAGTCGGTACGCCAATAAGCATAAGACCAAAATGATGCATAATTGTCCAAGCTTTTTAATTGTGTTATCAAAGATATACCTTAATGTGAAATTTTCGGAGATATGTAAAATTTTAAAATTTACTTTTCAATTACGCCCTCTTGCGGCAAAATGCGGAACTTAAAAATAATTTCCAGCATTTTTTCTTGGGCACTTTTGTCATAACAAAAATTTACCCGGATGTTGTACGATTACTAGTTTCTGAGATATGGCCGGCGGTCATTCTTAGTTGACCACCCGGTACAGTAACTAGTATACCCTAATTTTCAGGCAATGGAAAGAAGGAAATATACTTAATTATGGTTCCTTTTTTCCATTGTTACATTTTCATTCAAATAAAATTACATGTTTTGTGCAATATCGTAAAAAAATCTATACAACATAGAGAAACTAAACCAAGTGCCATCCAATATAAAAAGTTTACCACTCATAATTTTGAACGCGCATCCAATTCTATAACGAGTTAAGTCAAAGGTTGTTGAAAATAATCATCTATCAAACGCGAACATCCGTCTACAGCAGCCTTTCCCAAAGTGGGCGATAACGCCCCCTTGTGGCCGCTGCAGGAGAAAAGGGGGGCGGTAAGAGACCCAGAAAAAAAATGGGGATGTTGTGTAGAGGATTGGGGGGCGATTTGTAATTTCATCTAGCTAGGAGGACTCTTAGACACCGACTGAGCTCTCAACTCTCGACTACAACTTGTGAACATCTTAATGTTAGTAAGATTGCTCAAACTCGGTTCGATATTTCTCTTCGCGTAGTTCATATATCTGTTCTATTTTATTGAATAAATAAAATAAAAATCATGTCAATCGGTCGCTCCGTTTCGAAATGAAAGTAGATACAAAGAAAAAATAAAAAGGCAACAAACACACTTTCGCATTTTCATTGTTATTAGTATTCCTAGATAGGTAATTTTCGTAGATAATAGACCGCGAGCAATCATGTTTTATCAAGTTTTTGTTAAATAACCCGATTTGTGCATTCCTGTATCAATCGGCTGGTTCATGGAATACTTGTCTGAATACTATTAAGTTGGGTTTCAATAATCATTCTCATTGGCAGGTGTAGCCCGTAAGAGTAAACTTGAGACCTGAGCGCCGTTGTGTACTACCTACTGCGCTCAGGTCTCAAGTTAACTCTTGCAGGTTATAGTAAAAGTCTCGTTTAGAATGAATGTTTAATCTCCGCTTATATAGCTCACAATAATTAATTAATTTAATTTGAAGTTATAGCGGTTTTTAAGTAGGTGAAAAAATGGGGGCGCTAAAAAATAATTTATTCTCAAAGTGGGCAGTAGACAAAATAAGTTTGGAAACCCCTGGTCTACAGTCACGTCGCTTCTTGGTATTTACATTTAGGTGGGATGTCTAGATTTACTTAGTTTAGGTTTGAACCATTATGATAAAAGAACGTAATCAACATGCTTAAATTTGAACCAAAATGTTATTTCTAATGGTTTAAATATTGCCCGATTAAATCCAACTGAATTTTCAAAAATTTGATAAATTAATAGAACTTAAAGGCGAGAATGGATAGTAATGTTTTTGCTGATAAGGCTCTTTGTCAACAAATTGAATTTATTATACGAATTGTTCCTTAAGCAAGCCATTTAACAAATTGAGGCCGTAAGACATTAAGCTATGCAATCTCTTAACAGAGCATTTGCATGTTCAATTACTAAACATTTGTATTCGAAATACCTGATAAAGTTTCCTTAAGAACAGACGTATTTATTTTTTTTTAAATTTATTTTATTTAGTGGGACTATTTATATTTTTGAGAAGCTGATATAAAACAAAATATTTTAACACTTATATATAAAATAGGTAAATTAGGTTTATATTTTGTTAATGGTGGGCAACTGGAAAACCTACCAACAAACAGCTACAATAGATTCTATGTAAAAATCCTATAAGGCTGAATTTTATAAATCAATCATATATTATCATAAATGGTAATTTTGTAACATAGGATTAACAACAAAGTTCAGTTTAGAAGTAATCAATCTGGACATAGGATAAAAAATATCTTGATGGTCCACATGGCCATAATAAAGTTCTTAAAAAATATGTTTATAATTGTGGATATTATTTCGGATTAGCCTGGTCAATTCTGCATAAATATGGTCTCTTGCGTTTTTCTCCTCAGGCACACCATTTTTAATTAAAATAATTAAATTAAATTAGCCCTACTATTTATTATTATTATTAACATTGATAATGAAAAATTTTGTTTTATAAAAATTGTTGGAAATGACCACCTTCACTTAATAATCAAGCTTCCGCACGTCTAATTTAATTTAATTATTTTTATTAAGAACGGTGTGCCTGAGCAGAAAAACGCAAGAGACCATTTTTATGCAGAATTAACCAGGCCTATCCGAAATAACTTTTTTTCTAAAAAATACATAACCGTTTCTTCATTTAAAGTTTTAAAAATTATTCTATTGGCGATAACGCTGAAACGAATGTAGATATCGAGCTGCGGTTTAAATATTTTTTCTAGCAAATTTCATCTACTTTTCGATTATGGTATCATAATTATACTGTATGATTTATTTTTTCGGAGTAAAATCGAAAAATGTGTTATTAAAAATTGCGCCCTCTAGCATTTATTTTTAGAACTATTATGGACAACTAAATACGATTGGTGAAAGTGTATACATTTTTCTTCGAAACAGTCTTTAGTTTGCTAAGATCGGATAAGTCGTTTATAAGTTACAGCGATTTAAATGATTACACTTTTAACAGCTTCCCCCCTCTTAATAAAGTTGTTACGCCAATGAGCATAAAACCAAAATGATGCATAATTGTCCAAGCTTTTTCATGTTGTTACTACCAAAGATATACCTTAATGTGGAATTTTCGGAGATATGTAAAATTTTAAAATTTACTTTTCAATTACGCCCTCTTGCAGCAAAATGCGGAACTTAAAAATTATTTCCAGGATTTTCTCATGGCCACTTATCATTTTTTTTTCCGAGTTTCTATGCCGAGTAGTTTCCGAGATACGGCCGGTGGCCATCCATAATGGGACACCCGGTACAATCGAGAAAAAAATATCGGGATCCCCATACAAAAATATAATTGGTAACAAAACGTTTCAATTGGAAACATAAACTAAGAACGATCAAATCAATAACGCCCGTTTGTAAAATTAAAAAAATCCTGTCTGCAGTTAAACAAACAATGTGTTTTAAAAATTAATTTTCAAGCAAATGTGTTCGAATGTAAACGCATTATTCCACAATTTAAATATGTGCTGTGATTATTCGTTTACAGAATTTTGAACTAGGTATTGTTTTAAACGCGGTTAACTTATAAACGAGCATTTAGGGTGTCGATATGATTTATTGTTAAAACTGCCACGTGAAATATAATTAAATATTAAAGTTAAATTGCGATATTTGAATTGACTAATCACAACTTTTGTACTACTTAAAAATCAAAAAATTTTTACATAATTTACTTTTTCTTACCTGATATAGCACAAAGTGTCGCAACTGCCACTTATCAGAGGACTTTGATTTCTTCCACAAGGAACCTTCTAGTAGGACATCATTAATTGCCCGCTCTGCCAAAAATATTACTTGACCTTCATTGATCTTAACAGATTTCTGCATCTTTGGACTCAGCAAGGACCCAGATGAAGACGCTTTTTTGGGTTCTTTTGGATCCTTAGGTTCCTTTGGTTCTAAAATAAATGCAGAGAATTAATTATTATTAATAATATTATGGTATTATATTCTTATTTTTTATAAGTATAAACTAGTAAACAGAAACCAAGTAAACAAAACAAGTAAGGTTCTGTACATCTTTTTGAAAATGAATTCATTACAGTGCGCTAACTCAAATCCTGGTGACATTGTTTATAAACCCTAAACATAATTATGGATAAGGGAAATATAAGAAAAACTTGTTTACTCTTTCTCTTTCTCGAAAAATAGACTAAATACAGACAAATATACGACAAACAAATTTCGAATATTACATAAGGTATAGGCCTTGAAACCATATATCGTAGAAAACATAAGTATCTTATATCTTTTTTTCAACACTGGAAAAAAAATTTCGATTTTTTTAAAGGTCACTTGTCTTTCGCCCTAGCCAAAAACCACATTCTATGGACTATAAATTTAATAGCTTCTGGAGGAACCAAAAATACCCACCCTAAGTTACCATTATCAACGAATATTAACATATCGAAATGTTCTGTAAAATATATGCACAGTAATTATCCTACTAGAAGTGTACGTAAATTTGGATTAGGTAAGCAAGGGTTCTAATATACCATTATAATTTAAACTCTATTCAGTAAATTTTCCCTTGTGGTAATATTCGAATAGCTTTATCCAAACTGTAAACAGCTTTATGTAATTAACATAATGAGTTATTTTAGGCCATAATAAACACCTATTTTTATTATTATTATTATTATTATTATTATTATTATTATTATTATTATTATTAAAATTATTATTATTATTATTATTATTATTATTATTATGTTCTCAATGTTAGTTTTCACAGCTTTTTGTTGGTATTGCTGGTATTATTTACAGTACAGAGAAGAAATTCATCTTAACCTGTACTGTTTAGAAACTTCCGTACTATATGGCAAGTTTGGAGGATGACGCTTTTCTGGATTAGTTGGTATAAATAACCTGATAGGCCCAGTTTTTCTAAGTTGGGCTTGAAATTTTTCGTCATAGCTCCCTCCACCGATATTATGATCGGAATTAGGTCGATTTTATCTAGCTTTCATATATTTTTTATCTCTATAGCCAAATTCGAGTACTTGATCTTCTTCTCCGATTCGGTTTTAGAGAGGTTGTGTGTTAGTGGGCAACCTATATCGATTATGAAAGCTTTCTTGGTGGTTTTTTCGATGAGAAGAATATCCGGACGGTTGTGGTCTACTGTTCTATCCGTTATTATTGGCCTGTCCCAGTATAAGAGATATTCAGGGGATTCAAGGAGGATTATTATTATTATTATTATTATTATTATTATTATTATTATTATTATTATTATTATTATTATTATTATTATTATTATTATTATTGTTATTATTATTATTATTATTATTATTATTATTATTATTATTATTATTATTATTATTATTATTATTATTAGGTATTATTATTATCATAGAATAGAAATATGACAGATCTTAAAGGTGCAAGCCAGTTGCGTATTTAGAGGGGGGGCTACCGGGCTGCAACTCCCCCCACCCCTTAGCTTAGGAGCTCGGGATCTAAAAGTCTAATTGCAACCTAATTTTTCGTCTTACGCTTGGACTTTTAATTTAATTTATTAAATAATGTATTCTTGGCTTAGATTACAAAGGTATTGTAGGAAACGTTTGATTTTTCAAGTTTTTCTTCTAAAAGTCCTGTTTTATATGAAGATTAAGGTTTCGGACGCATATCAGTTTAGTTATTGACATTTTTAAAAGAAAACGAGTAAAAGATAATATTTTATAGTATTTTCCTATTATATACTTGTCTGTTCAGTTTTCCCTTTTTTAGAGCTATATTAAATCAACAAAAATATAACCCAATGAAATAAAATATTTTTACAACAAAAACAAAAAACAATTAGGTATTTATTTTTAAAGAAAAAAAAATAAAGTAAAAATTTTAATTGAAACATTTTTTTATGGAAGAAGTGTGATAATCTATATTAAAAAAAATAGTGCGGGAAGAAACGAGAATGCTTTATTATGAACATACAAAATGGCACTTAAGAAGGAGTATTTTAAAACCTAAGCATTTGCACCAAAAAGTTATACGCTCCTAAAATACATTATTTCTGAAAAAATCCTCAATTTTGGCGTGGTGTGGTCATACATACGTCTTATGTTCACACCAATACTAATATTTTTCACAAATATAAAAAATGTTTTTTTATTAAAGCGTCACCTAGGAATATCAAAAAAAAAGTTAAAAAAAACATTTACAAAAACAAATTTTAATAATTTAATTTTCGAAATTTAATAGTAGTTAGGTGAATTTTAAACGAACTTTGGGCGTGGCTCCGAGAATTTTTCGCCTGCGGCGCTTTTTCGCCTTCTTTTCTAGGTACAATATCATGAAATACATGTAATCCCGACTGTCCCTTTCTTCAGAAAAAAATTTATTACTTACGCCCATTGAGCCCCCACGAACGTATTTTCTGACTACGCCACTGGTGCAAAGCAAAAAACTAAATTTGGCAATTTTCTTATCTCTTTTTTTACTTTTATTAATTTATAAAAAACCCTTGTTTAACTTGAAACTGTAGGTCGTTATTTATTCTCCTAAGACGGATATTTCACTGGTTTATTTTTGAATCAGGTGAAATACATGTAGTCCCGACTGTCCCTTTCTCCAGAAAAAAAATGTATTACTTACGCCCATTTACATTTATATACAAAAAATATTTTTTCTACGCCCACATGGATAATTGTTGCTTCCTTTACACTTAAGTGACGAGAAAAGTAGACTATTACAGTTAACTGTACGGCCAAATTTAATATTCTTACTGTCAGTGCTGAACAGTGTTGCAACCTTAAAAATAAAATTTCCCATTTTTACTAACTAATGATTGGTCGTTAACGTACGTAATACATGAAAATGAGAAAATAAATATTTTATGTACAATTTTTCCCTAGAAAATTGTTATATCCATGCAAGTATTTGCCGTTGTTAACATAGGTACACAGACAGTAACATTTCCCAGTCGTATAAAATAAAAAGGTTAAAATAAGAGATTTTTAAAATTGTATTTTCTCTCTTGGTTTACATAATACCTTTACCACACGTGTATACTGAAATTAGCTTAAATATGTATTATATTTATCAAGCCCATACAAACATAGTACAATTTTCTAAAAAAATATATCAGGGGTAAAATCACTAGAGTAAACAAAAGTTTAAATAGTAGTTTATATAAGTTTATATAGTAAAACTTGATTATATTTTTTTGGAGAAAAGTAAAATTCTATAATTCATGAACAATTACGTTGCCATCTACGAACTGTAAATAATCGACCGTAAAGATAATAAAATTAGTTTATGACTTTTACTTCATAACAATAACATTTACACTAATTATACTGTAATTCTGTAAATTTTATACAATAAGCCTTTATTCTCAGAGTCAAGTGCAGGCAAAGCTTTAATTATTGAAATTTCGTAATATGACGTTAAAATGTTCATTGAAATTGTCCCGTTTTGTGTGGTTGTCAATTAGCGTAGAAACAATATCAGCTTTCAGTATTTGCACATTTTGCCAGTAATTAGAGTTCCAGGTTGCGCTTGGGTTTCATGGTTCTTCAACAAAAACTTATTACTTATAAGTTTATAAATTATAAACCACTTGAGATAGAAAGATCCTTTGAATTGCGATTGTAACACCACAAAAAATAATTACTCAAAATTAAGTCACGGCAACATGGGGTACCGAAACAAACCAGGGTATCAACGATTAAAATGAAACTTTTTCTTATTTCTGCGTATCAAATATTTAAAAACATGCGCTGTTAATTTTAAACGGTTATTGATCAAGCGCAATCCGTAAGAAGTTGTAAATGTGTTTTAATACCTATTTTGTAATAATAAAGTGAGTTTCCTAATTATCGACTAGTCCAATAATATGGACCACCGATCTTCTTAAAAATAGTATCTATTCAACCCCCCTTCAGGAATGTATTTTACAATTTTTATACACATAAAGCGAAAGAGCAATTGAAAATTAAATTTTCGGATTAAAGAAAATATTATATTTGAATTAAAACGGCAATTGGCCAACTACTTTCTAATTGTAAAACATCTATCGTATCTCGATGGCGCCATTCAAAAAATTCTCGTAGACTTATAACCAAAGTACGGTAAATACGTTATCAACCTTTCCCAGAGATCGCAACTCTCGACAATCCATTGTATGTCCAACTTATGTATTGTTAATTTCTTATGGGATGTAGGTGTAAAGTGTTAAATTAACAATGGATTTTAGGGCAATTTTACATAGAAATTCTTTAGTGTGTGTTTTAAGTTCTCTTTCTTGTTAACCTAAATATATTATCAATTTTATTAGTTTTTGGTCTGTACAAGGTCATATAAGGATTAGAGGAAATCTCTTATTGTATCTTTTAATGAAGGCCCTAACAAGAACGAAAAAAGCAATTTTCCCTTTTATAAGCTTGATTGGCTTTAACAAAACAACCACAAAAACCAAACCTCAGTTTTGATAAAATTGGTATTTTCTTTCTTGGATGGACAGTTAATGATAAAATACGGAAAAGAGAAATAGTAATAAAGCAAACTGCATTATTACTATTACAAATATCGTTGGATATGAATATGAACGTTTACTTTATTATGCATTAAAACCTTAAATTTGAACTTAAAAACATAACTTAAATATTTTATCGAATCCAACATGAATCACAAAGTCCATTTTGGCAAACTTCAAAAAGTTCGTATAACGATTTAAGTTGATCATTCAAGCCACCCTGTATCTTGGGTCTAGTATGTAAATTCAAATAAGTAATTTAATTTAATTTTAAAATTGATTGAGAAGCTATTATATATTCTGTGCCGTCAGTTTTGACATGCTATCTGAGATTTATAATGTATTGGGTTGTGAGTAAGGTGAAAATAAAAAAAAAATAATTACGTTACATAAGCCTATGAAAATTGCAACAATGTGAAAGGATTATAAGTTCTTACCCGCCGTTGTAGACGATGTTCCTGCACTACTTAAGGGCATCTTGTTATGATGCGAAAGGTTTGTTATATCCCTAAAACAAAACAAAAAGTGTTAACTTTTACCAAAGGGACCGAAAGTACGGTTTATAATATTACATTTGCCCTACCAAAATTTATCTATTCGATACTTAGTTTAAAGCTTTAATCTTGGTTTTTTGAGTTCTATTTCCAAATAAGTTAAAAATTATTTTTGGTCTTAATACGTAACGACAGAAATGGCGATCGAATACTTTTTTCTTTCAGGTTCACAACCACTTTGTAATAGAAAAAAATGTTTTGAAAGTTTCTTCCATACTTAGACAAATTCAAAATTCCCTCCCATTGTATAGGTACTACCAACCTTCTAAGAGTTGACTTTCAACTAAAAAACCTTGCTGCAATTTTCCAGCAATGTGTTTTTTCACCACAAACCATCCAAGAGATAAACATACAATTTTGAAAAACCATGTAATCCACCAAAGGACTTTTTAAATATTATTTTAACTGATTCTTCAAGTTCAATGCTCGTTTTAACACCTGTTTTTGCACTTGAAATACAAAAAGGGTCATTTTAATAAATAATATTTAAAATAAATTTCTTTGTGATATATATAAGATAAAAGAAATTGAGAAATAGTTATTCAATTAACCTGCATACTTGCTTTTATTTGTATAAAGAAAAGACAAATAAGATATTATAAGACCATAAACGGATCTTCTTTTAGCTGCTAAAAATAGTCCCGAACTGATCAGCTTAGTAAATTTAATATAAAACTTTTTTAATATTATTTTATTCAGAAGCAAAAAAAAATTGTACTTGAATTTTGTCTTGTTATAAAAATATCAAAGAAAGTATAATTTTCGATTTAGATTTTTAGCGAAATACTTTCGATATAATAACATTATTAAAAACAATAATAATGAAAATATATACAGCAGAAAATACTACCCAAACATTAAGAAAATTCGTTTATTTCTTAAAGAAAACAAATAGAAATAAATGGAAAGAATAAAGAGTCAGTTGTGGTTATATCAAAAAATGTTAAATGAAGTAATTCTATAAGACCTTAAGATGTAAATCAATATGAAGGGATAACGTAAAATAATGATTAAAGCTAATCAATAATGCAATAAGTTGTGAGTGAAGTAAATAAGTGAATGCTTTAGATGTTTTTGAAAATTATACTTTCAAACATTATGAACTTGACAAGTCATACTTTAAGCGAGCACAAAAAGATTTGTTAATCATATTCCGAGGAGTAATTACTACAGGAAGAATAGTGAATTATACAATAAAATATTATAATCTAAAAGAAAGAAATGTTAATTAATTACTGTGAAAGGTAATAAGCAAAAAAAAAAAGTCAAAATTTAAAACATCACGAAACTTGAGCTTTAAAATTTGTAGTGGATAAAAATTGTAAATTATACTTTGTATGCATTCAACAAGAATTGTAAGTCATACTCTAAAAGACAATGAACACAAAAAAAAATTTTAATTACTGGAAGCTATTTTATGGAGCTTGTGGTAATGACATTAAATTATGGTATTTCAGGAACGGTTATAGATATAAAAACCGAAGAGCAAAATAAATCATTTTTTGGTAGAAATAAGGCAAGTTTTTAAATTCTTTTATCATTGAAGTTAATTAGTTTCAATCTGTTTCAAACATCAAAGCACGCTTTAATTAATTTAATTGTTTTCGACCATCCCGCTTTTTCAGACATTGTTGGTGAGTGAAATAAAATTTATTTTAAGCAAAAACAAATTTCTATGGATAAAAACTACAAAATTGAAATTATTAAATACCTTATAAATTTAAATAGAAATTACTGCAAAAGTTATAAATAAATTTGTGTCAGATAAATCAAACCTGTCAGTTATTGTATTAATAAAAATTCAAAAATTGTATAATAAATTTTTAAAATAATAATAAAAATAAATATGTTTCAATAAATAAAACAAGTATATTAATATTTTAAATTTTTTTAAAACATATTATTTTCCATTCCTCAATTTTATTATTATGAGTAGCGCCGAGAGACCTATGCAAACAAAGAGGCGTTCTTTTATTTAAAAAGCGGCTTATATGTTTCTTTACAATATTTCGTCAACAAAAAGATTTTTTGATATTTGTTTTGTTAAAAAGCTTTTATTATATTCAGTAAAGCGAACCGTATAATTTACCACGCCCTGGCTAAAAGAAAGTTTTGAAGCTGCTTTATTTGACAGAAAATTTATTATTTTCTTTCAGTTCCATACATTTTTATAAAAAATATCATTAGTGTTCAAAAATATGGTTATGAATGTTTAAGAATTTAAAAATTACAGAAAGGGTAGTGTTAAATAAAGAACAGGTTCATCAAAAAATGATTTTCTCAAATTTTTATTATCCTTATTTTGTCTTTAATACAACTGTTTACGAATTATTTTTAATGCGAGGAGAGCCCCTGATAAGACAACGATAATAATATCATCGAAAAAGATAAAACGAAGTAAGAAAAGCCTTAGGAATGAAAAGAACGGTGGAATTTCCAAGGGAATAAATAATCGTTATTTTTATATATTTGGTATATTTTAATAGATAAATATATTTTTGCTGTAAGCAATTTAACAAGGTTTTTTTTATTATTATTTTTTCACAATATAAAGCTCAATTTCTAAAATTATTCTCATAAACTTAAATATTTTTATTAAAAGCTCTGTGTACCATATCAGAACTAAGACATTTTTATAAATATTACATCATTAGAAGAATTATTATATTCTTACAGTAAACTGAGTATTAAAAGCAAGCAATTACACTCTTCTTTCCTAATATGTGCTTTCTGTTAAAAAAAAAATAAAAAATCAGGATTTTAAAACTGAAATGATTGCCAAAAAATATATTATTAAAATACCGAGTTTCTATGGTTTCTCATATTATTATAGGGGTTATGTTAGGATAGAAAAACAATATGTTATTACATAACTGAGCCTTACAATGGATGAAAATAAAATTAGTTTTTAACTTTTTACTTCTGCATTGTTCTAATTAAAGGCTCAGTTACGCAATGACACTTCTTTGTTCCGAATATTCGAAAATAAGAATCCAAAGATCTTCCAACAGGTAATAAAAAGTTTCTGGTAATGATATAGTGCTAACCAGACTGAACACTGAGTTAAATGAAATTCTTTATTAATTTAAACAATAAATATTCCATAATCAAAGTAGGTTCCTTGACGTCAGTGATTTCCATGCGTAAATATGACATTAGGTTATTTGTGATTGTTGACCACTAATGCATTATCCAGACAATGTATATATTGAAAAAAGAATTTAATAAGTTTAGTTGAATAAAATATTAAAGATTATTTCCTAATTCATATATTATACTACCTATACTAAGTAATATAACATCAAACACATCAGAAGTTGTGAAACTGAAAGGTATTGTACCCAAATGGCTTATATAAAAAAGACATGATCCAGATGATATACAATGATGAACGAAAGGCTGAACTACTTTGATCCTCAGACATTCACAATCTCTAAAACTGCATCTGTAAAGTGTCGAAAAAGACAGTTCCTTTAGAACTAATTAAATTCGATTTTAATAAAATGTATTATATTATTGTTTTAACGTAGTTGTTATAAACACGTTAAGGGGTTCCGGTTGACGACATAATAGGCAGACATTACTATATAAATATAAATAGGTGCAAAAATGACTCAAACAGTAAAGAAGGTCCCGTAATCTCACGGTACACTACTGAATGTACATCAGTTCAAACGTTTTAATGCTTAAAATATTCGGACATCAACTACTACAACAATAATTTCATTTTACAATTAGCAAGCGGGGATTAAATAAACCTATTCGCTTATGCTCTGTGGCCGTACAAATATAACACATACAAATGTATTATTCTATAAAATGAGATACAAATTGCATCTATCCAAAACCGTATAATTGGTTGAAATTAGTTGACCCGTGGACGAAGGTAACCCTAATTAAAAGGTAAAATATGGTGACATTTGCAGCTCTATCATAACAAAATAATAACCGATAAATGTATGCTTATTTAAGCGGAATAACAATTATTAGTCTTCATGGATTAAAAGTAATTAATACCTACCTACCTATCATAATGAATAACTTGTTATACGCGTTAATTTCTAGTTTAATGTCAAGTTGTAATATAGTTCAACATAACCATCAATATATAAAAAAAGTTAGTGTCCTTTTTGACAAATGCATTTGTCAAAACATTATCAAAATTATTTATACCTAACACTACACTGTTAAATCTTCAGCAAATTTCATAATAATAATTAATTACAATTAACAGTATCATATGAGTTAATTTACAGAATTTTTTAAAATGTCCTTATTTTTAACTATTTTGTAAATTGAAGATCATTTTACAATAAATACTTGAAACTAGCTTAAATCAATGACTGTACTAGTAAAATTATAGTAAATTTACCAATGGTGACGTATATTCCACTAAAAAATTTAATGTTATTGTACAAAAAAACATCGCAGAACTTTCAGGTTATTTTTATTTTATTAAGAGTGCAGTACTTTTTATTGCTATATAGCTGAGCCTGTATTTATCAGTCACTCAATAATTCAACAGGCTTAAAATTTTAAATTGAAAAGTTGAAAAGATATAAAGTTACTCTGTGATAGATAAAACAGGTAAAAATTTAACCCACCCATTTACCGACTCTGATTGATGAAATTGAATACTGAATTATCTTTAATTTAGTGAAATGTGATTATCTTAAATTAGAAAGTAAAAAAAACATTAATGTAGGAGCAAAGTGTTAGGTTTCAAATCTAATAAAGAAATTTTTATATTTATTTGGTTATACCGAACTATTCCTCAAGTTGATACCTCAGACTGTTAGAAGTTTTTATTGCTGTATGTTAAACTAAATTTATCCTGTAAATTAAAAAGTTAAAACGCCCTGATGAAATAGTCCAGTAGTAGTGTTTGCGATAACGAGTATAGAAGGATTAAAATAAAAATTCTTTACAGAATTATACACACATATAATATACTAATATGCGTGTGAATGATAAATGTTTATTAAGAAATACCGCGAAATCGTGTTTTTTTTTTAAATATTGAAAGCTTCCAGAAAAAAATGCGCTGCAGGCTAAAAGTTTGGGAAATTTTTTTATTAACATCAATTTAAGTGAAAATAAAATCCAAGTTCTTCTTAATAAGAAAACTGGCTAATCATTATTGAGAAATCTTGAAAATTATAATTGTCACTTTTATTATATTTGTCACAAGCAGTCGTTTGACTGTGATAAAATAACACCAGAAATATTTAATTAAACACATCTAAATTTGGCATCGTTAAATGGCTAAATATCCAAACATTGTTTGTCATCTAATAGATTTTTAATTTAAAAAGACATTTTCTGCTCATGAATCTAAACATATTTCGAAATTGAAAGTTAAATGCGAATATCCATCCGCAGTGGAGGATAAAAGTGGTTTTTATATCATATTCCGTTGTAAACAATTAATTATATTATTTTTAATTAGCTGATTCTGATTTCAGTAAATAAGAAGTGTAAAATTTAATACCAAAGTTGTAAACTTAATTTTATTAAACAAGGATTTATACGATTAAGCGTAAAAGTAAAAAAGCCCCAATGCCGGAGTAGAGCATTTTGGTCCTAATTTGATACCAAAAATTAACTAAAAAATTTGAATTATCATATTTGCATTATTTTATTTCTTAATTTTTTGATTTTTGCCGCTAAGAAAACATGTTCTTGCAAAATTTGTGTAACCACTTTCTACTCTCCTACAATTATTACATCCTAAAACCAGTGCAAAAAAGTAGATGTGTAATTTTTAGCATTTATGCTAAATTACAACATTTTTAACAAGTGGTATTCATCCATTTTTACCAAAGAAATATTTAATATTCTGTAAAAAATAAGACACACAGTGTCGGCTTTAAATAGCTATTTTTCTGTCTGTTTACTTTTGTCACATATTTCGCATTAAACTAAAAATAAAAACTAGCTTAATTAGACCAATTTTTTAAATTGTCAATATCTTCTTAGTCACTAACTAACACGCGAGAACCTCTTTATGAAGAAAATTCTGTTGGTACTTAAGTAAATAAAATAAATTTACTAATTATTACAAACAACAACTTTCTGCTCATATTTAAATTTCTTCTGATAGATGTGCTTTCTTTACAGACCATAATCGTTTGTCTAAAATCGTTCTTTTCGTAGGAGGTAAATGGCTTGTTATTAAATTTTTTTGATCTATTATTATTTAATTACATTTTTTTACTCTAATCACAAACTGTTGCGGCCATTCGCTAAAAATACATAAAATGCTTGTATGCAAAATTTAAAAATAGTAATTAAATTAATAACTTGAAAACAAATCTCCTGGTAGAAGATGTGGTTTCTTTACAGACATAATAATCGTTTGTCTAGAATCGTTCTTTGCGTAGGGGGTAAATGGCTTGTTATTCAATTTTTTTAATCTATTTATTATTTATATAATTACATTTTTTTACTCTAATCACAAACTATTGTGGCCATTCGCTAAAAATACATAAAATACTTTAATGTAAAATATAAAAAAAATAATTAAAGTAATAACTTGAAAACAAATAAAGTACAAAAATCTGCAGCGCTTTTACTTAAAATAACAGATTTTCTAAGACACATTTGTTTTAGTCTCTGGTAAAAGTGCATTTACTTTCTCGGTTAAGCTGTTGCATTTTTAAAATGTAATTCAAGTGAAGCTTGATTAGAAGAGAATGTCTTTGGCTTTTAACTTTTTCAGCTGCATTATTATAAAAAGGTTTTGTAAGCGTGAAAAAAAAAATATAATTTTAATTATTAAAATATTTGGTGTTAAATATCGGCCATGAAAATAAAATACAACGCGCGTTTATTTAAAATTATAATAGGACTGAGCAAAAATGTGTAGTGGTTTACTTATTTGGAGTGTCATATCAAATCTTCTTATAAAGGGAATTTTTCATTTTGCTCTTCTCATCCCATTTTACTGTACCTAATGTTAATTACAAGAAGATAAACTTTATATTATACCTTCTTTTTATTAAATTCACATTTTATAATGCGAGTTTTCCTTTATTAAATTAGGGTACACATTTTTTTCTGATGTCTTTCAAACACAATGATGATCTTAATTAGTTTAAAACAACATTTAAATCCTAAGTTTTATTTTACTTATATTTACGAGGCGCAACAAAAAATTTTCTGCCTCATACAATAAAACTAACGAATTTTTTAAAACTTCTATATTGCTATTTCTCTCTTTTCTACATATTGTAGTCAATTAATCAAGGTTATTCTAGAACGTTACTATTATAACACAAAAAAAAATAGTGAAATAATTTATCTGACTATTTTTTCACATTTAAGAAACATGCTTTTTTAGTGGTGTTATTTAAGAATTACCATTTATACAACAATTATCTACATTTCTACCAATTTAAATACAGTCTTTAAAGATGTTGAAAAATCATATATTATTTACAACCAAACTAGTTTTTATTGTTTATGTAACTAAAGTTGACAGCATCTATTTTATTTATTTTATTGTACAGAGTCATCCAACCAGGACTGAACAGGAGCCTATTTTTTTAGTTTTTCTGTATTTTTATTAAAACCAATATAGCATTGGCTTAAAACTAAGGAGTAGCCTAAAGTTGTTGTTCTTTAAATAGAATATGATATAGTTTCCTTTGTTATGTGCGTTATGTTTTTTGCGTTCAAATATATAATTAGTCTATTAGCTCGAACCGTTTTTTGGATATGAGCGATTACATTTTTAAAAAGCTGTATTCATTCTAGTTTAATACGTCTATAAGGCCTTGGAAATTAAAATGTTTATTACGGCCCCCAAATGCTATCCTATTAGAGGAACTGGTCCGAATATGGGCCATGCATTTAATATGTGTCCCCTGTCCATCTACAAATCAAGTAACTCAATTCGCTAGGTGATCCATAAATTTACGATTACACATTGTCAATACTTAGTTTACAGACTCCCGGCGTGATCCCACGTGTTTTTATTAAACGATTGTGATTGATGTGATTCGCTGGTTTCCATAACTTTTTAATGTAAGTTTAATTAGCGTAATTTTCATATTTTTTAAAGTTATTTTGAGCTTGCTTATGCGGCAGTGATAGAGGGAAGGTTTAACATTGCATTTCAGCATTCAATCTAATTCTAAAAATTACAGGTTTTTTCTAATCAATAATTTTATGGTGACTTGTACTTAGTGCAATATGGGCCCCTTGAGTGTGTTGAATATGGGCCGGGCCCATATTCAGACAAAACTATATTATATGAACTTTTTTGCAGGAAATCCAGGTCCTCACCAGGCACAGCTCGAAAATTTGTGCGAAAACTAGTGCGCAAAATGCTTATTTTATGATTAACAGTTTTCTGGGAGGTACTCTGAGTCCAATGTTTTTTGTGTCCAATATGGGCACATAAACAGTGTTCCAGCGGCGCATCTAGAGTTTCAATGGGGGGGGGGGGGGGAGGCTAGTTTTGTAACACCTTTTGTTTATTTTATTTTCTTTTGCTGAACGAATTGTTTTTTGTTTTAATTTACGTTTTTATAACAGTTTTTGAAGGGGCCCATATTCCATACCCAAAAAAATAAAATGGGGTTCTATATTAGGACTAGTTCCTCTATTATTTACATAGTTTTTGTTTTTCAAGGCATTCTAGACATATTGAAACTTTATTCTCCAACGCCTCCTATGAAACATGTTATTTTAATGCATCGCCATTATGAAGGTTTTACTCGTCCAGGGCATCCTAGACGTATTAAACTAGAATTGATACAGCTTTTTAAAAATTTGATAGTTCATAAGTTAAAAACAGTTCGAGCTAATATAGACAAATTATATATTTTTGGAATCAGGAAAAAAAGACTTTACCATAAAAATGAAAAATATAATAAAATATGTTTTAACTTTTAACGTCACAGTTCCTTTGTTTCAAGCCAAGTCGCTTTTTAAATGACGATTTTAGATTCTACGGTCAAACTTAAATAAGATGTATTTATTGGTTTTAATAAAAATACGGTAAAACTCAAAAAATAGGCCCCTGTTCAGTAATGGTTGGAAGACTCTATATTATGTATTTAAATTTTATTCATACTGCTTTAAATTAATTAAACAGGGTGTCCCGTAACTTATAGGCCGTAGAGTAACTGGAGATACTAGACATCAAACTAAGCCGATTATGTCATATAAGTTTTTTCGGATTGTTACTCGTTCTAGAGATACAGGGTGTTGAAAGTAAAAGTTTATTCTCGAAAATAAGCCATAATTTTAAAACGGTTTTATGAATCGAATTGAAAGTTGACAATATTTTGTTTTCATGAGAAAGAAATAAGAATTTGTAGAAATTTTTAAGTTTCAAACTAGAGGGCGCTAGTTGCATACACTGGGCTTCATAAATCTATGATTTTTTTTCTTACCTGTGATATTAAGTGTTTTTCAATTATAGTTTCTTAAAAAAGGTATTTTCTCAGTCAAAAATGTGTACTTGATTGATATTAATATCTTTAACGGTTTTCGAGATATTTCCCTTTAAACATCCCAAAGCATAAAAAACATAGTAAATATTTAAATTAACAAAAAAAAACAAAAGTGACAATCCCAAAAAACTTATATGACATAATTGGCTTAGTTTGATGTCTAGTATCTCCAGTTACTCTACGGCCCATAAGTTACGGGACACCCTGTATAATGACTCTGATTTGCCTTGAATGTATCTAAAGATGGAGCATAATATTTTATTTATTTATTTAACATTACAGCCCAACAGAAACCATTTATAGGGCATTAGACATAATACCAAGGCCAGTGACTACAGATTCCGTACTTTTTGACTTTTTTAATTACTCTCATTATCGAAAAATAAACTAGAAATATATATGGTTTGTTTACTGCCGCTGTTATTGACGCAGCTTACTAAAATTATGAATGTTGACCACGTTAGGCTTGAGTCAACATTTAGCGAGCTTTAAATTTGATCTAATTTTAGGGGTCCTTGCTTTTAGACGGTCTAATCGGCAAAGAAGTTTGGAGACATTTTAAAATGAACCTTAATATAACAAAATGCTTTCAAATTTAACCCAGCACCTTTGCAAAATATAACAAACAAAAATCACCTGACTAATTTATCACTGCCTAAATTAGTAGAATGTTTGTTCAATTTCATATTATAATTTTTACATAAAAATATATTTATACTTTTATATTATTATATTATGGTTACATCTTTTAGAGCATAACCACGTTTTTGTTGGTAAAAGATTTGTTCCTTGTTTTAACCAAAACTTTTCAAGCAATTCCAACCGAAACCTTAATGATTTTGAAAATATATTAATAGATTTGATTGAATCGGTCGATACTTGGTGGAAATCCATTGAAATTTAGGCGAATGGAAGTAAAAAACGTTTTGTTTTACTAAAATATTCACTATATTTAAAACACTGTAATGAATTTTTACGACATGTTTCGCTGCACGGCAGCTTCTTCAGGTGTGAAAATATAAACAAGGATTACTATTTATAAAAACCATCTATAACTTATAATAACAATGTACCTAAAAATGGGTTTTTACCGACATTATCCCTCCTAGAAAAGATTTAACAATGGGGATCTATTTAAATCTAATTGATTATTTAGTAAACAACCAGAGGTTTTAAGTTTTTTAATTTCTAGAGATTCAAGCAGATTTAATTTAATACCTTTAATTTCTATATGCAAAATTTTAAAATTATTATTAAAATTATGATTTGTCTCTAAAAGATGGTTAGCATATAATTAAAATCATTTTTCGATTTATGAAACTAGTAAAATGCTCCTTATTTCTTATATAAAAGCTTCTGCCTGACTGGCCAATGTAGGTTTTAGGGCAATCTCCACATGTTAGTTTATATACCCCTGATTTATTATTTTTCCCTATTTTTGACTTATTATTTTTTATGAATTTGCCTAATGAATTATTAGTTCTAAATGCTACTTTAATACCCAGCCTTCTTAAAAATTTATAAATTTTAATACTTATGTGACCTATATAAGTTATAACATTTATAACGTTCAAAATTATCTTTGTTAGTTGGATATATCATTTCCCTTGCCTTCTTGTACATTTTTTTATTTATAACTTTAGAAGAAAAACCATTGTTAATAGCTATTTGTTTGATTAGATTTAGTTCTTTATGAAAATCTATTGTTTTTAATGGAATACTAATTAATCTATGAATCATACTATGGAAGGCTGCTAATTTATGTTGTATTGGATGACAAGATGAGTTGTTAATTGTAGTGTCAGTATGAGAAGGTTTATGAAATATAGAGAAGGTGTGTTTGTTATTTTCTTTTTTTATGGTTAGGTCCAAGAAATGTATTGTATTGTTTTATTCTTTTTGTATGTATCTTTAATTGGTATACTTGGTAATAAGTTTTTAACGTCGAATGATATTAATTTGGCATTATTAGGTAAATTAATATTTTCGATTTTTTTAACTAATTCTTGAGAGTTTTTAATAGCAAATTTGGCTGAAAATTTTGTGGATTCTTTAATAATGTTTATTAATTTTTGTGATAGTTTATAAGAAGGGGCCGAGAAAAAAGATACAACTGGTCGAATGGGGTAACCAATTATTTTGGTCCAAATTTGCTATTAAAAACTCTCAAGAATTAGTTAAAAAAATCGAAAATATTAATTTACCTAATAATGCCAAATTAATATCATTCGACGTTAAAAACTTATTACCAAGTACACCAATTAAAGATATATTGGTTTTTGTAGACAAACTTTTATCTCAAAGACATATTTCTTTAGTTAAAAAACAAAAAATCTTAGAATCACTGAAAGTTTGCTTAGATCAAAATTATTTTGAATTTAACGATAATATTTATAACAGCAATGAAGGGCTAATTATGGAAACCCCCTTAGTCCTTTGTTGGCCGAAATATTTATGGACTTTCTAGACAACAAAATTAGTAACCACCCTCTATTTAAACAATTTATTTATTGGCACAGGTACGTGGATGACATTTTAACTTGTTTTATTGGAACAGAGAGACAACTTAATCAATTTTTGGATTTTATTAATAATTTACACCCTAACATCAATTTCACCATAGAAAAAGAAGAAAACAATACAATACATTTCTTGGACCTAACCATAAAAAATGAAAATAACAAACACACCTTCTCTATATTTCATAAACCTTCTCATACTGACACTACAATTAACAACTCATCTTGTCATCCAATACAACATAAATTAGCAGCCTTCCATAGTATGATTCATAGATTAATTAGTATTCCATTAAAAACAATAGATTTTCATAAAGAACTAAATATAATCAAACAAATAGCTATTAACAATGGTTTTTCTTCTAAAGTTATAAATAAAAAAATGTACAAGAAGGCAAGGGAAATGATATATCCAACTAACAAAGATAATTTTGAACGTTATAATGTTATAACTTATATAGGTCACATAAGTATTAAAATTTATAAATAATTAAGAAGGCTGGGTATTAAAGTAGCATTTAGAACTAATAATTCATTAGGCAAATTCATAAAAAATAATAAGTCAAAAATAGGGAAAAATAATAAATCAGGGGTATATAAACTAACATGTGGAGATTGCCCTAAAACCTACATTGGCCAGTCAGGCAGAAGCTTTTATATAAGAATTAAGGAGCATTTTACTAGTTTCATAAATCGAAAAAATGATTCTAATTATGCTAACCATCTTTTAGAGACGAATCATAATTTCAATATTAATTTTAAAATTTTGCATATAGATAATAAAGGTATTAAATTAAATCTGCTTGAATCTCTAGAAATTAACAAACTTAAAACCTCTGGTTGTTTACTAAATAATCAATTAGATTTAAATAGATCCCCATTGTTAAATCTTTTCTAGGAGGGATAATGTCGGTAAAAACCCATTTTTAGGTACATTGTTATTATAAGTTATAGATGGTATTTATAAATAGTAATCCTTGTTTATATTTTCACACCTGAAGAAGCTGCCGTGCAGCGAAACATGTCGTAAAAATTCATTACAGTGTTTTAAATATAGTGAAAATTTTAGTAAAATAATACGTTTTTTACTTCCATTCGCCTATATTAATATAGATTAGTGATATACCATTTAAAAAACTTGGAAAGCCTATTTTACTGCTTAAATTTAAAATAAGAATTTAGTTCGAAGAGACGGAAATTTAAAGTTTTAAAAATGTATATGGTAGTTATTTGAAAAAAAAATTACATGCTCCGTTACAAAAAAAAAACAATAGAAATAATTGCCTACTTATACGTAATTTTTCCAAATATTACCTTAAATTTATAATTTTTTAAAAAAACATTATAAAATATACAACATTGAAAAAATCTTTTTCTTTATGTTAATCGTTTTATTATAAAATTTCTGCATCCTGTAGTTTAAAAATATAATATCAGTTTGTCAGTTCTTATTATACAGTTTTGCGAATAAAAGCATCAACAAACGTTGAATAATTGAATATTACTAAATAATCGCCAAATAAATAAATTTCATTAGTAATCATTAGAGTAAAGTTGTGAGTTTAAAAAATTTGATCTTCTAGTAAGTTATGCTAACTGTTTTTAGTACTTAATAATTTTTAGAAGTACACTTTAAATTTTCTAAGAAAAATAAGATATATTTATATTTAAAAGTATTTTTTTTTAATACAGTAAAAATAATTTTTAGGAATCCATCCACAGTTCTTTATAATTTTCTTAGAACTAAGAAGTTTTGTAAAAATATACACCAAAGCCATATAGTCACAGACACACAAGATAAATGCTGCCTTCAAAAATTAAACAGTAATTTATAAAAATTTTAAAGTTCTAGGGTTAAATGTATAAAACTTTTGAGACTTTGCGCTTGGTAACTAAAGTTTTTTTAAAAACTTTATTATTAAAAAATATCTAAAAATGTACTAAAAGTAATACAAAATCCGCATTGACGTATACTGAAACTCTTAAAAAATAATTATTAAAAATATAAATTTGGCATTATCTTTAAAATTATGACTTAAACTCCCTATAAAATATAAAAACTAAGTTAAAAAAAAATTAACTTACTCCAACAAAAAATTCTTCTACTGACTCTCGATGTCTAAGTAACTACATATTGCGGATCACTCTGCACCAACCAGCAAGGCTTCTTTTAGTTAACAAGCATGCTTTCGACTAAAGAGGGGCTTTATATAGGAAGAAATGCCCTAATACGCAAGCGTACTTGTTGCTTCTTCTGGTTATACGCAAAACGTAATCGATATGATGGTCCATGTAATTTCGGTTTTACATGCAACAAGTTATCTTTTAGTTTAAATGCTTTTATTACATTAAAAAAACACAAAAGATTTTATTTCAATGGTTTTATAGGAGAAGCGGTTTTCAGTGTTCAATGACCAAAGCATTGCACCGGGAATAGCTCAAACTTTAAAAGTTTTGAAGTTTATCGCATAAAACGATGTATCGTTTTTCGCAGAAAGAATTTCTCATTTTAAGAGCTAGGTTACAACAAATACTATATAGACGAAGATGTGTATGTATACAGACGAATTCAAACCTCACAGAAAACACAAAAAGATTCGATCGTTTTTTGTTCACCACAGAGAAATAATTTAAATTTGTTAGTAACACACAATTAAAGAAGAAAAGAAAGAAAAGACGAAGGAGAAAGAGAAGAAGAACAACAAAAAGAAGAAGGAAAAAGAAGAAGAAAAATATGAGTGGAGAAAGACTTGCACTGTCTTATTTTCTTCCATTTATATTTTTTACTTTCTGTGTATATGATGGTTTGATTTATTTTTTAATTGCTGGAATTGGCGGAAGAGCTAGTATACTTAGGCCTATAAGGCCAATTGTATCCCCTATCGTCTGGGAAATGTCAACCAAACAGGACCTACAGCTTAACGTGGAATCCAAACCACGTGTATGCACTAGTTATCCTTTTTACGCCTCCAGAGGTCCATGAAGCCCTTCTCGGTCCCGATATTAGAAATCACTAGTTGCATCCTGCATTCTCTTATCTACTGAATTTTGGACATACTTTTTTTATTATGCGTATACCCACTCCGGGGATCGAACCCGGACCGCCACGGTCGATGCCAGTACCTCACCTCTAAGCCACTGCCGCTGTTATGATGATGGTAAGATATTTAAATGCTTATACGAAAATGTATCAGCTAACATTATCAGATTTCTTCACTTCAGTAAAGTTCCTCTCAGTGAAATAAATGAATATAGTATATTACAGTAATAATATATAAATAGTAAATAACAGCATAACGTATGTGGCCAATAGGTATTTATTTTTTTGCTTTTGACGTCTTTAAACCTTATATTTTAATTTTTTTAATAGCAGTTTTTAATGTTTTATGATATTCACCCGAAATTTAAACAACTTTTTAAATTATTAAATAAAAATTATAAAATACGATAATAAAACAAATAATTATTTTAAATTGTCTTTCTTAAACTATTAATTGATTTTTATAGAAGTTTTCAACACATTTTAAATGTCATTCAGACTAATCTTTAAAATTAGAAAAGTTTGTCTCCTCGTCTCGACAGCTTTAATAACTTTTCTGAATGCCGCAAAAATATGTCCAGAAGTAAAATTTATTACTGAAATAGTTGTTTATAACACTTTAAAAATCTCAAATTAATATTTTTTTTTGAAATCCAAAGAAAATGGTCGGTATTAGAAGGCAACCTTATAGATTATCTAAAAAATTTAAATCAGTTTTTTAATGGTTTAGCTTCCGTAATAACGTACTTATATTTTAGAGTATGATTCTACAGGTCATTTTATAAAGAAAAAGCAATGGCTTTCATTCTTTTAAAGCATTATTTTGTAATATTTTCAAATGTACTTTAGACATTATTTTTAATTTTGTTATGTGCTAATAGGACATTAAACTACATATTTTAGTGAGAAACGTTATTATATTGCTCCGCCAGTGGTGTCACTACAGATAAGTATTTTGACATTTTTTACAAAAAAAAAATTATATGCGCTACTTACATTTTTTCATGTGAATATTTTTTCTGAATAGTCGGTTTAATTCTACATTAACAATAGTCTTTTGACTTTATTTTGTTTTGGTTTAAAATAGTTAAATTAAAATTGGAACTCCACCATTTTTTTTGTAATAGCTATTTTACCTAAGCTAATTAATTACCTATAACGAGTTTAGTGTTTATTCATTTATGTGCATGAAAATGGTAAATAAACTTCATATTAAAAGCTCCATAACACTAGCGACAGCAATCTACTAGAAACTTTATTAGGGTGTAAACTTTTAATGTCCTTAAAATGAGTGTATATTTAACTTGTCATATAAATGACAAGTATAAATTTCATTAACTGATTTAGTATCTCTTGTCTGCAATCGAAAGTTATAATGTTTCAAAAGTTTAACCTATAAATATAATTAAACAACTTTGTGATGTTGTCTGATGAATACCATATATTATTTGTACTGGAATTGTTGAGGCTTGTCTAGTTTGGTGGATATACTCAGTGGCCATGGCCACTACCATAGTCCCTTAACCTTGTAATAAATTATTTTATTGTAAGTATTTTTAGGAATGTTTATAATTTTTTTCTTGACAGAACCCTAATCTTAAATTTATTTGTAATAATATGTACCATTTATATAGTTATTTTTCGTATTTTGTGTTATTTGTTTGTCTAAGTTCTTTTCGTTTTGCCAGGTAAACTAAAAACAATAACCTAGAGGGTTATTGTTGTCAGTTCGTTTTATTGAAACTTAGGAGTAGCATAATTAGGCCTTCCATCATTAATAATATTGATAATACAGCTGTCAATCCTCGTGTCAATTAGTCCTCTATCCATGGGAGCAATTAATGGGGAGAAGAGCTAGGAGGGGCTTAGCTCTCCCTAATTTTTATTTCGCGTGCAGCTTCCTTGAACTTCCTCTTCCTCCAATGAAGCTGCTACCATATACCAGAACCCAGATTGTTTTAATAAGCCATCATTAGATATAAGAAATATCTGGAAACCTTTGCTAAGTAGATGTAAACTTAAAATATCGCACACGCACTAAACGCATGACTGCACCCATCTCGGTCATGCTCCAGTGCATCTAGTTAGTATAAATAGAGCTGTAGTTACTTTACTTATTTAGTATTCACCTGAATACGACTAGAGATACTTACCAATTGAAACGTTTTGATGTAAAACAAACGTCCAAAACTCTCTCAAACTCAGTCAAGAAACATCATTGTCTCTAACCTTCAAACAGACAGATAGATTCTTTGTAATATTTACACTTATTCCAGTTGAAAATTCACCCTGTATATATGCGTGTTTTTTTTAATGCAGAATATTTTATCCTATTAAGAAAACTGGTAACTATTATTTATTTTAAAATTTAAATTTTGAGTTCCTCAGAGTTAATGAAATTATTAATATTACGGATTTAATATTTATGTTAAAGTGGCAATTGAAGTTCACCATTTTTAAATTAATTACGTAAAAATTACCTTTTCTAAATATAGAAGAAATATCGAAAATTAAGGCTTTTCTCGAGTTCATTTGACTATTATAATTAAATATCCGTTTTCTAATCAAAAGTTAAGAGGATTTTTAATAATAATTGAATCTAAGAGATTATCTACTTCATTGCATTTCCAATAAGTTTGTTATTATAACAAGTTTAAAGTCTATTAATAATACTCTATATTAGGGGATTAATATGGAAATGGTTAAGAATTT
This sequence comes from Polydrusus cervinus, assembly GCA_935413205.1. NCBI lineage: Eukaryota > Metazoa > Arthropoda > Insecta > Coleoptera > Curculionidae > Polydrusus > Polydrusus cervinus. The sequence continues at coordinate 10,357,572 of OW284520.1, read as the reverse complement.
TTATTAAAAGTCAGTGGATTTGTTGAAGACAAACATAAATTTAATTAAAAATGTTGTTAAAACATCCCTATAAATTATTTTTGAGCTAGCTCAACGCTTAGAGATGCTCCAAGATTTTTAAAATTCGAGAATTTTCGTAAAAATATATTTTTTAGTTTTAGGTAATAGGGTACAATACTTGATAAAAGCTTAAGATCATATTTAAAATTTCTTGAAAAACGAAAATTTTCGGTAAAATCGATTTATTCGGTTTTGTCCAAAATGCTGGTAGAATATCTAATAAATCTCTTACAAAAGGTTTAGAACTTCTGAAAAATATTGCTAATGTTATTTTCTTTTACAGATTCATTTTTCCGATATTTTAAATCACTGCTGATGCTTTCAGTACAACTTTATTCCGCCGTATTCGACAGTACTCAATAATCTGTCACAAATAATAAACAGCGAACTATGAAAAACCATTATTACATTTCTAATAACGGCCGGTTATTACCGTTAGAAACAAAAAGCATTATTTTTTTTATTGAATAGTTGTTATAGTTACAGTATTTATGTTATAAATAATAAGAGTTATTATAGCAGATTTTATAGGTGTTTTACAGTAAATTCTCAAAAAGAAACAATTTCTAACAACTTTAAAATATTTACCTGGTCTTCCCTAAATTTACAATAACGAGCAGCTTAAAAATAAATTTTATAGAATTCTGTTATGTAGGTATATTCTGGTATATAATTCATTATGGTTAAAATAATAAGGTTTTCTATTTAAGAAATACAAAACCTTATTTTCTAAACAGTAGATTTTTTTAATAAATAATGAAACAATGCAACTATCGAAAACATAGTATATAACATTAGTAATATACACAAGAACTTTCCATCTTAAGATATATACATACTTTATTTTCTTACGAAAAAGAACCGATAGGTATTAATCAGCCGCCTGAAAAGCATACATCTGGTTGCCGAAACGGTAATGTTGTTGTTTAAAAAGGGTAAAAATGATTTACAATATCTATCACTGTGCGTATTAGTAATATATTTTGCATTTTATTTTAACTCGTTATATTTTTTGTTTTAGTAACATCTAGACAAATTTCAGATATATTTTCAACGAAATGTCGGTCATACCTTATCGTATTGTGAAACATATTGTAGCTCCTTATTACTATATTATATTATTTTTTATCCAATAAGTAAAACAGGTGTTTTAAGTTATTTTTTTTTAAATTGTGACACTTTATTATATTATTGTCATCTTGTCTCTAAAAAATAATATACAAATTGCAAATGTTTTTAAAGAAATTTATTGGTTGTATTAACAATAATAATATTAATAATAAAAGTATATTAAAATAATTAAATCTTATTTGTTTCTCTTCTAATTTAACTATAACTACTATCTAGAGAGACTATTTTATTACATTCATATTACGTAAATTTAACTTTTTTATAAATATGTAGTTTCAAACCGTATCTTTTAATATAATTAAACTGCCTAAATTATAATACTATAATATCCCAAAAATAAATATTGATTTTTGTGTCGATTTCAAATTTGTATGATCCAAAATAAAATAAAACATACTCCTCTTGTATTAATGGTGAATATAAATATCATTAAATGTTGTCAAGAAATTTTCATAATATGGTGCTCATATATTTAAATTTATATTTTGAATAAAAATCAAAGTACGAAATAATAATAAGTTTTGTATATTTATCTATTCTAAACGATTTAGTATTTCTTATATCTTGGTATTTTATTATACTTAAACGACGTATTTATTTTAAGATATAAACTGCTGCCACCTTGAAACGCATGAGGAAAATTTTTAGTCTATATTTGAAATTAAATATCTTAGGAAGGATATTAGGCCTTATTTGGTCTTAGCGTAGATTGATTAGCTTTGTTTTGTATGAATTCCCTATATTCTAAGACTAAAACACTTAATTTTTGATATAACTTCATTTAACATACTATCGGTAAATTCCTATAATCTTCTTCGTCCTATGATGAACGTCCTCTACCGGTAAATTTATTAACTTATAAACAATTTTCACCAATTTCTCTAGATCGATTTTGTATTATTATTTTTTATTTCAACACGTTGGGACAAATGGTTTTGCCACCCGTTACATATATCAGTCCCAGAACCCAAATAGATTAATATAAAAAATACACTCTTGTTTGTATCGTTTAATTTTAATACTAATAGGGTTTAAATTACTATAGCTTTATCAGGGCTACTTATTGGTAGATATCTAATTTTAGTTTACATAGATAAATAAAGCCATTTGAATTAAGTTGCTATTATGCTTAAACAGAATTCCAAACTTCGAAATGTCAAATTGGGTAATACACAATTGAAAATTAATGTAAATATAGGTTAATGCATAACAACCACACAAATGGAACTAGGACCATTGAAAATTACAAGTTTGTTGCAATGATTTTAATATATTTACTGGGACGAATATTCCATAGTTACATTCGTGTCCGTGGGATAACTCGTTTTGTGTATAACAAGCAATAATTTATTTTTGGTTAAAGTTATGAAAACAAAGTTTTGTTGTAGGAGAGTAATGTTTATTTACCTGCCTTAAACACAATACGTTGGTCGTTATTATATTCTGCTTGACAATGATTTGTCAAATTTGTTTTAATTTTACCTTTACCCTTATAAACAGAGGCTAAAAGCAAACATGTTTTCATTTTATTTTCCTGGAATTTAAGCCGTAACTTTTAAAATGTGTTAAATATAAAGTTTAGATATTAATTGTGTGCTTGTATTATTAAATAATAATTAATATTCGTGTTTAGAATATTACATAGTAGAAAATAGGAGTAGCTTAAGGGGCGGAGCAAAGGAGATGGGGGCAAAAGGGGCGATTGTCCCTCTTACCCTTAGTCGTCGGCGACCATTAGCCCATGTGATCAATCAACAGATTAGTTTATAATTTTTATCAAAAACCCTCTTTTGGTAAGAGGGTGTCTCCGGTATTTCCTACTTTAGGTTTCTGATCTCTATTAAGCAACTTCCTAGTATCAAAATTATTTTAGATTATAACCACACATTTAAAGTTGTGATGTATGGTCAAGAAATATAATTTTATTTATATTATTTTTATATTTATTTAAAAATAAATAAGTAAATAAAAGTAAGTAATAATATTTCGTTATGCAGGAACGTGGAGTACTTAATAGTTCTTTTAAACCGTTTATTAATGATAGTGGGGTACCAAACATTTAGAATAAAAGTTGCTGTTTATTAATTTCTTATAAATAAAAATGGCCAGTCACATATTTTTTTCTTAATGAACCTGAATACTTTAGGTAGAACCAGCTCTGAGTTTACTAAATTATTTCTAATTACTAAACCATAAAACATTTAGTGTCTGGCTGAATGACAGATCTGCCAAAGCCAAAAAGACAATGATATTGTCGTTAAGAAATTTAGGTTATATTATACAGAGTGCGACAAAAACTTAAAATACCTCAAAAGCATGTCTGGAAATAGAATATTCTTAAAAAATCTTCAGTTGTGGCAAAAACTAATCTTGTTATATTATGTATGTATAAGAAGTATTAAAAATATTATTTGGTTTCTAACAGAATCATCATTTTCTATGCATTTAATGAATTGACTTCTAAACGAATTTTCTATATGAATTGGTGATAACAATAAGCCTGTCTAATTCTATTTTTTAGATTGCAAGTCAACAATAAATTTTTGTAGTGTAAACTTCACTTTACATTTCTGTTGTCCACTTGCCCACTAATTTAACAAGTTACATAAGATTTTTAAAATTCTGCAGTTTAGGATATAATATATTTTTTTATGAACCCTGAATAATATAATTTAACTTTCTTAGTGGTATTGTTATTTTTAGGCCAGGCAAAACTTTTTATGAAGAATACCATTTTGCGCTAAAATCGAAAATAAAAAAATTTCCCATAAGTTAACTAAACCTGGGCAGACATTGTTTAGTATATTGAATTTGTTGTAAATGGAAATAAAACGCGAATTAAAAACTATACCTACTTAACATTTTATCAAATTAACATTCATTAAATTATGTTTAAAATAGAAATAAAGAAAAAAATAGATTTTAACCCATTTGTTTTTTTTTCAAATAATTATTTTTATTATATAATAATTTTGTATTAAATTTAAATATCTCCTCATTGTTCAGTAGCAAGCTTTTTATATTTTTCTTAAAACTAAGTTAACTGGATGAAATTAAATATTTTTATACCAATACATATAAAAATAATGTTGTTGCATTAAAGTTAAATTACACTTTTGTGTTAAATCAATGTTATTACTTTTACTTCTTGTTGTATTATTATAATTTGCGTTTGTAACTAAATTTCTATTAAGCCAAATATAAGAAGAATAAATTTTATAAAACAGCTCTTTAATATTTAAAATTTATTATATATTTGTATAATTTTATATGTTATATAAAGCTCTTTTTCTAAGAATACCAATATAACCTAGATAACAATATACAGCAATAAGAATTAAAAGAAACATAAAGTTGCTGGTAACTTTACTATAACTCTGCACAAAATCGTAACTCTTCAATACGTCGGTTCCATTTTGAAAGCAAGGAATATCCACAATACCGGTACAATTGTCTAAAAGTAAGCAATAATAATAATAATCATAATAATAACAATATCTAATAATAATAACCAAAAGCAGTTAACATAAAATACCGGTTAGGAAGTTGTCGCGCTTTTAAACCAGTTTTGCCTTTCTAAGTAGTTTTACTAAAAAGTATGGATTAAAATAACAATTGTTTCGTAGCTTTAATAACAACAAATATCCCCAAAGCAAATGTGACTCTGTAACCAGTTAAGAAAAATGTTTGTATTTTATTGAACTGTACCTACTTTTTGTTGTATGTTAAAGGATCGAACGTTACTCGCATTTATTAAGATTGTACATTTTGTGCCAATTTTGGATTTTTGGGGTAAGTTTAATTTTTACTTTCTATTACACACCCAAGGGATTACTTTCCATCCCATGCGACTGTATCTGTATCGAGCGTGTCAGAATTTTCCAAAGAAAAATGATATACTTTCTCGCCTACGATACTAAAGGATATTTTAAAATATTTTTTTTTGTTTGTACATCTGAATTTGCTAGTAATATAATAAATCGTTTACATAAAAACCCTTTGTATTCTCACCAATTTCGTTAATATCCATCCAATATACAATACTCATAGATTCAAAGCTAAAATAAAATGGTGAAAAATATTTTATAATTGATAGAGCTTTTGGCAAGCTATCAAGTTTTATCCATAATCCAGAAAAAAGTAAAACTAGTAATTCCAAAGGCACTATGAATAGATGTATTGACTCTAGAGAGGGAAATAAAGCTGACAGGCATAACCCTAAAAACGTAATTCTTTGTTATTTGTGCTGGTAAATCTGAGTCAAGTCAAAACTTACCAAGCGAGCTTCCACATAAACATGTTAAGAACAAAATTAGGTACATTTCGAGGAACAGTCTTAAACTGCCAAGAAATGGAAGGCATATAAAATATATTACCAAGAAACCTAAAGAATGGATGACACTAAAAGGTATCTAAAATTTAAAAAATTAATTTAGTTTTTTTAAAAATTTTGGTTTCAAATTTTGTAACATTTCAAAATTTAGGCAATTGATTATTTTAAAGTAATGATAAGTGCAGCTACCTACCAATGAAACAACTTTTGACAAAAAATAGGGAAAAGAATCATACAGATTTTTTTCCTGTATAAAAATTTCTATTTCTGCTGGAAATATATAAATTATCTGATGAACGTGATTAAATATTAATTCTGAAACAATAAGCAGCAGAGCACCCTGTATACCTTGGACACCACTTATTCCCAATGCACTTGTATTTGAGAATGATATTCCTATAAAAAATGCTGACAACTAAAAAAATTAATTCAATTAATTGACCGATGTATACAATTTGTGCCCGGATCACACTTACCATTATTAATAAAAATGTAATAAAATGTTCCTTTAAATTTCTTTTCATCGTAAGAAATATTCGCCAAGTCAGCCAGCTTAGCATATAAAAGAAGTTCTTTTTATCGTCCCTAAAATTTAGTAAGTAAATCATTAAAATATAAGTAAAAGCAATATTACTTTATAATTTAATTGAATCGATCGATACTGGGTGAAAATCTATTTTAAATCTTAGGTAAATGGAAGTAAATAATGTAAAAAGTCTGGTAAAAGTGGAAAGTTTTATTTCCATTTACCTAAATATTAAATTTTAGACAATTATCTACAATGTAACAATTAATTCTGTGTGTGATTTTTATGTTTTGGATGTCTTCCAATAGGTAGTTCCCATATTTTTCTAAGTTATACAGCGTGATCAGTTAAGGGTACTAATCGGCCATATCTCGGAAACTACTGGGCCCAGAATTTTAGGAAAAAAAAATGATAACTAAAGTGGCCATGAGAAAATCCTGGAAATAGTTTTTAAGTTCCGCATTTTGCCGCAAGAGGGCGTAATTGAGAAGTAAATTTTAAAATTTTACATATCTCCGAAGATTCCACTTTAAGGTATATCTTTGATAACACCATTATTACCTTGGACAATTGTCCATCATTTTGGTCTTATGCTCATTGGCTTACCGACTTTAATAAGAGGGGGGGAAGCTGTTGAAAGTGTAATCATTTAAATCGCTGTAACTTATAAACGACTTATCCGATTTTAGCAAACTAAGGACTGGTTGAAAAAGAAATGTATGCACTTTCACCAATCGTATTTAGTTGTCCATAATAGTTTTCAAAGAAAATGCTAGAAGACGCGATTTGTAATGATAACATATTTTTTGATTTTACTCTGAAAAAATAAATCATACGGTATAATTATGATACCATAATCGAAAAGTAGATGAAGTTTGCTAGAAAAAATATTAAAACCGCAGCTCGATATCTCCGTTCGTTTCAGCGTTATCGCCAATAGAATAATTTTTAAAACTTTAAATGAAGAAGCAAGTGGGACGCCACTGATATTTGTCCATGTGAATATTATTTCTGATTAGCCTGGTCAATTCTGCATAAAAATGGTCTGTTGCGTTTTCCCCTTAGGCACACCGTTCTTAATTAAATTAAATTAGCTCTACTATTTATTATTATTAACATTCATAATGAAAAACTTTGTTTTATAAAAATTATTGGAAATGACCACCTTCATTTAATAGGCATGCTTGCGCCCATTTAATTATTTTAATTAAGAACGGTGTGCCTGAGGAGAAAAACGCAAGAGACCATTTTTATGCAGAATTGACCAGGCTAATCATAAATAATATCCACATGGAAAAATATCAGTGGCGCCCCACTCGCTTCTTTACTTAAAGTTTTAAAAATTATTCTATTGGCGATAACGCTGAAACGAACGGAGATATTGAGCTGCGGTTTTTAATTTTTTTTTAGCAAATTTCATCTACTTTTCGATTATGGTATCATAATTATACCGTATGATTTATTTTTTCGGAGTAAAATCAAAAAATGTGTTATCATTACAAATTGCGCCCTCTAGCATTTTTTTAAAACTATTATGGACAACTAAATACGATTGGTGAAAGTGCATACATTTTCCTTCCAACCAGTCTTTAGTTTGCTAAAATCGGATAAGTCGTTTATAAGTTACAGCGATTTAAATGATTATACTTTAAACAGCTTTCCCCCCTCTTATTAAAGTCGGTACGCCAATGAGGATAAGACCAAAATGATGGATAATTGGCCAAGCTTTTTAATGGTGTTATCAAAGATATACCTTAATGTGGAATCTTCGGAGATATGTAAAATTTTAAAATTTACTTCTCAATTACGCCCTCTTGCAGCAAAATGCGGAACTTAAAAGTTATTTCCAGGATTTTCTCATGGGCACTTTAGTTATCATTTTTTTTCCCCTCAATTTCTATGACCAGTAGTTTCCGAGATATGGCCGCATCGTACCCTTAACTGATTACGCTGTATATTATTATAAAACCGAACTTTACGAACATTAAGTGCCGCGGCGTCAGTGGAGATTTTTAGGAAAATATCGGGGCATCGTTTGGAATTTTAATGGAAAATAAGAAATTAACATGAATAAATATTTATATTTTCATGTTCTGCATGGCTTATGATATAATTTATAATTTGAACCTATATAGTTTATATAATATTATTTATAATTCATATAATACATTTTCAATTATTTTTGACAATAAAAAAGGTATTATCCGTCAAACTAGAAGTTCTTTTAAACCCCTTGGTAACATTTTTGTATTAAATTTTCAATTAGACAAGGCAGGAAACAATACCGTGTTTTACGCTTTTTACGTTACTTTCATGCAGAAAAAAAACCCTGAAAATATTGAGAGCTTGAAATTCCTAATCCCTAGGTGGTTTTACCTATATTTTAGTAGAAGTCCATTATAACCATCGTCTGGGAAATTAAACTTTAAAACATAATCCTCATCAAAGGCTTTGGTTAATTGTTTAACCCTATTGTCATCCGAGGATGTATTTATTGCTATAGTTTTTATATAAAAATCTGCTGGATTATAGGCATCGGGGCATAACAATCCTTGGCTAAAATATGTTAAAAACAAATTAGATAATATACTACGATTTTATACAGAGTGTTATAAAAATAACTTTATATATAGAAATGCGTGATTTCTAAAATTGGTCTACATGCGCCGCCAATAATCAGCTCTGGGAACAATACAGGGTGATTCCTAAGTTGATACTTCTTTTTAAGCTGCGTATAGAAAGCATTAAAATAACAACATATTCAAATACCTTTTTTGAAAAAACCCAAAAATACAGTACTTACATTCATTTATTACACTACAAATCAAATACGGTTCTGCCTAATTTGCCCGTTGAATAACATTAGGAAAACTTCTGGGTGTAGAGAAGAAACATCCGCACTTTTACGACACTCACAATACATTAGAACCATAATTAGTTAATTGTTTTCAAATTTTACCATTTTCACCAATTTATTAAAATTAATTTGCTTCAGAAAACCACACCGCGCCGCGAATTGCATGACTCACATACAAAAAACGGAGAAAAACAATATAAAGTATAGGGCTACGTTTTGATTACCATTATTTAGGTTTTTTTGAAAAAAGGTATTTGAAAATGTTGTTTGTTTTAATGCCTTTTATACACAGCTAAAAAAGAAGTTTCAACTTAGAAATATCGCTAAATAAAGATAGATAGTCAAAAAAAACTTTCAGGAAATTTTCGGTTGGAGCGGGAAAATTCCCTGAAATTTCTTCCCCCAACATATTTAAAAAATATATATATATATCTCAATTAAAAACAGAAAGTTCGCTAAAAATAACCATGGACCTTTTTACTATTATTACATTAAACTGTTCACCATTTTATTATGAAAATCTTCAATTTTCCACTCATTTCTGAATAATTGCTAGAAGTAAGACATATAAAAATAACTGGCAAATCTTTCTTAAATAGCGGAAAACGATGATAAGTAAATAAGATCAGATAAAACAAGAAAGTTAACACTTAAAAAATATTTGTTGAAATAAATAATTTTATTTTTTTATTTTCCATTTTATAGGTACTACTGAGTTTTTAGAAAAATCAGAAAAAGCTTATTCTGAAAAATATTACAAAAAATAAAAAACCTATAAACACAAAATTTAAAAAAGTCGCTTTTTATTTTAATGTTAAATTAAATATATTTTTTGGTTTTTTTATTGGAAAAGTAATTTAAAAAAATACTTTATTGTCATTATTTGATTTTTCAGCAATTTTCAGAATTATTTATAGTTTGATGTTCATACCTTTTAAAAAATCCAATAGCATTGTCTTTTGATCCTTGAAAAACAAATTTTCCAGTTGTTGAAAGTAAAATTATATTATCAAACAGATCAAAAAGCTGAGACGAAGGTTGATGGACACTTAAAAATACTATTTTACCACTTGCTGCGACGGCCTCTAGGATTTTTACTACTGATATTGCACTAAAACTGTCCAGGCCACTTGTTGGTTCGTCACAAAAAAGAATGTAAGGGTCTAAAAGTAACTAAATAGAGCTTTTAAAATTTTTTTCAATTTTAAATAAGCTTAAATTATTATATAAATACTATTAAAAACTCACATTGGCTGCCAATGACAGTTTTCTCTTTTCTCCCCCTGACAGATATTGTGTCAATGTATATTTTAGTTGATCTAAATTATGATCCATCAGTAAAGTATTTATTATCAACTTACGTTCACTGAATGGTTTCTTCAAACTCATTGCGGCCTAAAAATATTATTATTTTTCTTTATTAAAAATTTAACGGAAAGACTTGCTACTAAGAAATAAATAAATTACGTTTCGGCAAAAATTATAACATCATCAGGAAAATTTAGTATTGAAAATCAAGGAGGAGACCATTTTACGAATTTATAGAAATGATATTATTAAATATAATATAATGTTCTCTTTTATTCTTAATAAAATGTTTTAAATTCCCAATGTAATGATTTTGTAAGTAAATAGGGTGAGAGATAATAATAATAAAAATACGTCTCTTACTTTCATTTCAAAGAATCAAATAGGAAATAATGGTCCATATTTGCAGCAACCCACGAGAGCATGGGTGCTGTTGAGGCTGACAAAACACTAACAGAATAGCCTAGATACATTGTTGTATTTGAGGTGAGACGTAACTCTGAAGAATAAAATAGGTACAAAAGTTTAGGTCCATGTTTAAAAAAAAGTTTACGATAACGCGGTTATAACAAAATATGATATTACAAAGGACTTTTAATGCCATTTTGTAGAAAAATAATTCGAATTATTTAATAAAAGATGATTTTCAAAATTAAAATAAATTAATTTAGGATGTTTTAAACAAATCACCTGTATCGCATAAATCAAAACCAAATCTACAACGCAGTTACTGAATTTTAAAATACCTTTTATAATGCCACATTTTCTTTAATTTAATAAACTGGTACATACGTACATTCTACATACGCATCAATTGTTGTGTCATTGACATATGTACTACTTACCATAAAAGATATGTATTCATAAACTGTCAAATTTTCAAGAAAATAGTCTTTTTGTTGCAAGAATGCTGAGTTACTTCGTAACATTTTTCCATTAATAATTCTTCCATTGATTTTTAAAGCACCCTTACCTTAAATAAAGAAATAAAATATATTAAGCCAAAAAATTCACTTGAACTAAGTAATGATATTGAATGTGAAATGTCGATCTTCCTGCAAATAGTTTTAAATAAATGAGATCTATTTTAATTCAGAAAAATATCAAGTTTATTATTATTAATTTATAGAGACCAAAATATTTTTACAATAATATTAATTATTCCAATTCTTTTTAAATTTTAAGTGAACTACTCTGTATATGGGGTAAGTATTTAAATGCAATTTTAACATTACTATTTGATTATTTAGTTGAACCGTATCCTTCATAGACGAATCTGAGTCTATTCCATACAGAATAAACCTCTAAAATGATCGCGGAAATGGCCTGGCAAAGGTATTTGCTGATTTATTATTAAGGCTTTAAATGTTTATCTCGATTTAGTAGTCAATTTATTATTTAGAATTAACCGTTTCATTTATTTGCTATATCTTACCTTTTCTTTGCCCAGAAAGCAGCGTTAGTAATGTCGTTTTGCCACATCCACTAAAATTTTAAAAATTTACATTTTTAGGAAGTACCATGCATTTACCTGTTACCTTACTCCCATTATGGCCATTAGTGATCCAGAAAACGCCGACCCTGAAACTGCCATAAAATTGTTTTATTTAAATTAGGTTAATTTTATTTTAAAATATTATTATAAAGTTCTTTATTGATTGAATAATTAAATTAGCTCTTAGGCTTCTTCGCGTAACTGATGAGACCCGGAAGTTCGAAAGCATGCGGAGTTCTACAAATCAGAATTTTGCTTTTGCTCTTGTGAAATTTGCACTTTTACTTTTGTCAAATTTTCTTTATTCATTATTCAGTACATTATAAGTACAATAAATTTAACATTTTTTAGATAGAGATAAAAAAAAACTAAGACATGGAGGTGAAAACTATTTTTTTTCTAAGATAAACCGTTCCAATATTACAGCTGATGAAATTCCATAATTTAAACGACAATATCTCAAAAACCATGGAATTTAAATATATGACATTTAATAAAAAATAAGTGTAGAATTTTAAATAATATAATATATAGGGTGTTCTATTTTAAAAGAAGTATGTTTGATATACCCTGACTTTTTGAGACAAACAAATATAATTTAAAATAATTTCAGAATATAGATCTAATGCCTCCCCTTCTAGAAAAATATTGTTTTGGCATATACAGGGGTGTTTTTTAATTGAGTTCCGATACTTAAGGTTGTAAATCCTTGGGTGGTTTTAAGAAGAAAAGTTAATATTAACATTAAGGAGCATTTTTTGACTTAAAAGATTTTTTTAATTTTTACCAGTGACGTCCATACGGGGCTTGAACTGAATATTTTTAAAGAGAAAAATGGTACGCCACTGATTTTTCTAAAAACCAAACTTATATTTAAAATCCTCATTTATTTTGGAGCATATTTGGTCCATATACTTACTTTCGTATGATGCACCCTTTTTGCATAAAAAAATAAAAACAATTTTGTTCTTCGATCCATTGAGACTGCTTTCGATATTTTGTTCAAATGAAAATGAATGAGCTTTAGGACATATGTTAATATTAACTTTTCTTCTTAAAATTACCAAAGGATTCACAACCTTAAGTATCGGCATTCAATTAAAAAACACCCTGTATAGATAGATATCCTTCAAATTTTTAAAAAGCTATTTCTGTTCAAAAACATACTTGTCTGTTTACAATTTTTATTTTAAAGCCTATATTGACCATGGCGTATCTGCTTACTCTTGCACTTTATCAGTTCCAGACGATCTTATGTTGACATAGAATTAATAGGTAAGCAATATTGTAAAGTTTATAACAATAATTAGGAAATATCCTCTCTAACCTGGGTATTATTTGCCAAAGGCTTAAATATATTGTATAGAATATTAGGTTAAATATTATTAGTTTAAGTTGTTAAAGTTGTGCGGAAACGTAAAGGGATTATTTAACACAATAATTAACCTTTAGTTTAAAATTTATTTTAGCCTTAAAAATACAAAATATCCTGTATCCCGCTAAGGTCGGCCAGCGGCTGTATCTCGGAACCTATATTGGTCATAAATGTACGGGGAAAAAATGTTTGTAGATAAACTGGCAAAAAGAAAATATTGGAATTTATTTTTAAAGTTGTACGAATTAGTTGTTATTACATTTCTGACACATGATTTGACAGATGTAAACAAAAAATATGGACAAACTCCTTTTTTAATAAGCTTTCCAAAAAGGTGCCACAAGTGGTATCGTCTTCTAATTTGAAAAGTTATTAATAGCTACGTCCCCCGCCCCCATTCCTTTGGGGTCCCAATTTTTTTTACATGGCAAGGTTTTAGAGAAATTTTATTCCCAGAGCTGCTTTAAGCAGCGTTCCATTTAAACTCCCCACCCTGTATATTTTTAAATTTTATAGGTATATTAATTTAACCTATTAATAATAAGAAAGTTTTATTAATACTAGGCTAAAATTTTGAAAAAATTTCATGCAATAATATGAATTTATCAATAAGATTTTTTTAATAAAATTTCTTTGATTTTATCTGTAGGTCGTTTAAAAAAAGTATGCTACCCACACGCCTATTATAGAGCTTTAAAACATATTTACCTCCATCGAGTATTACTTTTTTCCTATTTGGTTTCCATACTGAATTTTTCTTTTCATCCACAGAATATCGGAGATTTTCCCAAGTAAAAATAAATTTTGCCTAAAAGCACCACACCAAAATAAAGATAAAACATCAAGATAAAAAAATAAACCTACCATTTTTTCTTTGACACGTCACAACAAAAGGAGAAGCATTAGAGACACATCTTATCTGCTGTAGTTTAATTTAAAAATATATTTTATGCAAATATATACTAATATAATTAGACAAATATATTTACTTACTTTATGTATGTATATTATAAATGTAATGGTTCATGAACATACAACTTCAGATAAAGTTTTCAGAGAATGTATGTATATTGAGATTAAAGTTTTATGACTGCATAAGAGATAATTAAGGTATCTCATATTATTATTTAAATTGTAATATTTAAAAATGGTATATCTTACCAATAAATAAGTATAAGGTAAGGTGGGGTAAGTGTGTAGCAGAATTTTAAAAGTACACACATGTTACATATTTTTAAACAAACTATTTAGAATATTGCATTAATATTTTGGTACCAAACACTTATGGATGTTACCCACAGGTATAGTATATTAAAACCTTATGTAAAAACATTTTGTTTTATTTAGGTATTTTTTTTTTGTTTTCGGGCCGATATTACACGCTTACCCTACAAGACGGGAGAACTGCGTAATGACATCCTATTTCGCGTATAATTGTACCTATGTATTCATACCTAGGATAAGTGTGTAGAATTACAAAATTTTTAATCGCTCAGTAGCTGTTTAAATTTGTTTATTTTTTTATTAAACAGAATTGTTCAGGGTCTGCCCAAATGAAAGAACTTGATGTGATTGGAGCTAATGAAAGTACTTTTCGTGTAAATTTAACTTCAACTTCATCTTCTTTTTTAACCGACACTACTTGACGAATATAATGTTTACGAGATATTTACTCGCAAATACAAGAAGCACCCAATCATTGGCAGTGAAATAAATACACACTTACCCCGTCAAAATACTACACACTTCACCTATATTAAATTTAAGAGGTGCAAGTGTGCACTACACAAAAATAATTACAAATGACTAGCCTAGGATAAAAATACCGAAACTAAATTAAAATTTAAATACTATATATTTACCTTATTTATACAGGAAAACGATTCAAAATCTAACTAGGTAAGTTGATAATCGTTAATTCAAAATTAGGCGACCAATTGCATGTTCACCTTACGACAACTAGGTGAAAAAGAAATATTGTTTATGTCTAAAATAGAAATCTCTAACTATTGTTGTTGTTTTACATTTGAAGTGCAAGTAACCTTCTTGAATAGTCCATAGATGGCAATACTTATACATATATAATTTAAAGATTATTGGTTTTTAACACGCTTACCCCAAATACACACTTACCCCACCTTACCTTATCTATCTTCAAAGAAATAATAGATATAAAATATAAAAATTATTTTGAACATTATAGCTAGAAAATTGGTTCTACATATTGACTACTATCAGCGGTTCTCAAACTAGGCAAATACATGTTATTGTACTTATGCTCAAATAAAACAGAAGTTTGCTGAATTTTATTAAAATTCTATTTATGAAATTCATATATTTAATATTGTGAATGCCAATACGGTTTTTATTGTTCGCTACGGTCAACAGGAAATCCCATTTTTTATAGTTGGTGACGAGCAATACCCTTTTTCTTCTTAATTAAATGAGCACGATTCCCCCCTTGCTTGTTTTTATTCTAATAAATAGCAAGACAAAAAACGACCTATTTCGTAAACTTCAAAAGCATTAAATCATTTAATAAAATACTAGAATTTAAGCCTTCATTTAAACGATTGAATACAAATTGAGGAGTGTCTTTTCAAAAGGGCTTATTTCTTATTTTCAAATATATTGTTTTTTAATGCCGATCGATTCCTAACAAACTATTCTCGAAGTTGGTGTATAATATTCCGTGTCAAAACTGCTTAATTCCTATTAAAACTCGACACAAAAAGTGCCTTCCCTTTCAAACTGGCTTATTTCTAACAAATTATTGCCTTGCAAAAAGATTAAAAGCAGTACTTTTCAAAATAGCTTATTTCTCGTATATAAGTAGTGATGTCCTAAACTTTCCGCGACAAAAAGGTTTATTTCTATTTTCTTGCATTTTATGCCAGGCAAATCAGTTTGTATAATTTTTGTGTTGTGCCTTTAGATTTAAGAAGCCCTTGCTTTTAGTCTTGGGATGAAACTACTGCCAAGAGAGGGTCTTCTGAAGTTGGATCTGCCCTTTATGACTACTTATCCTCCATGGACCTAGCAGATGATGTAAAAATCATTCGTTTATTTTGTAATGGGTGCGGAGGACAAAATAAAAATAACCATATTCTACAAACATTGATTCAATGGTTATTTTCTAAATCTCCTGCCCATGTGGAGGCAATATATCTCCACTTTCCAGTGCGTGGACACAGTTTCTTACCAGCTGACAGAGTATTTGGACGTTTAGAAAAGGACATCCGAAAAAAAAAACATTATTACTACAAGAGATGGTTATGATGAGATTTTTAAAAGGCATGGAAACTTGAAATTATTGTGGCAGGATTGGCAGCTGCTGGAAATAAAAGATTTGCAACAACATTTTAATAAGCTAGAGGGATTACAAAAAATTAAAAGGATCACCATACAAAAAACAGTAAAGAGAAGGAAGACAGTGGGTTGTGAATTACGAGCTTATGAAAACTTTAGATTTCAATGTGATGCAGTCGGTCGCACATTATTGAAACGTGGTAAAAGGATTCCAATGGAAATATCTGCAACTCAAAATATTGCACAACCCATTTCAGCAAACAAGAAAAAATATGTAACTAATTTGCTTAAAAAGCAATTTGGGGATGAGTGGATGGACCTACACGAGTTGAGTTGGTACAAAAATATTATATTAGAAGCAGTTACGGTTCAAACAGTAGATGACGAACATGACGAATGTGATTGCAACGACGATGACGTTGGGGAAATTCGTGTATAGTATTGTATATTATTATATTTTAAAAGTTGTCATTAAAATGTGAAAAGAAAGAGCCCTAATTAGTTTTTATGTACAGATCAAAATGGCTTATTTTTTACAAGTACTGATCAAAACATCTTAATTCCAACAGATCCAGTCAAAAGGGCCTATTTCTAAGTTATCAACCTAAAAATAGCCTTTTGTAGGTGGTTTAAAAAAAATGACAGTGCTTTAACATTGAGGTAAACCCAAAAACACATTATTAAAATTTAAAACAAACCTTCATAATTGTTCACCTTTGTTTGGAGTTATATTAGTTTCCTGAAAAAAAGGTTAGAGTGAAAATAAGCCTTTTTGAAAAGACACTCCTCAATTGTGGTCGCCCTATTTACTGCTGGCGAAAATTTATAAAATAATTTAAAATGATCGTTAAACGTATCTCGCAACGTTTAGGGGTAAACTAAGGTAACAAATGGTTAGTGTTGGGGTCACGTAATTGAATTTTCGCTCAAGTACTCGATTATTAAAATCATCATATTTTTTTCAACACTACGCATGATCGCACCAACAATTCAGCCACAGTACATAATTTCAAATATCTAAGTACGAATGATTACCTACTGCCTACCATTGCCCCACCCCCTTTTACATCTTTCATGGAACTGTAATGAAACATAAATGGTATTATTAAAACCAGGCCATTTTTAATTAACCTACAAATTTTCATTTAACATATAAAAAGGTAAAACAATGGAATGCAAATATTACTGTATAGGTACTAAAATACAAGTAATTAAAACTTAAGAATACACTTTTGTTAAATAATAACACAACTGTCAACACGGACATCTGCTTCCAGTCGATTCAGAAATTGAGTCTCTGGGTAATGAAAATTGATCTCCTTTTTTGTCGTTGTTTATTACATTGTCTTTCTCTAATATCTAAAAAAGTAATTTATTGTAGCAAATAATTATAATCATATTATTATATCATTAAAGCTAAAAATTTTATTTTTAAATTTAACACGCTAAATCAAAAGGCACTAAAAATAATATTAAAAAACAGGTACCTATTTACTTTTAAGCGCATAATTTCGAAATAAAACTGGAGCTCTTATAAAAATTAACTTTAATATAATGAGCAAATAGCGGTTGCTCGGAGAAATTTAAAAAAGATAAATGACTGTTCGGGTTGTAAAATTATATTTCTAAAAATACATTAAAAAAGATTTTTAAAATTTTTTTAGTATGACCAGTTGGATAATTTAATAATCATAAATTTGCTAATTTCAGCTCTCAGCGTAAAGAAGTCTTTTTAAATAAATAGAACACACAGTCATATTAAATCTAATGTATGCAGCAGAAACTACCAAAGATTACGTACCATTTAAAATTTTTGGACCGCTTTGAGTTACAGAAGAATGTTTTTATTAAAATATATATGTAGGTACCAGAGCTGTTATAAAGTACTCCAAAAAAGTGCTTCGAGCACCAAGCCCTTTGGAAAAGTAATTACCAGCATTAAAAACTTGAAAGTACTGTGTTAAAAACACTATTGTGCTTGAAGTACTTTATCAAGCACTTTCGAGGTATTTACTGCCCAGCTCTGCTTTATTGTTTCAAGATTTTTTTAAGATCAAAAAAATACCAACAATAAAATGTATTTATTATATTTTAATTGTTTTCTTCGGGTGAATTCACAATATTCATGAAATTGCCCACGGACTGAGAAAAAATAATAGGCATTCGTATAGCTATACTATAGGTTCATAAATTGTCAGTGGCTTATTCCTTTCAAAACAGCGGATTAGACGAAGTCAGAGGAAATTTTATAAATTCTGCTCTATTAAAATTTTAAAAGTACCCTGAAATTGTTTCCTCCAGCTTTATATCACCTGCTGTACTCCTAAAAATTATATCTTTAGACGAAAATGACGTTGAATAAGAAAAAAATATGGCATACCTTCTCCACTAAGGCCTTGGCAGCGTCATCAATATTAATATTATCTCTAGCTGATGTCTCAAACCACGCTGAAAATCCATTTTCTCTACAATATTCATCCATCTTGACAGGATTTGTCACTAATCCTTCTTTTTGTTGATCACACTAAAAAGGTAAATATTATAATACGTATACAGTATGTCCGCGAATAGGGTTTAGAAAAGAATTTCTGTTACTGACATATGGAATGCATGGTAGTAGTTAGTTGATAGGCATACTACGCCACGATCCATGGATTAGATTGGAATCCCCCTACCACATCCACGGACCGATACCACCCTACCACACCTATGGTCATTTAAGATACCCCCTCTCCTATCCCCTCTTATACACCCTTTCCTATATTATAGTGGTAT
Organism: Polydrusus cervinus; assembly: GCA_935413205.1. Taxonomy (NCBI): domain Eukaryota; kingdom Metazoa; phylum Arthropoda; class Insecta; order Coleoptera; family Curculionidae; genus Polydrusus; species Polydrusus cervinus. The sequence goes on along the minus strand of OW284520.1, from coordinate 10,338,403 downwards.
GGGAAGAAGTAAGGTTAAGTTTGGGGGATCTTGGACGTATAGATCAGGGGTCGGCAACCTTTTAACATAGAGGTGCCTATGTGCAATTTCGAACAAAGCCAAAGTGCCACTATCAGTGCTGGCAAAAAATTTTTTTAATTATAACAGATTTACTTAAAAACCGTAAATAGTAACAGCTTATATTATTATCTGTTCTGCTCATCTCTTCCAATTCAAAGTGACTTCTAAAAAATAAAGTCCCCAGCTACGCAAAGGACAAACCGAAGCTCTGTTCTGCTAATCTCTTACAATTCAAAGTGACTTCTAAAAAAAGGGTCCCCAGCTACGCAAAGGACAACAAACCCGAACAAAAGTAATGGGACTAGAAAACAAAAAGGTCCAATGTCCCACCCAAAAAATCACAGCTCACGGAAACGTAACAGATTGCTTAAAGGGTAACAGATCCTTTACAAACGTTACAATTGTAACAGATCGGCAACACTGGCCACTACAAAACTGTATAATTTTTATACAAATAAATAATGTATAAAATTGTTAAAAGTAATCAGGCGTGCCATTGTAAACTGCGAGGCGTGCCAAGTCTGGCACGCGTGCTGTAGGTTGCCGACAGGGCCCGCTCTAGGGGGCGGCAACCTGGGCCCCTGCCCAGGGCGGCAAGTTGGAAGAGCGGCATGAAAAATCCAAAAAAACACCATAAATCCTCGTTTTGCCTACCTACGTTCCTAGGTATATATAAAGTTTGAACCATCCCAATTCCCAGTTAACAAATTTAATTTCCTTTGTTTTGCCGTGCCGTCTTATTTTTAAAATAGTGACAATTTCGACGGATCCCTTTTCTTTTTAATATTATAATAATATCAAGCAATTCCGCCCCAAAGCAAGCCGAACAACGCCGGCACCGGTACTTTTTTTGGTCATGGCGGCGTCGCAGCAAAGGACAAGCCGGCGAGCGCCAAGGAATAGACAGACAATTTGCTGTTGTGGTAGGTATAAAACGAAGAAGGGATGAAAAAGGCGGCAATTTCTTGTTTTGCCCAGGGCGGCGTTATTGCTAGAGCGGGCCCTGGTTGCCGACCCCTGGTATAGATGATACCGATCCATGGATGTGGTAGGGGGATTCTAATTCGTGAGGTAGTATGTAGTATGCCTATAAACAGTATAAACTAACTCCTACTTGTAAGAAATAACGCCAGACGTAACCTGATATATGACACCAACATGGCGATACAGTTAAACCTTATTTATGGGTTCTTGACGAAACCCATTAGGAGAGATCTTTTTATATTAGAATAGGCCTTGATATAGTAAATGTAAGGCAGGCAGTCTTTATAGAACGGCCATTATAGACGATACGTTTTTAAGCAGATATTGTACGAGAAGTTTTAAATATAATTTTAATATTATTTAGTAAAATATATCATTTTATTTGTCATATTTTACATATAAGAAATAACGCCAGACGTAACCTGATATACGACACCAACATGGCGATACAGTTAAACCTTATTTATGGGTTTTTGACGAAACCCATTAGGAGAGATCTGTTTATGTTAGAATAGGCCTTGATATAGTAAATGTAAGGCAGGCAGTCTTTATAGAACGACCATTATAGACGATACGTTTTTAAGCAGATATTGTACGGGAAGTTTTAAATATAATTTTAATATTATTTAGTAAAATATATCATTTTATTTGTCATATTTTACATATCAGAAGTGGGAATACTGCCTTTTTACGAAGACTACTATGCATTCCATATGTCACTAACAGAAATTCAATAGTCAAATAGTAAAATTTTAGTTCTATAGGTTGCTGAAATCCTGCATTAGGCCATTCCGGAACATTTACCGAACTCTATATAATTTTCAATATCATATTTGTACTTACGACTCTTGAACCGTCTATATAAAAATTGAGAAGATAAATTTTTATATTTGAACTAAGCAATAACTAAACCTTTACAAAGGGACTTATATTTAAGCTTCTTAGCTTTAGAGATAACAAATCGGCTTTAAAAGCTAATATTATTTTAGAACAGACGTTTATTCATGGTCGAACAACTTTATTCGAGTGTATTTTATACAATGCAGCCATAACTCTGATTTAATCATAGTACTTTGTTTTATCAAAACCTCTACTCTTTCTACATTTTACAATTGACGAAATAAAACTCGTTTTAAATCTTGAATTGTAGTAGAGGCCTTTACTGGATCCAAATTAATTAATAAAAGACAAAGAGAATTGAACTTTAATAATGGGTTTTAATCCAAAATAGGCTGTAAGGCTATTCCCGAAGTTTATTTATTGACACAAGAATAGCCAGATTTATTAATAGTAGTTTTTACAACAAGAGTGGATACGATGTCTAAATCTCACGTAGAAGTAAATTCAACACGACGTCGTAGGTGGAGTGCTCAAACTTCCGAATGCGATAAGGACAATCTACTCTAGTTGAACAGTAGATATATTTTTACTTCGACCAAACTTACAAACCTTATTTAAAAAAAAATTAAAAAGTTTGCAGGCTGCCAGGCTTGAACTTACGACCATTGGATCCAAAGTTCGCCATTTTGCCGTTTCGGCCACATGCTCATGTTTGAAATTATGGTAAAACCAACTCAATAATAATGCTACATGAAATTAATTGTCTTTCAATATAGAGCAAGGTTTGGACATATTTCATGTTCAAGGTAAAAGGCGAAAATTAAATAATTTCAAAGCTTTAGAGATTGAACGACACATAAAAAGCCCAACGGAACATTCTCGCAATCAGTGGCGGCTCGCGGTTTTAAAAAATGGTGAAGAGCTAGGTATAGTGCGGGCACTTAAACAAACATTGACTAAAAACCCGTGTAACAAAACGTCTCTCTTATCCTCATCTGTCCAACGACTAAATGGAGTTTCCAACAAATTACAAACTATGTCAATTAATGGGTTCATTTTTAAAACACACCACTAAGTAGGTACGTTCACTACTAAATTAACTGAAAAATAAAAACAAAACTTTTTAATCACACAGTAAATCATGTGAAAAGGATATCTATAACCGTAAGTTTCGCGAAGCCTCAAAATAAATACCTTAAGGTAAGGTGAACTAATGCTAAAACAATGTACATACGACTGATCTATGTTTAAATTGCCCTTCATCATAATGCAAATAGTTACATGATGTTTGCGTGGCTGGCGTTATGTAACCATAGCAACGGTGAATATCAAAGCCATGTTAAGCGTTGGATCTTTACTTGCTTTGAGCTAACGGATACGGTCGCCTGGGGCGCGCCAAAACGCATGAGTGTTTATAATTATTGTCCATCGGAGTTAACCGTGGCCCTATTGTGCATAGCTACATTCGGATTAAATTAATATTATTAAGGGCTAAAATTGGTACATTAATATTTAATATTGTCGAAAAACTTTCCTCCTGTTTTTTTTTTGGTGAAGAGCCCCTTCACCTACTTCACCTGACGAGCCACCACTGCTCTCAATATAAATAATAGAATATTTACACACACAATATTTAGGACACAACGGGTATAGGTTTGTTTTCTTAATTGTAGTTTTGGTAGGACTGGTGAGAACCGTGTAAAAAACACCCGAAACCGGTTTCCAACTAATAAAAAAATTACATACGTACAGGTAACTAGAATAGCCTATTTTTCTCGTCACTTAATTGTAAAAAAACATTAAATATCTATCTGGGAGAAGAAAGATACTTACTTTAAACCATATTCCATTGAATTTGTCTTTTAAAGGACTATTATTAATTTTTTTTAAATATACAGGACGTTTTATTTTAAATAAAATATTTCGTATTTTTTCTGACTAACTCTGGCAAATCATAGAAACAGTCTCATCCTCCCAAGGGATGTCTTGATATGCCAAGTGGCAAATTTAGTAGTTTTTGAAATATTTGAATGAATATTATGTGTTACTTAAAGTTGAAATTTGGCAAATACATGTTTTGGCAAAATGTAAAACTCACTTTATTTGCCAGTAGAACACAGGGTATCGGTGATCCATCCGGTAGTTGAACTTTGGAATCTAAATCTGATTTCCAATTTGCAACAGATTCAAATGTATTTCTTCTAGTCACGTCAAAAACTATAAAAGCTCCCACTGCTTCTTTGTAGTATACTCTGGTCATATTACCATAGCGCTCTTGACCTAAAAATATAGAGAAAATATAGAGAAACAAATTTAAAGAAGGAGCTAAGAAATTAGATAAGAAATGGTAAGCAAATAAAATTAGGAAATATTAGATCCTAATACTGTAAAAAAAATGTTTATACGAGAAACAAACGTTCGACAATATAAAATAAATATAATAATTAAGAACTGAGAAGTTAAAGACGGCGCGTAGAATGGATGGATGAAAAATAAAGGAGTAAATTAAGTAATTATTTAAAAAAAAACAGTAAGTAAGAACACTGAATTTACCAGGTCAGTATTAAGTAAGAATACTTAATAGAACCCAATCAGGAAAAGAAGTACATAGAAAATTAAGTTGAGAAAAAAAAAACTTAAGACAGGGGTATCTGGCAAAGAAGATAACAGCACGAAGATAGCCAGTGTGACAAACCAATCAGATTCTTACCGGCAATATCCCATAATTGAAGACGTATTAGCGTATTTTCATCCCAGTTGAGCACCTTCAGGGCGAAATCTACACCAATCGTTGCTCGGTAATGCTGAGTAAAGAACCTATGCACATATCGTTTAATTATAGAAGTCTTGCCGGTGCCCAAATCTCCAATTACTAAGATCTTGTATAGATGGTCTTTGGGCTTACTGGTACTTGCATTTGTCTAAAAAAAAATAGTTAACGTATCTATTATGTTGCTAGATCAATGTCATTAAAACTAATCTTGTGCTGTGCCTTGGCGTAGTCAGCCCTATCTAAAAGAACCTATTACCATTCTTAACAAATTAGTCTGTTAATTCATCTATCTGTATGCCAATCGGGGTTTTACCACCCTCTTCCCTCCTTCTCCTCCTCCTCCTCCTCCTCCTCCGAAATTAAAAAAAATATTTTCAACCCTAGAAGATCGACTGACTGGTTTAGCATTAACAGCGGCGCCACGGGGTAGGGGGCAGGGTGGGCACTGGCCCACTCTAAAAACATGAGTGACCACCCTAGTGCTTACCCAAAATTGAGGGATTCGGTTTTGTAATGTTGTTTTGTGGGGGAAGTGGAATTTGACTATGATATTTTTGATGAATAAGGAGGGGTATTATAGGAGGATGTAATAAGAGATAAAGGGAACGATGATGACCTTTTTTTTTAGACATCAATTTGGACAAGAGGGGAGTTTTGTTTGCACCGCTTATAGCGTGGGGTTAGATTTGGGTAAGGCCTACCTTAAAATCATCCCAATAATCCTGACGCCGCCACTGTTAAGCTTTGACGAATATAAAATTAATTAAGACGATTACTTTTTAAATCCCTCCTGATCGGAAACCCTGCATACGCGCCTATTCAACCAAACGGGCGGCGCCTGCACATCAAATAACGTAACTTTTGATAATTAAAATGATTTTAGGAGAATTTTTCAATAGCAAATATATTATATTGCAAATGATAAAAGAATTGAATCTTTTTTAACCCCCAACCCCTTTTATGTAAGGAGAGGAAGCAAGCATTTTATTACTCTACACCTTTCTAAAATAGACTCTAAATATCTGCAACATCTTTGGAAGTATCCTTTAAAATACCTACATTATTTTTAATAGCAATGATATTGAGTTTTATACAATATAAAGATTATTCTGAGATGAAAAAATAATGTCTCATGGCGTAACCCAGCTTTCAATTCGAAAAATGCATAAATCAAACCGAGAATAACATTTTTTATTTGCATCTATCGGTTTTAAGGCCCAGTGATACAATGAAATTTTGTTTTTCCAACACAACATAAACCTCTTAACTCAATATAACAAAAATATATAATTTAAAAATAGAATAAACCAGAGCTTGGCCAAACTGACAAGAACTTTGGAAAAAGTAATTGCAAGCCCTTGAAAGTGCTTGTAAGCACTTTTAAAAGGGCATGATTACTTTTTCCAAAGTGCTTGCCAGTTTTGCCCAGCCAGCTCCTGAATAAACAGATAAAGTTTTAAAAAGCAATAAGTGCGTTGAACAAAGTTGCTGACAAATTTAATAGGCCTTAATTAGGCATAGACCTTCGTTTCCTTAGTTGAGCCCTCTAGCGGCAATCTGAGAAACTTAAAAATTATTTCCAGGGATTGTCCTTTTTCATTTTTGCATTCCGAAAGCTGTACGATTAATGGTGCCCAATATATACCGGGGGTCACCTATTAGTTGTTTATAGGGTATATCTATACAATTTATGTATAATTCCTTATAGCCAGTTTTCCCCATAATTTTACATAGTATTTTTTTAAAATGTATGCATATAAAAATTTTAACCTTTATAATAAGCAAAATAAACAATTTTTTTAAGTGAAAAAAATCAGAAATTTTAGCGCCATGCACAATAAGTTTTATTAAAACGAGAAAAAGCGCGACTGTTAAAAGTTTTTAAAAAATCTCCAGGATTTATATTGCCGATTTTATTTTTCTTTGTTTTCAAAACGATGATTGACTTTGATTATCTAAAAGATGCTCAGCTAATTAACTAAAAAGATTTGATTTTGAGGTGCCCCAAGTCACTCAAAGTATTAAAAAATAAATGTGTAGATACAAAAAAAATTATAAAAGACAATATCTAACACAGAATTTGTTCTATACCCTTTGTATATACAAAAATCAAACTTATGTAATATTGTCACTCCTTATAAGATATTTACAAGGTATGCAATCATTTAAAACAAAACCGAAGAAACTAAATTTGTAATAAATAAATCGATTTTGACAAAAATTATCGATTTTCAAAAAATTCTGGAGCACCACCAAGCGTTAAGCATTTTCTGAAATTAAATTTATTCCGTCCAATTTATTTATTTAATTTCAATAAAATACCTGGGAAACGTTGATGAGTGTTTCCAGAAACAACCATAAAATATATTTTTGGGCTAGAAAATGTTCCCTAAAATATATATTTTTTTAATTTTTAGGAACGGAATGTAATTCCTGAGAAAAGTTTAACAATATTTCTCAAGGCGACTTTGAAAATATATTTTGGCTAGCTCGATATTTAGAGGTGCTCAAAGATTTTTTAAAAATCAAGAATTGAAAACATGGCACCCCCAAAACATTTCTCCTCTTTCGCCCCTAAAGGCTGGTCATAAACCTAGTATTGTTAGGCTGGCGATTTGTAAACAGTAAATATATTGTTATCCCAACATACTGAATCCGAACTTGAATGCACTTCACAGCACTGTAATTCTCCACTTTTCATTTTTTCCTTATAGTTTATTTAATAAATTAATTTCTCACAAAAAAAACTGTTCTTATGGACGTGGATAAATTATGGACATAATAAAGACTGGGAATGATGGTACACAATGACTATTTTTTAAAGATTTAAAACATTTGAATTTAAAATAGCCGATTAAAGTATATTTGATAGCTCGTACACGACAACTGAAAATAATATATCATGTCAATCAGAGGAAAAAAAGTTGCAACAAAATTTGTAGGTACCTACTAAAAAAAATACAGATATTTGACTGCTGAAGTTTCTAGATCCTACATGCTCTTTGGAATAAATCCTTAGATATAAAACAACAAAAAAATAATTTTTATACGGTTTTGTTTTTAGTTTTATAATAGTTCCGCAATCTTTCATATTTTGTCAAATTTCCTAAAAATACTTAAAGAATTAAAGCTATTTTCATCAAGGCGTAGACGTACGGTGAGGGAAATGAAAAATATGAGTAATGAGCATTTTTTTTTTCGGGTGCCTGTCCGTGAGCCGGATGCACTTAGGCCAGGTTTGGCCCATTGTGCCATTGTGAGTAATGAGCATGCAAAGCATTCTACTTAAAAACTAAAGTATTATGTTTTCCATCCTGTCGCTTATACAGGGTGATTCCTAAGTTGATACTTCTTTTTTAGCTGCGTATAGAAGGCATTAAAATAAACAACATTTTTAAATACCTTTTTAAAAAAAACCCAAAAATAAAGTACTTACATTCATTTATTACACTACAAATTAAATACGGTTCTGCCTAACTTGACCGTTGAATAACATTAGGAAAACTTCTGGGTGTAGAGAAGAAATATCTGCACTTTTACGACACTCACAATAAGTTAGCCCCATAATTAATTCATTGTTTTAAAATTTTACCATTTTCATCAATTTATTAAAATTAATTTGTTTCAGAACACCACACCGCGCCGCGACTTGCCAAAATAAATAACTGATGACCGATTCGTAAAATACATGAATCACATACAAAACACGGAGAAAAATAATATAAAGTAAAGGGCTACGTTTTGATTACCAGGCCCGCACTTAGATTTTTTACTTGTGTAACTCGGCTATTTTTAAGTTTTTTGAAAAAAGGTATTTGAAAAAGTTGTTTATTTTAACGCCTTCTATACACAGCTAAAAAAGAAGTATCAACTTAGGAATCACCCTGTATATATCTTAAACTATATTAATATTTTTGTTAATTGTTTGTATGTTCTGGGTTACTGATGGCCAGTTATCCTTTCGAACATTAAGTCAGCTTGCTCTTGGACCTACAGCTTAACGCGGATTCGGAACCATGATCCTCAGTCAAGGGTTATCAATCCTCGGTTTTAGAACGTTGCGTGTTCTTCTCTTCTTAAATTACTACTGGCAACAGCTTATTATTTTTGCATCTGCAAGTTAACCTGCAGGCCTTCTGTAATCTCACCGTAGTAATTTAAGAAACAACTTGCAGCTGCAAGATAGAATAGATAGATAGAACAAAACCACATATACTTATTGCCAGTGCTATGCAGCCCCAGCCAGGCTTTCGTCAACTCTGTATTCCATTGTATATTGTCTAGGGAAGTAGGAGCATGCGCAATATGTAAAATAAACAAGACATTTTGACCTTTTTCTTTTCTGTGGATGCCATGGCACGCGATATGAGCAGGACCGAATCTACAAAAGAGCCCCTGTGTGTAGCGACATCTACGACCTATCATTTCTCCGTGCCCTGAGCTCTTTCGTGACCTGGCCTTCATATTTTGTGATTATTGTCGAGTTTTTTTCTAAAATTTGTAAGCGTTATGTTGTTTTTATTGCAAGAAAACTATTTAGGATAATTTAGGTGTCCTTATAGGGTACTGTGGATGATATAGTGTAGTAATTTATAATCCTCATATCACTGTTCACTATTTACATGATCTACAAAATGATGTGAAATGCGCAAGTTCTGTATCCCCGTGTCTGTTTGAAGGTTGGAGACAATGATGTTTATTGACCAACAGAAAAGTTTTGGACTTGCATTGTCTTTATTTGTTTTACATACATAATTCAAAAATATTCACCTAAAGACGACTGTAGATGTTTACCAGTTGAAATGTTGTGATTTGAAATAAATAAAGACAGTGCAAGTTTAAAACTCTTCTATCATTCTGTATCCCCCTTTAGTCCTCCATGGGATCACAAATCTTATACATGCTATTAGCAATATATTGGTTATATGTATATGGATAAAACACCGTTTATGGAAACCATTAGATTTAATTCAATATATAAGACACTTTTATAAATAATTTTTAGTTCGAATATTTATTTTAACTATTTATTTTGCTTTTCCCATGTATTTCAAGCTACATAATATATAAATGTACTTAACTATAGGTCGTTATACATGAAATATAATATTGGATTATAAAGTTTATAAGTATCGATTTACGGAACCTTCAAGGGTGTATACTATTTCAATTGGTAATACGAATTTATATAACTTAATATTTATGTAATAAAAGGTGGCATTCATTGAATGCCTATATTCTATACCAATGATTTTTGTAAAAATAACTACATATTATAGAAAATATTATAATTCATGAAAAAAAAGTTATATTACAATATTACATCATATCAGTGGTTAAAAAAACAATTTTAGGGCAATATACAGCGGCGTAGCAACATAGTTGTCGATTTAAATTTAGTTAAAATCGTTAAAACGCAATTAACATCACGAAAATTTAATAAATTTCAAACTAGTCAAACAATGCGACATTTTGATCTATGTCCTTTATTAATTGAACATGGCCGAGATCTGCAGTTCATTCCAAAATATTACCTATTTTAACAAGAACATGCAACAAGTTGGAAAATCTGACTAAGTTTAAAACATCCCCCCCCCCCCCCTGGCTACGTTTAATACTTTTTTGAACCCAAAGTTTAAATAGGTGGCGCAAACTAGTGCAAATCTAACTTTTAACCGCTTAAAAAGGTTTAAATTTACAACTGATTTTAAATCATATTTCTTTAAAGATAAGAAGAACCTGGAAAAGAAAACAATATAACCCTAAAAATTCGAAAACGGCATTCGGCAATTTAACTGTTGTTATTTTTTATACTTGTTAATTTGTTTAATTAAATACAACGTCGGGTAGCGTGAACAACCATTTTTGGCGCCAGAACAACGTTAAATTTTGGCAAAAATTAGTTGCAAGTCGGAGAATTAGTAAAAAGTGTTACTTGGGTACTTATGTAATATTTTATTTACCCTTTTTTCATACTTTGTCGGCGCGAATTATTTCATAAATTTGCTAAAACCCCACAAAAAAACGTATCCTCGTTGTGACCATTTCATCATTGGCCAGGTGACTATAAATTTTTAAAGTTTCGTGAATAATACAAAAAATAACTTTAAAATTACCTGATTCACACACTATGTGGTGTTAATTTTTGTCTTTCTCCTTGAAAAAATGGCGGATTTATCTCAATTTAGAATACAGTTATAAAGTTGCATCCAAAATTATTATTGTAGTAAATAATTAAACTCAATTAGGCAAATACCTAAATAAATTTAACGACTGTAAATTCAAAAGAAGTACAACATTATAAATCAAGGAAAATATTTTAAACTGTAGCAAATTAAATATTTACTTTCCTTAGGAGACTAAATGCTACTTTACACAATAAATGCTATATCTTTCATTCTAAAAGATTAAAATATGTTTAATTTTACAAAACAAGTACATATATCTCTACCATTATATGTATGAGTCTACATAGGTACGCAAGGTTATTGTTATCCGACAATATAAAAGATTAACAAAATCACGAAATGTTTATGGCTGTTGATGGTTTAGCTACCAACAAGTTTGTCTAATAAGTTATATAGGAAAAAAAAGTTTGACCTATAGAAAATTTTCAATTTTTATTGAGATTTCTTGCTTGACGCCCTAATTATTTAAAAATTCATCATCACGTTTTTTGTCTTCCACTGTCATTGATTTTCTCCAATAAACTCAAAAGAACTCAATTTTTCCAGTTGCTTCCTTTGATGATTAAAGGAATTTCTGATTTCTTCCTGGGATATTAAACAAACAGCAAGATTTATTTTGCCTTTTAGTACATTAATAATAACTGGAATTAGAGTGACAAAAACAATTTGTTTTTAGGGGCCCAAAACTCTACCATTTCCACCAATCCACCATGAACCAAATTTGTGATGATTGATTGACCTTGCGAGTGCAATGTGCTGGATAATGGTAAATTTTCGAATTCATTGGTCAAAATATGTATTCAGCTTTTGAGTGGCGTAACCAGAAAATATACCCGGGGGGGGGGGGGGGGGGCTCAGTGGGCGTAAGTAGGACTTTTTTTTTTAGAGAAAGGGACAGTCGAGACATGTATTTCATGATATTGTACTTGCGAAGAATTTTTCGGGGGCCACGCCCAAAGTTCATTTAAAATTCACCTAACTACTATCAAATTTCGAAAATTAAATTATTACCTCTCCCGCTCTGCATTGTTTTTGTAAATATTTTTTTTTGATATTCCTAGCTGGCTCTTTATAAAAAAAACATTTTTTATATTTGTGAAAAATATGAATATTGTGTCAATCCAAAATTTTATCATAAGACGTATGTATGACTCTAACCAGCGTTTTTCGGGCTCGATTTTTCTTACTTAAAAATAAAGTAAATATTGCTCACCACGCCAAAAGTGATGATTTTTTCAGAAATCATGTATTTTAGGAGCGTAGATCTATGAAACAGTTTTTGGTGCAAATGCTTAGGTTTTAAAATGCTCCTTCTTAAGTGCCGTTTTGTATATTCATAATAAAGCATTCTTAAATTATTAAATTATCACACTTCTTCCATGAAAAAGGTTTCAATTAAAATGTTTACTTTAATTTTTCTCTTTAAAAATAAATACCTAATTGTTTTTTGTGTTTGTTGTAAAAATATTTTATTGCCTAAATCCGCCAATGCTGCTTTTCATAGTAAGACTATTGCAGATTTAATTAAAAAGATATAGGCCCATAATTCCATTGACAAATATCTCGCACCACATGTTAACTTTTGTAAAATGTCTCATTACTCTATATTCTGGTTTTTTTTATAGGTTTCAAGATCTGATATACTGGGACTACAGTTCCATTAGTAGAAAATGCATATTCATTAGAAAATAAAGTATATTTATTTAAATTGGTAATTTTTACTTAACATTTAGTCTCCCACTCATAAAAGAAATCAAGTCTATCTCCCTCTTCCAATGCCTGGTTAAAGTGGGGTTTGAACGGAAATAACTTATTTTCTTTAGGGAACTTCTGAATATGCTTTTTTTTTTACAAATTCTAATTGTTTTGTTTTGCACGATTTCTCAGAGATATTAAAGAAGTTTTTCTAACCGAGTAAAAAAAACGAAAACGTGAGAGCATTGACTTAGTCATATTTGTTCTTCTTGAGATTTAAAACCGAACCAATTCCTATAATACCGGACTATACAAATCCGGCGTTGTTTAGTAAATAACATTTTACCCAGAGAATTTAGAATAAAAAATTCAAATAAAATTGACATTAACATTGACAAACGTATCCATGGGTGTCATTATTGTTGATATGTAGGAATCAGAACTCTGAATATGTAGGTGAGAAAAATAGTTGGGAGTTTCTAAAAGTAATACGATAAAAAATACGTTATCTTTAATATTTAAATTTCTTAGACTGGTGACTATTTTTTAAATATTTATTTTGGAGTTTGTTAGTACCATAGAAATCGAATGCAGAAATATGAATGCAGTATTTCTCAATAAACAAATACAATCTGAAATAAATTTAATAGATCTACTCGTTTTTCAGTAAACGGTATTATTGCAAGCCGCTGCGTGCTGGTGAGAAATGCTCCCCAAAGCAATGGTAGAGTATATCATGGGCCTTACAGGAATATAATATGTTGAAATATAGTACTAAAAATTCGATTAAACACCCGAAAATCCAGAAATTTCATTATTTTGCCCTCTAAAACAAAGCACTGCTTCATTTCTTAACTTGTACTAATCAAAACCTGTAGAGATTGCTCTTCTTACCATTTCCAAACCAATAGGTAAGTATTATCAGAGGAGTTGGCATTTAGTATCCCGAAAAAGACACAGATTTCTATAGTTAATATCCCGTAGATACATGAGCAATAGCCAACTAACATAGATTGTACCAATTCCCTTCTATCACAAAAAACTGATAAATCCTAATTTAAATCAGGTTTGTTTAGTTTTACTTATCTAAGAGTAAAGTGTGTGAGTAAAAATGATTGCATCGTCCAATGAAAATAGAATAATTTAAGGAGCAAGTCTTTACAAAATAATATTGTTTATAAAATAATATAGTTTTACCCCCAGAGCAGATGAGTCCAAGATAAGTTCTCCATAGGCAGGCATATTGCGCAAATTCTCCAAGGATTTTGTCCGATCCGGTATTATACTCCTTCTAGGTTCCGAACTTATGTAGAACTCTGGATTGTCAAAACTAACTTCACTCTTATTAACTGATATGGTTTCTTTGTCAATATTTTCAGAGTTTCTCCAGGAATCTTCTAAATTTGTTTCCGAAGCGGATTTAGTTAAAGCAAAGTTATCATCACCCTCAGGGGTCTGGCGTTCTACCGGGGTTGACTGTGTAGAGGTGCTTTGAAGGGGTAATTTTATATCAGTTGATTCAGACCGAGTAGGAGCGCTTTTTGATTTTAACTTCAGTTTTTTCAAAAGAAAATTCGCACGTTTTAATTTAGCACTTTTAGGGGATTTTGGCGGAATTAGAATTTTTTTCGCGCGTTTTGTCAAAGACGATCCTTCTCCTATTTTTTTCTCCGATGGTTCGTTTTCGTTTTTCATTTTACATTTGCTTTCACTGCATCACGAACTTGTAAGGATTGCGTTGTTTACTGAGAACTGGATTACATGGGTTTCAGATGACATTATATTATTAAGTTAATTAGTTTTACATAGGTGGGGTGGTATTAGACACTTTTAGCAAATAAGTTCTAAATCGGTAATATGTATCACAAAAAGTCATTACGACCGAGAAGAATTCTACAAAAAATAACTTTTATTCATAACATTATTCTACATTTTTTTAATTAAAAAAAGAATATAATATTGCATCCATAATCAGAGAGGGAAATAGATCAATACAAGAGTAGAAAAACTATGACACCTATCAGTGGCGTAGCCATGGGGGGGAGGGGGGGCAGGGCCATCCAAAGAAGAAGATATAAACTATAATTGGCCAACATAAAAAGTCTTTAACGGCAACGCTATCAATAACGCGCCAAATAAAATAACAAATCATCCTCCCAGTAAATAAAGCTTCACCAGAAAGACGTTTTTCCACTTTAAAAAGATTAAAAACATATCTGAGAAATCATTTAGGTGAAGAGCGTACAACAAGTTCAGCTTTAATAAGTAATCATAAAAAAATCCACATTGATATATGAAATAATCAATATATATTGTGCTTTAAGTTTATGGTTAATTTTTGTTTTTTCAATAAATAAAAAATATACCTATTTTTAGTATTTTTTTGCTCAATTATGCTTATTTCATGAAGAATTTTTTGTTTAACAAGTATATATTATCTGTTTTATGTTACCCATATTAAGTAGTGTATTTGTATAACTCACTAAAAGTTTCTTTAAATGTATGTATTTTTTTATTTTGAAATTTTTTTGATTGTCCTAAAAAAGGGTTTTTTGGGCGTGGCACCCAACAGGTTTTTCGCCTTCGGCGATTTGCCTGCGGCGCTGACTCGTCGGTTTCCCTACCCATTTGCCCCCCCCCCTTTCCTCCCCCCGGAATAAAATTCTGGCTACGCCACTGACACCTATATACATATTTAGTAAGAAACAGATCATAAAATAAATATTAAATTGAGTTGAAAATATGTCAGAAAGAAATGAATGCAAAATTATGAAGTAATAAAACGAAAATAAAGCAACAAATATGTAAGCAAAACATGAAATTAAAAAAAAAACATTAACGATATACTTATTGAAAACATAAACTAATTATTTTGTGTTAAAGTTGTCTATTTTTTAGATGGAAAAAGAACCAAGCAGCAGATCAAATTACGGTAATAGGATTTGGCCACTACTATACCTTGTGAAAGGAATACACACAACACATTTATGTATACTAGATAGGGGAACTTTGAGAGAATATCGATCTAAAGTAATCTTCACCTTATTCAAAGTTGGGTGATTTGTCATCTTATAGCCTAATGCGTTACCATAATTTTCAGTTACCTTTTAAAATTCATAGTGCACACGAGCTATATAGGGTGTCCCATAACTTATGGGCCGTAGAGTAACTGGAGATACTAGACATCAAACTAAGCCGATTATGTCATATAAGTTTTTTTTTGATAATTAAAATATTAATTTAATTATGTGCTATGTGTTTTTATGCTTTGGGATATTTAAAGGGAAATATCTCGAAAACCGTTAAAGATATTAAGATCAATTAAGTTCAACTTTTTGACTCAGAAAATGCCCTTCTTTAAGAAACTATAATTGAAAAAACACCTAATATCACAGGTAAGAAAATAAATCATATATTTATGAAGCCCAGTGTATGCAACCAGCGCCCTCTAGTTTAAAACTTAAAAATTTCTACAAATTCTTATTTCTTGCTCATAAAAACATAATATTGCCAACTTTCAATTCGATTCATTAAACCGTTTTAAAATTATGGCTTATTTTCGAGAATAAACTTTTACTTTCAACACCCTGTATCTCTAGATCGAGTAACAATCCGAAAAAACTTATATGACTTAATCGGCTTAGTTTGATGTCTAGTATCTTCAATTACTCCTACGCCTATAAGTTATGGGACACCCTGTATAGCTGGTGTGCACTGGGACGCAGAAACTTTTATCAAGAATAAATTTTTTGTGCAATCAATAATAAAAAAGTTTTTCATTTGGAGCAAGAATTCTTCTGGCCACCGTATAGTATTGTTTTTAGCAATTACATATTCTTAGGTTAAGCAGGCACATGCATTTATTTTATATTACGACAATTTTTTTAAATTCAATCTTAGATATAGAAATGATTATTGTAAAATGAGATTCCATTATAATTTGAAATATATCTTCAAATAAACGTCACAATTCCTTAAAGTCCTTAGACCGCCGATATTCCCCGTGTTCCCGTACATGTATTTCCCCCCATTATGTGTATACCTATAATGTGTATAATATTAATTTACATTCTCTAAATTAAATACAATAAAAATAAACAATATTATTTTCATGTGGAGAAAACAACAATGAAAACTTGATTTTTGTGTTAATTAATAGACGTAGATACCATATAACAATGTCAATTTATTATTTTTTTTTATTTATTCAGTTTTTTGTTCTTCGAATTGCTTTAAAATTTTAATAGTTTTGTTAACTGGTCAAAGATGATAATCTTACATTGTGCCATTTGTCAAAAAGTTTAAATGTATTATTGTGTTAAATATTATTAAAAGGAAGAGAACTTTTAACCAGTCATTATGAAAAAATAGAATTTTTAAGGTGTCAAAAGTTAAGCAATATTAAAAGTGGACGAGCTTTTTTTTTTAAAAAATTAAAATAATTGTATAACGCATGATATCCGCCCTGGGGGACATATGTCCCATCTCCTAAAATTAAACCACTCATTAAATTTTTGTATTGCAGTTTTAAAAAATGTCGCAAAATTTCTGTTTTCCTAACCTGTAATTTCAAATAAAAATATTACTTACAAGTTAATTCCTTTTAGACAACATTTTAACTGAGTTGAGGTTTTTTAGGTTTTATTTCTCTCTTTCATTGTTGCTCCCAATCAAATTTACAGTGCTTTCTCTCTCTCTCGTATAATTATATTAGTTGCATAAAAAGAAAGGCAGTATAAATGAACTAATTAAATAAGGTTAAACAGATTCAAAAAAATAAATACCAGTATATTTCCCATATTGTTTTTTCTTGAATGACAAATTGAATTGTTGTTTTCTACTGAATAAGTTAAAGACTCTGTTGAGGATGTCAATGTCTCTGTAGATAACAGATTATTTTTATTTGCACTTGATAACAAATATCTTTCTCTTCTTTTTGTTCGTTCTCCACGTGTTCTTCTACTCATACTTCTATATGATTCGTCTTCTAACATTGTTTTTGTGAACTAAATTTAATTAGCTCACGATCAGGGATATTTAGCTTTAATTGCTCTTCTGATAAGTTCTAGATCCTGTAACCTTTTCGTTATCACAATATTATTGCCAAGTTTCCCCTTGTAGTATATTTTGTCGTTTAAGAAACGTATTAATTAAAAATATAGTCAGTATATTTAAATAAATAACAAATTAAACTACATACAGGGTGCTTCTTCTAACTTCTCCAAGTATTTAGCAAAAGAATATACCTACTAGTTAAATATGCTGGATTTTTAAAATGCAGTGTATTAAAGTTTAAGTTTCTACATAAATATGCCCTTTGTTCATTTATTTACAATATCAAATATTATTATCAATAAATAATTTTTTCAAATTTTGTTTATGGTCTTCTTGCACTGAGAAAAATAGGTTTATTAAAGTATATTAAACGTGTTTCATTAATAATAATTATAATTGAACCTTTAATTGGCTTAGGTTTTTTTTAAACTACACTGTAAAAAAATTCACAATATTTACTGTATGTAATGTAATATATACCGGGTGTTGCATCATCGAGCGGGACATAGGAAATCCCATGTAATTTTAAATGGGGTCAATTATTGGCTTCCCTAATTATTTTACAGAAAAATTCTATTTAGGTTTATTAAAGAGTACTAAAACCCACATTCAAAAGAATAACTTTAGATATTTTTGATGAGCCCGTTTACGGGTTATCGCCGATTTCTTTTTAACTATTTCTCCTTTTTATGGCCCCGTATTTGCGGGCACCAGTCAAGGTAAAAGATGACTGTCAAATAAAGTTGTCATTTTGAAATGTGTGCTTTATTGTTATAAAAACTCGTACATCGAAAATATTAAAGGTGTATTTATGAGTACAAATTAATCTGAATAAAACTAAAATAAAGTATCTAATTACAAATTATAACATTTTACATGTTTCAATATTTTACTAATTAATAGGTAGGTACTATTAAATTGTTAGAACTAGGATTTAAGAAGATGTTCAAATATTTCTCCATTGACTGCTGGACAATAACCGAGGCGATCATAAAATTCTCTTCTTACATTCGCTTGTTGGTAAACTGAAATTCTATTGCATTCGGCAGAAATAGCATTTTTTAACTCGTCTAGATTTGGGTATTTTTTAATCTTTGTACCTATATCCTGTTTTTTAAATGGCCCCAGAGAAAGAAATCATTTGGCGATAAATCAGGAGACCTGGCTGGCCAATTTACTGTATGATTTAAGCCAATAACATTTCCATTAAAAGCACGGTTTAAATATTCCCGGACAGCCAGGGTACTATGTGCCGGGCAGCCATCCATTTGATACCAAACTTCCTGATTTTCCCTGGCGGCATCATGTAAAGTAGGTAAAATATGATTTTCAAGTAGTTCCAAAAAATATTTTGCATTTAAATTTCGTGTAAAAAATAATGGCCCGATAATATTTTCTCCGAAAATCCCAGCCCAAACATTAACTTTTTGTGGATATTGCGTCCTTGTTTCGACAAACCTGTGTTGGTTTTCTTTGCTCCAATATCGATAATTTTGAACATTGGGTTCATTGTTTAAGGTAAATGTGCATTCGTCAGTGAAACAAATGTTTTTTAAAAATTCCCTATTCATGTTTGCTCTTTCAATCATACCAAAACAAAACTCCTGTCGTCGTAGTTCGTCCCTATCTCTTAGCTCTTGGTGCTTTTCATATTTGTATGAATAATATTTATGTCGTTTCAAAGCTCGTAACGCTGTGGTGTGATCTAATCCTATGTCATCCTCAAGTTTCCTTGTGCTGATCTTTCCATCATTTTCTTCCACAATAAAACTTGCAAGTCCCTATCATTTCTTGCATCTCTTTTTTGGTCCTGCCTTTGCAAGTCCCTATCATTTCTTGCATCTCTTCTTTGTTCCTGCCTTTCTTCACATCTGCAGTTATTTATTACAGTGCCTTTTGTCTCAAATTTCTTGATAGTCCTTTCGACTGTAGATTTTGCAGGTATCGGTCTATTCGGATACAGAGCAGCAAACATGTCTGACACATTTTGATAACTATTTCCTTGATAATACCATTTAATCATCAATATTTGTTCTTCAGAAGTGTAATTCATGGCTAATATTTTCGATGTACGAGTTTTTATAACAATAAAGCACACATTTCAAAATGACAACTTTATTTGACAGTCATCTTTTACCTTGACTGGTGCCCGCAAATACGGGGCCATAATAAGGAGAAATAGTTAAAAAGAAATCGGCGATAACCCGTAAACGGGCTCATCAAAAATATTTAGAGTTATTCTTTTGAATGTGCGTTTTAGTGCTCTTTAATAAACCTAAATATAATTTTTCTCTAAAATAATTAGGGATTAGTCGAAGAGGAAAATGATTACACGGTGAAGCAGCTTGCATAGAACAGATGGACAGAGTTGATAACCTGTAGTACATTCAGGCAACTGGAACATTCGATAAAAAAAGAACCGCAAAACCAGAACTATTGAGACGCAGTCGAAAAGACGTGAGAAATATTACTGCGGTTGTTACCGGACATTGCCTCTTCGGTAGACATGCCGAACGTATGCAAATATCCACTAACGACTTCTGCAGAAGTTGCAGCGATGAGGAAGAAAGTATTCAACATTTTCTGTGTGAATGCACTGGCCTCGCAAGAAGAAGGTTCACTGCTCTGTGTGAACCATTTTTCAATAGCCTGGAGGAACAAACTAACTTACAACTTGGACGACTGAGCAGGTTTCTGAATAGTACTGGCTGGTTTGAATAAGTTGTTAAAATCCTTCTCCGATGTACTCAGCACTAACATCAGAGATCTGATGAAGGTGGGTTCTACGGAACATGTGTGGTACCACAACGGACCTAATAGGACTACGTGAGACTGTTTGGTCAGAACCAAAGGTCTGCCACTCTTACCTTACCTAACCTAACCTACCCTATATAAAGTGTACTTTTACAAAGAATTTGTGTACTATTACCATATGAATACGCTACAAAATTACATGAAATCTACTTAAATTTCTTACACAATTAATATTGTAATATTTTTACAGTATATATTGTGGTAATAAATTGCCACCGATAAATATTATAATTATTTTAATAGTGTAAAGAGTAACATAATCTATCTGCAACAATTAAATTCATCTTTTTGAAATATTTGTATTACTACATTATAGAACTAAAGGGGTTTAGTTACTACCAGTTTCCGGGTTAATTAGGTTTTATATACATCGGATACAAAATGTTTGGTAATACGAAGAATAAGAAGTCGTCGTTTTCGGTTCCATCGCGTCTTCATTAAAGCTGAACCATAGGCGTACCCGTTTTTACATATCTAAATTAAAAATACAAAACAACTTATTGAAATATAATATTGCCCAAAATCCTTGTGAAAATACCTTATGATACCAAAGTGAACATTGTCCTTCGTGAGACACTGTTATGTAGGTAAGGTGCATCCCAATTTAATAAAACTAAGTTAACACCGCAATGATAGACAACTCGCAAATATTTCCGGCCGTTCGCAGCAGTTTGGGGGATTTTTACAAGAAAAGAAAAAGTTCAAGTGTTCCCAGTAATTTTTGTGAAAACATGTGTAAAGAAATATTCTGCGAATATAGAAAATTTGTAGAAATAGGTAGCTGATTTCTGCCGTCAGGGTCAATTTGTTTAAAAATGTATTTTTAATTATTGTTATCATCATCATCGAATTACGTTCCGATCGGTAAAAGGTAAGTCAAAAGAACACAATCATAAATATCTTTGATTTTTTAATTATTAGGGTAATTTAAATTTTAATAAGTAGTAACGATTTTCTTGGTTAATAATTAATTATCATAACAATCATAATATATATTGTTCAAATAAAATTATACTAAAATCGCAATTATTTGACATTTTAAACTGTTTTTATTCACCCTATATAAATATTTGACTATTATATTTATAAATAACTTTATATTTAGTTATATACTTGGGGTCAATAAAACCATTTATTAATGCATGACATGTACAATATAGATTTAGTACGTCAAACATTTTTATTAAATAAAATATAAATATAAATAAAGGTTCAGTTGCTTTTACACAAATGCACTTGAACTGTTATTGCACTTTACAAACTATTCAGAATATTTCGTCATGCTAGTTGTTTTTGTTTAATTTAAAATAATCGTGGTAGAACCCTGGAAAGTCTTCAATATATACCCTGTAGTCCTTTCCATCAAATTTCTAGTAGGAGTGTTTAAAAGGGTTATTCTGGAAGAGCGCAAAAGGTGTAAATTTTCTTTACCATATTTTATAGGGCTCTTGGTATAGGTACAGCTTTTAAATGTTCTTAAAAATAATCCAGTGGGGTCAAGTTCGGTGATCTAGCCGACTACTGTTTGTTAATACTGTTTTCATTATCAGCATTCAGTGGCGTATTTAGGGGGAGGGGGGGGGGGGGGCTGCCATGCTGCAGCGTGTGGGCGCTCACTATCAAACATCGATATCTACCTTTTTTTCTTTTTGTCAAAGAAAGCAGCCAATAGTTTAATTTAATGTGACCCACGGTGTATATCTTAATAATATCGTTTGAGACGATGTCTCATTTTAAGACTGGCACCATTGTACACATGGATTGGTAAAGATTATTTTGATAGTTTGTATATTGGTTTGTAAACAATTAAATTGACATAAGAGGTCACAAACCCATAAACATTGTTGCATTGATGCGTATATTTTTTTTGGTACCCTTATTAGGTTGTTATCACATAACGCGTTATTAACTCTTTCCTAGCTAAAGATATGATCAAATAATTCTCAAAATAAAAAAATTTGAATACCTACATAAATATCGCCAAAATACTGAATTTCTATACCTCCAAGGGTATTTAAAGATTGCCTGTTAAATATGTAAGTTTTGTAATAACAATTACCAAACACATTTTATTTTTCAGGACATAATCCTGACTGTAGAAAAATCCACGATGTTTCAATATATATTTTTGAAGTTGAAGAACAAATATTTTTAAAAATCAGAGAGTACCTAAAAAGACACCCAATTACTAGTCCTCCTACATTGAATCGAATAGTATCCAGAATCCAAAAATTAATATCTACCACAGATACTAAAATACTTATGATGTATAGCTAGTACCTAGTTCTAAGAAAATTTTGTCATAATTCGTAAGTATGTGTCTATGTAAATATTTAGTTTAGTTAAATTAATCAAAAGATAAAGGTATCACCACCGATTAACTTTTCGCATTATTATATAACATAAGCAGAGTATAGGGACCTTATTTTAAGTGTCTCATCCGATTGGCGACTTTCCTATCGACTAAAATAAAAAAAAACAATTATGTATTCCATAATAGTTTTTCGCAACGAAGCAAAATTTAATGTCAAAAATATATAGTTTCACAAATTTACCAGATAAGAGGCCATATTAATTTTTTTTAAATAGCAACTATACTTTATAGTAGGCCTGCGGCGTTCGATTTTTTGGTGAAACATTAAAAATATGTAGTTGTCAATATTTATTTTCAGCAGTTCCGGAGATAATAGACTTCGAAGTTGGTGGTTTTGTTCTCATCCAATTAAAAAATAGAAGCTTTGAGATTAGAAACCTATTTTTTTTAGGGATAGGTAATTTTTTATAAGCGAGCTAACTATACTATTGTCAAATATGTCAGATGTCAAAGTGACCGATACAACGTAATTATGATTTTTTTAAATAGCAACCCATATTTATAACGACACCAGTGTATTTCACGGTTCGATTTTAAAATATATAGTTATCGATATTTATTTCCATCCGGAAATAAGGGGTATTAAAAACTGCATGATTTGATTTTGTCTTTTAAGTGTCTCACCCCAAAAATAATAATAACTGTATGTAGTCCAGGGCCATCCTGACACCAATTCAGTTGATAGGACTTCGGGACATAGTTGATTAAAACCTGGTACCTATCATAGCTATGGACATCATTGCATTTTATAGGTATTTAAGTTGTTTTTGGCATATCTATAGTAGGCTATTTCCCAAGTATATACTGTGGTGGTAGCATTAGAATACCAAGCTCTTAAAAGGACTGTCTGCAATCATCTATATAGCTTAGTCTGTCCAAGACTTCTGTTGCAGACCAAATACTCGGCTAGGCTTAAATGCATGCCCTCAAACAAGTAGTGCATACACCATCATTGAGTCGAACACACAACATGCTGTCAATATTACCACTCTCGAGTCTTGTGCAGATATGTTATTGCTCAGTGCAAATTTATTTGCTATTTGATCTATATGTATGTAGATTTCAATACTTGCATAAATTTCTGTCTATTTCGAATGTAAAAGGTAAATCAATGATGTTTCTTTCAATATTTTTAAAATAAAGTTAATTCTATGTTTCAATTTGGATATATTCAGTGACAGTGAAGAGCAAAAATTAGATTTAATTTTCATTTACGGATCTTAACAGAGCATCAGTTTTTAAAACATTTATTCTTATTCTTAATTTGTCCTATTGATCTTATTTTATTTCCTAATAAAAATAATACGTTACAGTTTTTTTAAATGGTCAATTTAGCAGATATACGTTTGTTCTATTTTGATGACCTGTACCACAACAGATACTGCCTTTTGTACAGCGAGAAATTTTTAATTAATGATTTGATAACTCGATTACACTGGCGATGCGGTCATGTAGTGCAGTGGCATATTTCGGGGGGGCTGTAGCGCCCCCCGGAGCTCAGAAGCTCGGGGTTCAATAGTCTAATTGCAATAGCGACAATAAACATTTATGAACCTATGAACCTAACACGAAATCGGTTGGTCACTCCTCACTATTCTACTTGGTCTAGCAGCAACGATTCAATTAGACAGGTATAGAAGAGACTATAGAAAATTCATTTTTATTGATGAAGCCACATAAAAACAAAAAAGCAAAAACATTTTCGTCGAAATATCTACACCTGCTAACTCGGCGTCATCATGTGCGAGTCATATAGGGAGCGAGTCCATCGACAAAAAATATAATTCTCTGGAGAGGAAAATTTTTACACAAGCGCCGAAAAAATATTTTTTTACGTTTTTTCTGGCTTTTCGATCAGTAAAACAGAATTTCTTCTAGAATAATCCATTTTCTTAACTTGTCGGGCCAGGTAGATGCCGGCTAAGCTATTTGATGTCGGCATCCTGTATAAATAAATTTTTATTGGCCCCTTCTATGCTACCAGGACTGCATTCATCCTGCATTTGATAACACGTCTTCCGATTATATTTTACCGTATTTGTTTTAATTTTCTGCCAGTTGGAGATAATATACAAGTATGGCTTTTACCTTTCGCTTAATTGATTTTACAGATAATAAATATATAGTAATAATATATTACAAAATACCTGGTTATTTTGATTTTAGGAACAGGTTAGACAGGCTAGCAGAAATATAGCAATAAGGAAAAATATTTTTATTAAATTGAAAAAGTTTATAAAAAATTACAATAAGGTAGTTTTACTTTTATGTGATTGCTCGCCTTGAAAGTTGTTGCTATAAAATTCGGTCAATTCGGTAGATAAATAAGTAGGTAATATAAAGATATTTAACAATAATTAACTAACCAGCAACTTTGACTGTGGCATTTATGACATTGGCAGGCATTATTTTCTCTAAATCATAGTTACTTTGTACGTGCTAACATACTTATTTCTTTATAATTTATTTAAAAATGTATTCAATACAAAGCTTAGTTGACTTATTCTGATACCTACTTGTCATTTTAAACTTAGAACTGTCAATTTAGGACGGTTATAAATTTAGATCCCTTAAGTGAATACGGCTGTAGGTATATATATAATAAATTACATCCTTGAACGGCATCCTGTTATGCTTGCACTAAACATTCTTTACTTTTACACCAATATCATTCCACGGGGTAGGTATATCATGTAGAATATTTTTAATTTAAATTTACAAGTTTTAGGGGAATTATTATAATTAAAATTATAATTATTTACGTTAATATAGCCCTAAAAAAAAGGAACATGGTCACACGCTCTGGGCAGTTTGGTTCTATGTCGGCCATTTAAATATTAATGTATGGTAAAGGTACATATTATGTGCCTACTTCATATCATATTTTAAAAAATGTATAGCTAAGAATTTTATCTATTGATTATTAACAATAATTAAAATAAAGACTTACCATTTCAAATTTATCTGCCACAATGTTGTTTATTTGCTATTAGCATGGATAAAAAAAAACTAAATAGTTAGGTAAGTATAAGGGTTTAGTTCAGATCAGTAAATTCCTAAAAGTTTTTTTAATCCCAAACTATCAGTTATGAAAATAACACACTTCTTCTTTAATGTGTATTACGTAGTCTTTTCTATCAGTCACTTCGTAACATTGCTACTGATAAGAGTTTACTTTTGATAACAAATTGTGATTAAACAAGATTTTTTCACTTTATTTACAGAAACGCCGGTTTGTAGCACTTCTTAATAATTTTAAATGCTTGTAATAATATTAGGTGAAGAACCTATAAATATTCGTGATCTAGTTTCCTTTTTAGTCAAGGTATAACTTATAGACTGATCTTTTTTGCCACAGATTTGACGCTCGGACTTTCACTATATTTTTAGAAGTTTAAATAATAAGATTATATTCATACACTTTTATTATATAGTTCACTTGCACTGTAAAGACTTGACCTGTGATAATAATATAACTTGCGATAATTAATGTTTATAGAATATTATTATTCACTAGTTGTAATAATAACTATATACAGTATACAGGCGAATTAAATCAAGGATTCCGACACTATTTTATTTATCTCGCATATTGTTTTTATTGATAACAAAGATAAAATATTATTAATAAATATCAGTATTTTGAATTTCCACATCACAAATGTTTTTACTATAGGATGATAAAATATTCACATGACTTTTCTTTCGTGTTTTCCAGTGCGGTTTATTTTCCGATAAATTGTATTTCACTTTCCTTAAGTAAATACCACTTTGGGTAGTATACAGAATTATTGTTTTTGAATTAAGTTTTTTGGTTTTCTTATTTTTCGACGTTTTCATCTGTCTGTATTTGTAAAAACAAATTAATGCTGCTAATATAAAAATTATAAAAATTGTTATTGCCAAATAATTAACGATAGTTAACATATGACCGACAATGTCTTATACCAATACAGTATTCCATTATCAATTTTGTGTGTATGTGTTGTCTAGGTAACCGTATACGCAATGTAATATTGATTTTTAAATATTTTTTTTATTTAAGGACTAGAACGTTACCTACTTTTAAACTTTTATTTTTGTTGATCCTTTCTTACAATTAAATGAAAACATATTGATCTTCTTGGCGATATACATCAGTGCCGTTACTTTATTAAAAAACTTTAATTTTTTTTAATAATTAATAATTTTTATTTTTTATAAAAGTGTACCTACAGGTGGATTTTAAATGTATATTATTATTTCATTTAATTATGGTTAAATATGTTCCATATTATTATTGGTTGTTGTTTTTTTTAAGTTAAATTATTCCTCCTCAACCTTCCATATGAGCCACGTCCACATATTATGCCACTGATATGTTGTTGATAAAATGACCCGATCAGTTGGTTGGTTAATTAACAGTTTGTGTTATCTACTTGAAGCCACCGAGCAACAAAGTAGGAGACATGACACGACCTCATCATGAAGTCGACGGTGCAAAACGCTGTACCTTATTACAGAGTATAGAGCCAGGGCTTGATACTATTACCAAAGTATTATGTAGTAATTAAGTAGATAACATGAATAATTATAGGATTAAATGACTTACCTTAAGGACTACTAACCCAATTATATAACACAATGTAGTGCATATATTGATATCCCACTGACGTGAATATACTACATTGTGTTATACCTATATTGGAAACCAAAGGTAAAATATAATTAATTATACCTTATAGGGAAGAGGCGGGGAATGGTACGCAGCGGGCAACGGTACGCATCCAGTTTTAGCACAAGCGGATCGATCGATATCGCCGACCATCATTAGGAGTTGTCGCAAGACGCCATTAACTGACAAGTATAAATAAAATCACAGCATTCAATGAACAATCTGTTCAAACCTTTTTTACAAACTTGGAATCGTTGCTTGAAAAATAAAAATTTACCCCAAGTCGAATATTTAACGTCGACGAGACCGGTATCTCGACTGTCCAGAAGCCTACCAAACAGCTGGGACCGAAAGGCGTTAAACAGTTTGGATCAAAAATATCTTGGGAGCGAGAAAAGAATGTCACTGCCAAATGTGCAATGAGTGCTTCTGGAAATTTTATTCCTCCCCTGCTTATATTTCCTCGAAAACGAATGTCTCCCACACTGACCAAAAATGGGCCGGCTAATGGAATTTATACAGTTACGGATAATGATTGGAGTGATGAAACATGTTTTCTTTAATGGTTAAAACATTTTAAATCTTATATTAACGCAAGTCCAACAAACCCTGTTCTGCTGGTGCTGGATAACCATTACAGCCACATATCTCTTTCGATTTACAGCTATTGCAGTGATAACGGTATTATAATGCTATCAATACCACCACATACCTCCCACCGTCTGCAACCTCGCTGGATGTTTCATTCTTTGGACCATTTAAAAGCGCTTTTAATAAGGAATGTGACATTTTTTTAAAAACTGGATAGCATGAAAAAATTACATTTCCGGACTTAGCTGAAATATTTAACAACGCATTTGTTAAAATTGCTACAATGGGAAAAGCTATGTCAGGCTTTAACTCAACTGGGATTTGGCCATTTAATTCGTATAAGTAATAAAGAAAAATCAAAAATGTCCAGTCTAATAGCAGAAAAGGTAAGTGTTACTGAGCTATCCCCACTGCCTTCCTATTCAGGTAAAGGTAACACAAAAAAAGGGAACTAAGCTAAAATCGGAAGTTTTAACGGCTACTCCAATGAAGTTAATACTAGAAGAAAAACAACAAAAAAAGGACAAGCATGCATCGACTAAAAGAGATAAAAAAGAAAAAATAAAGAAAAGCCAACCAGCACGCAAGAAAAATGGAATTTTATTCTGATATATCAAAAGAAGATGAAGTTGATGAGAAGGATCTGGTGAACGATGACGCATTAGATGACGTGGAAGTTGGAATATCAAACCAAACAGACCAATGTTTAATCTGCAAAGATTTTGGCAAAAATGAAGAAATTTGGTTTAGATGTGTTATTTGTGGAGGTTGGGCACATGGCTGAGTGTAGTGGGCAGGATTCTGCCACTAATTATATACATGTGACTTTTGCATTAGAAAATCAACCACTAAAAAGAATCTCGATTTTAATTCCTAATTATGGTTTTTATTACTAGTTTATTTGCGTTTTTTCTAACTTTTTAAATATGTTGTTAGTTTTCCTAAATAAATGTTACCTTACTTTAGTACTATTGGTAAAAAATTTGTTGCCTACCATTACCCGTCGGGTTGCGTACCTCCACAGAGGGTAATCATGCGCAAAGCACAAATTTTAGTTTTATCAATTTTTTTCCAAGTATTTTGATTTTAAGTAAAAGTTGACATTACTCCTTTAAAGAATGCATTTAAGACAATGATTTGGCTAAGACGGTGACCTGTGATCTCCAAAGTTTTTGATTTATAGTAAGTTTTGCTTAGGTGCGTACCATCCCCCGCCTCTCCCTTACCTATAAATGGATGTGTGAAAATAAATTAAAAAATAATATCGACAAAACAAAATGTTTATTATTAGGATCTAAAAAGCAACATAGTGAATTTCAGGATTAAAAACTTTCTTTTAAAATAAATAAAGAAGATATTGAAATTGTTACAAAGATTAAATATTTAGGAGTTATCATAGACCAAAATTTAAGATTTTGTGATCATGTGGACTATATTTGTGAAAAAATTTTACGCTCTATATATAACGCCATAAGCAGGGGCAAGCAAAACTTCCCTCCTGTCCAAAGTGACGTCTAAAAAAAAGGTCATCATCGTTCTCTTGAAAATAACATACGATACCACTCCTTTCTTACCAAAACTTTCATAGCTAAATCTCCCTCCTCCCCCGGAAATTCCATTACAAAACCGAATCCATCAATTTTGGGTGGGCACTTATATTTCTAGGGTGGGCCAGTGCCCAGCCTGCCCCCACCTCCCTGGCGCCGCCGCTGGTGATATGCTACCAATAGTAAAGTTTTACTTCAAGTGGTTAATTTATTTCTTAAAAAATATATTTTGCCAACGATAAATACTATCATTATTTTTAACAGTGTTTCAAATAGTTAAGTATGCTGAAGCCAGTGCTGCAGTAAGAGAGTTTCAGAGGGTGCCCTTGTACCAGGCGCCAAATTTAAATAGCCGCCCACTAAAAGTACTATTATATTACCAATGCAATTACCTGTCAATACCTAGGTATTTTTAAGTTTAATATATTATTATGAGACATATTTTTTAAAGTATTATTTGTATTATATTTTTCACTTTAAAAATTGTTTTAAATTCTTAAAAGCTCTTATAATGGCTTTTAAGGCAATATTGTTCCAGCGCCATCGGCGGCGGCGCCAGGGGGCAGGATGGGCACCGGCCCACCCTAGTGCCCACCCAAAATTGAGGGATTCGGTTTTGTAATGGAATGTGTGGGGAAAGGGGGATTTGATTATGAAATTTTTGATTAATTTTTAGAAATTTAGAATAACCCTTTATCATCGCCATTGAGTAGTAGGTTTAGGTGTCTATAGATAAAATTAAAAAGTTCATAGAAATATAACACAATTTTTAACTGGCAATTCTAACCAGAATCATGGTCTCATTTTCTCGTCTCCGCACTTCCACCGCTCTATGAATCAATCTGTTTGGAGCTACCTTTGTAATTATCGGAGTTTTATTGACCTGTATCTATGTCCGGCAGGCAATGCTTTATGCAGGGTCCTCAAACTTGTTGACAAAGTCAAAGAGCATAACCTAACTTTTGGCTTGATTGAAGGTACACTTGAAACCCGCCATAACAAAGTATAAAGAAACATTTTAGAATATAATTAACATTTTTAAGAGAGAATAACATGTCACAAAAAACTGATGAAGACCTACCAAAGTATCTCAAAGATCGAATCGAAAAAAATCGTCAAAAAGCACTTGCTCTGAAGAAGAGTAAACTAGTGCATCACCCTTATGCCAAAGGGTAAGTTAATTCTAAAAGTCCCATATTGCGAACAGTATTAGGCAAGAATGTCTAATGTATTTTTAATACTTCGAAAAGTATCACATTTTATTTCTATGAATACCTATGTAGGATACGGTAGTATACCTATTTTTTAGGGATGTCATATCAATCGATAAAACAACAATAAAAATTGGGGCAACCAAATACAAAGATACAGGTGGAGGATTTTTACTTGAGGAGAATCCTGAGGAGCCTGTACAGGAGGTATGTTATGAGCAACATGCACCCATTTTGCTCTAATTGCTAAAGGCATTTAACACGTCCACTACCGCCGGCCACTATAGTGGCCATTGGGGTTTCTCGCTGTGGACCGCGGTCACTATAGTGGCCGTAATTTCAAACCTTCTGTGCAATATAATTTCAGGCGGTTCACGAATAGAGATTTGTATGTTGTTTGCGGTCCATGAGGAACTGAACTGCGTGTGCACGGCCACTTTAGTGGCCTCTGGTTCATTTCATGTAGTAAAAAATTACAATAGTTTAAAAGCTATTTCACTTGGTACACCACAAGCGACCAGCTATAGCACGCCGGTAGTGAACGTGTTAAAACAATTTAATTAGTCTTGTATAAATAAGACCTACATGCATCTTTCTCACCTTTTCTAACCAAACTAAAAATACATACAACAGGCAGCTTTTTCTTTTAATTAAAATATATGCTGAATGAGAAGTTTACAAATAATGTTTTTTTTATAGGATTCACCCGTAGTGCAACAAGAAGCAGCCATAGTGGAACCAGACCGCCCTGATTGCCAAACTTGTGGGAAATCTTTTGCAACATCATGGCTTTTCGATAACTTTGATTGTAGAGGTTGTGATGAATGCAAGTAAGTTTAAATATATTTAAGTAGATACTATTATGTATTTTAGGTTATTAAGGTATTCCTTGCTTTTATTGGTGACATAAAGTTTTTTTTTGTTATACAATATTTACTCTATTATGGATTGCATATGAAAGTGTGGTATTTCTTTTTTGCCCTACTTCTAAGCATTCCCCCTTCACAGCTGGTACATTACTTGTGTTTGATTATAATCCTATTGGTTTTGTGTATTAAAGGTATTCTTAGAAACCATTATGAGAAAAATAAAAAGTTTTTTTTAGAGAGTCCGAAGAATACAAACTCATTACAAAAACTGAAGCAAAAACCAAATACCTTCTCCAAGATTGTGACTTGGAGAAACGACAGCCCCCTCTAAAATTCATTACACGTAAAAATCCACATAATGTACGATGGGGTGATATGAGATTATATTTGGAATTCCAAGTGGAGAAAAGAGCATTGGAAGTATGGGAGAGTTATGAAAAACTTGAGGAAGCAAGAGAGCAAAGGGAGGAGAAAAAAGTTTTATCCAAGACTAAAAAATATCACAAACAGTTAAAGGAGTTAAGAATGAATATGAGAAGTAGTTTATATGATCGAACTAGTGGAGCATTCCATACTCATGAGTTTGGACCTGAAACTTATAATGAAGAAGAGGATAATTATACTAGAAAGTGCACTACATGTCCTTATGAGGAAACTTTTGAGAAAATGTAAAAGGAATGTTATATCCCGAAGACATTTTGTGGTATGTTCTTATTTCAATAATACTTAAACTACAATTATTTTTAATCTAAACAAAACAATATTTACTGCATTAATTAAATTTAATAAAGCAGTTCAGTTTAGTGTCTATTTCCTGTTTATAAAAATTATTGCTACATTTTACTGTGTCAGTTAAGTTTTAATACAGGGCAAAAAAAAAATTGCAATAATGTAAGAATATTCTCACTACTCAAATAATAAATAAACACAGTCTCAACACAGCAAAAATAAAAATAAAGAATTCTAGCACCTTTTTTAAGGGGCCAATTAGAACCAGTGTTTTGTGAGAATTTTCGGAATTTTTTTTTTTTTTTTTCTCAAGATTCTTAAATTTTCTTTATAATATCTTTCATTGAATAAATATGTATTTGCTCAAAGCCTCTACCCTGAGGGTGTTAAACAATATTATTATTTTAGATTTTCCCGTTTTTCGTTTATAGAATACATTTTTCACGTGGTATTATTTTTTGGCAGTGCGCGGCCAAGAGGGGCGGGTATTCTTTTAATGATACGTGACAGCCACATACAAAAAGTTAATTAGAATTAACTCAATGCAACAGGCAACCAAATAACTATAAAATTTCATTTTTATATTTTTCTTTAT
Organism: Polydrusus cervinus; assembly: GCA_935413205.1. NCBI lineage: Eukaryota > Metazoa > Arthropoda > Insecta > Coleoptera > Curculionidae > Polydrusus > Polydrusus cervinus. The sequence continues at coordinate 10,305,424 of OW284520.1, read as the reverse complement.
TTTTATATTTAATTTATAAAGAAGTTTTTGTTGAACATATTTTCCAAATCTGTTTTTAATTATATATTTGTATGGTGCTTCCTACTTTTTTCTAGTGTGTTTGTGAGAGAATTTTAAATAACTCTTTTTGGCAGCAATAGTTTTCAGAAAAGTGCTTCCTACTTTTTTCTAGTGTGTTTGTGACAGAATTTTAAATAACGCTCAATTATACCATGTCGGAAAATTTAAAACAGACGATTTTAATTTAAAAAATATTTGTTTGTGTCCAATTTAAATTTACATTTTGCCATATCATTATTTTTGTAACTGGTAATTTAATTTGGAACTAAATATGTTTGGTTGTGATATTACACTAACTCTCACCTATGTTAAAATAAAACCATTTTGATACAAGTTATTTTTTTTTATTTATGATATAATATAAAAATATAATAATTTTAAGGTCCATCAAGAAACTTCGCGTTTTTTTATTTTAAGTGCGAATATTTAAGGGATATTAGGTACATGTGGTACTTACTGATTTTAATTTATAATTTTTCTTGTTCAATTCAAAAGTTTTCTCTTAATTCCTAAAATATTTTAAATCCTATTACAACTGGCCCATACCTATCCCAATTACCAAAATTAAAGGGGGTATCTGTCTTATTATGTACGTAGTATCAAGATGGGCCTACAAACATTCTACACTGACATCACAGAGAAACTTATAAATAAGTAGGTAGTACTTTGTATACCAACGGCTAAAAAATAAGTTTTTCAGTATTTTAGCCCTCGGTATCGCAAATTTATGCTATTTTGGCGAAAATATATTTTACGGTACATTCAAATGACTAAAAATCCGTTTAATGGTGACCTATCTGGTTACAGGAATATGAAAAAGGTTTCCCTCTAAGTGGTACAATAAAGATGCTGTAGGTACATAGCTTGTCAAAGTGAAAAAAACATTTATCATATGTTTTGGTCATAGGTAACATTACAGCATACTTTTTGGACACAGTTTTAAAATGATCTTCGTTGTATGTTCATACATTTTTAGAATACTTATAAACGTTTGTGTAGTCTGCGCAACCAATTTTCCCACAGCTGATATCCTCATAATTTCCCCACATTTTTAGTGGGCCGTAATTAGCCCACACGTCACTTTGTGAATTGTTTTATGGAAAGTAAATCATACCAGAACACACGTGCCCATGAGTCCATCTTGCGAAAGTACTCAAAAAATTTACTATATAAGGAAACTGTCCAAGAGAATTCACTGAAAATTGTTTTTATGTTTCTCGAGTAGCCGCTAGAGGGCGTAATATTATTTCTCAACTAAGAAAACGAAGGTGACTATATAAGTATTTCAGAAAAACAACACATTAATTTTCAATAAGGTTTAACTAGTTATATTAAAGAGAAACTTTTGTTTTTCTAGTTGGGCATTAGTATTACGCCCGCTAGCGACCACCTGAGAAACTTAAAAATAATTTCCACTGATTTCTCTTGGTCACTTTTCTCATAAAAATAATTCTTAAAGCTGTACAAATAATGGTTCCAAAGATACAGCCGGTGTCCCTTTTTAGTTGTACACCCTGTACAAAGGTATTTTGCGATTGTTGAGATACTGTTGATCGTATTTGACTCTCTTCGTAATATTATGGATAAATAATTTGCCAAAAAGAAACTAACTTTGCAAGGTTTTATGATATGGTTCTATACATAATAATGAAATATATGTAAATTTATCGATAAGGGTAGATCCTCGGACAACTCAATAACGGGTGTTATTGACTTTTGTTGATAAAGCCAATCGAATAGTTCAACACAAGAACTCGGGTTTGGTTTCTTTTATCCGATATAGGTATTGCTTAATACTAAAAGTTTACAGATAGTCCATATACTGTCAAACATGTTTAAGTAACAAACAAAAATGTCTAGATGCCAATTATCTTAAAACATGTGTCTTCAAACGTTGTCCTTGCATGGAGGTAAAAGGGTATTCCTATTTCTATCAAACACTTCAGGTAATAGTGTGGTGGAACGGTTGTGTCGTAGATGACTTTTAACTAAATGTCCAGCTGCTAGTGCTGACATTAATGACAACTCTCCTGCTAGGACTGTTGCGCATACAATTTTTGCCAGCTGACATGCATTAGCTCCTGGTTCTGCTAAATTTGAACCCTTTACACCCAACATTTCTAGACATGCTCCTTGGGCTGGTAAGATTGTACCTCCTCCAATTGTACCTACAATATAAATACTTTAGTTGATGGTTTTCGATGAGCATAGCTTCTTATCAAGAATGGATTTTTCATAAAATCTCTATACTATCTCTCTCTATTAAATCTGGAATATTGCAAATATTTCAAACCGGCAGAATTCTGGTTCTATATGGAAATATATTTTTTTTTCTACTCCCACTTGGAAATGTGCTGTTTCCTTTACACTAAAGTAATTGGAAAAGTGGGCTATTCCGGTTAACTGAACGGATATGATTTCATATCCATCCTAGTTAGGATATAAAACTGACAGCGGTCATACAAAGAATTTAGGAAAAATTTAAAATAACTAGAAATTTAAAATTTGACCAATATTCTAAAAATAAACACAAACATTATAAAGAACTTTTAAAAGTCATTTGATCTCTTCAATCCAGTCTCTATACAGGGTAAGACCAAAAAATAGGTATTTTTTTCGTTTTTTTTAATAGAAGACCGTGACTTTGTATTCGAACATAACTTTTAATTCTTAACAACTTTTATAAATAAAGAGTGTATCTAAAACGAAAAATAAGAATACTTTACTCTTGAGCAACTTTAAAAAAATTGAATCTCCCTCGTAAGCACTGCAGTTTTTTCAATTTTAATGAACGCTTTTTTAGTTTAAAGGGACGCAGAAGATTTTATCAAAAATAAACATTTCTGTGATATCAACAATAAAAAAGTTTTCCATAATATGGAGCCGGCACTCTACATTAAGCATAAACTACCTTGTTTAAAAAAGTAGTTATGTTATATGATATTAGTTACGGCGCCAATATTTATACTCGCGTCTATTTCCCAACACTATTGCAGACACACTGCGCATGTCAGGCGAATGACCTGATGGCGGGATATTTAAAATATTTATGTAGAAATGGGTTTTTCTAGTCTGTATTAATTTTTTTTTAAAGAATATTGTTGTTATTCGTAGCTTGCAAGTTTGTTAATTTATGAGCCATAATTAAAATGGAGGACAGGCTATAAATGAATAAATTTTGTTATTGGTGAGGCCGTAAAGCACCTGTAAAGTAAAAACCTAACCTCCAATTTTTTAACTGTAAAAAAATGTGTGAACCTATGCACAGAGTGTGAGATGATTTGTATGTAGAACAAAAATATATTTGCTCCATTGAAGAAAATAATGTAGAAATATGGACCAGCATAATACTATATTGTTTTCTTCAATGAAGTAAATATATTTTTGTACTACATACAATTCATCCCACAGTCTGTGTAAAAATAAATTGTTCTACAATTTAAAAAAGTAGAGGTAAGGTTTTTACTTTACAGTTGCTTAACAGCCTCGACGACAAAACTTACTGATTAATATATAGCCTCTCTATTTTATAATTATGGCCCATAAATTAACAAACTGCGAATACCAAAAATATTCTTATAAAAAAAACTTAATTGGGACTAGAACCTCGAGTATATCCCCCACCGTGACTTAAAAAAATCACCAAAAAATAATTAAACTCATTTTTACCTATATTTTAAACACCCGCCATCAAGTTATCCGCCTGGCATGCGCAGTGTGCCTGCAATAGTGTTGGGAAATAGACGCGAGTATATTTATTGGGTTTTACTAATGTATTCTAATTATTACTTACCTATTTCAATTGACGGCATCGTACAAGATATATACAGATCTTCACCATTATGTCCCCAAGGTTCCATTAAAGTCATGCAGTTACTGCTACTGACATTTTGTGCAGGGTCTTGCCCTGTCGCTATAAAAATTGCTGTTACAATATTTGCAGCATGCGCGTTGAACCCTCCTATGCTCCCAGCTACTGCAGAACCCACCATGTTTTTCGAATTGTTGACATCTACCAGTCCGGGTACGTTTGTTTTAAGTACATTCGTAACGATTTTGGCTGGTACAACTGCTTCACATACTACTGACTTACCCCGGCCTTCAATCCTGAAATTAAGTAATATAAAAAAATGGTTTTCTTTTAAACCATCTACGAAAATTTACTATTTTAATATATTTATATTAAATTACGAAATGAGAAATAATGTACAAGGTGAGTCAACGATAGAGTAAAGTTTATTTTCTTCTTTGTCTTAAGAATTAGATTAAAATTTGAAGAGACCATTAAGGTGCACATTTTAAAATTATGCTGGAGTATGACCCAAAAACACGTGGCGAATATAACTTTTTTAAATATATGTTCTCTTGAGTCATTTATTTGAACAGGTTGTGGAACTCGTTAAAATAAATAATTGTACCAAAAATTATTTATATAAAAGTTGCAGAGTAAATAAGTTATTAACAATTGAAAAAATGTAAAATTAAGACCTGACTTTTTGATATTTTCGACCACTGCGTTTTCAATGTTTTGTTTACTGGTATGGCTCATTTTTTTGTAGGATATATGTTACTCATCCTTATCATTCATTGTATGGTTTACAGTGCGAATTTCGGTTTGACCAGTAAATAATTCGCTAAAGTGCGTGATATTTTTGATTTTTGGGCATTTTGTGCGATAAAAATGTTGTTCGTGGAGACCCCGATTTTATTTTTGGAGCGTATAGTGACTGCGCAAACCGAACAAATGGTGACAATTTTGAACAACTTTTGTTACACCGGGATGCATTTTACCGGTAAGCATGGATTTATTGTGAGTTGCATAACAATTAAACGCAGTGGTCGAGATTATCAAAAAGTCAGGTCTTACAGTTTTTAAATTTTACATTTTTTCAATTGTTACTTTTTTTATTCAGCAACTTCTATATAAATTATTTTTGGTAGTTTGCTCATTTTTACGAGTTCTACAACCTGTTCACATAAATGACTCAACTTTGAGAACACCCTGTATATTGTATTGTTTTCTAATTCCTTACAAAATTCTACACTAATTTTGTAAATATGATATGTCTAAATTCAATAGTTTTTGAGATATTGACGTTTAAAATATGGCATTTTGACAGGCTGTAAGATTGGAACGGTTCGTCTTAGAAAAAAATGGTTTTCACCTCCCTATCTTAATTTTGCATTCTTTATCTAAAAGTTATAACTTCCGGTTTACCATGTTAAACCAAAAAAACTGTTTTAACGGTTTTTTTTTGGTTAAGGAGGTGAAAACCATTTTTCTCTAAGATTAACCGTTCCAATGTTACAGCCTGTCAAAGTCTGAAAATGCCATATTTTAAATATCAATATCTCAAAAACTATTGAATTTAGACATACGACATTTACAAAATTAGCGTAAAGTTTTGTGTGGAATCAGAAAATAATACAATATATAGGGTATTCCATTTAAAAAAACCTAAGTTATATTCGCCACGTTTTTTTGGGCCACCCCGTATACTCCAGCATAATTTTAAAATGTGCACTTCAATGGTCTCTACAATTTTTGTATTTCGAATTTTTAACTAATTCTTGATAAAGGCGAAAATAAACTTTACTCTATTGTTGACTCACCCTGTACCGGGTGATTCAATAAGAAAGGTAGCCGGCTATATCTCAGAAACTACTGGGCATAGAAACTCGGGGCAGCCCCGGATCTACGATTTTTTCGAACCGGGGCGAAACCTTGATAGTGGCGCCCCCTCCCTTCAGTGTTTGAGAATTTCTGTTGTTTTGTGACTCTGAGTTTTTGTGACCATTTGTTAAAATAATAATCCTTTAATAAATTTAAACTTTTTATTATCTAACTAATAAACTAATAACGACGTATGGAAATAGAAAAGTTTGTTTTTCAAACATATTATATTAAGATTCGATTACTTGATAAAAACCTATGAGATTGTAGGAAAAGAGGCTGTATTTGTTCGATATTTCGAATTCTTGTCTCAAAGGTTTGGCACCCCCATGAAACTGCCGCCCGGGGCTAGTGCCCCGGTTTGCAATTATGCATCATTTTGGTCTTATCCTCATTGGCGTACCGACTTTAATAATAGGGGGGAAAGCTGTTGAAAGTGTAATCATTTCAATCGCTGTAACTTATAAACGACTTATCCGATTTTGGCAAACTAAAGACTGTTTGGAATAGAAATGTAAGCACCTTTACCAATCGTATTTAGTTGTCCATAATAGTTCTCAAAAAAAAATGCTAGAGGGCGCAATTTGTAATAATAACACATTTTTTGATTTTACTCCACAAAAATAAATCATACGGTATAATTATGATACCATAATCGAAAAGTAGATGAAATTTGCTAGAAAAAATATTAAAATCGCAGCTCGATATCTCCGTCCGTTTCAGCCTTATCGCCAATAGAATAATTTTTAAAACTTTAAATAAAGAAGCGGTTATACATTTTTTAGAAAAAAAAGTGGGACGCCACTGATATCTTTCCATGTGGATATTATTTCTGATTAGCCTGGTCAATTCTGCATAAAAATGGTCTCTTGCATTTTTCTCCTCATGCACACCGTTCTTAATTAAAATAATTAAATTAAATTAGACGGGCGGAAGCTTTCCTATTAAGTGAAGGTGGTCATTTCCAACAATTTTTATAAAACAAAGTTTTTCATTATCAATGTTAATAATAATAAGAATAGTAGAGCGAATTTAATTTAATTATTTTAATTAAGAACGGTGTACCTGAGGAGAAAAACGCAAGAGACCATTTTTATGCAGAATTGACCAGGCTAATTCGAAATAATATCCACATGGAAAAATATCAGTGGCGTCCCACTTTTTTTCCAAAAAATATATAACCGCTTCTTCATTTAAAGTTTTAAAAATTATTCTATTGGCGACAAGCTAAAACGAACGGAGATATCGAGCTGCGGTTTTAATATTTTTTCTAGCAAATTTCATCTACTTTTCGATTATGGTATCTTAATACCTTATGGAATTTTCGAAGATATGTAAAATTTTAAAATTTACTTTTCAATTACGCCCTCTTGCGGCAAAATGCGGAACTTAAAAATTATTTCCAGGATTTTCTCATGGCCACTTTGGTTAGTAGTGACATACTTGACAAAGTAGCCCTGGGAACTTGTTTTCGAAATTGTATTACAGTTAGGTGGCGCCTTAATTTCTAAAACAAAAACCGTTGTTCTTTTATATCAAATGTTTCAATATGCGTCTAGTTTATATCACCCGTTTTCAAAGGTTATAGGTTTCACCATCGACATATAAAAAAAAAAATTTTTATGTCTGTGGGTTTCACAATAACAATATTTTTGTCTCGACACAAATCAAGGAATAATCTTAAATATAACCATAATGATATGGATTTTGGCATGAAAGCAAAAACCCTAATCGCCTTACAAAATATACCAGGGAATATTCTTTGAAGTAATATAAATATGCCAATACATATTTACCTACGCATATGCCAATTAGGCAGCCGTTTTTCTCGATACTTTATCCATTGCTATTCGAAGAAGCTAACTACTCCTACGCAATAATATCTTATTTAGTAATATATTAGTAATACCAGTACCTACTCTGGTAGTTCGGTTTTATTTAAATATAACTTATTATTAATATTCCAGACAGAGCTTAAACAGAACACGTGGACAATGCAACATTTTAGATTAAATAATAAGATTATACGAAAATCAAATCGGTGACAAGAAAAATTCATTTAATTATATCACCGACCTAATTTAAAATTTGCCACGGTTTAAAATGAATTGCAACTGATAAGTTAAATTTTATCGAGTTTAGTAAAATGGATTGCAAAATACCCTTTGCTATCTATATATTTTTTTTAATAGATCACGAACGTGCAGAAGTTTTTCTGAATTATACAGGGACATTATTATTTGAAGTGTCTCACCCGATTGGCGACTTTTCTACCGACCACAATAAAAAAAACAATTATGTATTCCCTAATAACTTTTTGTGAAGAAGCCAAATTTGATGTCAAAAAAAATATTTGTTTACAAATTTGACAGTTAAGACGCCATATTGGTTTTTCTTAAATAGCAACCCTACTTTATAGTATTCGATTATTTGTTCCAGCATTAAAAATATATAGTTGTTAACATTTATTTTCAGCCGTTCCGGAGATACGAGGCTTCGAGGTTGTAGTTATAAATGTGGGTTGCCATTAAAAAAAATTTAAAATGGCGTCCTATCTGTCACTTTTTGACATCTGATATTATGGCAATAGCAAAGGTGCAATAAAAAAAATACGTATCCAAAAAATTGACTTTTTAATCACAAAGTTTCTATTTTTTTAATAGGGTGAGACACTTAAAAGACATAATCCAACCATGCAGTTTTTGATGCGGTCGTAATTCCGTAAGGGTTGGAAATAAATAGCGACAACTATATTTTTGAAATTGGACCAAGAAATGCAATACACTGGGTGTATTTATAAATGTGGGTGGCCATTTAAAAAAATTCAAAATGGCGTCGGATCTGTCGTTTTTTGACAACTGACATATATGACTATAGCATAGGACGAGAGGATCATCGCAGTAATGAATTTCAGGCACCATTCGTCATTTGGATCCGTGACGTCATTACTTGATGCGCGCGCCATTTAAAGCATGGCGTAAAACATTTACCATTTTGTTTACCCGCCAAAATTTGAATAACTTATTTTAATAGTCCCTTATAGCGGCATATTTTAATAGATAACATACGGTGCATACCGCTAATAATAGACTAATCACAGAATAAGAAAACACCTCATTTACAGTAAGATATTTTATTTATTTCAATAATTCAATCCTTAGAATAAAACAATGCTAAAATATACAGTATGTCCAACAGAACAAGAAGCTAACAAATACAATATTTAAAATATGCAAATATCTCCTAATACAAAAATTTTCCTATGTAAGTAAAATATTAAAAAACTTAAAAATACCTAATGTGCAATATGCACTGTCTTCAGAAAAAATTTAAGGTTAAGCACAACAAAAAGCGGTGACTGCGGAGAGACGAAAGAACGAAAACGTGACAGAACACAGAACTGACAGATACCAGCTATGACGTCATGGATCCAAAAGCGTATCGGTTCCAAAAGTCATTACTGCGAAGATCCTCTCGTAGCATAGGTGGCTCCGCCATAGAAAATGACGTCTCTCCAAAAAAAATCGAGTTTTTAATCTTAAAGCTTCTGTTAATTCGATGATAACAAAATCACCAACTTCCTCGTATCTTCGGAACGGATGAAAATAAATGTTGACAACTATACATTTTTAATGTTGGAACAAATAATCGAATGCAGCGGGGTAACTATAAATTAGGGTTGCTATTTAATAAAATCTAATATGGCGTCTTATTTGTTAAATTGATAAACATATATATTTTTTTTTAAATCAAATTTGGCTTCTTCACAAAAAGCTATTAGGGAATACATAATTGGTTTTTTATTGTGGTCGGTAGGAAAGTTGCCAAGCGGGTGAGACACTTAAAATAATGTCCCTGTACCTACTGACCGAGTAGCCTTAGTGTAATCACTATGGATTTTTGGAAAGGTACCCAACAAAAAACTGTTCATGTAAAATTACCATGAATTTCACCGGTAATATAGATCAGTACTGCCTTGCATCGAAAAAAAAATTACCAAGAGACACAACCGAAAATACTTGTCCACATCCCGAGGGCACGTAGGTGCAGTGGCGGCCAAAGGGGGAGGCTAGGCCCACCCTAAAAACATGGGTGCCCACCCAAAATTGAGGGATTCGGTTTTGTAATGGAATATCCGTGGGGGAAAGGGGGATTTGATTTTGACATTTTTGATGAGAAAGGAGTGGTATTATGGGAGGATAAGAGATTTTTTTTTTCAAATCAGGCATCCCTAAAATCCCGACGCCGCAACTGTGCTGGCGATAAACCATCCCTAATAATTATAAACTTATAAATAGGCAAATGGTATGAAACCTCAATGCTTATTTTTAAATAACTTACCAATTAATTGCTGCAGGTTTCTTATCAGTGCAAAAATTCCCACTCAGACTTAAAATTTCCATATCGGTAAAACCTTCTTGAACGAATTTTAATGATAATTCTGTCCCTTTTGACAGCATATTCATGCCCATAGCATCACCAGTGGTAGCTACAAATCTAACAAACAAATACCTTCCAGCTATTTTAATGGTTATTCTTTGAAGTCTAGCGAATCTACTGCTTGAATCAAATTTTTGTTTCATTTTTTCGTAGTTTTTTGAATCTTGCATCCATTTCATTGCTTGGCTAAAAAAAATCTAACTTGAAAAGCTCTTTGAAAAACATCGGAAAATGTAGGCGTAGAACACACAGAGAAAATCTCTTATTTAGACAGTACTACATAAGAGAATTGTCTTTAACTTAATATATCTTATGGCTTCTTACTTTCCTTGCATGAATAAAAGTAAAAACCAACTAAATTTTTAGAAAATAATATTTAAAATATGCCATTCACAGAATTTTTTGATATACCGGGTGTCCCGCCAGCGGCTGTATCTCGGAAAGTATTGGTCATACATTTTCGGAAAAAATTTATCGGTAAACCGGCAAGAAGAAAATACTGAAAATTATATTTAAAGTTGTACGATTTCCGCTAGATGTCATAACTGATGGGACAAAATATAAAATTCAAGTTAATTTAAAAATAGCCACATTAAGGTACTGTTTTGATATCGGGAATGGAAAGCCTATTCATTTTTGCTGCTGTTTGATTTTTAAAGATTTTTTGTATCTTCAATAATAAGGGTGGGGGAGCTGGTAAATCAGTTATTACTAAAAGTACTTTATCTTTCATATTATCTTTTATGCAATTTTAATAAATTTGGGCTCGTTTGAAAGATAATTTGACGCTTAATAAGAAAGTAATTTTGTTAATGGGCCCTAATTCGTATTTTGTTTTACAAAGGGCGCTATGTATAAAAGTTTTAGTTTTCGTAATTTTCTTTTAAAAAATTAATTGTAAGTAAAGTATAAAAATATTTACATTTTGGCGAAAACCGCGTTTTGATATCTGTATTCGTTTTCGAGTTATCTCCAAATAACCTTATTTTTTCACCAAAAAATTTATTTTAGCTATTTGAAATGATTTTTATGCCTAGGTATCTTGATTAAGAGCAAACAGTAGTTGATGAGTCATCACGAACAAATACTGCATATCCACCACAGCGTGCATACTGTACCTGCGTCTGGCGATAGCAATACAATTTCTTTTTTTATATATAAAATATTATATATACGAATTTCACGAGAATTAAAGGGCGCGGCGTCAGTGGAGATTTTCAAAATAATATCGGGGCATCGTTTGTAATTTTAATTGAAAATAAAAAATGTCCTTGAATGGCCATAATATTTCTATTTTTATGTTCTGTATGGCGGCGGATGATATAAGTTAATATAAGTATTGATAATTTAAACTTTAAAATAAATTTTCAATTTATAAAAAATAAAGTACCACCCGCCAAACTAGAAGTTGTTGTAAACCCCTTAGAAAAAATTTGTGTCAAATTTTCAATTAGACAAGCCAGGAAACGATGCCGCGTTTCACTCTGGTATGGAAGACTCTTAAGGAGGCCTTGGACTTGACTGAATAGTAGGCGGTCCTAAAAAAAATAATATAGTCTCCTTAAATAAGACATCGGTAGTGATCGTAAATACTTCAAATTTTATGAGATTTCATCACCTACTATTATCTTGGTTATGTCAATTTCAAGGCCTTCTTAATCAAGACATCTAGGCATAAAATTCATTTGAAATGGCCTAACACTATTACTCCTATCTGGAAATAACTTGAATACGACTAAATATATCAAAACGCGGTTCCGCCAAATTGTAGGTATTTTTTTGCTTTTCAAATATATTATACAAAAAGTCCTACAGTTTTATTTATTTTTTTAAAGAAAATTTAAAAAAATTGAAACTTTTATACATAGCGCCCTCTGTAAAATAAAATACGAATTAGCAACAAAACTACTATCTGATTAAGCGTATAATGATCTTTCAAGCGAGCCTAAATTTATTAAATTTGCATAAAAGATGTGAAAGATACAGTTCTTTGAGTACCTATTTACGAGCTTCCCCCACCCTTGTTATTGGAGATACAAAAAAATCCCTTAGAATCAATTTGCCGCAAGAAAGGATAGGTTTTCCATTCTCGATATCAAAATATGTAGTACCTTAATATGGCTATTTTTAAAATAACTTGAATTTTATGTTTTGTCCCGGTAGTTACGCCCTCTAGCGACAATCGTACCTACAACTTTAAAAATAAATCCAGTATTTTCATTTTACCGATTTACCTATAAAAAAAAAAATCCCGAAAATGTATGATCAATACTTTACGAGATACAGCCGAAAGCCGATCTTAGCGGAACACCCGGTATATCCGTCGAAATATTTACCTGGCTCTTAGGGCGGAAGGAAATCTAATTACAGGACCTCGTGTCATGCCATCAGCAACAACGCTGCTATTAACTCCATTTTCCTTAAGTGCTCTACAACCCCTATTGGTGCTAGCTACTAGACATCCCTCAGTAGTTGCCATGGGAATAAACAGCTCACGTCCATCTAATAGCAGAGGTCCCGCATATCCCACTGGGATAGGCATGTAGCCGATGACGTTTTCACAACAAGCACCCATAACCTGTAAGTGAGCGGGTAATTATGAAATGGGGGTTTAGGTGAGAACATCCAAGCTAGTTACTCAATTTTTCTTTTATTTATACAAAGTGTCCCATAACTTATGGGCCGTAGAGTAACTGGAGATACTAGACATCAAACTAAGCTGATTATGTCATATAAGTTTTTTTTTTGATAATTAAAATATTAATTTAATTATGTACTATGTTTTTTTATGCTTTGGGATGTTTAAAGGGAAATATCTCGAAAACCGTTAAAGATCAATCAAGTACACCTTTTTGACTCAGAAAATGCCCTTCTTTAAGAAACTATAATTGAAAAACACCAAATATCACAGGTAAGAAAAAAAATCATAGATTTATGAAGCCCAGTGTATGCAACTAGCGCCCTCTAGTTTGAAACTTAAAAATTTCTACAAAATTCTTATTTCTTGATCATAAAAACATAATATTGCCAACTTTCAATTCGATTTTTTAAACCGTTTTAAAATTATGGCTTATTTTCGAGAATAAACTTTTACTTTCAACACCCTGTATCTCTAGAACGAGTAACAATCCGAAAATACTTATATGAATTAATCGGCTTAGTTTGATGTCTAGTATATAAAGTTTTGGGAGAGGGAATGGTCAATTTTGGTAAAAAAGGACCATCAAGCAGAGCTCCTTTGCCATGTTTTTCTTACATTTTCTACCATTCCATACCCATTTTTTGTAATTATGAAAATCGTTCCAAATAAATATTGATAAACCGAAAGATAAAGTGTACTTTAATTTAGAGACTAATTTATCTTATCTTTAAAAATAAAAAAGTTATAGGAGCGTGCCACCTTTCGCGGACACCCAGTGTACTTAAACTTTTCATATATGATAAATTTATTAAACACGTTTTTATTTTATATGTTTTAAGTTTTGCCTTCTATTTACGTGAAGCAGTACATTTTTGTACCCATAAACTCGTATTGTAAACCACTGTACTTTTTGTGCTGTTTTTTGGTTTTCACCATCACAAACTACCGGCATCAAAACATTGATTGATTAGTTAGTCAGTTGTTTTGTATTTTCCCTTTAAGAAAGTGGTGTCTCGTACTTGGTTTTTTGAAGGTGTTACCTAATATTTTAACTTTAGGTGAGTTGAAATATTGAATATTGCGTTTTTAAAATTTCTGTAAATGGCTTTCAGGAACAGCGCCGATTTAACCATTAGGCAAACTAGGCGGCCGCCTAGGGCCCGGTGGCGAACAAAAAAATAAAAATGTCTTTAGCGGGGGGAAGGGACGCAGCCTTAAACCGGCGCTGTTTAGAAAGCAGAAAACCTCTTCCCTGCTATTTTTCTTAAAAATTTCATGCGATGTAACCATGCGGTCCGAAACCCAGACTTTAGATTTGTCTCGATGCTTTCATTAATCTGAGCACAAAGCTTCGTCGGTAACTTTAGACTAAGTGCCTGATAATGTGTAACGGCTTTCCTTTCGCCACCTTTCTAAAATTTCGCGCCATTTTCCTCATCGCGATAATCCATAAGTGAAGCTCGAATTATAGGCAAATTGCCTTTTTTTGCCTATTCCAGGTGCTTTTTGTATATTTTGCCTCTTTCGGTAAACTTCGCCTTTTTGTGCCCTTTTTGAAATTTTATGCTACCTAGTCTTGATATTATTCATATTACTAGTATTAAACCTTTATAAAATAAAATGTTGGGCTAGTAATAAAATATTAATGGTTTGTTTGAGGATTAAGAGGCCCAACTATTGGGAAATCCCTAAATCTTTGACCACCTTTTATAATAAATTAATAAACAATACCTTTCAGTTGTACAAACGGTTACTGAATTAGAGTTTAGTTTTGTTACGTATGCCGAAAAGTAAAGAACACACATTTTAAAAAGTTTTAAACGTTTTGTGAGTTTGTTTAGAAAAATGACTTCTAAGTTAAATACATAACACTCACCACATAACTAAATTCCAGAGTGGTATCACAATTCTAATTATTGTTATTTTTAAAATTCTCAGATTTCAAGTACTAAAAATACTTTATTGACTAGCATTGTGGAACTCCACTTACGGAACTTGGAAAAATTAAATTCCTCTTAATATTAGTCCAAACATCTCTGCGGGCTAGTTTAAGGAGGACACATTTAAATGTGATTTATGCCAGATGATGATTGCATCCAATATTCCCCTGTATAAAGTTAGTAATCCTAGTTTTGGGTTATTTTTTGAAAAACAATTTAATACATTTTTACCGGAGGAGAGTACGTTGAGAAAACAAACTATGGACAAATGCTATATGGAATTTATTTTAAAAATTAAATGGGAGTTAGAGTCAATAAAATAGTTATAAGGCAATAGGGCATTTGCCTAAATTGCCTATTATGTTGCCTATATGTTAAGATTTCTGCCTTTTTCAATAAAAATCTTTGCCTATATAGGCGCCTTTTTCTTCAATTTTTGTTGCCTATAAATCTGAGCTTTATCCATAAGCATACTCACTGATCTAACTAGTGTATCCAAGTATTTTTTGAATACGGTGCAAGTGTCAACCCTAATCAACGGAAAGCCCCATCAGTTGGCCACCTGTCTGAGTGTATCTGCAATTACCGGCTCCTCATGCTAAGACCAAACAAAAGAGTTATCGCTTTTTTTATATCTTCCAAGAAAGACATCATTAACAAGGATCGCCCGTAGAATAACACCGGCCTTTTGTAATAACTCCTCACCGTTTTTATTACGTATCAATGAAGAACGTAAAGCCTTACTAAACAAACTGTGATTGTACATTTTCCTACCCTAATAAGGGTGGATATGACATTATATCCGTTCAGTTAACTGGTATAACCTGTTTATCCATTCAGTAGGTGGTAAAAGAAAATAGAAAATGTATGTACATGTGGGAGTTTCGTTTATTTTTTTAACCTGCCAAACTTGCACATATTTTCTAATTTAATTGTTGCAACATATAGCGTGTCCCATCGGGACCTCTTTGACCTATATATGGAAAACTATACATAGGAAAATTTTTAAAATTTGACAATATGCTAATGCTGATGGGGCAACCGGGCGAAAATATTTTCATGATGGTGGCACTTTCGGTTATACCGGAAGTAAGTGTCAACTTGCTTATTTTAAATAGAACATCCTATATATTATTACATTTTTGCATTCTAGGCATATTTTGTATATCATGTCCTATAGGTACCTAAGTCTAAGTGTTTTTGACATATTTGAATTGCAAGCCTTAAAATTTAAGTGATATTCCTTGTTATAAAGGACCTACTTTAATAGATTTTTTACAATATTTTGATAACTATTAATACAGGGTGTTTAAAAAATAAGATTAAAAATGAAATTGAAAAACTGCAAAAAGTCTAGATTTTCAAATGGAAACACCCAAATTTTATAAATATTTCTTATTTAGCATTAAAAATAAGGGTAAGTTTGTATAAGGTTGAATATCCCAAAAAATTTTAGTTTTAGAAATATTGCCAATTTAATATTTTTATATGGTGGTTTTGCTGCAGATTTTAAGTTCAGTTACTCTTATTTAGCTATGACGGCGTTGAAAAACAATCAATAGCTTAAAAAATCTGTGAAGCTGTCACCATTTGCAAAATCACCATATAGAAATATTAAGTTGGCAATATTTCGAAAATTAAACATTGTTGGGATATACAACCTTATACAGACTTACCCTTATTTGCTAAATAAGAAATAATTATAAAATCTAGACTTTTGCAGTTTTTTCAATTCCATTTTTAATCTTATTGTTTAAACACCCTGTAATAATAATTATCAAAATATTATAAAAAATCTATTTAAGCAGGTTCTTTATAATAAGGAATCCCACGTAACTTAAATAAATAAGGTTTCTTTATAGAAAAAGTTGATAATTATTTTAAGGCTTGCAAACGTCATTTTTGACATAAAAATTCAAATATGTCAAAAACGCTTAGACATAGGGATAGGACATGGTATACAAAATCTGCCTAGAATCTTGCGTAGAATGCAAAAACGTAATAATATATAGGGTGTTCTATTTTAAATAAACTAGTAATAGTAATAACTGGAAGTGCCACCATTATAAAAATATTTTAGCCCGGCCGCCCCCATCAGTATTAGCATACTGTCAAATTTTCCTATGTATAGTTTTCCATATATAGATCAAAGCGGTTCCCGGTGGAACACCTTGTATATGACTACTCACCAATGAATAATCATAATTCCTGTACGGCAAGTCCTCCAAAACTTTAGGTGCGTCCAAAAGATCTTTTCCCAGAATTTTTCTCCTGATACCAACACCTCTCTCTGGATCATCTATAGCCTTTTCAATCTGATACCCTGCTATCAATTTGTTTTTAATAAGCAAAATTACTTCGTCATCTGAAAGCGCAGTCGCTCCCAAATCGATGTTTTTGTAAATTTTGAGACAGTCTTCTAAGTTTCTACATAGTTTCGGAATTTTTTCGTCTTCAGGAGAACTTTCAACGTCCGAACTACAAGGCGATGATGTTTGTACTTCTTTATCTTCGTAGGTTGTGTCTAAAATAGTTTTTTTTTAATTAAAAACAGGTCCCTTTTGTATCCACAGTGTCTGCAAAAAGGAACCCTATACGATCATTTAGACTGGACAGTCTTGATAAAGGAATGAGTTATACTGACAGTCTACGTTAAATTTTAAGACATTATGGCCGGACTGATTTAAATTTTTATTTGAAACAACACTGATGCGGAAATCACGAATTGATATCATAAGACGACCCTACACGATCAGTGTTTGATGTCAATCACCAAATGACTGAAGTAAAACCATTTATTATTAGATAAGTAACAATATTAATGTAATTATTTGTAATGGAGAACCAACATGATCATTAAGGCTAAGTCTTGATAAGAGAATGACAGTAATGCCGATCATGTAAGGACAAGTTTCAAAAATTGATGGGATTGATATACTTCAGGACTGTCAGTAATACTGATCGTGTATAGTTGCCTATTTAGACCTGTCAGTCCAAATGATCGTGTGGTATCTGCATTTTTCATCATTTCGGCGAGGGTGTAATTTAAACCACTGGTTTCTTGTAACAAATGAGCAAAACCCATTATGTTTTACATACAACATAATATGTTATATTTTTACATAATAAATAGCACTGCCTGCCTACACTAAACTTGACATTGTCAAACGATATTTATGTTGGGTTAGTCGCTGAAAAACATTTAAATTTTATTCATTCATAAATGACTAAGTTTCAACGATAAAAATCATTTTCACTTCGACCCTGGCTGTTGTGACTTTTAAATAAATATTTATTATGTTGTGGTATGACTGGTTCATTTAATTTTGGTTTATTTTTTGTATAAGTCCATTCTAAAGTATCTTATGAACGAAATTCAAACTACGAGTACCTTAGTACTATTTATACAGGGTAATCCAAATTAAATGTCTACCATTAGTAACTTTGTTAATATTAAAGATACAACATTGTTTAAGTTAGCAAACTAGTAGTATTTTCACAGCTCTGAAAGATACAAGAATAAAAAAACAATTGAGCAACGTATTTTGAGGTTACAAGTAAAATTTAAAAAATGTGAATTTGAAACTTGTATATATCTATTATATTTTTATTTGTTAAAATTTTAAACAAAAAAACCCTTAATGACATTTCTTCTAAAGTTAAAAATAAAGCCGATTTTACAACTTCTAAATATTAATAGTTCTTTTAAGTTCATATTGTATAAAATAAAGTTTATAAATCTATCTTTATTGTTTCAGTTTGGGCTTCTTTAATTTTCATCCTAGAAAAAATTCATAATAAGCTCTTTTGTCTAAAATTTAAAGTTTTAACAGATAAAAATATAATATGTATACCTATACAGGTTTCCATTTTAAAAAATGATATTTTTCTTATAATCTCCAAAATACGATGCTCAACTGTTTTTTTTAATTCTTGCATCTTAAAAAGCTGTAAAAATACTACTAGTTTGCTAATTTAACCAATTTTGCATTTTTAATGATAACAAAGTTACCAATGGTGGATAATTAATTTGGATAACCCTGTATACAAGCTTATAGTTTCAATTTACATAATATGAATTAACAATTTTATTTAATTTCACCTAAACGTTGGAATTTTGGTCTAATAATGTTTTATAGACAATAATTTAACCATTTTACTTCATTTAAAATCATCATCAATCAGTGGTTTTTGCAGTAAAACAAATAAAGACTTTCTGCAGACCTGTGGGACCATAAAAAAAATTGTTACTTTAATTTTATGTTTCTTTTTTGTATATTTATTGGCCCCATTCGGGATTTCTGTTGAAAAAAGTACAGTTTGTGCTAAGTAGACATTCGTCCTCGATCAAATCATGCAAATACTGCATGGCTTACATACTTTAAAAGTCGCTATCTATATCTAGAATCGCTATTCCTTTTTTTTACGTTTGGATATATTTTTATTTAATTCTTTTACTTACCACCTAACGTAAAATTAAACACTGGCATTGAGTCTGTTTCTTCTTGACTTCCTGGTTTGGGAGAGCCTTGTGACAGGTGGCGCTCTAATTCGGATATATCTTCTTGTTTTTCAAAAAACACAAATTTTATTACAAGAACGGAGAGAAGGATTAGTATTACGATGTTATCAGCACTGAGTGTCAGCCACCTGTAGAATTTTTAATATTATTATTTGAAATAATGTATTTTTGCATCTAAAAGGTTTTTACGATTTTACCACAATAAATGAGGTATAATAACAATGTCATAAATAATACACAAACATTGTTTTCATTCAGCTTAAATTCTCAAAGTTTTTTTTACGCTGATTTTAAATCGCTTTTATAGTTAAATTGCGTCATGTCTGCAACCATGTTGCTCCATTTGGCTGTATCTACTTTTAAGAGCCACGAGTAGTCGATAATTCATTACGAACAAATACTGAATTTCCACCACATCGCGCATATTGTACATGTGTCTGGCGATGGCAATAAAATTTCTTTTTTATATACAAAATATTATAAAAACGAATTTTATGAGAATTAAGTAGCACGGCGTCAATGGAGATTTTTAAGATTTCATCGGGGTATCGTTTGTAATTCTATTGGAAAATAATTAACATGAATAGCCGTAATATTTTTATTTTTATGGTCTGCATGGCGGATGATATAATTTGAACCTATACAGGGTCCTGCAATAGTGCGTCAGACTTCTATAGATTCTATACGAATTAAATTAGGAATATCATTCATATGCAGACTTATACACTTAGAGCGTTTTCACACGGCACCATATATCGCGCGCGATAAATGGTCGCAATATTGCTTTACACCAAATTATGTGTTCTTTAATATCGCTTGTGTGTGAAAATGGCTCATTAGAAAACACATAATTTGGTGTAAAAGCAATATTGCGACCATTTGTCGTGCGCGATTTATGGTGCCGTGTGAAAACGCTCTTATAGAGTCAATTTCAACAAAATATTTTACCATGTACCGGGTGTCCCACTAAGAATGGCTCTCGGCCGTATCTCGGAAACTACTAGGCATAGAAACTCAGGAAAAAAAATTATAACTAAAGTGGTCATGAGAAAATCCTGGAAAAAATTTTTAAGTTCCGGATTTTGCCGCAAGAGGGCGTAATTGAAAAGTAAATTTTAAAATTTTACATATCTTCGAAAATTCCATAAGGTATAATTATGATACCATAATTGAAAAGTAGATGAAATTTGCTAGAAAAAATATTAAAACTGCAGCTCGATATCTACGTTGGTTTCAGCGTTATCGCCAATAGAATAATTTTTAAAACTTTAAATGAAGAAGCGGTTATATATTTTTTAGAAAAAAGTGGGACGCCACTGATATTTTTCCATGTGGATATTATTAGCCTGGTCAATTCTGCATAAAAATGGTCTCTTGCGTTTTTCTCCTCAGGCACACCGTTCTTATTTAAAATAAATTAGCTCTACTATTTATTATTATCATTATTAACATTGATAATGAAAAATTTAGTTTTATAAAAATTGTTGGAAATGACAACCTTCACTTCCGCCTGTCTAATTTAATTTAATTATTTTAATTAAGAACGGTGTGCCTGAGGAGAAAAACGCAAGAGACCATTTTTATGCAGGATTGACCAGGCTAATCAGAAATAATATCCACATAAAAAAATATCAGTGGCGTCCCACTTTTTTTCTAAAAAATATATAATCGCTTACTTTTAAAAATTATTCTATTGGCGATAACGCTGAAACGAACGGAGATATCGAGCTGCGGTTTTAATATTTGTTTTAGCAAATTTAATCTACTTTTCGATTATAGTATCATAATTATACCGTATGATTTATTTTTTCGGAGTAAAATCAAAAAATGTGTTATTATTACAAATTGCGCCCTCTAGCATTTTTTTTGAGAACTATTATGGACAACCAAATACGATTGGTGAAAGTGCATATATTTCTCTTCCAAACAGTCTTTAGTTTGCTAAAATCGGATAAGTCGTTAATAAGTTACAGCGATTTAACTGATTACACATTCAACCGCTTCCCCCCCTTTTATTAAAGTCGGTCCGCCAATGAGCATAAGACCAAAATGATGCATAATTGTCCAAGCTTATCAATGGTGTTATCAAAGATATACCTTAATGTGGAATTTTCGGAGATATGTAAACTTTTAAAATTTACTTTTCAATTACGCCCTCTTGCGGCAAAATGCGGAACTTAAAAATTATTTCCAGGATTTTCTCATGACCACTTTAGTTATAATTTTTTGTTCCTGAGTTTCTATGCCCAGTAGTTTCCGAGATACGGCCGAGAGCCATTCTTAGTGGGACACCCGGTACAGGGTGGCCCAAAAAAGTGTGATGACCAAAAGTTTAATTTTTTTTTTAATGGAAGACCCTACTGATGCAGTAAGTCTGCATATAAATAAAATTCCTAACTTAATTTATATAGGAGCTATAGAAGCCTGACGCATTATTGCAAGACCCTGTATCATTGAAACTTAACACAAAAATAATATTTTTTTTTGTTTAAAAAAAATAAGGTATCGTCCGCCAAACTAGAAGTTCTTGTGAACACCTTAGTACATTTTTTGTATTAATTTTTCAATTAGACAAGCCAGGAAACGATGCCGCCTTTCACGCTAGTATGGAAGGCTCTTAAGTATTCTAGATAACTGAATAATGTTTTTTGTTATTTTTAACTACAATACCACAATATAATAAACTCTGAATTCTGTGTTAACGTTGTTCTTGACCTCTCCTTCGGATTAACTGTTAAACCTAACAATGGCTATGCAATACACTTGAAACGGTTAAACATTAATTTCTACGTTGCAAACTTGATACTTTAATCGTGTCGTCCCTAATGTATTTTTAAATAAATTTGATATAAATACTTTATATATAAATTACTAAAATAACTTGTTAATGCCCACAAAAAAACTAGAGCCAAACTTCAGCAAAAAATCGCCAGCCGAGAAAAGCACTTTAGTCCAGGTGTATACATTAAATTAATTATACTCTTTCAACTATTGTATTTTTCTAGTTTTTCCTGCCAGTTCAAAAGGTCTGAAAAAAAGACCCGACGAAAACTACACTATAAATATTTTTTGATATATAAATTAATGACAAGAATAGAATGTTTTACAATACATAAATATGTACGTGCCAGTATTAATAAATGAGATTAATTTTTTAATTAATTACATTTTTCAAGAATAATACTAATAAAGAACCTCTAACAAACCTGGCTCTCGGCTAATTTTTTTGAATTTCTAGTATTTCCTAGATCTTGACGTCCTGATTAAAAGTGTTTAATGCCGTTATCCAATCCTATGAATGGTTTTTAAGTTATGGTCTCTTTAAAGTGGGCAACTTCTTACTTTGAGATTTTCTGCATTGTCTGGAGTTTTCACTTGTTTCTTAAAAATTATAAACTTTTTTCTTTATTTTTTATTGGTGGTAAATTAGTCCTTAACTTTTCTTTCACTTATTGAGAAATAAAATAGGTACAGAATGTGAAATAATTTAGAGGTGGTTAAATAATATTTAAAAATTATGAAAATAAAAATTCACTTGAAAACATAATAAATGGCTTTAATTTCTATGGTATAATTGATTCAGTTAATTATTATCCAATCTGTAACATTTTGTGTTACAGATTGAATAATAAATTAATGAATCAATTAAAACATAGAAATTAAAGTCGTTTATTACGTTTTCAGGAGAACTTTAATTTTTTTTTGAGAAATAAAATATCGGGCAATATAGGTAGGTACTCTACATTAGTCTACATTGACCTATACTCATTTTTTTCCTTTATAGCTTGGTACTACAAGATAATACAATATAAACAAAATCTAGACGTTTGTTTTCGAAATTCAAAAAATGGGAAATCATTTTTTTTATTATTATTTATTTTTAAATTAGTCAACATCCTGTGCATATTTTAATTCTATATGAGTGAACGAAAACTTAAGGCCTAATTTTTCAACCAATAGTGAAAATAAAAAAATTAATAGTTTTTAAAAAACAAGTAAAAACTCCAGACAATGCAGAAAATCTCAAAGTTTTAAGTTGTCACATTTAAAAGGTAACAACTTAAAAACCAGTTATAGGATTGGATTACAGCCAGGGTCACTTTTAATCAGAACGTCAAGATGTACAAAATACTGAAGATTCAAAAAAATTAACCGTCATCTTCAATTGTCGACACTAATTTGATTTCAGACACAGTGGCGGCGCCAGGATTTTTAGGGTGGGTGGGCCTGATGATTTTAAGGTGGGCACTACCCAAATCAAAAATGACTTCTAAAAAAAGGTGGCCGCCTCCCCCCACGTTCTATAACGCCATAAGCGGGGTAAACAATACTCCCCTCTTGTCCAAACTGACATCTAACAAAAAGGTCATCATCGTTCTCCTTATTTCTTATTACATTATTACATCTTTCTATAACACCATCATTTTCTCATCAAAAATTTCATAGTCAAATCCCCCTTCCCCCACGGAAATTCCATTACAAAACCGAATCCTTCAATTATTTTAGGTGGGCACCCATGTTTTTAGTGTAGGCCAGCGCCCCCTATGTTTTCAGGGTGGCCCAGTCCCACCCTGCCCCCCCCCCCCTTGCGCCGCCGCTGGTCAGACACCTGTCATATCTTTAAAAGATTCTTGACCGCAATATATATTTTCCTGTCTGCAACGTCAAGTTTTCAAGAAGGTTTATCGTTGAAAAGAATTAAATTATTCAACAGGTGGTAACATAACTAATTAAAATTTCACAGTTAATATCAAATGTGCCGACCATAATTTAAATTTATTATTTACGTATGTATGTATCTGTTCACATATTTTAAGCTAGTGAAAATTCAATAGTGACCCAATATATTTTGATAATTTCCAAACACATAAATATTTTGGCTTTCATCCGGTAGATAATTTTGATCGTATGGAAACTATTACAATTTATCTATAATGTGTCAATAATTGTGCTGATGTTGATTAATGCTAGGATAAATTATGTGTACGCAAACCCACCAAACATGTTACATTTGGTTACATTGAACGGCAGTAGAGTTTTGGACTTGCATTATCTTTATTTGTTTTGAATCACTACGTTTCAACTGGTATGTATCTCTCTCCCTCTCTATTCGCCTGAAGACGACTGGAGATACATACCAATTGAAACATAGTGATTCAAAACAAATAAAGACAATACGAGTCCTTACTTACCAATTACAGTGGTCAGATCATTATAAATTGAGAATGATGTCAAGAAACCCAATTTACACGTAAATGTTATGACATTTAAGCAAAAGTGAGGTTTATAGTAGTTGGTACAATGTACCGGGCGATTCAATAAGAAAGGTAGGGGAAGAAAAAATAATAACTAAAGTGGCCATGAGAAAATCCTGGAAATAATTTTCCAGTTCCGCATTTTGCCGCAAGAGGGCGTAATTGAAAAGTAAATTTTAAAATTTTACATATCTCCGAAAATTCCACATTAAGGTATATCTTTGATAACACCATTGAAAAGCTTGGACAATTATGCATCATTTTGGTCTTATGCTCATTGGCGTACCGACTTTAATAAGAGGGGGGGAAGCTGTTGAAAGTGTAATCATTTAAATCGCTGTAACTTATAAACGACTTATCCGATTTTAGCAAACTAAAGACTGTTTGGAATAGAAATGAATGCACTTTCACCAATCGTATTTAGTTGTCCATAATAGTTCTCAAAAAAAAATGCTAGAGGGCGCAATTTGTAATAATAACACATTTTTTGATTTTACTCCGAAAAAATAAATCATACGGTATAATTATTATACCATAATCGAAAAGTAGATGAAATTTGCTAGAAAAAATATTAAAACCTCAGCTCGATATCTCCGTTCGTTTCAGGGTTATCGCCAATAGAATAATTTTGGACGCCACTGATATTTTTCCATGTGGATATTATTTCGAATTAGCCTGGTCAATTCTGCATAAAAATGGTCTCTTGCGTTTTTCTCCTCAGACACACCGTTCTTAATTAAAATAATTTAATTAAATTAGCTCTACTATTTTTATTATTAACATTGATAATGAAAAACTTTGTTTTATAAAAATTGTTGAAAATGACCACCTTTACTTAATAGGAAAGCTTCCGCCCCTCCTATTAAAGTCGGTACGCCAATGAACATAAGACCAACATGATGCATAATTGTCCAAGTTTTTTAACGGTGTTACCAAAGATATACCTTAATGTGGAATTTTCGAAAATATGAAAAATTTTAAAATTTACTTTTCAATTACGCCCTCTTGCGGCAAAATTCGGAACTTAAAAATTATTTCCAGGATTTTTTCATGGCCACTTTAGTTATCATTTTTTCTTCCCCGAGTTTCTAAGCCCAGTAGTTTCCAAGATATAGCCGGCTACCTTTCTTATTAAATCACCCGGTACAACAAGAATCGATGTGATCGCGATACGTATCGCACATGAAAGTAACCAAAGAATATTAAAAAGGTCTAGGGCAATTGCCCTCGTTATCCCCTCTTGATGCCCATGAACCTTTCGAAATTTAATATGACAAATTAGTCAAAACATACGAGAGCTGGATTACTTGACTTCACTCAAACTCTGTGGCGAATTTACTCTGTTAAAAATGTCTTGAATTTACCGGAACTCAAAACCAATTTTACTGACTGTTCTTATTGTAGAGTGTGAATTTACTACTAGAAAGGTGCATTGCCCGTGGCCACAAATTCTATTTCCGAAACACTGCAGTATTATTTATTTTATCGCCATTTAAAAAGCGTTTCAGAATTATTTTATACCGTTATTATTATACAGGATGTCCAAAGACAATTATTAATATCCAGGTCAGTGGTTAGGTATCGTTGTTTCACTTGTTTTTATGTTAACCGTTTAGGTATTGCATAGTTCATTAGATCACCATAATTATTTAATTAACTTAATTAAGGCACTAAATAATGGAGTAATCACCTTATTAAATATCCATGAATTGCACTAGCTTCCTCTGTACGATTCAAAGATTGTTGAACCAGTGGTACGATGGTGAACACTTCACTGTCTTTAAATGGCCAACGACTAAAAATGGTAAAATATTTAAAAACTGCCAATGTGTAATCGGAGTTACACATCTACAAGCGCAATAGGAAAACACTGAAAAGAAAGAACGTTGCATTTACATATTTACGTAAAGGGCTATTTTAAGATTTGATTGATATTTAAATTTTTTAGTTACCTATGAACGTGGACTATCATTAGTCCAATGGACATGATTAGTTTCACTCTTTGTAAAACGGGGTTGGATTTGTGGTCTTCTTCTTTGAATGCAAACGTCATAAACGTCTCTTTGGTCTTGTAAATATTTGTTGAGCGTGACAACTAAAAAAAAAATACAATTTCTTGTACAATGGCACATAAATATTCGGATAAACCTTAGAAGCCATAAAATCAGTACTGTCTTTAAGGGGGTGGACAGCATTGACGAGACCTCGAGCGTCAGAAAACATTTCATAAATCTTTTGCCAAAAAAAATATTTCGCAGAACAAGTGAAATTAATCTATTGCTCATGATTAATTTCTGGTCTCCACCTTAATCCCAAATTCAACTAAAGAAATAAATTAAATTTACTGATAGAGCTTGTAAAGAAACTTAAAAAGAATAAAATTTGAAAGAAAATTTAGACCGCATTTAGAGGAGAAACTATATTTTAGTAGTTATTACAATTCAACAAAATTTTGTATAAATAAATTATTACTACTTCTTGGTTTAAATCAGGGGTTCCCAAACTGGGGGGCGCGCCCCCCTGGGGGGGCGCTAAGCAGCATTAGAGGTGGCACGAGAGCTCTGAAAAACTGCAAAATTAATACAACTTGTATCTGAATTGAAACAGCTCGAAATAACTTTTTTAAATTCAAAAACGTGCTAACTAGTCGTGACATTAATTTAAAGCTGAGGTTACGTTATGCCAAATGCTATGTATGGTCGGTGTTGCTGTACGGTGCAGAGACCTGGACATTGAAGTCATCTTCCGTCAACAAAATAGAAGCATTTGAAATGTGGATGTATCGTAGAATGCTAAGGGTGCCATGGACAGACAGAGTAACCAACGATGAAATTCTAAGAAGAATCGGCAGAGACCGTGAGTTAATGCTTAACGTCAAAAAGAAGAAAACATCGTATTTTGGACATATAATGCGAAACTCAAAATATCAACTGTTGCAACTCATTGTCGAAGGAAAAATAGAGGGGAAGCGAGGGATAGGCAGAAAGCAAATGTCATGGTTAAGAAACATAAGAGATTGGACGGGGTTAAGAACGATAGGAGAGTTGGTCCACACAGCAACCGACAGAGAAATGTATGGAAATATGGTCGTCAATATCCAACAATAGTGGATAGGCAGTCGAAGAAGAAGTATCTGTATAATGGAGGGGGAGGGAGGCGCGACCATTTCTTGATCCCCAAAAGGGGGCGCCATAGAAAAAACTTTGGGAACCCCTGGTTTAAATATTTATTTTAGAGAAACTCACATGTATTTATTCTAAATAAAACAATTTTAATAATTAATCAAATAGCTCTAATCCAGAGTTTATTTAATATAAATAATGATGATTAATAAACTCTTCTCTCAGTGTAGAATTTACTTTAAGAGCCATCCATACCAGCATGAAACGCGGCATCGTTTCCTGGCTTATCTAATTGAAAATTTAATACAAAAATTTTACAAAGTGGTTCACATAAACTTCTAGTTTGGCGGATGATACCTTTTTTTTCAAAAACAGAACATAAAAATAGAAATATTGCGGTCAATTCCCTACTTTCTATTAAAATTACAAACAATGCCCCGATATTATCCTAAAAATTTCCACTGACGCCGCGCCACTTAATTCATGTGAAATTTGTTTTTATAATACTTTGTGTATAAAATAAGACATTTTATTACCATCGCCAACCACAGGTAAAATACCTTGAAATATATATTTCCCCTTGGTATAAAGAAAGATCCGAAAAAAAGTCACCAAAATGCCTTTTCCCCTAAAAATATGGTTTTATCAGGTTGTTCTTATTTGGGTGCAGAAATAGCGTATTTTAGTTCGTCCCAGGGCGTCACATATCTTAGAGACGGCACTGCATAAATACCAATTAAATACTATTATTCTAATAACAGCTTTTATCATTTAGAACAGGGGCGGTTCTAGACCCAAAAT
Source organism: Polydrusus cervinus (assembly GCA_935413205.1). NCBI lineage: Eukaryota > Metazoa > Arthropoda > Insecta > Coleoptera > Curculionidae > Polydrusus > Polydrusus cervinus. The sequence continues at coordinate 10,276,969 of OW284520.1, read as the reverse complement.
ATTGGGAGGCAAAATTAAATTATTACCTCTCCCCCTTTGCATAATTGGATTAAATTTTTTTTTTAATGTTTTTTTTTGATATTCCTAGCTCGCTCTTTATTTAAAAAAAAAATATTTTTTATATTTGTGAAAAATATGAATATTGGTGTGAATCCAAAATTTTAACATAAGACGTATGTATGACTCTAACCAGCGTTTTGCGGGCTCGGTTTTTCATGATTAAAAAAAAAGTAAATATCGCTCACCACGCCAAAATTGATGATTTTTTCAGAAATCATGTATTTTAGGAGCGTAGATCTAAGAGCAGTTTTTGGTGCAAATGCTTAGATTTGGAAATACTCCTTCTTAAGTGCCGTATATTTATATTCCTAATAAAGCATTCTCATTTCATCCCACACTATTTTTTTTATTATAAATTATCACACTTCTTCCATAAAAAATGTTACCTTAATTTTTCTCTTAAGAAATAAATACCTAATTGTTTTTGTTGTAAATATATTTTATTGCATTGGGTTATATTTTTGTTGATTTAAAATAGCTCTAAAAAAGGGAAAACGGAACAGACAAGTATATAATAGAAAAATTCTATAAAATATTTTACTCGTTTTCCTTTAAAATTGCATCAAAAATCAATAACTAAAACGATATGCGTGCGAAACCTTAATCTCTATATAAAACAGGACTTTTAGAAGTAAAAGTTTAAAAGCTAAACGTTTCCTACCAGACCTTTGTAATCTAAGCCAAGAATACATTATTTAAAGATTTAAATTGAGAGTCCATGCGTGAGATGAAAATGCAGCCCGGCAGCCCCTCCCCCCCCCCCCCTTATACACGCCACTGGGCGCAGCCACAATTTTTGGTAGCCTTCGCAAGCAAATAACGCCAGAGCCCAAATTTTTTTATAATTATGCTCAAATTGTATCAAATTATGTAAATAATAAAGCACCCGAAATTTTTTTTTATCAGTGGCATGAATTTTATAGTTTTTTTTAGAAATGTTGGGGGGTCCTGGGCCCCCCAGGCGCCCCCGTAGAACCGCCCCTGATTTAGAAGGCATACATTGATAAACACAATTAAGGAATAATATTTAATTAAATAAGATTTTTTGCCAATACTTTTACAAATTCTTTAGGGATTGTATTTTACACCATAGATTTATACTATTTACTCAAATAGACTAAAGCTAACGGATTTATTTCCAGATATATTTGTTCATTAAGAAATAACCATATTTTTACATTTTTCTAAAAAAAATCTAAAATAAAAATTTTAGTTTAAGTTTATTTTTATATTTTACAACAGCTTGTTTACGCATTTTCAACGCACAAACAATTTTAAGAATTATCGTTGCTGTCATAAACGTAGAGATTGTTTAAGGTTTATTTTTCAGTGTAAATTGTTTACAGGATACTTAAATACAGGGTGTTATAAAAATGTCTTAGTATAATATTTAAATCCGCAAATTAAAATGCAATATAAAAATAAATTGTAGGAAAATATTTTTAAATTTCGCATTTCCGGTGCATTTTAAATTATTTTATTTCATTGTATTTTTAAAGATATTTAGAATATTTTTTAATGAAAATTACTTTCGCACACTCCTTAATATCTGTAGAGTCCAAATTTAAAAAGAAGTTAAAAATCTGTTCATAATTATGGCTAGGATTTGGGCCAAGAGAACACAATGTTTTTGGTCTAATTTAATATATATTTATAGTCTATTTTAGAAAGGTGTAGACTGTAGAGTAATAAAAGCATATTAGGTATGCAAAGGGACTACAGAGTGAGCCAACGAATATGTAAGCCACTTTCATAATTTGGCATTAATTTCATTACAAAATTCTTTTTTTTTATCAAGTGCAGGTAGGTCCACCCGGGTTTGGGTCAATTTATGGGTGTTGCCTATTGTTATTCATTCACAAATACTGAAAATGGTGTGACAAAGGCGTGCATTATATACATAATATTAGGTACACTTATGTTTTATTAAACATTATAAAAAAAATACAAAATACAAAAAATACATTATACAGAAATTAAATTATGAAAAATCATAATATTCTTCGTCATCTGAGGAACTATCATCTCCTTTTGACGTTATAATTAACGGGTCGACGGTCCGATCGATCAAGTGATCAAGATCCCATATTTTCTTCTCTTCTTTAATGATATGATGGACTGCTTTTCGCCAGTTCTCTGGTGTCACTTCCTTAATGGCTTGATCAAACAGTAGCTTAACGTCTTTCATTTTGAAGGTCGTGTTGTGTCTTGCTACAAATCCTTTCACTTGCGCCTATATAACTTCTATAGGATTTAGCTCGCAATGATATAGCGGTGTGCGCAGCACAGTTACACTATGTTTTTCAGCTATATCTTCCACGGCATATGTCATAAAACAATGTTTGTGTAAATTTGCTATAGCTAATAGTTCCCTCTTTATCAAATTATCTTCAAATTTAATACTTTTTGTGGTAAACCAGCCGATAATTTCTTGTTTTTTTCAAAATGAAGTTGCAGTCTTCTCTGTGCATCGTTAATGATAGCTTGGGTCCATAAAAGTTTTCTAGTTATCAACGGAATACTGTCATCCTGGCCAAGCTCAATTAGAATCTTATTTATCTAGGGTGGATATTTCTTTTTTTAAATAAAAAGAGTGAACTTTTCTTCCAACTACACTTTTGGTGTCTTCATCAAGTACTTTTACTGGTCTGCCTGGACTTTTTTTGGGAGGTTCCAGTTAAACTGCTTTCTTTCTCTCCGGCAATAATTTAAAAACGGTGGACTTTCCGACGGGAACATCGGCCGACATTTTCGTGTACAGTAAAATTCGGGTAATCATATTTTATGCAATCATTTAAAATTTTTATTCAAAACATTTAAAATAATAACTTTTTCACTCACTGATAGTGCGCCTATGGCCGACACCTAAATTGAACCTAACTGGACGGTATTTTCCATTTTATTACTCTACACCTTTCTAAAATAGACGATAGATATAATTTCGCATTGAGCTGGTAACCTTAAAGAAGAATTTAGAAATATTAAACATCTTGTATGATTCACCGACAATAATATAAGATCATTTAAATAGCAAAATTTTCCGAATAGAGTCACACAAAGAAAGAAAATCGCTACAGGAGAGCAGGTAGTTAAACAAACATTGTTTTCATTCACTAAATGATAAAGATAAAATCGAGACTTGTTGCCCATTGCAACAACAATGATCTTCAAATTACCTCAATGGCAAAGCTAGCATTACTTATACCTGATGGGTTGTTCTGGTAGAATGGTAAAAAACTGCGTTAACCCAATTAATCTTTGTCATATAACTATGTAATAAGTATACATCCCTGTAATGTATTTACATAGTTAAAAATTAATTAGCCCAACACAAAGCCAGTTGGCATAGAAAAGTAGGATTTTGGTCAATCAATCAGTCTTTTCATCCGACCTTTAGAATGTTTTAATAATTTTTTTATCAGTTATTGTTAAATGTTCAATATAAATTTGTTTTCAAAAATCGGCTGTATAAAAACATTCTTTTGGATTTTATATTTGACAAATAACTATTAATATTATCCCCTTACAATTTACTATTTCGTGAGAATACCCCGTATACTACGTTGTTTTTTGTTATGGAGATTAATTTGTAAAGTCACCTTAAGCCGTGTAAGTGTTACAGGAAACAAGGCTGCATAATTTGGAATTTAAGTGGTTCGTATTGTGAAGTGAACATGCTGATATTTTGGTAATTTTTTTGAGTTATTGATAATCTTGTCATTGTCATTCTTTCGAATTAGGCTCTTTTCCTCTTTGTTTGCTGCCAGGGCCATTCCCCAGCCTAACGTGGGTTCCGAACCACTATCCCCGGTCATGCGAAACCCCCTAAGAGCTATCTTGCCATTGCATGACCTACCGATTGGGGAGTGTGTATGTTCTTCCGCACCCCACGAGATGTCCAATCTCATCCGGCCTGGTTACCAGCGTGAATGGGGTGGGTTGAGAGATGATACCTTTACACTCCTTCCTGCATTCTTAAATCCACTAAATTTCGGACATAATTTTTTTATTATACGTATGCCCACTCCGGGAATCGAACCCGGGTCGCCACGGTCGAATGCCGGTAACTAGCCTTTGAGCCACCGCCGCGGATTATGGATAATCTTAATAAATTTTGTATATTAATGTTTAGACAAACCATAAACTCTGTAATACGTGATAATGATTAAGGCTCTACCACGCGCAAATTTAGAGGATGAAAAACACCGTTTCGCTACTGCAGGATTCTGCAAAGGCTATTTGAAATATTTGTCGGGACAATTTAAAATTTAATAAAGGAATGTTTGTATTTCTAAGGTACAAAGCCCTTTTTTGAAAAAAATAAGAACTTGTATAAGAAAATGCCCACTAAAGGTGCGTATTTTTAGGCACTTTTCCAAGGTTAATATCGTAGCTAAGAATTTTTTTTTCAAAAAAATAGCCATGTACCTTAGAACTTCCATGTCTTATCTTTAAGACTTCAAAAATTGAGACAAAACAATATCGTAATAAGTCCGTTATCTTGCAGCGCGCAACTCATGTTTTAGGTAAATTTTGTTGTCATGTTATAGAAGTTGCCTATATACAGCTGAATTTATTCTCGGCTGACGTGAAACAATTTACATCCAGAGAGAATAATGATACACTGAAAAAAATTATAGGTGGTCGAACAAGAAGTAATTTCGGGGGTAATTTTGGGCTAAATTTTATGTTTTCCTTTTTGGATTGTCTGTGCCAATAACAGAATATCTAAGCGTTAATATTAAAAAGACGTAACTAGTAGTTGTGCTATTAACTCCGGGTTACCATACATTTTTCGGCTTAGACCGGGATGGTTTATAATGCGCCGTAGGGCAAAATGTTCAAGGCGCGTTCACCATTTTGTTAAAACTGGTGTTTGGGCTTTCAAAATTTCTTATTCATGTTAGGTAAGGATAAGAATTGAACGAAATCCAGTCGATTTGTTGCAATCAAAAATGGGCTATATTGAATTTTTTGTTTCGTTTTTTATTGAAATGGGTTATTCTCTTGATAGTGAACAAAATATACTAAGGTAAATAGCTTATCGGTATTAGAGGCCCAAACTGGGTCACCGGGAACTTACGACAAATCCCAGGATGTATGGTAACCCTGGTATATTAACTCTTAGATCTAAAATTAAAGTTTAATTTGTCTTGGTAAAGGGTGATAGGTGTAATAAAATAAAGCCATTTATGAAGGTTCTTAGTGAGTAAAGAAACCAACTGTTGCATAATGAATCTATTTCTATTCGATTGTTTTATATTTTATGCTTATTATACAGGCTCTATATATTGTTTATATAGTGAGCTTCTGTCTAAACCTGTTAAAATATAAATTCATTTTAAAGGTGAAATGTGTTTATTATTTTATCCATGGTTAAACGATTTAAAAGTAGTTGTCAGGCACGAATTTGGCGTTGGTCACATGACATTTATCTGTTCATGTTATTGGCTCGCAGCTACAATTTGGTGCATCAAGACTACTGTATAGTGACAATGCTTCTAAGAAGCTAGGTAGGTAATAAATAAAAATTGGACAGTATGCCACGCAGAGTAATAAAATACAATTTTTTGTTAGGCATGGGCGTCCATAAAGAGGGCGCAGTTGCCCCTGTCTCTTGACCAAGGGGGAGCGGGCGGGGGGGGGGGGGGGGGGGTAAATATACTTTTTACTAACTTTTGTTAGGGGGAGTTTATGAAACGACTGCGACATTTTTTTTTGTAGGAATCACTTTTGATAAAAACGCAAAGTTTTGTTTCTTTTGTAGCCACTTTTGAACGGTGGAGAAAGTGTAGAAAAGGCTGCGAAGTATTTTATTTTATAGAATTAACTTTTGAGAACTTACACGTTTTTTTGGCTACCCCCCTATCACTTTATGTTTATAAGAAACATTAATACCGTGATTTTGTATCGGATTGGCGCGACGATACGGTACTACCTCCTGTTGTTTCTGTGTCTAGGTACTTTTTTTTCTTTTGAAGGTGCAGCGCAACTAATCGTCAAAAATGTCTGTTTAAAGGTTGAAATCGTCAAAAACATACCACTTAAAAAAAAAATTAATTATAATGGCACGGAACGCGACGGACAAAATACTGCGCGAGATAGTAACCACAGTCAACAAATCCTGGAACCAGCGGGACTTATCTAATAAACATGGTGAAAAATTTGTAATATAAGAAAATTTTGATTGAAAAACGATTGACCTTACGAAGTATTTGATAACCAATGCTGAAAACCTTTAGTTTCAGGGTAGGCCTGTGCCTCCCAATTTTGAAAGTTTGACAGTATATGCTAGTGCTGACGGGGGCGATCGGGCTAAAATATATTTATAATGGTGGCACTTCCCGTTATACCGGAAGTAAGTGTCAACTTGCTTATTTTAAATAGAATACTCTATATATTACTACATTTTTGCATTCTACGCAAGAATTTAGGCATATCTTGTATACCATGTCATGTCCTATACCTATGTCTAAGCGTTTTAGATATTTTTAATAGATTTTTTATAATATTTTGATAACTATTAATATAGGGTGTTTAAACAATACGATTAAAAATTAAATTGAAAAACTGCAAAAAGACTAGATTTTCAAATGGAAATACACAAACTTTATAATTATTTCTTATTTAGCATTAAAAATAAGGGTAAGTTTGTATATTCCAAAAAATTTTAGTTTTAGAAACATTCCCAACTTAATATTTTTATGTGGCGATTTTGCTGCAGATTTTAAGTTTAGTTACTTTTAGTTGGCTATAACGGCGTTGAAAAACAATCAAATGCGAGAAAAATTTATGAAGCTGTCACTTACCATTAAACCATTAATTGTCATGCCTGTGCGCTTAAATTGTACATACAAACGAAGATTATTTAAATTTATTTATTATTTATGGAGAATGTGTTAAAGTTATATCAAGAACATGGGACACATTTGCCAATCGATATCCGCAAAACAGAAGCCATCACAATGTGCTTATTAATAATGTTCAACATTTTTGGGATATACAAACTTACCCTTTTTTAATGCTAAACTAAAAGTAATTATAAAATTTGGGTGTTTCCCTTTGAAAATTTAGACTTTTTGCAGTTTTTTCAATCTTATTGTTTAAACACCCTGAATTAATAGTTATCAAAATATTATAAAAAATCTAATAAAGCAGGTCCTTTATAACAAGGAATCCCGCTTAAATTAAATAAATATAAGGCTTCTTTATAGAAAAAATTGATAATTATTTTAAGGCTTGCAAACGTCATTCTTAACAGAAAAATTCAAATATGTCAAAAACGCTTAGATATTTATAGGTATAGGCATACAGGGTAGGGACTTTAACTGGAATAAATTCGATATTATTAAACTTGCTGAAGTTGCGCCTACAAAATTTGGTATGTGGGGGTTTTAGAGCATGCGGAATTGGATTATGATGTCGGCGCAGTTGCCAGATTTTTCAGCTTTGCGCTACACGTAGTAATTTTGTTATTTTAAATAGAATGCCCTATTTATTTTTATTGCAGTGAATTGGTAGTGTCAAATTTAGTAAGATCTCAAATTTACAAAATTCTATCTTCACTAGTTTCTGAGCTATGGCAACACTGAAGTTCCCTTAAAAAGTACCGGGACGCTTGTCTACCTCTATAGTTACTAAGTTATTGACAAGATTCAACAAAAGTTCTTGTCTTTTCAAAATGGCCTATTTAACTTAAACTTTAAAAATAGAAATTCTCATGGTACTTTTTAATGGAATTACAGTATTGCCATAGCTCAGCAATTAGTGAAGATAGAATTTTGTTAATTTGGCATCTTATTAAATTGGACACGCCCAATGCACTGCAATAAAAATAAATAGGGCATTCCATTTAAAATATTAAAATTACTACGTGTAGCGCAAAGCTGAGAAATCTGGCAACTGCGCCGACATTATAATTCAATTCCGCATGCTTCAAAACCATACATACTAAATTTTGTAGGCGTAACTTCAGCCGTTTTAATAATATCGAATTTATTCCAATTAAAGTCCCCACCCTGTACAAAATCTGCCTAGAATCTTACGTAGAATGCAAAAATGTAATAATATATAGGATGTTCTATTTAAAATAAACACGCTGACACTAGGGTTGCCAACCCTCCCGATTTAGTCGGGAGGCTCCCGCTTTTTTACTTAACCTCCTGCCTCCCACGCACTTAAACAAAACTCCCGCTTTTCCAATAACACGACGGACGCCTAATAACTATACAGCTGCCTTAGAGAGGGGCGACCTTTTTTTTTTTAGAAAGCACGTTTGATGATAGGAGGAAGAAATATAAAAGGCACGCCACAGCGTAAGGTCAACGGGGTATCGACCTTTTTTTTTTAGAAATCATCAATATAATTATTTTAAGCACCTCAAAAAAAACTTGTCCTCCAGGCACTATCCACTTCCCGCTTTTCAATTTTTAAAATCTGGCTACCCTAGCTGACACTAACTTCCGGTGTAACCGGAAGTACCACCATTATGAAATTTTTTTAGTCCGGTCGTCCCCATCAGCATTACCACGATGGCAAATTTTGAAAATTTACCTATGTATAGTTTTCCATATATAGTTCGACGCGGTTCCCGGTGGAACACGAACACCCTGTTTGCAGGTGCTTTTATACCTATTATTAATTAACACTTCAAACTTTCAGCTCTACCTAATTTTATTTCTTGTAAATATTCTATAGCTTTAATAATAAAATAAGACAAAATTTAAAAGATATATCCGTATAACGATTAGGTACATTATTTTAACTAAGAATACAATAACAAGTACTTATTTTCCACAAAACAAATTTCTCGTCTCCGAAATAAAATCAACCAGAACTCATTAGCATAATAAAGAACCTACCGCCTTGTATCGTGGTTTCAGTGTGTGTCGATGTTTACGGAATATTTTTCACCACGTCATAAGCTCGCTAGTATGCCCACTTCGGGTGAAACTCTCTTGCAAATAAATTTCTTGCTGCACAAAGTTCCGCCTTAACTTAAAAAAATTATAGAGGCTCATAATAAAATAATGCTCGACTGGGTATACAGTCTGATGGATTCAATACTGTGTCTCCAATTTCTATTTTAAAATTATCCTGGGACACCTGTTCCTTTCGAGGACCAAAAAGTAGAAGCTTGAACTAATCACCATTCAAAAGCATGAATTATTATATTATTTTCAAATCGTAATTAATTAATTTTTTTACTATCGCAGGTATATTATCAGAGTTAAATAAGTAATACACCCGCATATTGATGTGATAGACATGCTTTCAGAAAGCTACAACAGTCAGACGTGTATAACGAAAAAAGCACTGGTCCCAAAACGCTCCCCTGTGGTACAACCCTATTATTAAGAATAAAGTGGGAATTCTCATTACCAATACACACTCTTTATTTTTTATTATCACTTTTAAACAAATTTATCGCATGCTCTCCTAATTAAAAATATTTAAACTTTGCAAAAATCATTCAATGATCAAATGTGTTTGACAATGTTTTTAAATTATTAATCACACTTTACGATCTATCCCATCAGCTCCCATTGCATCTACTTTTATTTTAACTAGAATTGCATCCACAATGTGATCATTAACCTACGAAAAAACAAAATCGACCAGCAAACGTTCCGTTCAATCTTTCTTTTCATTTTATTAACTGTCAAGTTAACCACATGAAATGTTCATTAAACTCAGAGGGTAAAGCCTTTTAAGAGTGTGTTAACATGACTTCGAGTCAACCCTAAACTTATGCTGAAAGAAGCCTTTTTTCATTGCGTATTGTCGTCATGATATAATCGCGAAGAGCTGTATATTCCATCCACGCCTTAACTATCTGCTACTATAATAAATAGTGTGTGACAGCTGTATAATAAATCTCAGTTATAATTTCTGATATTCACTTCGGTTTTATAACTTTAGTTAGAGTTAGTTAGAGCGTTGCCCCAAATAGCTAAAAGTAGTAGGTGCGAATCCTATAAAACCGTTTTAATATTTACAGCAATGCACAGTATAATAAGTTGTTTAAATTGTATTTTCTAAAACTATTAAATATTGAATATGATAATGTGAATACTACATTAGAAGCAAACTGAAATACTATGTAGTTTTAATGGTTTGGGTATTCGTAGAAGCAATAAAATAGATATATTTAATACTTCCGATCTCCGCCTTCCGCCTATAGTACAGTTGAATTTATTTTTTGTTCTTTTTAATTAGAGTTCAAATAAAAACATAACTAGTAAATGTATTTATATACTAACGTCTCTGTCCCTAAGATGTAAAATAATAAACTGGTAGACAGAGAAATACCAAAATATGTATAAATACAGGGTGTTAATTAAAGATACACGGAAAAAAATCTAATTGTTAACCAAGTATAAAAGCTAACACTTTTAATTTAACATTTAATGCAAGTGTTATTTATTATGACAAAGACCTACGCATCATCAAAAACCTCTACTGGCGTCAAAGAGCTAATGTCAGGGTGGCCCAGAATATCTCTGAGGATGTAGAGATACGAAGAGGGGTCCGGCAAGGGTGCATATTGTCGCCACTTCTTTTTAATTTGTACTCAGAGTTCATCTTCAGGAAAGCACTAGAAAACATTGATAGTGGAGTCAAGGTGGCGTAAACACAAATAACATAAGATACGCGGATGATACAGTGCTGCTTGCCAGTAGTCAAGAAGATCTACAGAGCCTAATCGACAGTGTAACCGACGTCTGTGAGGAATATGGACTAAAGCTTAACACCAAGAAGACTAAATACATGATAGTCAGCAAAGTACCTGTGCATCAAACAGTTATTACAGCATATAGAACTCCACTTAAAAGGGTCAACAATATCACCTATCTCGGATGCAATATAAACGACAACTGGGATATGAGCAAAGAGGTCAGAATCCGTATAGAGAAGGCCAGAGATGCGTTCTTTAAAATGAAAAAGGTACTTTGCGGTCGGAGTATTGGCAACAAACTGAAGATTAGACTGGTAAAGTGCTACATATTCCCAATACTGCTGTATGGATTCGAAGGTTGGACATTGACAGACACACTACTAAAGAAGCTCGAAGCCTTCGAGATGTGGGTATACCGTAGAATACTACGCATTAGCTGGGTCGACAAGGTCCGAAATGAGGACGTTTTACTACCCATGGGCAAGGATACGGAAATAACGAAGACAATTAAGATACGTAAATTGGAATATTTTGCGCATGTGATGCGACATCCAGAAAGATACGGAATCCTTCACCTTATAATGCAAGGCAAAATCGTAGGAAGAAGAGGGCCAGGCCGAAGAAGAACATCCTGGTTAAAGAACCTCCGAGATTGGTTCCAGAAGTCCACCACATCCCTATTTCGTGCAGCAGCCAATAAGGTCATGATAGCCAGAATGGTAGCCAACGTTCGGTAACGGACACGGTACTCGAAGAAGAAGAAGAAGTTATTTATTAGGTTTGTTTTAAAAAGTAAACCTTTTTCAATTTTAAAATTACTGCTCACTACGGCAGTGGCTCAGAGGTGAGTTACTGGCATTCGACCGTGGCGACCCGGGTTCGATTCCCGGAGTGGACATACGTACAATAAAAAAAAGTATATCCGAAATTTAGCAGGTTTAAGAATGCCCACCTCACCCACCTCATTCACGCCGGTAACCAGGCTGGGTGAGATATCTCGTGGGGTGCGTAAGAAGGCTCACACTCCCCAATTGGTAGGTCATGCAATGACGCAATAAACCGGGAGTTAGCCCGGAGGGGGGGGGGGGGGGTCGCATGACTGAGGATCGTGGTTCGGAACCCACGTTAAGCTGTAGGTCTCCTCGGGAGGAATGGCGCTGACAGCGAACGAAGCGGTAAAAAAGCCGAATTCGAAAGAACTAATCGACAAGAGCTATCGTTTTTAAATTGAAATGTTTGTATTTAGATTAAATCTCAAATTCAATATTCACATACAACATACAAATGGTATATTTTATTTAATTTAAAAATCTTCTTAATAAATATTATTCTTCATTTAAATCGTAATTATTTATATTGAACCAATTATAATAACTTTTGATTTAATCCATATTTCTATTTCAATAAAATTGTTAACAACATTTTTAGCTCATTAGCTCATTTTTGGCTATTGACAGCTAAAAATGTGCCCTTGAATTTTCGATATTCTACTAGTACACCAAGTTTCACTTCATTCGAGTAAGACCAGTTTTGACAGTCTCCTTGTGAGACCTTTATGGTCGGTAAGCTTTACAGTTAAAAGAGAAACCTGCTTGTTTTGATAATGAATTATAGTATTTCTTAAGTAATATTTTAAAAGTAAAATTGCAATGCTTAACTAACCATACATTTTTATAATTTATTTGTTTTATCATTGTGTTTTTTATAAAAATGATGAGTGTCTTTCAAGGTTGTAGTTTTAGATTGAGAAATCATACCTACTATAATAGCTAAACGTGCAAGCAAGGCGACTATTACCTACAATCATATAACTATTAATTATTTATAAAGTGCTCTAATGGTTTATTACAGTAACACTCAAAAGGTCATTGACCTAAGGTCCTTAAACGTTCAATAGTATATTTTTCTTTAAAAAGGTAATAAACTATGACTACATTAAAGTTTTAACTGTAATCATAAGAGCATTTGTGCAATATTTATACAAGGTCTTTAAAAAATATACAGGATGTTCTATTTAAAATAAAAAAAGTAAATACCTTTCTAACTAACTCTGTACAATTACAGGAATGATTTCATCCTTCCTAGGTGTGTCTTCAACATATTTCAGTAAGCTAGGACTGTGAATTTTTAAAGTTTCGCATGATCCTTCGTGAACACGTTATATTTTATATTAAATAATCTTAATTGTTTATTTACATATCTACCGTTTGATAATATGTATTGGTTCAGAACATTACTAAATTATTCATGTTTTAATTTTGCATAATTTTATAAATGTTAATTGTAAAAAATCGTGATTGGTTACGAGATATAAAATAGAAATTGTTGCCATAAATTTCTTCTTTAGTATTTTTTTTTATTATGTAACAATATTTATTTGTTTTGCATAGAACGGAAATTAGATGCGTTTGTATAAATAAATGTAGCATTGTACTGATTTCAATGTTTCAGGTTTTTTTTTATTTAATACGCTTTTTCTTTTAAACCGGGATTTGTACTTTTTTTAAAATAATAATGTCCATAATCTATGTATTTAAAACGCTAAGCTAATATTTTTTGCCAGGCGAAGCTACGAGCGAAGCGAAGATGTCATTAGAGTCAATATTACATTACTTTAAAAAATTGGGATGAAACTAAAAGAAGTATTTAACTTTTCGCAGTAGTGGTATAAAATGTAATGCCCGTTGGATGATTACATGGTTTTTATTACGACGAAGAAAAGTACAAATCCTTATTTTAATGAAAAACTGTTCTAAATAATCGCCAAACCTATAAAATTTTGACAAAGCATAAAAGATACAATGAGTTTAAAAATTTAGTCTGACTATATTAATATTTGAGAGGCCTAAAACTAGAATGGAAAACCCATCAATGAGCTCGTAGGTACAAGGTGTCCCAAATTCAAGGGGGACCATTGGGATGTCTTGTAAAAATTGAGGAAACTCGTAAGACTTTTAGGTACATTTTTATTTAAAGAGAAATTAACAAGTTGCCCTTTTTTATTACCACGTTTTTTCTACAAAAAAATTAGTCATTCTAACAACAAATATGTATTAGCATTACACTTATTATGTTTTAAACGTTGCGAGAAATAATTTCATGTTCAAATTGATATTTTCTATAGAAAAAATCAGAATTTAAAAACTAAATTAACTGTGGCTATGAGACAAAACATTAGACGCTAAACTTTCATGGCAGATTTGTTGTGACATATTAGCCGATATAAAATCGTGTTCAAAATATTTGTTTGCTAAAACATCCATCTATTAAAAAAAATTAAGTTGATAATGAGTCCAAAATATCGAAACGTCGGATTCAAAAACTGTTAATACCATATGACAGACTTAATTTAGATTTAGACCTTTAATAAAATGCACCTGAAAACTATTCTTAAATCCTTATTATTTTAAAAGCTCTTGAAATTAAGATACAAAATTTTCCAAAATTTGTGGATTTAAGCCATTCTGGGTTTAAGCATCTGCGTGCATTATTTTCACCTTACCTCCAATATAAGTGACAAACAAGCAGGATAAAATGTCATAAAAACGATATAATTAACAAGTAGTGATAGACAAGCGAACCACGAGAGCATTTCTAGTCTTTGAACACCTAAAAATAAAAATAAATATATGTTTAGTAATGTTTGACCAAGATATCTGAGCTAGATAGATACGCGAATTTAATAAATTTCTTAATTCAGATATCTTTGGTCTAGTTACTAGATAAATTAAATGTTTCTATTTATACAGGGTGTCCGGTAACTTATGGGCCGTAGAGTAGGTAACTGGAGATACTAGACATCAAACTAAACCGATTATGTCATATAAGTTTTTTCAGATTGTCACTTTTGTTTTTTTTTTGGTAATTATATACTATGTTTTTTTATGCTTTGGGATGTTTAAAGGGAAATATCTCGAAAACCGTTAAAGATATTAAGATCAATCAAGTACACCTTTTTGACTCAGAAAATGCCCTTTTTAAGAAACTATAATTGAAAAACACCTAATATCACAGGTAAGAAAAAAAATCATAGATTTATGAAGCCCAGTGTATGCAACTAGCGCCCTCTAGTTTGAAACTTTAAAATGTCTACAAATTCTTATTTCTTGCTCATAAAAACATAATATTGCCAACTTTCAATTCGATTCATTAAACCGTTTTAAAATTATGGCTTATTTTCGAGAATAAACTTTTACTTTCAACACCCTGTATCTCTAGAACGAGTAACAATCCGAAAAAACTTATATGACATAATCGGCTTAGTTTGATGTCTAGTATCTCCAGTTACTCTACGGCCCATAAGTTACCGGACACCCCGTATAGATATCCTGGAAATGGCACATTATTATCTGCCAAATATGCGAAGCGCTTTAGTAAAAATTAACATGGTACTTTTATCTGGCATACTTTTGCACTAAACACATCCTTACAGACAAAGCCTAATGCCCGAATTGTGAATTATGCTTCATACATTTTTTTAATTAATGAGTATTGATTGGGTACTAAAGTTGATAATTATCCATCTCATTTTCCTGTCCTTCATTAGACTATTAATTATTATCCTCTATTTTAGTATTTTTAATCACCATTGTTAAAGACAAAATATTTCTGATAATATGGTCAACTATTTCTCGTTTATCTATCTTTTATTCGCACTTAATTTTATGAATTGGGCAAAATTAATTTTAAATTATGTATTAATAGCCAACTCCAAAAATTCTTTAATAGCTTTAAAAAAAAAGTGTAGCTACAAGTTAAGTACATTTGAACATTGGATTAAACTTATTAATTAAAATATCTTTGTATCTGTTATTAAACAGTTTTGTTCCATCTCAGTAGCAAAGTTATTAAATATAAATTTTAAATAATTAGGGTATAATTGTAACTTCTACTATCAACTTACGCAAATATAATCAGTATAAATATTTACCTGACAACGTTCCGACTCCAATGACAAGTCCTTCTACCAATGTGTCCAATGTTATCGTTGGTCCAAGAACAGACAGTCCTTTGGCTATATTATTTCTGACTTCAGCCTGATTTTTTGCATTTAATGCAAACTGTGCCAACATTGCAGCCTTGGATAGATCGATGAGTAATAAGAAGAAAAACAACGCATCCCTAAAATATTGAATTTTAACCACCAGATAAAGAACTTGTCTTGGCTATTTTAATTGATAAAGCAGTACCCTAGATACTTACTTCAAATCACTAACTTTTATCCTAAGAAGATTTAATACTGTCGATGTGAAGACAAAGCTCGAAAATACAGTAAATAGACCCGATATACCTGAAAGTAAATATAATCTTTATTGTTCACAGCATAATATAATAATAAATGGTGTTCGAATATTTTGTTCACTAACTTCCTTAGGTTTTACTAAATTCAATAAAAATATTCACCAGATCTTAATAATTATTTAATTCATATGTGTTTTATTATATATTTAGGGAAAAAATTGTATGACACCGTTTTTACCCCCTCCCCATTCAATTTATTTTCTTATTCCCTGAAATACCTCTCCCAGAATTGGTTGGTGTCATGACGTTCAGATCAATAAAAGAAAACAATTATTTTAGAGCTTAAACAAGACAAAAAACTGTTACTACTAAGATGTCTAGTAAAATATTTTGAAAAACGATAATCATAGAATCACTTATATCACAAAGAACACCTAATTCAGATCCTACACTATCATTGGGACTGACAGTCTTAATAATCGTGTAGGATCTGCAAATAAAGATATGTTTGTGCTTCTTGGTGGTTTTTCAACGAAAAAATGTTTCTACCAGAAAAGATATTTTGTCTTAACGGTACTACTTAAATAAATACTATGCAAAGTGTCAAAAAACTTTGGAATATCGTAACTATGTTTGGATAAACAGCCAGTTAAAAAACTAGAAATTATTTCACAATTAGAGCTTCTTTATCCAGACCAAAGGAATATAGCTGGTGTCAACATGATGCGAAACCAAAATGGCGCCCCCGCTCATTTTGGTTTCTCACTTCTTCTAACTGTGCAGTAATTTAGAAAATATGGTTTACAAAAATAGAATGGTTAATATTGAGGATTTAAAATCTTCTAAGTATTAAAAATGGTATTCAAGAAATTTGTTGAAAATTTTTTGACGCCTTACAGGAATTAAGAGATAGAATTCGCTATTGCCTAACTAACAATGGAAAACATTTTGAACTTCTACTAAAATGACTTTTGTTCAATTTTTAATTATTTCTTATTTACTTTTGTTCTTGTTAATTTATTTTTTATTTACAATTTATTCCTATGTCATTTTGACAGATAAATCCATCAAGTCATATGTATATCGTTGAATTTGTCTTTTTAGGAACTAAACTGCTGGACAATTGCTTTCGAGCAAGAAAAATTTCGCCTAAATTTAACAGTTAATATTTTCTGAACCAGATATGATATCGACCTAAGGTTTTGAATGGTTGATAGATTCATCCCTTGAGAAACAATTGTCAATGTTGGATTTTCTTAAACTGTCAGAAAATTTTATATACAGGGTGTTAAAGAAGACGATAATTTTTGCTCCAATTTTAATGGCGTGTAACTTACACAATAATATTTTTAAATTGTATCTCTCCACGTCAATTGAATCAATAGTTCATAGCAAGGAAAGTAACTTGTCAAATTTTTGATATCTGCTATATTTTAAGAAATAACGATTTTTTTGGCAAAGCTTGCTTTATTTTAACTTATTGGTAGCTAGATCTCATTGTGCGTTGTATCGTGCAAACTTTGCGAGTGATTATTATACCTTATGAAAAGCTTGATTATGTTCAGTAACAATAGTTGTACCTAAATGTTATGATGTACAGTGGCGTACTTATAAACACCTATATGTAAATAAATTTTTTCCAAAAATTAATTTAAAAAAATTTATCTTTGTTAAAATTTTGTAAACACACTGTATAATATACCTGTAGTGCGATATGAAAAACTAAAAAATAAGAAAAAATTGACCTAATCTAGGGGCGAGTACTTTTCAATATAAAACAATCGTGAAAAATTGTGGGATACTTATAAACCATAGACATATATGTAGGTGTTTATAAGTACGCCACTGTACATCATAACATAGGTACAACTATTGTTACTAAACATAATCAAGCTTTTTATAAGGTATAATAATCACTCGCAAAGTTTGCACAATACAACGCACAGTGAGATCTAGCTACCAATAAGTTAAAATAAAGCATGGTTTTCTAAAAAATCGGTATTTCTTAAAATATAGCAGATATCAAAAATTTGACAAATTACTTTCTTTGCTATGAACCAGTGATTCAATTGACGTAGAGTGATAAAATTTAAAAATATTATTGTGAAAGTTACACGCCATTAAAATTGGAGCAAAAATCATCGTCTTCTTTAACACCCTGTATATAAAATTTTCTGACAGCTAAAGAAAATCCAACATTGACAATTGTTTCTCAAGGGATGAATCTATCAACCATTCAAAATCGTAGGTCGATATCATATCTGGTTCAGAAAATATTAACTGTTGAAGTTAGGCGAAATTTTTCTTGCTCGAAAGCAATTCTCCAGCAGTTTTTTTGCTTCTTCAATGATACAAAAACCGTTCTATTTAAAATCAAAAAATTAGTATTTTTCTGACTAACCCTGTATAATTATAGAACATGTTTCATCATTCTTAGGTGGGCTATTTTTAACCATAGAGATTTTCAAAAAATTATAGATACAGTAGACTCCCGATTATCCGAAACCCGATTATGCGAACTCCGCATTATCCGAAATTTCTAAGAAATGAATCAAATTGAGAGACTTTAAAATTAAAACAAGTACCAATTACCTCTTTCTCGAATTTATAAATATGAATACATACTAATGGACATACATAAGTATTAGAATTGATGATGTATGTACAAGTACATCTATAAAAGTACATAGATATAGTCACTTTTCCTATAGTTAATGATTTTCCTCAATCTCCGCAGTATCCGAAATTTCGATTATCCGAAATCGGTCCGGTCCACATTATTTCGGATAATCGGGAGTCTACTGTATTCAGTATTTTTGGAAATAATATTTTTATAATTTAACTTTCTTGTTTTCAATATGACAGTATCACAAAAACCACCTGTTCCGGTATCCAATAACAAATTTCGATTTTATCGAGTACAATTATAAAATTTCGTTAAGTCTTCGGATTCGTAAATTAATCCTAATTAACTTCAATTAAATTGCTCCAATAATAATTATTGTCGGAAGGAATAGCAATATTCATCTGGCCAGCCAAAGAAAGTAAAGAGAAAAGCAATTCAAGGCCGTGAACTTCTTATACTAACAACATGTTATTCTTTGGAGAGAAAGTACAATAACGTTTATGTCATATGGAACACCACGTTAGGTTTTTCCTTTTATGTAACGATTACTATTATAGCATATAATAGTAATATTGTAGGATCGGTGGAATTCCAATAAATAAATTATAAAATATCACAAGTTTGTTCAACCTTGTATGTTTACACCTTTGTTTACCTAATTATTAAATCTAAGACAATTTGTTTATAACAATTAAGGCCATGGAATTTTTGCATGCTTCTTTTCCATTGCCAGTTTCATAAATAAAGCTTTAAGATTTGACGGTGATTAATAAGATATAATTATTTTAGGATTGCTGAAAAACTACAAACTAGCTAAGGGTACTACATGGCACTCCCTCCCAAAGATGAAATAAATAATATAGAAGAAAAGTGCTTTAGAAATATAATAGAAGGTACAAGGTGGGAATATGGTTATCCTGTTTCGTTACTTCATGCCAAAAATATATAAATAAGTGGTAAGTATTAAGTATTAATACTGTGCAGTATACATCATCTGGATAAGACAATCAATGTGCAAAAAAAACGCCAGAAAAATTTAAATGCGTGGGTACAAACAAACGGGCCATATATTTTTGACGTAGGCTTAGGTTCTAACTATCGTTTAATTTTTAAAAGGTATATTTTTATCACTTCTCTAATGCTTAAAACGTAAAACTTATGAGCTACAAAATAAGTCTATGCAGTGGCGGCGCCAGGGGGGCACCAGCCCACCCTGAAAAGATGGATGGCCCACCCAAAATGAAGGGACTAGGTTCAGCGCTGGAGTTTCTGGGGGGAAGGGTGATTTTTTTAGAAGTATTAACTAATGAAGGTCGGAGACAATGATGTTTCTTGACTTTTGGACTTGCATTGTCTTTATTTGTTTTATATCACAACGTTTCAACTGGTAAGTATCTCCAGCCGTCTTCAGGTGATTACTGTATTCACCTGAAGACGTCCAAAACTATTCTATCAGTCTATTAACTTATGATTAAAAAGTAGTGCCCGGGTTCACGTTAGAAGTCAGTTTGGTCCGGGGGAAGGAGAAGTTTCATCCTGGAAGCTCACGGGGGTGCGATTTCTCCTTTAAAAAAAGATAATTTTGGTTTATTTAAATTCGATCAATGAAAAGTATTTACATACCAAAACGGAAAAATAAAACTAGAGCAATTTGTACATTATATATAAACTAGTCACCTACACAGAATCTAGGTGGGCCTCTTAAGTTTCAGGGCGGGCCGTTGCCCATTCTGCCCAACTGGCGCCGTCATTGTAATTCAGTAAACACAGTTTTACCAAAAATATTCTATAATTTTGAAAATACCCGGACGCAGATGTGTTATATTTTTCTTTCTATGCAGTAAAACTGGAAACCTTAAGAAGTTAGTTAATGTATCTCTTGTTATACTAGACAATCACTTGTTTACTGTTTGTTTTTTGAGAAACAACAAAGCTGATACATTCCCAAAATTTATACTAGACAAAAAATACTTACCAAGTATATATTTTGAGCCAAGTTTATGCAACTTACGAAACTGGTAGTATGAGTAGAGAACAGCCAAACTTCGTATGAGTGTCATGGCAATTAAGTCTGCAGCATTGTATTCAGCCTGCAATATTAAAAAGTTAATCAATGATATGCTCAGTGGCGTATTTAGGGGGGGCTGCAGTGCCCCCCCCCCCCCCCGAACCCAGGAGCTCGGGGTCTAAAAGTCTAATTGCAACCTAATTTTTCTTCTCACGCTTGGATTCTTAATTTAAATCTTTAAATAATGTTTCTTGGCTTAGATTACAAAGGTCTTGTAGGAAACGTTCAGTTTTAAAACTTTGTGAGTTCTAAAAAATTCCTTTCTCGCCGTGAGCTCTCCGGAAGAAACGTTTCCTTCTCCCGGTCCAAACTGAAAAAAAAGTTTCCCCTTGTTCTGACCTTTCCGGGCACTACTTTCCAAACAAAAGATACTACTTCTAAAAAAAATCACCCTTTCCCCTGCAAATTGCAAAATAGAATAGTGGTATAAACTTCTTGTATGTTTTTTTAAGCTATTAGCGCACTTGTCTCATTATGCAGACCCAACACGATCATTCAGATTAAGAGTCTTGATCAGAAAATGTCTGTAATAATGATTATGTAAGGGCAAATTTCAAGCATGATGTATATTTTTACTGATGTAGAAGCAAGATCACTGTGAGAATGACAAAGGATTGATAAGTATCATTTAGGACTCTCAGTTCGAATGTTCATGTAAGGTCTACATTCAAAAACTTACCAGAAGCAATTCTATTTCTAACACACAAAAGAAGATTAAAAGAGTTACGGACTCTGCCATCGATGTGCGATTGCATTTAAAAAAATATAAATTAATTTGTTTTTTCTACCCTGGTTATTTTTTAAATTATCTTTAGAATTTACTTATGAGTGGGTAAATTCCTGCACTACTAAAAAGTCAGTCGTAATCTACACGTAGCAGAGCTTTTTTTTGTCTTCTTAAACTTTTTTGACTCAGGTTTCAAAGCTCCAGCACGATCATCCAAAAAAAATACAGTCAAAATGGGATTACTTTAGTTCACACATTCTCATGAGAAAAATTTTGAAATTAAATTTTTTGGCGCTTAGATACTTTCAAATTTAAGAACTTTATTTAATCTATAGTCTATTTAAGAAAGGTGTAGATAAATAAAATGGGAAATTCCTTCCAGTTCGGCTCAATTTCGGGGTCGGCCATAGAGCTCGGGGACAAATTTAGTGGTGCAATTAGTGTAGGGTATTTAGCATGGGTACCAATTTAAGGGTAGGATTATCGGTTGCAACCTGCTCGGGGATGAATTTAGGGCCGCCTGCCATAGGCGCGAGTAAATTTTGTGCATTAAATTATTTATCATAACTAATCAAAGAAAAGAAAAGAATATCTATGGAAAATTTACACAAACATCGTTTTATGAAATATGCCGTGGTGGATATAGCTGAACAACATAGTGTAGCAGTATTCACCTGAAGACGACTGGAGATACTGAAACTAAATCCTATAGAACTTATGTTTCGGCAAATGACACAACACGACATTCCAAATGAAAGACGTTAAGCTACTGTTTAATCAAGCCATTAAGGAAGTGACACCAGAGTACTGGCGAAAAGCAGTCCATCATGTCATTAAAGAAGAGGAGAAAATGTGGGATCTTGACCACCTGATCGATCAGGCCGTCGACCTGTTAATTATAACGTCAAGAGGAGATGACAATTCCTTAGATAACTAAGAATATTATGATTTTTTATAATTTAATTTCTGTATCATGTATTTTTTGTATTTTGTATTTTTTTTTATAATGTTTAATAAAAAATAAGTGTACCTAATACTATGTAGATAATGCACGCCTTTGTCACATAATTTTTAGTGTTTGTAAACGGATAACAAATAGGCAAAACCCATAAATTAACCCAAACCCGGGTGGTACTACCTGCACTTGATGAAAATAAAGAATTTTGAAAATGGCTTAAAAATTCCTTAGATTACTCTGAAGTCCCTTTGCACACCTAATGAGCTTTTATTACTCTACCTACACCGTTCTGAAATAGACTATAAGCACGTTCTAAAAATTTCCTATTACACGTAGGTATCTTACTTTTTTGGGAACTGTGGACCATAGTACTTTTTCTCACAGTACCAAAAATAATATACATATTATTTGCACTTTCCTACCAGGACTGATTTCAAATATGTCGATAAAACAGCTATAAATGTCGAGCTTATTTTAAGAGGATGCTAAATTGGTCATTATGGAAAAAGGGGCGCCAGAATACATTTCATTTTGCCCCATCACAAAATCTTGAAAATTTATCGCCTGGATTTATTGCATTTTAAATGCGACTCGGCCATAAAATCCCTTAAGATAATAAATAATATTTTATATTTATGTTAGCTGTAATTAGTAAAACGCATACATTTACTTATATGAATTATATACAGGGTAATTTAAAGTATATTTTCACCAACTAGTAAACACCAATATGACCGGTCATTTAACTCAATTATTGTCTAGACCTATGTAATTATTAAGTCAATGGGCAAGTCATACAAAGGTATGTACAATGGGATTTAGCAGTGTCGTATTTAGGGTGGGGGGGGGGGGGGATGGTGCAGCCCCCCCCCCCCTCCCCCCGGGTCTAAAAGTCCAATTGCAACCTAATTTTTTGTCTCACTCTTGGACTCCTTATTTAAATCTTTTATATTGTATTCTTGGCTTAGATTACAAAGGTCTTGTAGGAAACGTTTAGTTTTTAAACTTTTCCTTCTAAAAGTCCTGTTTTATATAGAGATTAAGGTTTCAGAAGCATATCGTTTTAGTTATTGATTTAGCATGCAATTTTAAAGGAAAACGACAAAGAATAATGTTTTATAGTAATTTTCTATTATATACTTGTCTGTTCCATTTTCCCCTTTTTTAGAGCTATTTTAAATCAACAAAAATATAACCCAATGCAATAAAATATTTTTACAACAAAAACAGAAATCAATAATTAGATATTTATTTTTAAAGAGAAAAATTTTAATTGAATTATGGAAGAAGTGTGATAATTTATAATATAAAAAATAGTGCGGGAAGAAACGATAATACTTTATTATGAATATACAAAACGGCATTTTAGAAGGGATATTTCAAAACCTACGCATTGGCACCAAAAACTGCTCTTAGATCGATGCTCCTAAAATACATCATTTCTGAAAAAATCATTAATTCGGCGTGGTGAGCGATATTTACTTTATTTTGAATCATCAAAAACCGAGCCCGAAAACGCTGGTTAGAGTCGTACATTCGTCTTATGTTAAAATTTTGGATTGACACTAATATTCACATTTCAAATATTAAAAAGGTTTTTTTTTAAATAAAAAGCCAGCTAGGAAAATTAAAAAAAAAAAGAAAAAAAAACATTTACAGATATAAATTTAATCCAATCATGTAGAGGGGGAGAAGGTAATAATTTAATTTTAATCTAACTTCGGGCGTGGCCCCCAAAATGTTTCGCCTGCGGCGCTTTTCCGCCTTTTTCGCTAGGTGCAATATCATAAAATACATATGTAGTCCCGAATGTCTCTCTCTTCAGAAAAAAAAATGTCCTACTCACGCCCACTCAGCCCTCCCTCTCCCGAGCATATTTTCTGGCTACGCCACTGGGATTTAGTACCAATAACAGAATAAAAAATAATGGACCTGAATACAGCAAAATGAATGTATTTTCTTGTTTTACCTCTAAAACCTTGTATGCGTCATATTATCAGATCATAAGCGGACGCTATGAACGTTCCTTGGTAAATTTGTGGTTTTTATAAAACATTAGGTACTAAAGCATCTTGAATGATTGAAGAGTTTTAGATTTGCAGTGTCATTATTTGTTTGTAAATCACAACGTTTCAACTGGTAAGATTCACTGTAACTCCCTCTACTACCCCAAAAGCAATGGGAAAATAAAACACTTATTTATAATGTTACAAGTACTTATATGTCTTATATGAACTGCCAGTCATTCCTCCAGTATCGGCAATTCTTATAATACTGCCAAACACTGTATTTAACAAGGAATGAATTATTAACAGACCAGGATACTACAGTAAGTAGTAAGGACAAATAAAGGGAATGCAAATCCAAATTTTTTTCATCTTTTATTATTATAGTAGACACTTTTCTCACTTCTATTGTCGGTCGATGGAAGGTAAAAAACTTATTTTTTTTAAAGAGTTTTAGTACAAATACTAAGCAGCTAGGAAATTACAAATACTAAGCAGCTAGGAATACCATTGTACATATCAATTTCGCAATTTGACGCAAATGAGGTAACAAATGACATTGATTTTTGCAGACGTTAATAAAATATTTAGCAAGGTTCAGCAATAATACATTAGACAACAAGTTGTTGATCTTTTCCTAGTTTTGCTGTAACAAACAAAATAAGTGTATGAGCGCGTGCTAAGGATTTTATAGTCTGCTACCTTCTCATATATCTGTTGGTGTCAAATTTTATTATGATATACAAGAAAACCTTTTAGAAAAATGCGGCTTCTTTTATATTGCCTTTACGAATGAGCTGAAAGGTCAATAAAAATGACAGTTTTATAGTAGATTAAAATTATTGCTTAAGTACATATAATATGTCAATTTTAACTTATGTTCGTTTTTTTGTTCCACCCAATGAGGAAATGGCTTTTTGGTATTTGTGGATTAAAAGAAACATTATTCTTATTAAAACAATTAACGTAAATGAAATGATCGCCAAAAAATAATAGCCACATGAGTGATGGCCTATCTGAGTTAATAATTTATGTGAATTCAATTAAAAATCTATTAGAAACAATTTAAGCGGGGGTTTAAAAGTTAATTAAGTCATCAACGACAACAGACGAAAACTTATCAGTTCATGGATTTAGTTATTTATAACTCAATTGCATAATCCCAAAAACATTGACCTACATCAAAATTAGGAAAATTCACCTTAAGAATATCATATCAAGTATAATTTAAAATCATCATTATGCTAAATGGTATTAAATAAATATTAGAGAAGCGAGGTGACAATTGCGCCACGATCAATCAACTTTGATTATTCCAATTTTCAGTAAAAATTAAAATTCAGTAAAAAGTCATTAGAAAAAAAATGGAAGGAAATTATTTTTAAATTTCTCAGATGACCGCTAGAGGGCGTAATACTTATGTTCAACCCTAAACTAAGTAAACCTAGACATCCGACGTAAATGGGTTAAAGTGAGGCTCATGGCCGCTACGTAAATGCTGAGAAGCGAAGTGACTTTAGACGGGTATTTACCTTTGCTAAATGTTTATTATAGGCCATGTCTGGCGCAGGTGCGGCTGCTAAGTCTTTTTACAGGTGAAGCAAATTTTGATAACAGTAAACAGACAAGAAAAATGCAGTATAGTGCATAGTTTTGCCAAAGAATAATTATTTACCTATTAATAAACACCGCAAAATCATAAAATACTAAATTTGCATTTTTGCTGTAAATTTTTTTAAATTTACGTCTAGTAGCTTTACTTTATAATTTTTTTATATAATTTTCTTACCTTTATGCTTTTGTGTGTCTGTATATCAAATCTATTCTATTGTTTTGTTTGGACCAATAGGTCAATAAAATATTATAAATACTTGTAACAAAAGGATTTTAGCTAAATAACTTAACCTTGACTCCCCCATTGAGGTTCTTAAAAAAGTCTTAATCCTTTTTAGTGTCGAAAAGTAACTCTCACTTTCCGCTGTCGTCATTGGAATAGCACATAATATTTCTAATCATTTTACACTTTCCGAAATTAATTAACCGCTTGTTCTAAACTGTAATATTTCTTGAACTGTTAGAGTCATTGTTTTTTAATTCAAGTCACAATACACAAAAATACGTCAAAAACGCACATAAAACGAACTAAATAAGGGTTAAGGGCATACTACGCGCGATTCGGCATTCCTAATAAAACACAATACAACGCGAAGTGTAGCGAAGGTGATGACCCAATTTGGCGTTTTCCCGTCTCTTTTTAACTTCCGTGAGCGGGTATGTCTGTTTCGCTCTTAGTTTTCAATTAATTTATGTAATATTCTAATTCCATATAAACCCATGAGGTCAATCATGAGCTCTGGCCGAGTGGAGTGTTTCGATCTGTATTGGGGAGTTTTCGCATGACACATTTTGGAATATTTGTATTTTTTGAGAATAATAATTTTTATTTGGTTTGAAAAATAAATTAATTAAATGGGTCAAATTTATAAATGACCTTATGGACCCAAACCAGGTTTGGCGTAACCACATATATACATACACTATATTGCTAATACCATAATGCAATGATGCCACCACTGTAGGCAGATGATCAGGGGCCGTTGAGTTTGCGCAGCTCGGAAATTTGCTTCTTGATGTAAACATTTGACAGGACCGACTTTCAAAATATTTTTACAAGCTTTTATTTAAATTCACCCGTTAGTTTGGGTGTGTACAGTTCATGGTCAAATAAAACTAAGTAACCAATATGTTACATACCTGAAATACCTTATTCCTGGTATTGAACCGCGATTCGTGCAAAAAAGGAGCATGCACTTTTTTCTACCCATCTTGAGACACAAGTCGCTAACAATAACAAAATGTCTGGTAAAGTTTTATACCTAAATTCGCACCCAAAACTAAAAAATAATATCCACAATCACACACGGAACATCCGAACGAATACAACGTAAAAAAAGATTGAAACGACTATAACTAACAAACTAACAAAAAAAAATGTCTAAAGTAAAGTTTTATAAATATTCACACCCAAAACTTGGAAATTATAACAACACACGAATGAACGAAACAAAAGATGGCGACTAATAAGAATATAACGGCGACCCGGTTCTGTTCAAGAGACCTTGGGTTCTGTTTACGTTCTGTTAGAAATCGTGTGGGTTGCCTAATTTTTTCCCTACTGCGCAAGCGCCACGGCTCCCAACTCAGGTTATTTTGAATCGCACGATAGGTGTATTCTTGCTTCGTGCGGCTGCTTGTATTGGCAATATAGTGTATGTATATATGAGGGCGTAACCCTTTAAACCTATGAGCGGTAACATTTTTACATTGGATTATTTCTCTTGATGTAGTTTCTCTACGGTTCATATAAGAAAACAAAGGTTTCTCCTTAATCTGTCCAGTTACACCTGAATGAAAATGTATGTATTGTATTTTATCATTTGAATTATAATATACATGGTATAGTTTTGGAAAGAGTAAAGAAAGAGTTCTACTATCGATGGGTTTGGTCTGTGCTAAAGATTTATAGGGCACATTTTCAACAGTTGCAATGCTCAAAAAGTGACATTACAGTTATAAAGTTATTGTTAATGTAATTGTTCCTTAAATTAGTTTTTATTAAATTTCTGATCCATGGTTTGACAGATGTAAAAAAAATATGGACAAATTCCTTTTTCCAGAATTTTTCCAAAAAGGTGCGACAAGTGGTATCCTCTAATTTGAAAAAAGTTAGTTAATGCTGCGCCCCCTCCTAGGGCTCTCTTTTTTTATATGACCAAAACGAAGCCCATAAAAAATCTTTGAAGACTTATTTTTCGATATTGGAGAAGTCTTATTTCCAGTGCCGCTATAAGCCGCGTTCCATTTAAAATCCCCACCCCGGATATATAATATTAATTATATAAATTTACTGAATACGTCTCTGTCATATCAAGAGGTGGTATTGTTGCTTAATTTTTTTACGGAAGTCGAAAATGTAGACAAGAATGTTATATGTGTGGCTCTTACTCTATGTACCTATATCTTGACCAATTTTAATTTATTTTATAAATATTTGACATGGATACTAAAAATAATTTTAAACTTAATCCTGTCCTGGTTACAAGATCTTTTCGCTCGGTATTTGTTTACAAGATATGACATAAATAGGCCATTTAAGCTAAAGTTTCAGATTTATGAACATCATTTTGATTATACAGTCTATATTACACCAAAGTACATAAGTCAAGTGTGGGGTATGGGTAATAAATAAGATAACATGAGAAGGGATAGCTAATGGGGGTGAAGTATTAGGATAAGTAGATAATTGAAATTTAGCCTATCTATTTAATGATGGAAGTGAACTTATAATGACTAAATGTACAAGGCGCAGTAAAAAAGCTTTCGTCCTAAGAATGAAGCTATACTTTTCAATAAAATCACTGAGAAAACCTAAATTTACAAGCAAGTGGTTTAAAACCATCATTTTATAGCAACTGTTTTTACTTTCTGCATTATTCATCCTGTCAGCCTGGCTGGCGTATAGCATTGCTTTATTACAGGGGGGGGGGGGGGGGGATTTTAAAAAAAATACTTCTAAAAAAAAGAGCGTATCCCGGCTCTACAAATCTTCCTACTCTCAAACGTGACTTCTAAAAAAACTTTTAACCCTTTATACGCCCTACAATTTTCAAGGCTCAAGGTAAAAAAAACACCCATTTTGTGAGGCTCAGGAGGGGGGGGCGGGCGCCCCCTGGATTCGCCACTGCATACCAGGTGGTTAAATTACAAATGATGCCGACTTTATCTCGGAAGTCATTGATCATACAGTTTTCGGATTTTTTTATAAGCAAGTGACCTAGAGAAATCACTAAAAATTATTTTTAAGTTTCTCAAGTTAGTTTTTCAAGTTTCCTAGTACAGTTCAAACGTGCAACCATATACAGGGCGTTTCATTTAAAAATACAAGTTTAGTCCGTCACACTTTTTTTAGCCACCCTGTATAATGTAACATATTTTTAAAATATGCCGCTTTAATTCCAGATCGCATGCTGTATTAGTATTTTTGATAAGTTCTTCTATAAAGATGTAATCTTTCGTCGCCGCTTTGTTGGCTGACTCTATAATGTGTACTCTGAATAAGGGACTATTAGCAAATTTAAATAGAGTAGTAATTGGAAAATACCCCATATCTATAATGAACAGAACAAAAAAAAAATTGAACGGGTAGGGTTTTGGACTGGCATCAGTGGCCTAGGAGCTCGAGGTCTAAAAGTCTAATTGCAATCTAATTTTTCCTCTCACGCTTGGACTCTTAATTTAAATTTTTAAATAATGTGTTCTTGGCTTAGATTACAAAGGTCTTGTAGGAAACGTTTAGTTTTTAAACTTTTCCTTCTAAAAGTCCTGTTTTATATATTAAGGTTTATCGTTTTAGTAATTGATTTATGATTATTGATTTATGATGCAATTTTATAGGAAAACGAGTTAAAAGAATAATATTTTAAAGTATTTTTCTATTATATACTTGTCTGTTCCGTTTTCCATTTTTTAGAGCTATTTTAAATCAACAAAAATATAGCCCAATGCAATAAAATATTTTTACAACAAAAATAATTAGGTGTTTATTTTTAAAAAGAAAAATTAAATTAAAAATTTTAATTGAAATTTTTTTATGGAAGAAGTGTGATAATTTATAATAAAAAAAAATTGTGCGGGAAGAAACGAGAATGCTTTAATATAAATATACGAAACGGCACTTAAGAAGGAGTATTTCAAAACCTAAGCATTTTCATCAAAAACTGCTCTTAGATCCACGCTCCTAAAAAACATGATTTCTGAAAAAATCATCAATTCTGGCGTGGTGAGCGATATTTACTTTATTTTTAATCATGAAAAACCGAGCTCGAAAAACGCTGGTTAAAGCCATACATTCGTCTTATGTTAAAATTTTGGACTGACCCCAATATTCATATTTTTCAAAAATATAAAAAAACGTTTTTTTTAATAATGTGTGTGATTACAGTATTCACCTGAAGACGACTGGAGGTGTTTACCAGTTGAAACGTAGTGATTCAAAGCAAATAAAGACAATGCAAGTCCAAAACTCTACTGCCGTTCAAGAAACGTCATTGTCTCCAACCTTTAAAAAAATGTATTAAACAATTAAAATTACCTCATGAATACATCCTAAACATGATTTTATTGCTGGTCTTGGCAAAGGGGTAGGATTTTGTTGCTCCACCGTCAACATACAAGCTGTAAGCGTGAGGGTGGCCACAATCACCTCCCAGGGGTGATTTGTGCAAAATTCTCCATGTGCTTGAAATAAACGTGACGACATTTTCTTGTGAAACTGCTTCGTTTACTCCTGGCCCTGAAATAGATAGGAACTACTTTATTTAAAAATACTACAAGGATTTCCGATTTATTTAATTAATGAAGAAATATTTACTTTAATTTTGACACATGGGTTTTTAAACTTGGATAAGCACGTAAGCACGTAGGCACGTTAGAACTAGAGTATGCATGCAATAATTAGACCATAAAACCATTATTTGTACCATTATCAGTTCTAATCGCAATAAAGTTGTGCATCACGTACAATATATTTTTTCTACTTCTACATGGATATTTGCTGTTTTATTTACACTAAAATTACTGGATACATGGATTCGAGTTAACTGAACCGATAACATTTTATATTCATTCTTGTTAATGATAAACAGTGTTACAACCTTTAAAAATAAAATTTCCCATATTTAGAGAAAAATTCCACAAAAGCACACGGTTTGCGAGACCAGTTTTTCAAAGTGCGAGATTTCTGGTCTAGTTGAAACATTAAAAAAAAATCCCTCTTAACTATTGTTCTCTTATCGTACTTAATCATTGTTTTGAATAGGGCTAACCTTAACTTAAGGATATGGTTCTAAAAGCACCAATATTTTCAGTATTGATACGTACTAGATTCAAATATCACATCAGTAGTAGACTTTTATAGAATGAGTAGACATGTGTCTTTCATTTACATTAATTGAATGCCACTTTTCAGATCCTGGTGTCGAAGGTTTACGGCTGTGAATCAGTGGAAATTCTAAAAATATCAAAAATTATTGTTTATTTTTCTGGATTTGTCGAAAGATGTGACCAAAATGATTTAAAAAGCGAGCTTCATTTAAAATTCTATTTAGGGGAGGCTTAAAAATAATTTAGCAGACACAACATAATTTAAAAACGTTGGATCTCCTATGTGTAAAAATGAGCACCACCAAATAAACACGCATTTTAAATATTTGAAATACCGGGTGGTGCATCGTGGTTGGAAATATAGCAAATCCCATGCAAGTTTTACACTGTCCAAATATTTGATCCCCTGTTGACTTTGAAGCGGGGCTTTTAGGAAGACTTTTTGACAGTCTCTGTGTGGTGAGTGCACATGCAGAGTTTGAACAATTTTGAACGATCTTACCTTATTTGAATAGGATCGCGGTAGTTTTTCATTGGAATTCAACACATGATGCTGCGGACCCCAGCATCACCTGTTGAATTCCAATGAAAAACCAACCGCAATTCTATTGAAAAAAAAACTCCGCATGTGCACTCACCACATACAGACCCTAAAAAAGTCTCTCTAGAACCCCGCTCTAAAGTCAACAGGGGAGCAAATATTTGGACAGTCTAGAACTTCTATGGGATTTTCTGTTTCCAACCACGATGCACCACCCTGTGTGCCAATCCAAATCTAGAGCTCATATTTTTACACTGTGTTGATTTTGATGAAACATATTTTAAATATTAAGAATGAAAACACTTTTTTGCTTTTCAATGTTTCATAATTTGTTATTAAATACAAGTACTTGATAATAAAATGTTTAATTTTATTATTTACTTTGTTCTTGTAAGGCATTATATACATATCTGAAATTCTTGAAGGATTTTATAGTGTTCCGGATGATGTAAAGAAATTAAAAAATTCTAATTGAAAAAATTATTTTATACTTATCTTTACATGTTTTCCTTGACAATGTAAATTAAGAAAATTTCCTGTATTTACATTAACATTTAAATTTGCCGTTAATTTTATTTTATCATTTCAGATTTTAGAAATATTTTGTTTAGGAATCATTTAATCCGAGATTTAATCAAACTCAAATTAAAAGCTAACTTTTACAAAGGAAGATCGTGTAATGATTTATATAGAAAACGTAAATAATGTTTGATATTTATTACTTTTTCCGCATTCTAAAATAACATCAATGAATATGCATCCAATTAACAAAATAGTTTTAGTGACTTCCTACACCATATTATGTTCCAGATTGTTTAGATATTATTTATTATATTTGCAGAAACAAAATAAATGTTTTGTAGTTTTATGTAAATGTACTTTTATGCGGTTTCCTCGTCTTGTGCGATGACAGTATCAACGGTATTTGTGCAGTTAAAATTGAATATTTAAATACCTTTTTTAATAAAAGACCATGAATGCATTGATGACGATCAAAATCTAAACAAATAAAATATTTACAGGTGAAAAATTAAAATAGCATACATAATTGTCCAATTTAAAAAATATTACTCTGTGTGAATCTCCATTTTTAGCACCCTGTATGAAGAATATCAGGGGCGTACCGAAGCACATTCTGTGTGTGTGTGTGGGGGGGGGGGGGGGGTTAACCAACATAAAAATTGGTCGTCTACACCCTGTAACCCTTACATAATACTCAACTGTTGTATAACCCGTAACCTGGAGTTAAAGGGTTTCAACCTGGAGACTCCAAACCAAACCTGGAGACTCCAGGTCAGACCTGGAGAGGTGGCAAGCCCAATAAGGAGGGTCCCTTCCAAGAAAAATCTATAACATGGATATTATTTTCCTTATTGTGTAGGAGTAGAAAGGTTAAATGCGAAGAAAGATGCATAATATATTTTTCAAAAATTCCCAACTGACATTGAAATATCCCATTTGTTTCCATTTTCCATAGTTCGATTCGCCTCTGCACTATAACTTTAAATGTTTCAATTTAAAAAAAAATGATTCAGTAGTTTTTGAAATATTTTGGACTTGACCCCCTTGTCATAACCATGAATTATTTGACTTTGTCGCACTTTAAGGCAAAATATAACTAGCAAGACATCTAAAATATACAGACTAGATCGTAATAAATTTACCGCTATAACTTTAACAATCATTCACAAATTTCAAAATAAGCCAGAAATTCTGCTAATATTGGAAACGTGTTTGTTTAATTTCCAGCGACTGGATAAATATGGGTAGAAATCATGAGTTATTGTTATACCTTTCAGTATTTAGCATAGGTTCGAGAAGAAGATTTTTAGTTGGAAAATAATACTAGGGGAAAGACGGGATCATTAAGACATGTTTTAAATTTTTCATCATCTGCTTTGCCGCAGTTGGACAAAATTTTTCCTAGTTGTAGGCTGATGTGTACCGGTCAGTTGACCTAGCCGTCTCGTGATTATGTTATGGCAGCCTTATGTTATTTTAAATTATCAAAACCTGAACATGAAACATTATAAAGCAGTGGTTCCCAAACTGGGGATCGCGCCCCCCTCCGAGGGCGCGAAGCAGCATTGAGGGGAGCGCGAGAGCTCTGAAAATTTGGCGATTACTACTTTTTGGATAAAATATCTTCCCATTTATGCATCAATCGCTGAAATGGCTTTGAAATTTTATATCCCATTCTCGACGACCAACTTATGTGAAAAAGGATTTTCCGTTGCGCACTTTGAAAGATAGCACCAATAATTTTCGACCTTGTTAAAGAAATGCAGCACCACACTTCTCATTAGATTAGACCATTTCTTGATTTCCAAAAGGGGGTACCATAGAAAAAGGTTTGGGAACCACTGTTAAAAAAGTAATAAACTAGTGAAATAATATGTTGTCTATTAACAGGGAATGTTGACAAAGTGTGACTGATGGTTTGGGAGTATGAATATCACGCTCAATCATCATGGTAGAGTGGTTATGTCGTACAAAGTTGTATTGAAGGGATATTATTTTGTTTGTATTATCCTGATTTAAATAAAACCAAATCAGTTTTCTCTCCAACAAAGAAATAACTTCATAATTTGTCTCAACCCTAGCGCCCTTGCTGCAACGGCTTTATTTCCGAAAAAAAATATTCCTATTGGTCTTCACAATAGGCATAACTATTCTCTTCCAAGCTGTTCAATTCCCTAAATTTCCAGTTTTTTGTTAAGCGTACATGACCTAGCAATAAGTTAACAACAAATTATGTTACGGATATTTAACCAGCCGTTGTCCTAGTAACACTGGTATGTGTATGTATGTTAACCATTAGCATTGGTATATGATGCAACTAAAATTGGTTGCCAAGGTTGGAATAACAAGTAACCTAAGAAATCGTTTTTTAAAATGTCATTATTAACTATGTGCAAATGTTAAATAATACATAACGCATTTGGGGCAAGCAAGTGGTACTATAAATTATTAATTGTTCTTATAATCAAATACATATTTAGTTATTACAGGTGTACATGTTGATTAGGTTGGTTTGGTAAAATATGACATACTTACATAAATATGCTATTTTACTCTGGTTGGTTTTATACATTATGTCCATTAATTAAGCTACCGTCTGCTAGTAACCCCTGAAGCAGCATCATGTCAAGTCAGGGCCGTAGCTAGAGGGGGGCTGGCCAGGGCAAAGAACTGGTAAAAAAATATTGAGCCCTGGTAAAAAAGATTTTGTAATATAAGAAAATATTAAGAACATTAGATGAAATTTAAAATAATCGCTCATTTAGTGAACAAGACACTGCCAAATTTGTTGGAATTAAATCAGCTATGTTGGAAAACGACTTTAGATTCACCCCTGCTTTTATGAAACAGTTGCTTGGGTTTTTGGAATCTGCCGATTCAGCTCTACAAGCTCGTAAATTAGTTTAAAGGAAGCCAATGAAATTTCAGTCAGTAAAAAATAAAATTCGGGATCTAAGAACAAATGAGGCCTATCAAAGTTTAGCCAATGAAGCTAAACAACTTTTATAGGATGTAGAAGAGATACCAACTGAAAAGAGAGCACCATTATTTGTCCATAAGACAAAATACTAAATAGGTACGTAATACTAACATGACCAGAGACTGCCTATTAACATCACTAAGATGACGATATTTCTACATTACTAAGTTATTAGTAGCTCGGCAGCGTTTTGACCCTTAAGTGCAATAGTGCGTTCTATAGCTCCTATACGAATTTAGTTAGGAATATCAGTCAAAAAGTTTTATTTTTTTAAATGGAACATCCAGTATTTTATTGCATGTTTAGTTTGGTATTAGTGTCCTTTTTAATGTCCCAAAATTTTGTTTATTTTGCTTTGGTAGTTTAAGAGTAATAAATTAAAAACTTAAAAAGTAAAGTACGGTCCTGGAAAAAAATAATATTTTATTATAATGGGATTGGGTGAGATTTATGACAAGGTGTCTAGATATATTATGAAATTAATAGTGTTTATCTATTTTATACAGGGTGTCCATAAAAAGGTTTCAAAAGCGACCTTTTAAAATAATTTTTCTCAAGTTTTTCAAACCCTGTATCTATTAAATACATTGCGTTCTCTTAAAATGAATCATGTCCATGTTTATTACAGGATGTTTAAAAACTTAAATTTGGACTCAACAGATTTTGGAGAAAGTTGTTTTTATTAAAAAAATAATTCTCAATATTTTTTACAATTTTATCAATGAACAATTTTTTTTAGGATTTTCATTGGCTTATATCTTTTTCCTCGATTTTTTTTCTATGTCAAAATAACTTTCACACCCACATAAAAAAAATTCAATAATTTGTTTATTTTTTTGTAATTCCCATTAGGAAACCCCCAATTTAACATGGACATTTTTAGCGGTCGAATTTACTTAATTAGCTCATCAAATAAAATGTCTACTACTTATTGCACTTCTAAAACCTCTTATCAATGTAATTTTTAGCAAATTAGTTTATTGTGTAGAAACAATCCATCATTTCTGCCGTCAGCTGTTGCTACTTTATTTTCTTCATAAACTGACTTTGAAAATAGTCCTGATTGTTTTGTTCTATTTCTTTAAATTTTTTTTTTGTTTTTTTTTATGGTTCGCCGACTACGGAGGCCATCTTGAACCGGTCATCGACCACAAATGTGGTCTACCGACTGAGGAGTGTGAAACGGCGCCTTCATCCTACGAGATATCCGATCTCATCCAGCCTGTCCGGCGTGAATAGGATAGCTAGGTGTCGATTCATTTTACACTCTTCCCTGAGGCAAGAGCACGCCGTGTTCCCAAGCGGTCACCCGCCCAAGTACTAACCGCGCTCGACACAGCTTAACTTCGGTGATCTGCGGGAACCGGTGCTTAATATGTCGACAGGCCCTTGCCCCTTTTTTGTGTGTTTGCTATTAAAAATACTTCTAAGGTGCTAAATTATTTTAGCACGCAGCTTCGTAGCATTACTTAAACAAATAGGTCCTATTCCACTCAGTTTTATTGTTATTTACCAAGTATATTTCTTACCTAGTAGCTATCATCATCATTATAGTAATCACTTAATTAGAGTTGCAGTATATCAGTCAAGGTTAGAACACTTTCTCCTAAAAGGCCATTGCCTTGCAATATACAGGGTGTCCCTTAACTTACGGGCCGTAGAGTAACTGGAGATACTAGACGTCAAACTAAGCCGATTATGTCATATAAGTTTTTTCGGATTGTCACTTTTGTTTTTTTTTTGTTATTTAAATTATTTACTATGTTTTTTTATGCTTTGGGATGTTTAAAGGGAAATATCTCGAAAACCGTTAAAGATATCATCATCAATCAAGTGCACATTTTTGACTCAGAAAATGCCCTTTTTAAGAAACTATAATTGAAAAACACCTAAATCACAGGCAAGAAAAAAATCATAGATTTATGAAGCCCAGTGTATGCAACTAGCGCCCTCTAGTTTGAAACTTAAAAATTTCTACAAATTCTTATTTCTTGCTCATAAAAACATAATATTGCCAACTTTCAATTCGATTCATTAAACCGTTTTAAAATTATGGCTTATTTTCGAGAATAAACTTTTACTTTCAACACCCTGTATCTCTAGAACGAGTAACAATCCGAAAAAACGTATATGACTTATTCGGCTTAGTTTGATGTCTAGTATCTCCAGTTACTCTACGGCCCATAAGTTACGGGACACCCTGTATAGTGTATATTATTTAATATAAATTAATGTATTTTTAGATTTACCAAAAGCGAAAAAGTTTCTCGTATCAAAAATAATAATTTTGCTATAAAAATGCTATAATAAGCAACAAAAAAAAAATTGTATGTTTCCTTTATAGACTGCTACACAAAAATCAAGATTTAGTAAAAAAGCCAATTGTCAGCTCACAATTTTAGGAAATCCAAAAATTGTTTCAGTTATATCAGTTCTAACATTATTGATAACACCAAGACAAAGTAGCAACGGCTATTATCATTTAACAAGATAATAAAATAAATATTCTTTGGTTTCGGTTTGGGTTCCAATTAACCGATATGGGTTTTTGCGCTTCCAAGCGGAACTCCTGTAGTTGTAACGTATGTTTTTACAGGTGATTTCCTTACCTTATTTATTTTTATAAGTTCGTTGGAGAGCTGATATGCTTTGGAAGTATCCAACATCGATACTAGATGTTCCTGTGTGCTACATCATTCTAAAGCAGTGGTTCCCAAACTTTTTTCTATGGCGCCTCCCTCCCCTCCATTATACAGATACATTTCTTTTACTTCATTTATTTATTTAAAAACGTGATATTTGAACTCTAATCTAATGAGAAGTGTGGTGCTGCATTTCTTTAACAAGGTCGGAAATTCTTGGTGCTATCTTTGAAAGTGCGCAACGGAGGTCACTAGCAACATCAAGCCGATTCCTTTGTTTTGTTTTAATTCCCATTAAACAGAAAATCCTTTTTCACATAAGTGGATCGTCAAGAATGATATATAAAATTTCGAAGCCATTTCAGCGATTGATGGATAAATAAAAAGATATTTTATCCAAAAATTAGTAATCGCCAAATTTTCAAAGTTAATTTTGGCTATTGAATCGTGTTTTAAGTCGATTGCTTATTCTTGCAGGTGTTCTGGAAGAATGTTTATATCAAAATTAAAAGGATTTTGAGCAAATTTATGATCGTCATTGTCATGCAAATAAGGAAAACATCGTTGAAAGTCATCGAAAAGACTTTCTAGATGAGATATAATATCTGTTATAATCTCTTCGTTTTTAGTAATGATAATAAGTATTCTTCATTAATGAAGCCAATTTCGGAAATGAGAAAAAATTTGGCGTTGGGGCTTGCAGACGGCGTTTTCATAAAAGCAGTTTTTCTTAAAA
The DNA here is from genome assembly GCA_935413205.1 of Polydrusus cervinus. Classification (NCBI taxonomy): domain Eukaryota; kingdom Metazoa; phylum Arthropoda; class Insecta; order Coleoptera; family Curculionidae; genus Polydrusus; species Polydrusus cervinus. Next base: position 10,238,242 of record OW284520.1, on the reverse strand, counting down.
GGCTTAAATAGCATCCTGATGGGTTATTATATTCGCTGAAATATTGCCTTGTAACTTCAAATTAAGCATGTTCAATGCCTCAAAGAAATCACCCCCCCCCCCCCCCAACTTCCCCAGTTTGGGAACCACTGTTCTAAAGGATTATATCTTTTGTTATTCAAATAGCTGCAACACCTTTCCTTGGTTTCGCTAGACTTTAGCCTAATCAATGAGTCATAATATGGCGAAATACGTCTTAATTATTTACCAGTTAGTGCCCCATAATGTTATTCCATTTTTATTACTATATTTTCTGGTAATTTTCTGGTAATTAAGTTTTGCGGTCGTTGGAGATTTTCTTACCGTTTTTAGTCAGTCTTGGAACCTTCCAAATTGCACAATGGAAGAAAACCGAGAACCTAGTTAAAACTCATAGAATCTAAGTGAAGGTTGATATTTGTAATACTTGATAGACAATTCGCAAAATGTAAATATTATTGAAATAACGATTCTACAGTGCGTTCCAAATTCGATGCTTGCCATAATTATAGGAAAGTTTTTTTCTTTCACAATTTTGTCTAAGTCAATAACACCCGTTTTTGTACTTATTGTAGGTTTAAAGAATGTTTCGGTTATACTTAAAATTCGTTATATGTATATAAATAAATTATCTTTTATTTGCAGCTTTCTATCATTTTGAAAACAAAATAATATAAATATGATTACTTTTTAGTATTCCATTTCCATCAGGTATAATTTTTTTAGACCGTAATTTCACTAAAAAAATATACCTAACATAGAATTTCAACACTTGTGGAAAAAGTACAATTATTAAAACTAAAATAATAATACTAATAATAACAAGTACAAAATTCAGATTCCATCACCCACGCTCTGCACTTGAAAGAATCTACCTATAACGAAAGGGGGTAAGAGTCTTATTAATATTAAACTTGTGCAAGTCATACGAGACCTCTATGAGAAAATACTTCCAAGAGTCGAATGGGGAAATTATACAAAAAGTGGTAGCAGCGGACGCTGGATATACATTATACAACCCTTAACATACAGCAAGACGGATTACCCAACATCATCCGCGCGCGCACCGCCAAATCAACAGCTTGTAACTTGGCAAGAGAAAGCTCTACATGGCAAATACCCTACTGCACTTCAAAATCCACTCATAGATAGACAACTGTTACTGAATTGGTTAAAAAAAGGCAGCTACATGCTGAAGCAGAAGGTTTTATTATTTCTATCTAAGACCGTGTCATTCGAACTCGAAACTATGAAAAGGTTATCTTGAAAAGAAACAGGGAAGATGTGTGGAGAAAATGCAATTACTCCGGAGAAACGATAGAACATTATATGGAAGCTAGAAAAAATAGACATCATTCCGATAATAATATGGGTTGAGGTAGCTATGACGAAAAATGTCAAGCCCAACTTAGAAAAACTTGGTATTCAACGTTATTCTCCAAACAGTACTTAAGTTTTTAAACAGTACAGGTTAAGATGAATTTCTTCTTCTCTTTATTGTAAAACCAGCAATACCAACAAAAACCTGTTAAATATAACATTGAAAAAATATTATTAATACATCCACTTTTATTAGCAACATACTGTAAAAATTAAATAAAAAATTGCATGAAGCATTTGAGTAAGGGCGAAGTTTAGCCGAATCAGCAATAAGTCGGCTATATAAAATAGAGTGACATTGTGACAGTGATATTCTATATCCCAGTAAGTTTATTATTAAATTGATTAGAAAAGCTACATCTAGAGGATATACCTATTTCCTAACTATCGGAGCCGACAGGTTTTTTGAACCGGTATTGAAAATAAAACTAATGATTATGCGCAAGTTATTAAAGCCGCATCCAAAAATGTGTCGTCTACGATGCATCAGTCAATCCTTAAACAAGTGTTTGTTGTGAAAGGTGCAGTATATAATTTGTTTAAAGAGTCTTTCATACCAGCGTAAAACGCGGCATCGTTTCCTGGCTTGTCAAATTGGAAATTTAATATAAAAATTTTACTAAAAGGTTTACCAATAACTTCTAGTTTGGCGGATGATTGTTGGATCTTTACTTAAAGGAATAAATAAATATACCAACACCCAGAGTAATAATGAATTTATTGAAATAAAGAAGTAAATTAATGTTAAAACGAGTAAATCAGTTGCTACGTCGAAGGTTACAGTTTTACTAAAACCTATCTAAATTTTAGTACCTACATTGGCCCTTGCAAAAGACCCAAAAAAACACATGGCGACATTTCATTGCCGACAGACAAAGCCAATCCATTAGGCGTGTCAGATGAGCCCTAACCAGAAATATATGCCAGATTATTGAAACAAATATATATTCAAAATATTTCTTCAACACTCCCACTTATTTTGAATGCCCTAAAAAATGCATAAATTTTTTCTCAACTGACAGAACTGTGCTTTCGCTAATGGTTTGGTAAAAATATCTGCTAACTGATCCTTGCTACTAACATATTCTAATGCTATTTGATTTTTATGTACAATGTCCCTAATAAAATGAAATCTAACATCAATATGTTTGGATCGCTTATGGTGCTCTGAATTTGAGGCTAATTTAATAGCAGCTTGATTATCAACAAAAATTGTAACACAATTACAATCAATATCAAGCTCAATTAAAAACTGACGCAACCATATGGCCTCTTTTGCACCTTGAGATAATGCTATATACTCGGACTCAGCGGTTGATAATGAAACCACTCTTTGACGCTGACTTGACCAGGAAATTGGCGCCCCGTTAAACACAAAAACAAAACCGCTCCTGGATTTTCGAGTATCTAAACAGCCGGCATAATCGGCATCAGTAAAACCCAACAAACTACACAAACTCCCACTGTCCCCAAAAGTGATTCCAAAATCCACCGTGCCTTTTAAATAACGCAAAATTTTCTGCACAAATTTCCAGTGTTCTTGATCGAAACATTCCAAAAATTGACTGGCATAATTCACCGCAAATTCTATATCTGGTCTACTTATTCGCGCTGCAAAAAGTAGAGAGCCTATTGCTTCACGATATGGTATCTTACTTTTATCCCAATTTTTAGAATTTATCGACTTTTCCTTTGTAAGATAAACACCGGGCTCAGCAGGTATGCTAGAAAATTTTGCGTCTTGCATGTTAAATTTATCTAAAAGCTTATTTACATATATAGGTTGACAAATTTTTAAGGAGCGCAGCTCCCGATTACGTATTATTTGAAAACCCAAAAATTCACATGCTATATCTACAGTTATCTTAAAATTACTTTGCAGGTATTCTAGCACTTCAACTATCGCGCTACGATTCTCGCACATTAGCAGCCCGTCATCGACATACAATGCTAAATATACCGGAACATCTCTGACGGTCCCAACAAACACGCACTGGTCACTTTCACAACTGGCGAAGCTGAAAGTCTTTAGAAATCCTACAAATTTCTCATTCCAGCACCGGGGGGACTGCTTTAATCCGTAAAGACTACGATGTAACTTGCATACAGAGTTTTCATCCTGGGAATAACCGGGGGGCTGCTCCAGATATATCTTCTCCTGAAGATTACGATTACCCTCGGGTAACGCAGATAAAGTCCATGTATGATTTTCTTTAAGTGCCTCCATTTCCTCATCCATGGCTTTCCATTTCTCCGCATTTTCACTAGCCATCGCTTCATGATAACTCAATGGTATTACTTCTGTATAATATGCTACAGGTACGCCATATCGATCAGGTACTTTAATCGATTCCCTGTTACGCAAACTTCTCGGTTCTGCCTCTCTATCTTCCCCGCTTGACACTTTCAACTGGGGTTGAACCACGGGTGGCACATCTGGCTGTATAATGGGATTATTTACACTTTCGACAGAAATAGGAAGTGGCTCTTCGTTGTTGGAAAAATTACAATTGAAGTTAATTAAATGGTTATCAGCACTTTGTGAAATGACACCAAAGTCCTCTTTAACATCTACATCGCTGTTGATATAAATTTTCCCTGTTTTATTGTCCCACAATCGATAATTAGTTGATTCGCCTTCATAACCAACAAAGACAACCTTCCGGCTTTTTGGGTCAAATTTATGACGTTTTTCTTTCGGTACCTGCAGGTACGCTAGTGACCCAAAAACTTTTAAATGCTTGACCTGAGGTTCGCGGCCGAACCATTTCTCATAGGGGGTCCTTTTTTCTGATGATTGTAAAATAACCCTATTTAACACATAACAGGCGGTATTTATGGCCTCTGGCCACAATTTATGATCCACATTTTTGGCTAATAACATGGATCTTGCTGATTCTGTTATTGTTCGAATTTCACGCTCTGATCTTCCATTTTGTTCGTGAACATAAGGGGATGAAAATTCATGTACTATGCCTTTTTCTTGAAGGTAGCTACTAAACTCTTTAGATGTATACTCTGTTCCATTATCTGACCGCAATACCTTTATATTCGTGTTAAGCTGATTTGACACAAATGCTTCAAATTCTCGAAATTTTCCGAAGACCTCCGATTTATGTCGCAAAAAGTATATTTTTCGAAAAGACGTGCACTCATCCTTAAACAACACGAAATATCTTGTTCCGCGTGGTGACTCAATGTTTACAGGTCCACAAACATCAGTGTGAATCTTTTCACCTGGTCCATAAGTACACGGATGACTTAAGCTTGCATGTGGCTTTCGCGATTGCTTACCCGCGACACACGCTTCACAGAAAAAGTCAATTTTTTCACAAGGCGCATCCATTTCTAATAGATTAAGCTGCTTACATGTATTTTGAACTGCGCGAACATTTAGATGAGCCATTCTTTCATGCCAGCGCTTTACCGCTGTTGTAGTTACTTGAGCTGCATTGCATTGGAGAGGTATTTTCACTTTAAAACACATACGAAATAGGTTCTTATATCGGACACCTACTGACGATAGTTTTCCAGCGTGATCGCGAATTTCACATTTCTCTTTGTAAACATGAAATGAAAAATTCATGCTGCTGATAGTACCGATTGAAAACAAATGTCTTTTTAAGTCTGGAACGAAAAGAACGTTTCTTAGCTCGCGCTCTATAACTCGCCTGTTTACAGTCTCTTCAACAATTATCGTACCCTTACCTATAGCTGTCAATTCCTTATTGTCGGCCACCTGAACATAATAAGGTTGGGGCAGGTTTTCATAATGTGTGAAATATTCCCTTTTGTAGGTCATATGCATGCTGGCACCGGAATCTGCTATCCACACATCACTGTCATCCAAGAACACAGGCACATTTGCAACGACATCACCAACGTATGCTGACGCACTTGCAATGTCTCTATTTACGCGCTTTTTCTTAGGACACTCACGAACCCAATGTCCTTTTTCCTTGCAATACGCGCACTTGGTACGATTTTTCAAATCTTGAATATTTTGTTTCTTGCTCGGCTTAAGAAATTTCTTTGAGGTTCCTCCCAAAGATGTCTGCTGTACTTGAAGAGCAAGAACTGACATATTCTCATCAGTTTCAGTGAGTCGCTTATCCTCTTTAAGTAACCTAGTAATTAAATTATTTTTCTTCCGTTCCGCTTCAGGCGTGCAATCCCATGCTATGCGAAATATAGAAAATCTGCTGGGTAGGCTACTTAACAGCTTGGAGATTATTGCTGTTTCGGAAGGCTTTTCTCCCGCATCCTCAAGCTTTTTACATATGCTTTCGAGTCTTTCAATTTGAACAGCAACAGACTCACCTTCACACATCCGAAATGAGTAAAACTGCTCCCATGCATTCTGCTTTGCATCGACGCTGGTGTCACCGTATAACGCTCTAAGCTTTTCCCAAATTTCTTTTGGATTAGTGCAGTTAATCAAATTTGGATGTAACGATCTTTCAACGGAACTCAGCAAAATCACCGCAGCTTGCGACGATCTTTTCACAAACTCTTTATGGTCTTTCGGCTTAGTTTCCTTGTCTGGTTCAGCTTCCGTGCCTTCTATCAAGCCTGTTAGGTCTTTTGCTTGTAAAAGAAAACATAAACCGAATTTCCACATCGAATAATTTGATCCGTCAAGTTTCGTCAATTCCAAAGATTCTTTATCAGTCATGATGAAGGATTTCTTGGCACTGATACACTCTCACTTAACTACACAATACACAACAGTGAACTCTAGCTTGAGTAAAAACAAACCGCGCACGATTCAAGTTTTACCTAACAAAAACTTACTCTTAATTCAATAAATTACTATCTTGCGCAGTGGAAGCGTGCTGGGCCCATAACCTGTTGGATCTTTACTTAAAGGAATAAATAAATATACCAACACCCAGAGTAATAATGAATTTATTGAAATAAAGAAGTAAATTAATGTTAAAACGAGTAAATCAGTTGCTACGTCGAAGGTTACAGTTTTACTAAAACCTATCTAAATTTTAGTACCTACATTGGCCCTTGCAAAAGACCCAAAAAAACACATGGCGACATTTCATTGCCGACAGACAAAGCCAATCCATTAGGCGTGTCAGATGAGCCCTAACCAGAAATATATGCCAGATTATTGAAACAAATATATATTCAAAATATTTCTTCAACAATGATACCTTATTTTTTGTCAAACAAAAAATTTTTTTTTAGGTTTAAATGATATCATCCGGCATGGAGAATATAAAATATAAATATTGAGGCTATTCATGTTGATTTCTTATTTTCCGTTAAAATTACAAACGATGCCCCGATATTATCTTCAAAATCTCCACTGACGCCGCGTCCCTTAAGTTTCGTGAAATTCGTTTTTATAATATTTTGTATATAAAAAAAGAAATTTTATTGCCATCGTCCGACGCAGGTACAACATGCGCGATGCGGTGAAAATGCACGGTTTGTTCGTGATGACTCACAGACTACGGAGTCACAATTTATTGGGTATGCATACAACAGTTTTTTTTTGTATCGAAAAATGCGTGTTTACGTGTACGCTCTATTTGGACTATCAAATATTTTCAAAATAAAAAACATACTTATAAAAAAAATTGTAGTGAGTTCTACGAATATACTAATAATTGAAAACAGTTAAAAACATGTTCAACAAAAGCTTCTTTATAAAATAAAAATAATAAAGGAACTTACTAAATTTCCCAAATTACAAAAAAAGCTTAGCAAATTATTAAGTAATTTGTAAATTATAAGCCAAAAATCCCCAATGAAATGACAATCTTATTGAGTTCTTTATAATTCAAACTCTTTTTGTTGGCAATCTATATTTTCCAAATAATTTATTTATCTAACCAGATCAGAAAACAATTTTCTTTTATTCCAAAAATTACTCAATCAACAGACAAAGAATAAATTAATTGGTTGTATATAATAGCGTATCTTCGGTCTTTGACCATTAAGTTTGCAAACATTTTGCACGAATAGTCATTTACTTTCAGTTTCGTTCAAGTGAAATCAAGGAAAGCAAAAGTGGTAGAAGTTAATATATAAAACGGGTTAAAAATCTTTATAGAATCTCTCATATGCGGTTGTTTATTTATAAGCATGTAACAGCACGAGATCATTAACTTATAAATTTAATTTCTTGTATTTTTTAAAGTTAATAAATTTCGTTACTTTTTCTTTGTTTGTGGCAGTTTGTTTCTGCCTCTCTTTTAATGGGATTCTTACTCTATAAATTGGGCATAAATTTGGAAGATTTTTAAAGAGGAATTGTAACTTCGGTAGAAAAAACTATATGTTCCAAAGAAAGGTAAAAAGACCCTGCCAAGCAACTACCGACCCGTCGCATTGCTTTCAGTAATTTCAAAAGTAATGGAGAAAGCTATTATTCAACAACTCCTAAAGTATCTGGAAGGGCTTAACATTATCAGCGACCATCAATACGGTTTTCGTAAGTCCAGATCAACAGGTGACCTTCTGGCATATGTCACCCATCTTTGGAGCAACACCATCGAACATCATGGAGAATCCCGGGCTGTTGCACTGGACATCTCTAGGGCTTTTGATCGTGTTTGGCACGATGGGCTTCTAAGTAAATTGCGATCCTACGGTATGCCTAATGGATTTTGTTTATGGTTAACCAGCTTCCTTAAGAACCGTTCTCTGCAGGTGGCGATTGACGGGTTTCTCTCAGACACCTTCACCATCAATGACGGTGTTCCTCAAGGGTCCATATTGTCGCCTACCCTCTTTTTACTGTATATTAACGACCTTCTAGTGAAAACCCAAAATCCAATTTATAGCTTTGCTGATGACAGCACACTTGTCTCATCTTTTACCTTGACTCCCCAAACATCCGCTGCCGACGCACATCTTCGCAGGCAGCATGAAGTATTGCGCCTTAACAATGACCTGGAAGAAATTTTGGCTTGGGGTGACAGTAACCAAGTCGAATTTAATGCTAAGAAAACCCAGGCAGCAGTCTTCTCCAAAAAGGTTAACATTGCAGAACCGGATATAGTCATGGCAGGACACGCAATTCCCCTGGCACCGTCTATTAATTTGCTGGGGGTCAATCTGGGAGGTAATATGTCTTGGCATGATCACGTTGCCGCAATTGCCAAGACAGCTGCACAGAAACTTGGTGTACTTTTCCGCACCAAAAAGTTGTAGACACCTCATCAACTTTTGACACTCTACAAAGCCCAGATTCGACCATCATTAGAATATTGCTCTCATGTCTGGAGCTCTGCACCCAAGCACACCCTTCGGCTACTGGATTCCATTCAAAGGAGAGCCGTTCGTCTGATCGGCGACCCCGAGCTGACCAAGACCCTCGATAGCCTGGAGCATCGAAGACAGGTTGGTGATTTGGCTCTCTTTTACAGATATTTCCATGGCAGGTGTTCGACTGACATTGCCCACTTGATTCCACCTAGAGCAATGCAAATCAGAAATACACGGCGAACCACTGCCGCTCATCCATATGTTGTTCAGCTTAGTACTCCTCGAACTTCATTGTTCAAGAATTCTTTCATCTGGAGAACATCATCTTTGTGGAATGATCTTCCTGAGGTCGTGTTTCCCAATGAATACAATCTTCAACGTTTCAAGACCAACGTTAATCGCTTTTTTCGCACTCGCACCGCTCCCAGAGCGCCTTAAAGGATTTTTCCTACAGTGCAGGTGTTTTATCATAAAAAAAAAAAAAAAAAAAAAAAAAAGTTGTATAAATAAAGTGAAACTTATGAGTATCCAGAATTTTCAAAAACTGCTAAGCAAATTGAAAATCAGCCAAAATTGTCCCAGCTTCAAAAAATATTTTCGTACTTATATATTTTTACAAATAATGAAAAAAATAAAGAAAAAATACCCTTTGTTCGTAAACATCGCATTACTTTTAGAAATTCCCAACATATCAACAAAAATGGATATAGGTACTTGTCAATACAATGTCTTGGTGATCTATTTTTACCGAGAAGTGTACTATCTTAATAATATGAATTTTTTTATAGATATATTACAGTTTTTTACGTTACCCTGTATACTAAAAAAATCTATTAATTTTACTCATCATCATCATACCGGAGAAATTTTTATCTGGGCTACGCTAACTGTGATTAAGGTTTTAAAAATCATTAGTACGCTTTCACTGTCATCAGAAATGTGGTACATTCCTTTCTTTTGGTGTTTTGGAATAAATAAAGAACAATAAACTTATTTAGAACAAAAATGTTTAATGTCTGTTTAATAAAATGTAGTAAATCTTACAATAAAATTTAGTAAATGTTACAATAAAATATAGTAAAACTACAATAAAATGTAGTAGGTAAATCTTACAATAAAATATAGTAAAAGCAAATAAGAAAATAATATTTCATATTAGAAAATATCCTAATATTTAATAAAACTATCATAAATTTGAATAGAAACTATTATGAAGTTTACAAACTATTATAATAATTTATATTACCAAAAATAATACCCGTCACTAAATGAAATATAATAATTTTATTGTAAACGGTATTATACTGGATTATCGCCAAAGGCATTAAAATAAACAACATTTTCAAATACCTTTTTCAAAAAACTTAAAAATAAGGTACTTACACTCATTTATTACACCATAGATCAAATACGATCCTGCCCGTTGAATCCCATTAAGAAAACTTCTGGGTGTAGCATGAGCCCGCAAGGGAAAGCGTTCTGCGTATAATCTCGAAGCAGCAGCCGCACTTTGACGACACTCACCGTAAATTAGCACCATATCTACTAGTTAATTGTTTTTAAATTTTACCATTTTTATGTGTCGCCAATTTAAAATTAACTTGCTTCAAAAAAACACACCGTAGAAGATTGCCAAATAAATAACTGACCACCGACCCGTAAATTGCATGACTAATTAGACAAAAATAAAAAAAAAGTATAGCAGGCTACGTTTTGATGACCAGGCCAGCACTTAGATTATTTACTTCTGTATCTCGCCTATTTTTAAGTTTTTTGAAAGAAGGTATTTGAAAATGTTGTTTATTTTAATGGCTTTTATACACAGCTAAAAAAGAAGTATCAACTTAGGAATTGAAATTATAATGAATATTATTATATTTCTTATAGGTTGTATTATAAATTTCCCTCCGTTATTGTGTCAATTTTGTTTAACGTCTGGGTAATGCCCGCCAGACGGGGACAGTTTTTTACGTGGGATCCGAACCACGCGTATGTACTGGTTTATCCATTACCCTAGTTTTTTACGTGGGATCCGAACCACGCGTATGTACTGGTTTATCCATTACTCCCTAAGGAGGACCGTCCATAATCCAAAGGGGTTCCCCTAAAGGTCGATTTACTGGCTCTAAAGGGGCCGCTTCGGGAGACGACCAGCGTCATACTGCATTCTTACCACTAAAATCTTGGGTGTACTTTTTTTATTGAGCGTACACCCGTCCGGGAATCGAACTCAGGTTGCCGCGGTCGAATGCGATAGCTCTACCACTAAGCTCCCTTATCGGGCTTGAGATGCCCTTGTACGCACACGAATTTATATTATCCTGTGTACCAATTTTCAACAAAATATATTCAGTAGTTTTTGAAATATTGTCATACTTTTTTGACACCCTGTATAGGTTTTATATGTGTTGATCCGGTTAATGTAAACCTTATTTTAATTAGTAACTTAGAGGGCTATCTAATACGAAATAAATGCGGAAGTATTTTTGATGTGCCAATTACGTTGCAATTGTAGCACATAAGTGCTTAAGATTTTAAAGTGAAAATAAACAAATGAAAATTATTATTTAATCCTTTTAAAACATAATATAAACAAGCAGTTTGGGCCAGTTTAACGACAATTTAACTTGAAATATCGTTAACGTTATTGGAAACTATGGGCAAAACATTTTGCAGTTTATCTATTTTCAAATACCTATAATGCATTTGTAACACCTAACAAATGTTAAACCAATTATTATAGAGTAAACAATATGAAAATTAGGTTTGCAGAAAGTACCCGTTATTATCGAAATATTGAATAAACTGTTGTTAAACATTTTATAAAGTAAGGCATACTTTTAAAATAGTGTTGGTTATAGAAACTGATTGAAAAGGACTTGTTGTTTGTGCCCTGTAGCGGATTTCTAGCCTTACAAAATGGGTGTGTTGTTTATTTTTGAGCCTTGAAAATTGAAGGGCGTATTTTTTTAAGTCATTTTTTAGAGTAGGAAGGTTTTAAGAGTCGAGATAACCTCTTTTTACACAGCTGGCTGATTGTTGTTAATACAGGTGGCCATAGCAATCAAGACTAGACTAGATTACCTCTTTTTTTTAGATATAATTTTTTTTCTGGATCCGTCAATGTTTGTGTCTATAATCAACTATTAAAAAATTATATTATAGGAAACTGGTATAAATCTACATCATAAACACATTTTTTTATTGTCATACCAAGTATAATACTTACAGGCGCGAGGCGTGGCAAAACAAAATTCTTGGCTTCCAGACTGTGATGAAGACAAACTTTTTACTAAAAAAATATGCGCTGCGAAAATTTTCCAGGCATTTTTATAAAAAATAAATGCCTATTTTCATGACCGCGACAGAGGCTTAGAGGTGAATTCGACCATGGCGGTCCGAGTTCGATCCTCGGAATGGGCATACGCACAATAAAAAAAAAGTATCTCCGAAATTTAGTAGGTTTAAGAAAGCAGGGAGGAGTGTAAGATGTAATTTTAACGCACTTCATTTCGCCGGTAACCAGGCCAGATGAGATAGGACAACTCGTAGATGCCGAAGGAGGTACACACTTCCCAATCGGTAGGTCATGCAATGGCAAGAAACGGAGGGTTGATGGGGGATGTCGCATAACTGAGGATCGTGTTTTAGAAACCACGTTAATCTGTAGGTCCTCTCGGGAGTATTCCTGACAGCGAGCGAAGAGGAAAAAATTGGGACAATCAACAAATACCTAATTATATACTTTTTCCAAAAATAATTGTAAATAGTACGCAAATTTCTTTTTCTCTTTCTGTATTAGACACTGTTTTAAAGGTGGAAATAGAGTCAGTTCGTTGTTTATACAGAGTATATCTAAAAAATATGTACAAAATGTTGGTACAAAATCCTAAGACTTGAATATGCGGATCTAGATCTTAAATTGTTGGTCTACATTTAGTATAAAATTTAAATTAAAAAATATCTAGAAAACAGTAAAGAAAAGAAGTGGAATCAAAGAAAATCTTGAAATTTATATAATAATATTTAAACTTCACAGCGTTTGTTTTGTGGTTTTAAAAACCAGTCAGAATCATTGGTCGTAAAATCTTAAAATAAATTAAAAATATAAACACTACAGAAAAAGTTTGCATGATCTAAACCTCTAAATGTAAGTATTCAAAATTTTCTATTTAACTGAAATATACAAAACATAAATCCCATTATTTAATGAAGTTTTTACTGCCTATTGAGAGTTATTTCTAGAAAACTTTCATAATTGAAAATATCTATCTGAGGTTCCAGCAAAAAAAGAGATGTTTGATTTGAAAAATCTAACTTAATTGCCGCCCCACAAATTTCAATAAAATCCGGACTGTTTTTCATATCACATCCTATTTTAAAATTATTAAAACTACATAGAAAAAAAATATATATATATTATCAGATTTAAACATTTTGAGCTCTTGTTATTTATTATAAATAAAGCTAGCCACTCTTTGTCTATTTTTATGGGCGCCCTTAACAGCTGGGCAAAAGTATTCAACCACCAAGAGGAGAAATCCTCATGCTGCTTGACCGACTTAATTTTTTTAGAACGAGCAGAAGCTTTTGGCAAAGAGGGACATTATTTTTAAGTCTCTTTTTTTCTTTTTCAAAACTGTGATTTAGGATAGTTAGTTATACACAGAATATGTTTTATATCACACTATAGATAATTTGGAAAGTCGCAAGATGACAATGACTTTAATAAATTTTTCTAATTTTCAAAAAAAAACTATAAACCATTTAAAAACACATGTCTTAAAATAATAATTTTTTCATTAAAGTAACAAGCGTATTCTGAAAAATATTGCAAAAAATAAGAACATTTGTAGTACTCCTATTTTAGGGCCAAAATTTAAAAAACGAACACACTAAAACGCGGAATCTGTTTGTCTGGCAGCCCTACATACAATACAGTAAAAGTTAAATGTGAGAGCGCACGTGGTAAATATAAATAAGGAAATCTTTAATATGTATTTTACTTAATTTTTTTTTATATTTTCGCAATGTAATTTTTTTTAAAGCTACTTGTTATGTTAATTAAATTTGTCGTAAAAAATTTTATGTCATTTGGGACTTGGGATTTCCCAACGTTCAATTATATTGAAGAAGTTGTAAAAGACATACTCTGAATTTTAATTTTGCAATAATCAATAAGCAAATTCTAAGTATGATTTACAATTAAATACTTCCTTGAAATATATGTACAGGGACATTATTTTAAGTGTCTCACCCGATTGGCGACTATGCTATCGACCACAATAAAAAAACAATTATGTATTCCCTAACAGCTTTTAGTGAAGAAGCCCAATTTGATGTCAAAAAAAATCTATGTTTACAAATTTGACAGATACGACGCCATATTGGATTTTTTTAAATGGCAACCCTACCTTATAGTAAGCCAGCTGCATTCGCCTATTTGTTCCAATATTAAAAATGTATAATTGTCAATATTTATTTTCAGCCGTTCCGGAGATACGAGGCTTCGAAGTTGGTGATTTTGTTATCATCGAATTAACAAAAGCTTTGAGATTAGAAACTCAATTTTTTCTGGAGATACGTAATTTCTTATGGCGGAGCCACCCATGCTATTGTTAAATATGTCAGATGTCAAAAAATGACAGTTACGACGCCATTTTGAATTTTTTTAAATGGCAACCCACATTTATAACTACATCAATGTAATGCATTTTGCGGTCCGATTTCAAAAATATATAGTTGTTGATATTTATTTCCAACTCTTACCGAAATACGACCGTATCAAAAACTGCATCGTATGATTATGTGTTTTAAGTATCTCACCCCATTAAAAAATAGAAGCTTTGTGATTAAAAAATAAATTTCAAAATGGCGTCGTAACTGTCATTTTTTGACATCTGACATATATGACAATAGCATGGGTGGCTCCGCCATAAGAAATTACGTATCTTCAGAAAAAATTGATTTTTTAATCACAAAGCTTCTATTTTTTAATGGGGTGAGATACTTAAAAGACATAATCGTACGATGCAGTTTTTGATACGGTCGTATTTCGGTAAGAGTTGGAAATAAATATCGACAACTATATATTTTTGAAATCAGATCGCGAAATGCAATACACTGGTGTAGTTATAAATGTGAGTTGCCATTAAAAAAAATTCAAAATAGCGTCGTAACTGTCCTTTTCTGACATCTGACATATTTGACAATAGCATGGGTGGCTCCGCCATAAGAAATTACGTATCTCCAGAAAAAATTGAGTTTCTAATCTCAAAGCTTCTGTTAATTCGATGATAACAAAATCACCAACTTCGAAGCCTCGTATCTCCGGAACGGCTGAAAATAAATATTGACAATTATACATTTTTAATGTTGGAACAAATAGGCGAATGCAGCTGGCTTACTATAAGGTGGGGTTGCCATTTAAGAAAATCCAATATGGCGTCGTATCTGTCAAATTTTTAAACATAGATTTTTTTTGACATCAAATTTGGCTTCTTCACTAAAAGCTGTTAGGGAATACATAATTGTTTTTTTATTGTGGTCGATAGCAAAGTCGCCAATCGGGTGAGACACTTAAAATAATGTCCCTGTATATGTTACATACAGGGTGAGTCACCGATAGAGTAAAGCTTATTTTCGCTTTTATCTTAAGAACTAGATAAAAATTCGAAATACATTTTACAAATATGCGGAAGTGGCCCAAAAAACCGTGGCGAATATAACTTGGGTTTTTTAAATGGATCACCCTATATATTGTATTATTTTCTGATTCCCAGCAAAAAATTTAGCGCTTATTTTGTAAATGTCATAAATCTAAATTCAATAGTTTTTGAAATATTGACGTTTAAAATATGGAAATTTCAGACATTGACAGGCTGTAACATTGAAACGGTTCATCTTGGAGAAAAATGCTTTTACCTCCCTATCGTAGTTTTTTAATCTTTATACAAGGAAACCCACTTCCGATTTACCATGTTAAACCAAAAAACGGTTTAACATGTTAAACGGGAAGCTGTAACTTTTAGATAGCAAATAAAAAATTAAACCATTTTTCTTTAAGATTAACCGTTCCAATGTTACACCTGTCAAAGTCTGAAATTGCCATATTTTAAACGTTAATATCTTAAAAAATAATTAATTTAGACATATAATACCAAATAAGCGTAGAATTTAGTGGGGAATTACAAAATAATACAATATTTATGGTGTTATATTTAAAAAAATATTATATTCGCCACGTTTTTTTTTTTTGGGCCACCCCTTACACTCTAATATAATAATTTTAAAATGTGCACCTCATTGATCTCTACATGTTCGCATTTCGAATATTTATCTAATTATTAAGATTAAGGAGAAATAAACTTAAATCTATCGTTGACTCACCTTGTACAGTCAGTGGTTTTTAAATGAAAAATACTTACTTCTAATTAAAGACTAGATACGTCTTAACAAAATAGCCTTACGTTGCTCTTGTAAAATCGGAACCTCTTTTTACTAAAACTAGTTACTATTCCATATTGACACAATAGTCAAATCTGATACATAAAGAAAAATTACACCTATCAAACTCCTTAACCAATACTTTATTTTATGGTTTTATTTGCATCTGCCTTTTAACAATTAGTTAGAGGCCTTATTCCTTCAGTATCACTTAATCCGTCAAAATTGATCAGTAAAAACTGAATAGTGAGAACACTGCTTTAGCTTTGCACTGGCAATGCTTCCATTTGCTTAGAAAATTTGTAATGGATTATTAATAGAAATCGGCCCCATATGACTGTGTTTAGGAATACCTGTAACATGCATATTATCACGTACCCTACATGTGTGTATTTTTGTGGTTTCTTATTTTACTTAATTCTTATTTTATTTTATCTTTATTATTTCCTTTCGTAAAGACCAAATGAAATTTTTTAAATCATTGATCCGGAACACTTTTATGACTAAGCTATATAAATTATATCTATCGCATAGAAATATTTTATTCTAATCTACATAATCTATTTTATAATATGATTGTTCGGAAATATTCTTCTACTTCTAGATGTCTTAGAGGGTTGAAATTTGACATACGGTTACAACATTAATAAAAACTTGAAAATAGGAAAATTTTTAACCAGATAACGAGTTATAAAATAAATTAATAAATCTGTCAAATATCTTGTGGCACAATGGTAAATGTTTTCCACTGACACTAGTGACATATTATAAAATACCATGTCCTGACTGACTGATTGGACTCCGAGGTGAGTCACTGGCATTTGACCATGGGCTTCCGAGTTCGATCCTCGGAGTGGGCATACGCACAATAAAAAAAAGTATGTCCGAATTTTAGTAGGTTTAAGAATGCAGGGAAGAGTGTAAAATGTATCATCTCCCAACCCACCCTATTCACGCCGGTAATCAGGCCGAAAGAGATTGGATATCTCATGGGATGCGAAAGAAGGTACACACTCCCAATCGGTAGGTCATTCAATGGCGCAAGGAACCGAGGATTAGCCCTTGGGGAGAAGTATCGCATGACTGAAGATCGTAGTTCGGAACACACGTTAAGCTGTAGGTCCCCTCGGGAATGGCCCTGGCAGCGAACGAAGCGTAAAAAGCCTAATTTGAAAAAATGGCATTCATCATCGCTCAGTCGAAACCGAAATATGGAATTTGGTTGGTAGTCGATAGTTTTAATTTATAATGTACTGTTAAAACTTGATAAAAGTAATAAAAACGTAAATAATTAATCACATATATCCCCTAACCCGCGCGGGGGTAAAACAATTTTTAAAAACGTTGTAGAAACCCGAAAGTCAGCATACATGAAGTTTTAAATGAAAATAAATGCTTAATAAGTGCACTTGACTTAGATTTCCTTTTGTTATATTGATGCCATTATTGATATAGCAATTTAAATTTGTTAATAATAATAATTGCATATATTTGCACAATTCATTTAAAAAAATATATTCAAGGTACGAGCGCTCTGGGTGATATACATTCACTGGAAATCCCCTATCGTTAGTTTGTAATATTTAAGCAGCCAAGAAAATCAGTTTCAAGAGCTGTATTAATATATAGCCGCAGTTCCCAATATCAATAAATGCATAACATAAAATTACAAGAATAATATACACAGGCCCATTTGGCAGTGCTATAAACGAAATTTAACATAGGAAATAATTTATTATTAATTATTAGAAATGACGTTTTTATTAACATATAAATTAAACGATTATGTGGATGGATTTATTTAAAATTAAGTATTACATAGTGGTTAAGATTTAAGGCTAAATATACACTTCAGTATATACAATATTACTAAGAAAATGAGCAAAATATCTAATCAAGTCATGTTAACATACTATGCTTTGTCTACTAACGTTTAAAAGTGACAAACTTGTTAAAATTGATAGGATATCTTCATTAATTTCTCTTTTGGGAACATGTATGGTTTAATGGTCCTGATTTGATTCCGTCTATATATAATGAAAAAGCCGAAAAATGACAAACTTAATACAATTTAAAAAAAATTTTGTGCAAAGCTTAATTTTTTTTTAAAGCTTATAATTAATATATTTCAACCGATATCCCCTAATAAAAAATTCGTATTAGTAAGTAGTAAGCGAGGCGTTCCATATCAAAACTGGCCTAATCCACTTTTTGTCAAAATCATGTTTGATGCATTATTTTATTCTTGGTCCTAATACACATGCGGCATGTATTGCAAAATCGAACAACACTTATAATATCCTTAACTAATTATAAGGGTATATCGACAATCAAATCAAAACTTGCCTTATCCTTCGGTAAGCATAATATTGACAGTGATAAGAACATAGACGGTTTTTCCTGATTTTCTCAAAATTGACTTAAAAGAATAAGTTTGATATGGAACGCATCAAATAAAAACTACACTATAACTGGCAAAACCTCGAAAATTAACAATAAAAAATTTAGAACCGCTACTTGTGTTATTGTTTTAATTATAATTAGGTAATTACAAGTGGAAATAGCATAATTTGTTTTTTATTCAGTAATAATTGTTTTTATTTAAGTAATATTAGACGATTATGCATTTTAAAAATATCACAATGTCCTAATTAGTAATTGCCGATTGTTACAAAAATAGACGTGTAGTTCTAACTTTGAATTTTAAGAGATATTATTAAGTAATTTGAATTTTCATTAAAGTAGTTTTAATCAACGTAAATATATTTAGCAATTTTATAGTAGTTTACACACATAAATAAAATTCTACTTTATATTTTTTTATTCAAGTTTTTCTTTAAATATTAATTTATGTCAGGGGAGGACGAGCGGACTTAAAAATTGATATTTAGTTTACTTGGTGGGGGGGTGCCCCTGTCTGAATTGTGAAAAATTTATAGAGTCTCAGTATCGATTGGAGAGGTTTTTGGAAGTGAGAAACGTTTTTTTACGAAGACACTTTTACAAAAAGGATTTTAGACCGAGCATTTTTATGCCTTAATGATTCACAAAAGAAACGTGTCAGTCATCAGTAGGTCCGATAAATTATTACTAATTTTATCTTTACTAATTCACTCTTCATTAACAGAAACAACTCTCGTTACTAAAAAAGCCATAATTATTTAGGTTATTATTAAACCGGTTCGCAGGTTGAGTATCAATAAGTGGGCATATTGGATAGCATACATAGCGTCTTTAGTTTAATTTATTAATCTTTTGTAATAAATAGTTGTGCAAAGTTTTCAAGAATTTACATATTTAGTTGAAAAATTATTTAGATTTAAATAGAAAGATGTAACTACCTACATGTATTATTGTAAATCAGCTGGTGAGGAGTGGGGGGGGGGGGGAGTACATCTTTTTATCAGAACGCATTTACGTATTACAGGGTTCCAAATGAAGCCGACAGAAATCATTTAAATAAAAAGATATTAAAAAAAAACAGTTTGTTCCTTTTTGAATTATAGGGGGGCGTTACTCGCCTGATGTAAATTAACTATGGTGCGTTGATTGATTTAATTTTTATAAAATGTAAAAACGAATTCAATAATATTGATTATTTTAGGGCATTCGCATCGGTGCGTTTTATATACTAGATCTTGTGTTTTTATTACTAATTTTTTTTAACTGTTACAAGTTTTTTTTTGTACACAAAATATACAAGTCATTTACTTTCTTTTAATGACTTTTTTATCGATTCCATAAATGTACTGACTTCTAAAATTAAGGCTATTGAAATCATAAGTTCATCAAGTAGTTATTTTAATTCTCTATTTTTACAGCCATGTACCGAACAAGATGTACGTGAAATAATCCTCTCGGTAACAAAAAAGAGTTCGTCGGGATTTGATCGGATTCCCTGTTCCCTGTTAAAAAATGTTATGGACGTCATTGTTGACCCGATTACTTTATTAATTAATGTGTCTTTCATAAAGGGATATTTTCCTAGTATACTTAAAAACACAATAAATAGCCAATCTTTAAAAAGGGCGATAAACATAGTATTTCTAATTATCGTGGTATAGCGCTCTTGTCAGTTTTTTCGAAAATTTTCGAAAGGGCATATTATAAACGTCTTGTTTCATTCCTTCACCACGGCAATTCGGGTTTCGCAGGGGCTTGTCGACTCACCACACAATTGTTGCTTTATATAATAAAATCATGGAAAATCTTGATAAGAATAAGCATACAGCATGTATATTTTTTGATCTAAAAAGGGCTTTTGATGTAATTAATATAGATCTTCTACTTAATAATTATGGTATTCGTGGTAAAGCATTAGACTGGCTGGGGGATTTTTTATTACACACATCACACAGGTCACAGAAGGTACTACTTAAGCATCTTCACAAATCTTATTCTTCCAGTAGCAGAAATGTTACCAGTGGCGTGCCACAGGGTAGTTTGCTGGGACCATTGTTGTTTATCATTTTTATTAATGACATTGCCTTTGATAACTTTGAAGATCTTTATCTTTCGTTGTTTGCCGACGATACTTCAATCGCTTGTGCTGGATCTACACTCGATGAGCTTAGCAGGAGTCTCATTAGTTCAGAGATATTGCGATAAAAATGGATTAATCCTTAATGAAGGTAAAACTGAATTACTTTAATTTTGTCTTAGAGATCTAAATAAAAGCCTGTTAGTAAAATTAAATAACCAAACCATTGAAGCAGTCCCATGTTGTAAAGTTTCTGGGAGTTTTTATTGATTCTAAGCTATCGTGAAGTCAGCAAATAGACTTTGTTCTGAAGAAGCTCGATGTGTATTGTTTTGTCATTTGGCAGTTGTGTGATAAGATCGATATAAATCTTTTGAAGCTTTATTATTTTTCATATGTCAACTCTTGCTTGAGTTACGGAATTTTGGTCTGGGGAGGTTGCTCTAGGGCTGACGAAATCTTTATTCAGCAAAAAACCATGACATTTAAATGACGTACTTTTTCATGCCATAAACTTTTTCCCTGGCTAGGTATTTTAACATTCCATTCCCTGTTTATATTGAATTGTCTGACTTATGCTAAGGCAAACTTGGATGTATTTTCTCTGACCCGTGAATGAAATGAACATTATCATTTTAGACAGAATTTTAATATTGACATACCACGTCATAGATTATCTGCTGTGGCTCACAGTCCTTTAGTCCTACCAATTAAGTTATTTAATAGATTGCCACAAGGAATTAAGCAACCACATCATCCAAAAAAGTTTAATAAGTTAGTTAAAGGTATTCTACTTGAAAACGCTTTTTACTTCACTAATGAGTACCTACCTTAAATTTAAATTTTGATTATTTATTCAATAATGTCCAAACTGATGGGATTGTGTATGATTTTTTATTGTATGTATTTGTTTACCTGTTCATTTTAAATATTGTTTTATTTTTTATACCTATATATTAATAAATTAATAGTGACAATATCCTATACTACCTATATAGTAGTCAAAAGAAAATAAAATATTTTTATTTATTTATTTACTTAAAACTTATAATGTTTATATCTTTATAACGAACTGGGATTATTATTTCTGTTAAAAGGTTTTCAACGGAGTCGGTGTCGCAAGTCGACTTATATAAATTCAATCAAAGTTTCTCTACAAATTTTTGGTTGAAGTATTTGAAAGGGTTCTTCTGGAAGATCTCAAGATGATTAAATTTTGTTTCAGGATCTGAAATGTCTTTAATGCGTTCTTCGTATCAACATGTTGTAAATATCCCCAAAGGAAATAATCCAGTGGGGTCAAGTTTGGTGATATTGCCGGCCATTTTTTTTTTGTCATCAGTATCCGATGTAAGTTGTTGTTTTTAAAGTAATACTGATATCGATCTCTTACAGACGAAACGTCTAATTAAAGTTTCAAAAGTGAATTATGACAAGGCTTAATAAATTTATTTAATAAGGTTTTATTTATTTTTTGATATTTTCCTAAATTGGACGATAGAAAAATAAATAACTTGGATGTGCGATTGTACCTCAAGTGGAGATGTAAAATTTGGGCAAAAACGAAATTCTTGTAGTGATCGACTACACTTAGCAAAACTTTCAACAGAAATAATTTGGCTAAATTCCTTGTATTTCTTATCACACTATAGGCGATTCTTATAATTAAGGAAAATTTACAAAAAAGTTTAAATTTTAAATTCTATTTTTCAGAAAACAAAATTAAATTTAAAAAAATATTTTAAATGAATTTTAAAATTCAATTTTGCTTTTATAAAAATATTATAATTATTAAATATTAAGTGTTTTTCTAAAAATTGAGCTATTTACTTAATTTAAAATTTGGTTATGGTTTTATAAAATTTTATTTATTATTTTTTTCTGAAAATTTTATAGCATGATAGATTTGCCTATAAATAATTACCCTATAGCAAGTTTTAAAAACTATTTATAATAATAAGCAGTACAGGTATAATTTAAAATATATAAAAATTATGCTTTAGTAAACATTACTATAACCGGAACTATTGATATACACAAGTTAAAATGTTATAATTTGTTAATAAAAAATAATTTATAAACATATTTTAAAAAGTCATACCTTTATCAATGAATAATCACTACACAATTAAAATTAAACACCGAAAAGTTTATAAATGCATGGAAACGCGCTAACGAGTAAACCTCTTTCGGAAATGAAAGGAACTCATGCGTCACACTCTTCACTTCACGATGGATGGATGCATTTTGAATGGATTTGATAAGCTCGGAGCTCGGTGTGGCCATGCGGTTCTGTTTGGGCTACACAGCTTACAGGACGCGGCTTCACTCTTACATTCTTCGAATAATTATTATTATTACATAATATCATTTATAGCACCTCTGGTGGATGTCGCCAGAAGACCTCGCTGAAGACGCTTCGCGAGTTTATTGTTTTTGTTTACTTACATATGTTTATATCGCTAATTCTTTACAAAGTAACAAAAACGCGTATAACATAAGAAATATTAAACCTATAGAAGTGAGTTTTATAATAATGCGGCAATAAATATATTCCAGGTACTAGTGGCGGAACCAGCACGTTTCTAAATGGGGGGAGAACAATCAGCTAGGGTCGAAGTGAAAAAGTATTGTTAGTCTAGTTATGTCACTGTGATGTTGTGATGTACTTACTTTGTTTTTGAAAGCAATTCTATAATCTTTTTAGCTGTCTGTAAGGTCTAATGATGATGCCAGTTTAAAGCGAAACATACAACATTTAACAGACAAGAATTATTTTTCTGAGGCCGAGACTTGTGTGACTTTTTTTTATCTCCACAACCCAACATAATCTAAATTTCTAGGCGTTCTTCTGCAGCGCGGCGCTTTTTGGATGTAATCAGTAGCGGCTCGTGATAGTCGATACAGGTGGGGCCAAAATATCAAGTAAAACATTTTTAATGAGAATGCAGGGTGTTACAAATTCGACGCATTAACATTGGTATCTCGGTAACTATAAGAGATAGAGATTTGGTTAAATGGAGGCAAAGTTGCATAGTTTAATGCTGAAAGTCTTTCATTTTATAACTGATACACCTAAACCCGGAATCAGTAATATAATTCACTGACGGATAAACCTACCCTACAAGCACATAACTCGCCTACAAGAAAGTAAAAACTGTTTAAAAGAAAAATATTTTAAAACTAATATCTCAACAGGCAAAACTGTTTTAAAAACAGCTGTCACCTAGTAGCTGAAAGCGGTAACAAAGCAGCAAGCATAACTATATACCCTAGTAGTGCCCTAATCCGATTGGGACTCTTCATTCTCGATAAAATAAAGCATCATATGAGGATTTGGCCAGACCAAACCAGGCCGATTTACCTACGCGTCAGTAAGAGAGGGCGATATATTCATTGGTAATATTATCTCTCTCGTACGCGTTTAACATCGGGCCAAATACAGAGTTGGCCGAAGCAGCGTGGCGGCAGGGAATTTTCGTGGCGTCACCCACATATTAGGGAGTTTTTGCATAGTTAGGCGTTATCAGATATCAATATCTTAAATTAAAATTATTCACATTTAGAAAAAGAATAAAGCGTAGGAAGACAAAGTAATAATTATGAGTAAGAAATAAAAAGCTTGGTGTACAGGTAGGTAGGGCCATGGCACTGTGGCCCTACTGTACGAGCCGACACTATCAGCAGAGTAAAATTTAAATTTGGTTAACATTCACTGTCATTTTTTATTGTCTCAAACTTAAATAGCAAATTATCATTGTCAGTGCCTTAATGATTGTGACTTGAGACTTTGCTAAGTCGAGAAACCAATCAATGGTGCATACCAGCATTAAAGTGTTAATATACGGTTGAAGATAATTCATGATTAATGAAAAATATCTGGAATTGATTATAGAATGTAAAAATATTATGTATAATATCTTTTTCTAAAAAAATGCATTTAAAAAAAATTGACTGGTCCAAATGATTTTTGATTAAGTGGGCGGTATTCTATAAAAAAAGCTGATCCTTTTCTTTATCATAATCATGTAGATCGTGCAAACGTTTTTGCACGTTGTTTTACATATTATTATAGTTCTGGCGTAGGTACATTTTTATTTGCAACAGTGTATTTTATGATGACTATGGTAGTTGATCAGAACGAGCTACGAACTTAATATTTATTTTTATCACACACTTAATGTCCTATTGGATTTACTCAAAAATTTTAAAATAAATTTATTATTATCCTTAAGATTGCGCCAAGTGCGGCTTGCATTTATTTTTAACTCTTACATTGGTACATCAATCCTACCAAGTTATAATATGTGATCTATAATGTTACTTTATATGGATTTAGAATTTAACTCCGAAGAATAAGAAACTATTCTAAATCACAGTTCGCTTGTTCGTTCCTCTTCTATTATTCTTCATTAGCAAACAACAATTTGTCGTTATCTCCATGGATTCTTAACAATTAATGCAAACTTTTCTCTTTGGGCGCATATTTTGTCATAATTGAAAGCAATTTTTTTACTTAAATTTTAATTTATTAATAGTTGTAAGTTAGATGTTCAAAAAAAAAAAGGAAAAAAAGTTAATAAAAAAGCAAAATAATTTTAAAAAATAATAAAAAATAGATAAAGTATATACTTAAATAAAAACACCCTGAAATAAAATTGAAAAAAAAAGGGAGAAGAGAACGTTTATGCTTGTCAGCAAAAACAAACACACGCACGCAAAATTTTTTTACAGTTTTGGTCTAGATTTAGTGCGGTGTTCTTTATATTTGCAAATTTAACCCCTCTTCTCTCACCCCTTTAATAAGGGCCTACAGCCGCCACTGACGTCGTTAAAACCAGAATCAGGTTAGTGTGATTCTTGAATATTAATAGGCAATCGTTTTGTGGTTTGCGGACGACATAAAAAAATCTCATTTTTTATGACTGACAGACTACAGTGGGCGAGGTGGGTGGTAGGGCAGTCAGGTCGGTCGCCAAAGGCGACAAAATTGTTAGTGCCATGATTATATGACTATAAGAATGCACTTTATAATAAAATCTTGTACCCAGACAGAGAATGAAGGGGCATAGGATGTCTTGTATTCTATTAGTCAATAGTTTTTTTTAAAACGTTACAAACTGCAGTATTCTAAGACTGTATTGCCGATTATCAAATTCGAATACCCGTCTAAAGTCACTTCACTACTCGGCATTTACGTCGCGGCCTTGGACCTCGCTGTAGCCTTTTTAGGTTGGATGTCTAGGTTTACTTAGTTTATGATTCAGGTAAAATAACGTAAAGGAAAGTGCCCTAATATCGCACATTTTTTTTCTGAAGCTTATATCTAACATGAAAAAAGAGGTTAACGCTACCAAATTAAGTTATAGGTTAATATTGTTTATTACTAAAGCAATAAATAACTGCGAGAAATGTATTTTTCAAATAGTCTCTTATATTATTAAAAAACAAGAATTTTAAACATTTTTTACTAAAACTCACATGGTAGCCCAATATCGCATATGCGGTATTTGGGCACACATAATGAAAGCGATATTAGGCAGCCTTATACTGACAAGCAGAAGTCAGAATTTGCACAATCTTCATGTCCCCATTTATAGCATTGGGCACATCTTATCCATTTCTCCCCTCTTGTATCATCGGAGTACCGTCTCAAGGAAAATATACACACTGCATATTAATCAGCATTTCCAAAACTGCAGTCCATATCAGAATCTTCGTCTAATTCTATATCTTCATCTGAATCGCTGTCACTGTCTTCTTCTATTTTTCTTTTATTTTTTTTGTTTGGTTTCATTCTTCGATTTTGTAGTTAATGGGGTTTCCGCTAAAGATAATTTATTTTTGACTAACTTCTTTTTATATATTTCTGTTATGCTATTTTCAAATTCTTCCTCATAGGGAGGTTATTAATTTTGCTTATTCCATTTTTTCCTTTTATTTAGTGAAACAATTTTATCTGGAATAAAAAAGAACCACAAACGAACTTTTAAGAGTGCGATATTAGGGCATCTAGCAGTGTGAGGTCAAAAAGGCAAAAAAAAAATTCACAATCGGTTGTATTCAAATTGTATTATTATTATAAATAGAAAATACCTAATAATTTATATTATGTAGAGGTTAAAAGATTTTTCTTACCTGTATATCAAAAACATCACTTAAATACCCAGTAAGATAAAAACTCACTATCGGCTTGTACATTAAACTTCACACTTCTGCCATCTATTAGGTCTTTATGGCACTGAAGCTTATGCAAGAGATTTGGTATATTTTTTCCTTATTCGTAATACAGATTTATTCTTGTAAAATGATTTAGTTTATAAAAAAAACTCAGTGTGCGATATTAGGGCACTTTCCTCTAGTGATCACGCGACATCGCCGTCTAGTAGGAAGCAATTCAATGCAAAAGACAAATTTACTAGAATCGCGAAGCTAAAAAAAAGCAAGAGAATGGCACGCCACACATCTATATGTAAGGAAATAAATATAAAGTTTAAATCCGACCCTGTGGGAATACGCGATTTTCCGAGGTACACTCATTTATTACGTTAGTTAAACTTGCACTTGACCGCTTTTCTGTAAAATAACGTCCTAGAAACTGCCGTAGGGAATTCTAGTTGTTAGATCGATTCAAGATAGAAGGCCATCCAACATATAATCTAAAATTAATTTTTTTTTAATGTAATTTTATTTGATTATTAACCTAAAATAAAAATATCACAAACCCAAACCAAGGTGTTTTCAAGACATTTTAACTGTCATACAATTTTAAAACAAGTTGGTAAAGAGAACGCGAATTTTCTGAATTTAGGACACAATCAGTTGCAAAATATTCTTTGCAACCTTCAGTTATAAAATAAGTAGGTAATATAAAGCTACAAACTATAAATTAATTATGTAAAGACAAAAGCAAGTGGCACTTTATTAAAGTAGAACTGAATTTCAAAATATACTTAAACCTAGTTTGCGAATACTTGTGACATCGGGTAGTTTATGTCACTCACCTATATAACATAAGGTGAAGTGGGGTAATTGTGATATAGTTTATGAATAGTTCACGAACAAATAGATAAATATTATACTTTTAATGCAACAAATTTTTTTTTTAAATACTCAATACTTCGAAGAACATGATTCTTAATTGATTCTAGGCCTGACATCTTTTCAGATCCTTTTCCAAAAAAGTAGGGTATTTTTTTTTTAAATGATGCCAGTATATCACATTTACCCCGGAGTTTGGGGCAAATGTGATAATGGTCTCTCTCCACGTATAAACAAGTAACTTGAAATGGAATGGGGCAAATGTATAAACATTGTAGTTTGTTCATTATTTTACATTTTACAAAATAAAATTAAATAGATTGAGCAAAAAGTTATAAACTTTATTAAGTACAAACAAAAACTAAAAAAATAACTTTCTCCATAGTCAAAACCAATGCTATAAGGAGTGTAAGTACAAATATGAAAATAAATATTATATTCATTATTTAAACGAAAAATATGAGCTTTTATACATTAACAGGCTAAATTATAACCTTCAAATGACAGTGAAAATATAAAAGAACCGCGTCTATTGGTAGTTGGCTTTGGCAAAACCATAACAATATCAGCTTGCCCTACAGTATCCACATCCTCCACTTTTGGCCATGAAAATGTATTTTTTGAAAATTTGGTGAACCTAACTGTCCAACCATCATCACATGAGTCGGTCGCCATTCCAACAAAATGCTTTATTACTTTCTTGGTGCAATATCTGACTAGCACCCAAGAATTAGGAGTTACAGTTTGGTCGACCTCTTCATTCTTATCCATATTAGCATCTGCATACTCTTCCCAAATCTCTTCAGAGTTGTCGGAATCCATATATGGAGGAGACTTGGGATCGACATCCTCACTACTCGAGGAAATTGATCGTTTTTTTGTAATTCTTTTAGCTGGTTTTGATTCCCCTGTTTCTTTTGGTTGTTTTGGTTTCTTTATGTTCATTTTAAGTCGATGTACTGCCTCTTCTGAAGTTAATATTTCCGAACCAGGACATACTCTTGATTTTTTTTGTTGCTCTGGTTTAGGTACTTGGCGAATTGCGGACAATAACAAGTTCTCAAATGATGTGCTAGCCATGGATTTCTCTATCGTCATTTCTTTCGATGTCGTAGCCACTGCAGGGTCATCTACAATCGAATTTCCCTCAACAGTTATAGTGTTTGTCGGCACCATGACTTCTTTGATGTGCGAATTGGTCTTAAAATCATCCCATCTTTTGAGAGCTTCTGGTGGAAAAACTTCCTCTGCGATAACATTTTTATTAAGTGGCGATATTCCACCCTTTCGGAAACCACCCTTTATAACCTCAGTTGGAATAGATTTCCAAGTCTCACAGAGAAATTGTGAAAATATTTTCTTGGGCAGTTTCTGGCCAACATGCTGCCGTTGCCAAGATATCAACTTTTCATCCCATTTTAATTTGAAAGGACGAAACACAGAAAGGTCTAAAGGTTGTAGTAGATGGCTACTGTGCGGGGGTAGTTTTAATATTGTTATATTGTTCTCAATTGCTGCTTCAAGTATTTCCAAACTTATATGGGTCGAATGACCATCGTAAACTATCAAAACAGGACGTTCTAGACCAACTGCTGGAATCAAAGTCTTTAGGAAGTAATTTGTAAACATTGCACTCTCCATCCAGCCTTTCTTGCTGGCAGCATAAACGGTGCCAGGAAAATCTGATTTAGGAGGAGCGAGCCACTGGTCCCACAGGTGTTTACCCTTAAATATTATTAACGGCGGGGCTTTACCGCCAGCAGCATTGCACATTAACAGAATAGTTGTGTTTTCTTTACCGGGGGAACTAATTGTCCTCGAAGATGCTTTATTAACTGCACCGACCACTTTAGATTTTCTCGGGTCTATACTTAGACTGCTTTCGTCCAGGTTCCATATCCTGTCAGGCTTGTCAAGAATATTAAGCTCTATCATGGTTTTTTCCAATAGGTCAAAATATGCATAAATTATAAATGGATCTAATGCTTTCTTTCTAGCAAATTCTACATTTTGTGGGATCTTGAGACTCATATTATGGCGTCGCTTGAAGTTAAGAAACCAATCTTCACCAGGGACTCCGTCTTTAAAATTTGTCTTAATTTTATTATCCGCTACAAATTTCCCAACCACTTCAAATACTTCCTTCCTTGAAAACCCGAATCCCCACTTTTCTAGGGTTTTCAAGCCATTGGCTAACTTTAGTTCTTCTGCGATTGGAATATTTGTTGGACGTCCTTTATTGTCTTGTATCTTTCCCCGGATACCTTTAACACGACTGTGAAGTGTTACGTAAGGTATTTTAAATTGTTTGGCAGCCCCATATATAGTATTTCGTCCTGCATTTACTTCATTTATGGCCAAAGTTAAATCTTCCTTCGTGTACTGCATTTCAGTTTTATTCCTTTTCTTGATATAAGTTCGTACCATTATGTATCTAGAACAACGGGGTAAATGTATTACATACGTCACAATTACCCCAAATTAATATTTCACATTTGCCCCTAAAAGTATTTTTTACGGGGCAAATGTGATATACCTTTAAAAAAATACACATGGTGATATTCTAGTCGTAGTGATTTGTACACAAGCTATACAACTATAAATCATAATTTCCAAAATACTAAAACAGACTTACCTCAAAAAATGTTAATTTCACTTGAAAACTACTAAACAGACGCCGAAAAGAATGTTGGGTTAAATTATGACTAATCGTTGACACGCCGCTTGCAGCTAGACCGGCTGGAATTGTCGTTCGCTCTAGTGTGGCGCTTATTGGTATGCGAGCTTAAGGAGTTGTAAGGTAGATGGCAGCACTAGTAATAAATTTGAACTAAATTTATGAACTATTATCACATTTGCCCCGTTATCACATTTACCCCACTCCACCTTACACTGAATTTAAAAATTATAATTTTTTAGTAAAAATAAGTTTCTGTAGAGTCCAAATTTAAGAAGTTTAAAAGATACATTAATAAACATGGCCAGGATTCAGGCCAAGAGAACCCAATGTTTTTAGTAATTTAATATTTAGAGAACTTCGCATGGAGCTGGGTACCCTTGGAAAATAATTTATAATATAGAGCAACACTTTCGAAAAATGTAAAAATCGTTGTATAATAAGACAAGATAAATATTATCGTGTTTTTAAATATATTGTTTTAAAATATCAAATTATGCTGCTGTTTTCGGTGACAACAACTTTGAACTGATATGGACGTATACTTTAAGAGCATTTCCATACTAGCGTGAAATGCAGCATCGTTTCCTGGCTTGTCTAATTGAAAATTTAATACAAAAATTAATGGGTTTACAAGAACTTCTAGTTTGGCGTATGATACCTTATTTTTTTTAATTGAAAATTTATTTTGCAGTTTCGATTCTTCAAAAGGTTCGAATTATATCATCCGCCATGCAGAACATAAAAATAGAAATATTGCAGCTATTCATGTTAATGTCTTAGTTTCCATTAAAATTAGAAACGATGTGCCGATATTATTTTTAAAATCTCCATTAACGCTGCGCCACTTAATTCTCGTAAAATTAATTTTTATAATATTTTATATATACAGGGTGTCCCGTGACTTATGGACCGTAGAGTAACTGGAGATACTAGACATCAAACTAAGCCGATTATGTTATATAAGTTTTTTCGGATTGTTACTCGTTCTAGAGATACAGGGTGTTGAAAGTAAAAGTTTATTCTCGAAAATAAGCCATAATTTTAAAACGGTTTAATGAATCGAATTGAAAGTTGGCAATATTATGTTTTTTTGACAAGAAATAACAATTTGTAGAAATTTTTAAGTTTCAAACTAGAGGGCGCTAGTTGCATACACTGGGCTTCATAAATTATTTAAAAAATTAAAAATAATTAAATTAACAAAAAAAACAAAAGTGACAATCCGAAAAAACTTATATGACATAATCGGCCCATGAATTACGGGACACCCTGTATAAAAAAAGACATTTTATTTACATCGTCAGACCAGTGGCGTAGCTTCAGATTTTGGGCTCCCCCGTCAAACCTAACTTTTGGGCCCCCCTTCAAAATTTTATCACCCCAAAATTAGTCAAGTTTCAAGATAGCAATAACATGCAAAATATAACCTCCCACTTCCATTTTCCATTTGGACAAGGGTAGAAAATAAACAAGTAAGAGGAGAGGATACTTGAATAACGGTCATTAATTACATATTAATTTAAACATTAATTAATAACAATTAATAAGTAGCTACAACTACAAGAGCATGCTTGTCAGTACTGATGATTGTAGGTAATAATATAATTAAAAAGTAAACAAACAAAAAACAGATATTTAAAAAATACCTAATGGAATATTTTTACCGTATATAATGTAACAAGAACAAACAACAACACAAAATAAATATATATTTTATAAAGTAAAATAGTCGTATCTATTTTACAATAATTTATGCAATAAGCCTTGCAATAAAACATCAAACTATTCATACTATCCAAGAAATTGCTTCCTTCTGGACTTAGTTTCCGCAAAAACCCTAACTATTTCGGTTTTTTTCATTACTACAGCTTCCGCTGCCTCTATTATCTATACTAAGCAATGCCAAATTACTAAGTCGATTTTGGGCAAAGTAATTTCTTAGATAGTTTTTTATTAATTTTAATTTCGAAATCGACCGTTCTGAAGACGCCACGGTTACAGGGAGCGTCAAGAATAATTTTAGAGCAGTACATACCTCTGCGAAATTTCGTTCTAGAGTATCATTTTTACAATTAAAAAATTTGCAAGCTCTCTAATGTCTTTAACTGTACCTATTTTCTCTTTTAGAGGCTGAGATAAGGCAATATTACTAATATTTCCTTAAACTTAGCTGGGGATCACAATCCTATATTTTTTTTTTTTATTTAATGCACTTTGTTGCTCTACTTTTGTCCAATAGTGTATGTAAGTCAAGTATTTTTTTAAATTTTAGGTATATTTAAAAAATTGTCATCCATCACTGGAACCCCATTAGATATCGAAGATGGTAGGAAACCACTAGGAAACACTGTATTCCGTAAATACCAGTAAAATAAGGAAGTCATAAATCTTAGAGTTTAGGTAGCATCTTGTCAAACGTATTTCACTGCCTCCACAAAAGCTTTACGACTTTACGGTTCCTATGGGTTACGTAGGTAATTACCATGTGTATTTTTATAAAGTCATTCATTGGGTGTGAAAAATTTTGATTTATATTCTTGCCAAATGTCTTACAACCAATATTGAAATAATAGCTAGTTTTTGCTAGTCACCAAAATCCCCCTGCGAATGCGACTTTGAAACTAAACCAACAATTTAGTAAAAACCTCTTTCATCTTCAGCGAGCCGAATTTCAGGTTTCATGCGTTACTGAATGCCGAGGTATTAACGTTTGAAAATTCGATTAGCGGGCCAGTAGCGGCTCGTCAGGTGAACTGGTAAAGGGGCTCTTCACCAGATAAAAATAAAACCAGGAGAAAAGTTTTTCGACAATATTAAATATTAATGTACCAATACAGCTACCATTTTAGCCCTTAAAAAATAATTATGTTCGAATTAATATTATTAATTTAATTGTAGTAAAAAAGTAATGTATCTATGCATAATAGGGCCACGGTTAACTCCGATGGACAATAATTATTATAAACACTCGTGCATTTTGGCGCGCCCCAGTCAACCGCGTCAGTTAGCTCAAACCAAGTGAAGACCCAACGCCCAACATGGCTTTGATATTCACCGTTGGTATGATTACGTAACGTCAGTCACGCAAACAGCATCTAGCAATTTGCATTATGATGAAGGGCAATTTAAAAATAGATCAGTCGTATGCACCACAGCTTTGGTTCGCCTAACCTTAAGGTATTTATTTTGAGGCTTCGCGAAACTTACGGTTATAGGTATCGTTTTTACGTGATTTACTGTGTGATTAAAAAGTTTTGTTTTTATTTTTCAGTTAATTCAGTAGTGTACGTACCTACTTAGTTGTGTGTTTTAAAAATGAACCCAATTAATAACCTAGTTTGTAATTTGTTGGAAACTCCATTTAGTCGTTGGACAGATGAGGATGAAAGAGACGTTTTGTTACACGGGTTTTTAGTCAATGTTTATTTAAGTACCATCACTATACCTAGGTTAGGTTAGGTAAGAGTGGCAGACCTTTGGTTCTGATCCAAACAGTCTCACGTAGTCCTAATTAGGTCCGTTGTGATACCACACGTGTTCCGTAGAACCCACCTTCATCAGCTCTCTGATGGTTAGTGCGGCGTACACCGCAGAAGGATTTTAACAACTCATTCAAACCAGCCACTACTGTTCAGAAACCTGCTCAGCCGTCCAAGTTGTAAGTTGCTTAGTTCCTCCAGGCTATCGAAAGATAGTTCACCCAGAGTAGTGAACCTTCTTCTTGCGAGGCCGCATTATACCTAGCTCTTCACCATTTTATAAGACAGCGAGCCGCCACTATAGCGGGTAGTGGCGTACAATGCTGTTTTAATCAGGGTAGTCGAAAATTGCATTTAAGACAAAAATTTACCTTCCGTAGCATTCAAGCATCTAAATTTCAAATTTTGTCACAAAATTGCTTGTTTTAGAGTTTGTGGAGCGGACACGGCGGTCTTTAGGTAAAAATTATTTTAAAACATCGTCGCTTGTCTCTTCCTGTGTGTATTGTAAATAAGTATAAATTCTTTTTAATCCAGAAAAGGATCGTTCTGCAGACACGCTGCTAGCCGAAATAGTAACAATTAACGCCTCCATATTTATTTTTTTTTCCCAAAACTCGACGGCGCGAAGTCTAGCAAAAGGCCGAAACACTAATTATAAATATATCATCCACCTTATTAAACCAATGTTGCCAAAAGTGAATCATACAGGGTAAATTAAGATTAATCAGTGATTATTCATATGGCGAGCCGCTACTGTACTTCGTACTTATAAAAGACACCATGTGGCCAGGTAGGGGGTATTCAATTGTATACCATTAGGTACCGCGGAAAACTTTTTTCCAAAGTCATGTAAGTATCTATTACAAGTTTTGTATCTTCTGCCTGGTGCAATGAGTCAATCCTATGATATTATTTATATTTACGGCCATTTGAAAACATCAATCAAACTTAACTGTTCATTTAACTACCATAAAATAAACGTAAGGCATTTAAATTTTTCTTCGGTAGCCTTCACAAGGCCCTGACCGGATGAAATTATTACTAATTTCATTATTTTGCAATAATTTTTTTGTATATATATATTTTGGTTGAAAGTTACTATTAATATGTTTTTTTATATGCGCAGATTATAGTATATAAAAAACTTCCATGATACTTAACTAGTAGTTCTTTTGTTTCTTAATAAATTAAGGTTAAGGAAATATTTCTTGACGTCCTAGTTTTCGTCAAACAATTTTTAAATAAATACTACACCTTTTTTAATAAAGTATCCATTTAAAAAAAATGGTTGGGAGTGATTTCAACCACTATACAAAGAGGGAAATTCTTTCAGGAAAAAATGTATTTTAATTAACTATAATATTGAGAAAAGATGGCTCTTCACATGTAACAGAAAACTTGTGTAGGATGGTCTTCTTAGGAATTAAATAAATCAACTTTCAAATTTTATTAATGCAAGTTGTACCTATAGAGTAATTCGGAGCAAAGTGTACCCACTGGTATTCTTGGCTGCACCAAATAAAGAAACATACAACGATTTTTTTAAATAAACAATATCTTAGGTAGGTAGTATTTTTATTATACTTTAAAAGTAAACTATAATCAATGTTATTAATATTCTATTTTTTTTTTAAATTGACAATTCAGGCAGCCTGTCAGATTACGTGTACTAACATATTTATAAACTTGCGCAGCCATATGAGATAAGTGAACGGGTACGTGGTAAGTCAATATATGGTGCGATTGAAGAGTTAGTTAATAGTCGTTCCAACAATATGTTATTATGCGATTGATTATTTAACCGACACCGACGGCAGCGGTATTGGCCTATAGTAATTTTAGAATGAATTTTAACGTGACCGGCATGTCACTTAAGAGTGAAATTCAATATTTCTTATCCTTTTCGCTTTATTCAAAAACGGGCCAAATATCCGTCCTTGAGACTCGCGTCTATATCCCAATCTAATGGCAGGCATACTGCACATGTCAGGCGGATAACGTGATGGCGGAACATTTAAAATATAGGTAGAAATGGATTTAATTATTTTTTTCCGTCACGGTGTTTAGTCGTAGTCGTGATATTAAGTTTTCTTACAAGAACAGTTTGCCAGTTTGGTAATTTGTGGCCTGGGGGCATAATTAAAATGGAGGGGCAGGTTATTAATCAGTAAGTTTTGTTATGGCGGCTGCTGTTACAAAATATTAAATATTTTGTGGCGGCTGTCAAGCACCTGTAAAGTAAAAACCTAACCGTTATTTTTTAAATTGTAGAACAGTTTATGTGTGCACAGACTATGGGATAAAATGTACACAAACTAATATTAATGTTCACATGAAAAGAAAACACAAAGTCTTCAAACGATCACCTTTTAAGACCATTACATGCCATGCATTTCTGGTATTAATACACTAAAAGCAACAATAAGCCCTATAATTTCTTCTAACTATGACCCTCATAACAAAATGTCGGATATACCTACAAATCGTAGACTGTCAACACCAGTAACCACATCTTTGAACTCACTAAAGCTTATCTATGTAAATTTCATTAAAATATTATGAAAAATTAAATTATAAAAAAACTGGTCTTCTTAAATTGGTAGCTAGCAACATTTTCCACTGCCCCTAATAATTTTCTATGGAGACTTACCTACTGAGCTCACTTACCCGTAATGACTCTATGGTGTGGACATTTTAGGCGCGTGATTGCGGCAAAAACTTTCAGATTATACAATATATACTACTAATGTGTCTGGATTTATATAATTTATATAATATAGCTTCAAATTATTTATTCATTGAATGTTAATATACTATGTATTGGTAAGACATGAATGGACAAAGAAGTAACATTAACAAGGAAGATCCTTGAGACTTGCTGCGATGTAGTGTGTTAATAATTTCTTATGTTCAAAATTTGAATAGCTTTTTAGATTTTTTTGGTGACATTATATACCTCCGATTTTATACACTTTGCTGTACTAAAACCAAAATTAACTGGGCTGAATAATATACAACATACAGATCACTCCTCACTCCTTAAATTCAAGAAAATGTTTGCTTTGGTGTAATTTCAAGAAATATATGGCCTGAATTTGTTGAATTTATTTTGAACAAATTATTAAAATATACAATAGATCCTAATTTATGTAATAGTTTCTCAGTAAAAGTACCAAAAATATTTCGATATATATAGAATTATAGCGAGGTTCTTCCTGGGTGGTTTAAAATAAATATTTCAAATTTTAACAATTAATTTAAATCCTCTCTGATTATTTGATTGATTATAAAATAATATTTTACCTGTGTTTGAATAATAATAAAATATTGATTAGTTTTGATGCTATGGAATCCTGCGTTGAGAGCGGGCCACCCTGTATACAACCCCCTACCCCCTTTCCCACATACTCTGGCACACCGGACGATGTCCATAGTGCATCAGTGCTAATCACCTTTATTTTTTTTAATTACCTAAAATGGCACCAATAAGAACAGGGGTAAATGATACTAGACAAAAGTTTTTGTCTCACCCCCCCCCCCCCCTTTATCTCTTCTGTGTCACAAAAATGCACCCAGCCACGCCTGAAAGAGATAGAAGGTACTTTGTGGTAAATTATATACTTTAAGTAGGTACATATTATTGCAGATGGTAAAAAAATGGGAATATTTTAATTAATTTAATTAAAATTTAAAGTCGTAGTATATACTATCAATCTTTAATAACTGAATTCTTATTAAAAACAACTATGTTTGTTGAATAACGATTTTTTTCTACCGTCGCAATTTTGTCAAGATCCAAATAATATGGCGCCTACCTAAAAAAAATTAAGTACTTTTTGTGTATTCAACATGATTTGTTTTATTTACAAAGTTTGCGGGTACTGTATACTAATGGCCCTTTTTCTGATCCACCTATTTTTTTATTAAACTCCAATTCCAAGGTTGATGGTGACCAAATCTTAAAATTTGTATTTTAATTCAGAAATATCGTCATAATGAGGGAACATTTTTATTCTGATAAAGAAACTATATTTTTGTGTCCCGAGGGGCTCGAAATATTAAAGGTGCCATTTTACTTGACTGGATGGCAAAGATTCGAGATGGGATGATGATTTCTTATAGGCATTAATTATTATAAATATATTAAATTTTTTTAGGTTTTATAAGGTGAAAAGGGGAGGATTACCCTTTCTCTTCTATACGTACCTGATCCTATTATCATAGGTCAACAAAATATCGCAACCATTTTGTAAACCCCAATAACAAAAAAAAAACATTGTTTGATTTATGATTCGTAAATGCTTTCTTTTAATTTGATAACGCCCAGGGATATATGTCAAATTATACCAGTTAGCGAGCGTCCTCGTAACATCGGGTTCGAACAGCTGCATGCCCAATTTCCCGGAAAAGCAAAAACGTTGTTCACTACCGTGTTTCAAGAGTGCCACCGAAAGTGACAAGTGTGATTTATTCTTTAGACTGGCCCACAGTACCCCACTGGGCTAATTTATATTCCTAAAACAAGGTAAACAATCCATTTTTTTGATATTCGTAATTTTATCAAGGGAAGGCGAAAGAGGTTCCCTTCCCATTGCCCCGTCCCATATATAGAAGTTCCTCAATAATTTTTATAGGCTGAATACTTTTTTTCATTCTTTAAAATTATGGTAAATAGTTTAAATACAATTGTAGAGATGGCAGCACTTGAATTAAAAATAAATGCTATTTTGCATAATAAGTATATAGATTGTGTTTTTATTTCTATATTTGATTTAATAGGTTTAAAAAGCAACTGCCTTCCTCATATATTTCTTACATTTAGTAATTCAATGTACGAACGTTATTTTTTAATAATGTGTCATAAAAGTTCTTGACAAAATTGTTACGGTTTTTATAAATTAGAACTGATTATCATTGCATTATGTCTCTGGTTATGTTTTTTAAATTTGATTATTCACTGGATAAATTTAAAAATCAAAAACTTGATTATATTGGGCGAAAAACGGAAGAAGGGAGGGAAATTACCTTGCAATATTTTATTTAAGCTACCAGCTCATATATAGAATTACATTAAAAATTATTTACGGATTTTTAAGTCAGTAAGCATAATTTTAGGTCTATTCAGTGGCGACGCCAGGGTTTTTGGGATGGGTGGGCACAAGTGGGCCCGATGATTTTTGAGTGGGCACTACCCAAATCAAGAGTGACTTCTAAAAACAAAGGTCGCCGCCTCTCCCACGCTCTAGACGCCATAAACAGGGGCAAACAAACCTTCTCTCTTGTCCAAAGTTACGTCTAAAAAAAAGGTCAGCGTTCTCTTCAAAATAACATACAACACCATTTTTTTCCCCTCAAAGCTCTTCTTCGCCAAGTCCCTCTTTCCACCGAAAATTCCATTAGAAAACCGAATCCATCCATTTCGGGGGGGCACCAAGGTGCCCCCCCCCCCCTGGCGTCGCCGCGGGGTCTATTATACATTGATTTTGTGTTTATCATATTATAAGAAAAATATCAATGATTGTTACTCTTAACGGCAATCTATTTGTCCTCAAGACATATAAATTATTTTTTTCGACAATTTTTCGTTATCAATAATATCAATCTTTGCCGCTTATCTTTACAATAGAAATGTTTCACGATTCAATGAACATGTTTAACAAAATTGACCGTTTAAAGTAGTTTTGGTTAAACACTTTCGTTAGTTTCATTAAATCGTAAAATACACGGTTCAATTTGGGTTCAAAATTTAAACATGAATACATTTCTTATAGCCCTATTAAAACGATTGCCAATTTCCTTTCGTGATTTTGTTAAATTACGGCTTGTTTCTCTTGATGATGACTATTTATACGTTCGAACATGTAGAGAACTAATTTAAAACTTGGTTTTAAATGTACCAGTGGAGGCAGACTTTAAAGTGTCTTATTTCCTTCCATTTAAATGTCCACTCCACTAAGTATGGAAGTATGGACTCTTGAAGTTAAACTCACCTAAAGACGACTAGAGATACTTACCAGTTGAAACGTTGTGATTTAAAACAAATAAGGACAAAAGAAGAATTTCTCTTTATTTCGTCAGATCCATCCCTAGACGCGTTTCGTCATATCATGACTCATCAGTAGAGCTAGGATCCGACGAAACAAAGAGAACTCAAAGCTGCTTATGGCAGCACAGTGGTGGGACACACCAGTAAGATGCGGCACGGAGCGCCATCTGTATCGTTATTAGACACTCTTGAGGACAATGTAAGTCCAAAACTCCTTTATCATTCATATAAGTTCCACGTTGTTTTAAAAACCCAAAAAATTAATTTTAATGATATACCTACCTACCTACTTATATTATTAGAACAAGATTATCTTCAACTTAACACAATCTTCATCCTAACCTGATGTAACGATACTGCTCTAATTTAGAACAAATCTATACTCTTTTGAGTTACTTGCATAAATAATCTAACTGCTTTTGTGGAATTATGAAGGTCGCTTGGTTATGAAAAATATCAAGTCGCATTTCTTTTTTTATATAGGAAGTTTTGGGTAAAAAATCACATAAACAAAAAATAAAATTACATATAATTGGTAAAATGAAGGCCGCACAGTCAAGTTTTAGCAAACTAATGGTTTATTAAAATGATTTAGAAAGGAACGTCACAAAAATAATGATTTGTTAAAAACCGAAATGTACGAATCATTGCAAACCTTTTGTGACCAACTTTTGTTCCGAATTATTAGTTTTTCTTCCCAACCCATCTTCCGTAAGTGTAAATTTTGTAGTACCGTAGTTTTAATATATTGAAACAGATAGAATAATCACAGTTTTTAAATAAAATGGTCCATTGACTCTTTTAAATGAAATTTACTGAAATTAGTTTACGGTTTCAACACATTTAATGTATTAAGTATTCCCGTTATAAAAAAATCGAAAACGAATTGCCGCAGCTCGTTTGGGAAGCCTGGATACTCAGCCGCAAATGGTGCTGGAGTGATACAGAACAGTCATCAAAACCATAATGACATACGGCTCTATAATACGTAGGACAAAAACGCAGCAAATTACACTCACCACGAACCATCTTACAGAGGCAATGATAGTCATACTAGGACTAACACTCCTAAACATTACATTAGAATAGAAGCTAGAACGTCACTAGAGTTATGAACTTGCATTGACATTATTTGTTTGGAATCACTACGTTTCAACTGGTATGTATCTCCAGTCGTCTTCAGGTGAAGAAATAAAGACAATGCAAGTCTAAAACTCTACTGCCGTTCAAGAAACATCATTGTATCCAACCTTCAAACAGACACTAGAATAGAAGCTAGTTACAGCGAGTGCCTCTAGGTTGAAAGCCAATTGAGAATGGAAACAATAACAACCCAAAAAGAATAGGGCATAAAAGAACCAAGAGATACACATTTAGTCAGACAGTCAAGTTGCTCTTAAATGCGTTAAACTCCAACCTTTTCATTTCAGATCAAAAGTTACAGTGGAATGCCTA
The DNA here is from genome assembly GCA_935413205.1 of Polydrusus cervinus. NCBI lineage: Eukaryota > Metazoa > Arthropoda > Insecta > Coleoptera > Curculionidae > Polydrusus > Polydrusus cervinus. Next base: position 10,196,987 of record OW284520.1, on the reverse strand, counting down.
AACGACCTGAAATATTTAGCAACCAGAAACAATAAATTTGAATTTCTATGGGTTTCTGGTTAGTCGGAAATAGCGAACAACGAAAAAGTAGACGAACTGGCGACTGGCAGATCTGCTGAGAAGTTCAGGGACCCTGAACTAGTCCTAGGAATATCAAAACAATCAAAATCAACCAGATGGACACTACAACATTTATCTTGATGGAACAGAACACCAGGTAAAATACATGCGAGGGTCATAGTAGGAAAATCCTCAGAGAAACTAACAACTGGAATGCTACTTTAATCTCGTACCCAGAATACACAAGTGATCAGTCTACTAAACAGTCACTTAAGAAAATACCTTCAGCAAATATATATATATATATATATATACTTATTTAATAACGACTTTTCAGCAAAAAGGACGAATTGACACATCTTATTCATTCAATACAAATATTATCTAGCAATACAGGAGCGCACGATAAGCCACGAGGCTGTAGTGCAAGATGCTTGGGCCATACACCCGAATCATCCATCTCCAATTCTCCTTTTTTTATCATAAAATAATTGACGGTGTCCACTTACTTTGCTTCTACAGGGTTAATCCTAAATTGATACTTCATTTTTAGCTGTGTTGAGAAGACATTAAAATAAACAAAATTTTCAAATACCTTTTTTTTAACTCAAAAATAAGGTACTTACATGCATTTATTAAACTATGGATCAAATACGGTTCTGCCTAACTTGCCCGTTGAATAACATTAAGAAAACTTCTGGGTGTAGGATGAGCCCGCAAGAGAAAGCGTTTTGCGTATAACCTCGAAACAGCAGCAGCACACAGTCACCGTAAATTTACGTTATATCTACTAGTCCATTGTATTCAAATTTTGCCATTTTCAGGTGTCACCATTTTAAAATTAACTTGCTTTAGAAAAACACACCGCAGCGGCTTGCCAAATAATTCACCACCGACCAGTAAATTGCATGACTAACAGGAGATAAGAAACAGCATAAAGTATTGCAGGCTACGTTTTGCTGTCTAGGCTCGCACTTAGATTTTTTACTTCTGTATTTTGCCTATTGTTAAGTTTTTTGAAAAAAGGTATTTGAAAGTGTTTATTTTAATGCCTTCTATACACAGCTAAAAAAGAAGTATCAACTTAGGAACCACCCTGTATATGATGATTGATATTTAGTTATGTAATAACGGATTTTTTGTCAATAAGCTTATTAAAATAAATGGCAGCAAAATAGTCTGAATTAGTATAAAAACAAACAATATAATTGGCTAACAATGTCCAATTAAAGAAAAAACGATTTCGATGGTAAAAAGGTAAGAATATTATTATGTGCTAATACACTTAATGCGTTTTATTTTTTTATGAGCGCTAATTACGATAAATTTAGCCACCTTAAGCCTAGTTTTTACGATAATGAAATTCTAAAATAGGATAGTAACGCATACGCCATTTCGTTTTTATTCAATATTTAGTTTTTCCTATCAATCCCAGGATTGATGGTGACCAAATCTTAAAATTTTTATTTTTATTCGTCATGATAAAACTCTGATAAAAAAAAAACTATATGTTTGTGTCCCGAGGGGCTCGATATATTAAAGGTGACATTTTACTTGACTGGATGGCGAAGATTCGTAATAGGACGATAATTTCTTATAAGCAGTAACTATTTTAAACATATTAAATCTTTATGGGTTTCATAAGGTGAATAAGGGAGGATTACCCTTTCCCTTCTGTACGCACCTGATCCTATTATTATAGGTCAACAAAATATCGCAACCATTTTGTAAACCCCAATAAAAGAGCGTTTTCACACGGCACCATATATCGCGCGCGACAAATGGTCGCAATATTGCTTTTACACCAAATTATGTGTTTTCTAATGAGCCATTTTCACACACAAGCGATATTAGAGAACACATAATTTGGTGTAAAGCAATATTGCGACCATTTATCGCGCGCGATATATGGTGCCGTGTGAAAACGCTCTAAGGAAAAAAAAAATATGGTATGATTTGTAAATGCTTTCTTTTAATTTAATAATGCCCTTGGATGTATGTTAAATAATACCAGTTAGCGAGCATCCTCGTAACATCGGGTTCGAACAGCTGCAAGCCCAATTTCCTGAAAAAGTCAAAAACGTTGTTCACTGTTGTGTTTTTAAGAGTGCCGCCGAGAGTTACAACTGTTATTTATTCTTTAGACTGTGCCCATAGTACCCCACTGGGTTAATTTATATTCTTGAAACAAGTTAAACATTTTAATTTTTTTATATTTCCTTAAAAGGTATCGAATTTTAACAAAACTATGTCATTTTTTGGTTGTCAAAATTTCTTTTTAAATGTCAAAAATATTATTCATGGAAATTTAATTTTAAAGTTCAACAACAAATTATTTGTTATCTATACCTTGTTTACAAACAAGATGTGTTGTTAAAATCACACCGTTGAATTTTTTTTTTAAATTTGCCACCCAAAAATGTTGATAAATATTGCTTGTTAAAGATGTTGTACCCAGAGGGGTAAGGGATTCAGTAAGGGGGGAGAGTTTTTACCAATTCCTTATAGTTTAATAAATAATATAACTAGAGCTGGGCGATTATAAAATTACTTGTTTTCAGAGAAAACGGGTACTTATAACAATGTATTTTTATCCTATGCATTACATTAATTTGATTGACGCCCCTTCAGGTATTAGTAATAGACACTACCTTTAAACCATTTATCACTAATTTTCAGAATTACTAATTAAAAATTAAAACAATTTATATTTTTGTGCGAAATGATAACTTTTTAGTAGAACAAGGTTCATACCTATAACTCGTCAAACCGCTTGCACAAAATAAAAGTGATTGAGGCTCATGTTTATGTTCAGTGGCGGATTTAGAGGCCCCCCCCTAACAAAAAAATTGAATATATTATCTATCTATCTAGTCGATTTAAAAGCTCGTTTCAATGAAAAAACTATTGAAAATTTTAGTTTAAATACTTTAATTCCCAACACTCTGAAAATGACAAATGACGACAGTCTTATTAATTCTTTAACAACAATAACGGAACGGTTAGGAGATCTTCTAGGAAACCCTCTGGTAACACAATTAATGGGTGAAGTACAGTTATACAAACAAAACTTTCTTCCAACGGATAACGCGCTAGAAGCTCTTGAAAACTGTGATGCCAATTATTTTCCGAAAATTAAGGCCTGTCTTAAACTTCTTTGTACGTTTTCAATTTCTGTTGCCACCGCAGAAAGAAGTTTTTCCACTCTAAGAATTTTAAAAACTTACCTGAGGTATACCATGCTAGAAGACCGCCTTAACGGCTTAGCTTTACTATAATATATCAATCGAAGTATGGATTTAGACATAGATGAAATTAGCAACCGGTTTGCAAGCAAAAAGAGACGGCTTAATTTTGTCATTTAAATCGATTTTTAAATATTTTGATACAAAATGGTATAAAAAACTTTAAAGATAATTTTTAGTTTCGTCTGTTATTTTTTGTCTACTCTTAATAGGGCATTGTTTTGCTTATTTCGGTATTTTATTTTTTTAATTATGTCTTAGTATTATTTTTTTGTATTTACCTTTTTTTCGGCACAAAAGAGTTCTTTGTACTAAATAAATAATACCGAAAGGACCTACCTCTCGTTTTAAATTTTATTCCACATTAAAGTTCCGTAAATAATAGGAATGTAAAGGTTGTGTCTACAAATACTGAAATTGCGGTTATAAAATAAAAAAGTTTTGTTTTTCCTGTTACTACTAAATTTGGTTAATTTTTGGCAAAATTGGGGCATGGCATTGCCTGCGGCGCTTTTACTTTCTCCCCCCTTAGACCAGATCCTAAATCCGCCACTGTTTATGTTGATGTTATTTATAAAACTCTTTTATAACCAAAATTGTCAACGAAACGTTTGCAAAACAAAACACCAGAAGGGTACCGGAGCGGGGATACACGGAGTAAGACCGGAGAAAAATGCATTTTTCTCTCTGGGAAAGTCTCCCACAGTGTGTCAAGCAGAAATCTACGCCATATTACAGTGTGCGTATAAAAAAAAAGAAGGACTTACCTCAATAAGCGGATCCATATATATATTGTGACACTCAAACATCCCTTAGATCGCTAATATGCAACAAGGTAACCTCAAGACTGGTATGGGAATGTCAAGGGAAACTGGAGGATCTGGCAGAAGTAAACAAAGTAATACTGCAGTGGGTACCAGGATACGAAGGTATTACAGGAAATGAACAAGCCTAATAACTTGCGAGGAAGAGCTCAGAAAATACATTCATTCGTCCAGAACCGTCACTCGGAGTACCAAGGTGCACTGGCATCTCGTCACTAAAGCGATGGATCAGGAATGAACACAATATCCACTGGAGCAACATACAGAGATTACGCCACAGCAAAAGCTTCATTGGGAATCCAGATCCAAAAATTACGAAACAGCTGCTTTTAATGAACATAAACCAGCTGAGAACCATTACAGGAATGTAATGTGTTCTGTAATGCTGCAAGTTAAACTGAATGCACAAAAAATAGCATGTAAGCTCCAAACAAATATTTTTTAATTTTAAAGGTTGGCGACTAGTACGTAACCTACCAGCTTCGCAAGTGCTTGGAGACCACCACGAATGCAAAAAATTTTGAAAAAGTCTTATTTTTGGCAGATTACAAGTGGTCCTAAAGAATATCCTATTCTATAAGCATTCCCTTTGTAGACAGCGTCGACCTACCATTTCTCTGTGCTTTGGATCCTAATATTTCCTACCAATCCGAAAATTTTTAATGAATTGGCAATATTGTTGTTGGCTCGTAGAAAAAATATACTGTATGTACATTTCTAGTGGATTTTCCACATTGACCTCGAAAGTTTAAGCACTCTCCGTCTACGGTGTCGTGTTCAATTTATTTCCACGTGCGATATGGCCATTATATCCACTCCTATTGTACCAACTGCTGTTCTCAGTTAATTCTACATGTCGTATATATGGCAAGTTTGTATCTAAAGAAAAATAATATTTAGCAACATTGTGTACGGATTTATTGTGTAAACTGAAGTTTTATTAGTCTTTGAATAGCGATGTTATTCATGAGATTTTTTAGAATTTGTCACTTATTGTAAGAACTTAGACGGTCATAAAAAAAAACAGGTGTTAAATTGTGTTGAAAGGAGAACTGAGTAACAATTTGGTAATTTCATATTCGTGATGGTTTAACAATATTTTTTGCATCATGTAGATGAGACAGGTACATATATTGAAAAAACATTTTTTCTATAAAAACAATATTATTGAAGCCAACGATGACGACTATAAATTTTTGAATAAATTAATAAATGTTGCTAGGTGATATGGAAAATGTAGCGAAATATAAAAACTACAGAGAATAACTTTTCCACACCCACAGAGATACCACCACATTGTTGAAAAAATAATAATAATTTACCTAGTTTTTTTGTATTTCCGGCCAAGAATAACCGCAAATTAACTCAACAAATAACGGATTTTCAGATATACTATTAGTAGTTGGGTCTTGAAGATTAACCATCAAATTTTTAGATAAAATTATATTTTTATTATATTGCCTAAAGAGATGATATCGAAATAAGAAAAAAGGAAAAATATATCCCTTTAAAAGCCTTCCATACGAAATAAGAAAAAAGGAAAAATATATCCCTTTAAAAGCCTTCCATACGAAATAAGAAAAAAGGAAAAATATATCCCTTTAAAAGCCTTCCATACGAAATAAGAAAAATGGAAAAATATATCCCTTTAAAAGCCTTCCATACGAAATAAGAAAAAAGGAAAAATATATCCCTTTAAAAGCCTTCCATACGAAATAAGAAAAAAGGAAAAATATATCCCTTTAAAAGCCTTCCATACGAAATAAGAAAAAAGGAAAAATATATCCCTTTAAAAGCCTTCCATACGAAATAAGAAAAAAGGAAAAATATATCCCTTTAAAAGCCTTCCATCGAAATAAGAAAAAAGGAAAAATATATCCCTTTAAAAGCCTTCCATACGAAATAAGAAAAAAGGAAAAATATATCCCTTTAAAAGCCTTCCATACGAAATAAGAAAAAAGGAAAAATATATCCCTTTAAAAGCCTTCCATACGAAATAAGAAAAAAGGAAAAATATATCCCTTTAAAAGCCTTCCATACGAAATAAGAAAAAAGGAAAAATATATCCCTATAAATCCTTTCCATACGAGCGTGAAACGCGGCATCGTTTCCTGGCTTGTCTAATTGAAAACTTAATAGGGGTTCACAAGAACTTCTAGTTTGGCGGATGATATATTTAAAAAAAAAAGAAAATTGAAAATATGTATAATTTAAAGTTTCAATTATACAGGGTGTCCCGTAACTTATGGGCCTGACTAACTGGAGATACTAGACATCAAACTAAGCCGATTATGTCATATAAGTTTTTCGGATTGTCACTTTTATTTTTTTTTTGTTATTTTAATTAATTACTATGTTTTTTTATCCTTTGGGATTTTTAAAGGGAAATATCTCGAAAACAGTTAAAGATATTAAGATCAATCAAGTACACATTTTTGACTCAGAAAATGCCCTTTTTAAGAAACTATAATTGAAAAACACCTAATATCACAGGTAAGAAAAAAATCATAGATTTATGAAGCCCAGTGTATGCAACTAGCGCCCTCTAGTTTGAAACTTAAAAATTTCTACAAATTCTTATTTCTTGCTCATAAAAACATAATATTGCCAACTTTCAATTCCCTGTATCTCTAGAACGAGTAACAATCCGAAAAAACTTATATGACTTAATCGGCTTAGTTTGATGTCTAGTATCTCCAGTTACTCTACGGCCCATAAGTTACGGGACACCCTGTATAGGTTTAATTTGTATCATCCTTCATGCAGCGGCGGCGCCAGGGGGACAGGGTAATAACATGGGTGCCCACCCCAAAATTGAGGGATTCGGTTTTGTAATGGAATTTCCGTGGGGAAAGAGGGATTAAACATTTTTTATGAGAAAGGAGTGGTATTATAGAAGGATGTAATAATGTAATAAGAGATAAAGAGAACGATAATGTCCTTTTTTTTTAGACGTCAGTTTGGACTAGAGGGGAGTTTTGTTTACCCCGCTTATGGCGTTATAGAGCGTGGGGAAGGCGGCGCCCTGTTTTTTTTTTTAGAAATCATTTTTGATTTGGGTAGAAAATCACTTATGCCCACCCGTCCCACAAATGCCACAGAAATAATAGGGAGGGAGGTAGAAGGGTAATGTATTTTATTTCTCTATACCATTTAAAAAACCATTATCGTAATTTGCAAAAATTCTCGAATTTTGCACGTATACTGTTTTGAAGTGTTATAAAACATTATTTTATGTTTTTTTTTTCAAAATAACGAAGGACTAATTTTTTATGTAAAATTTAAGTAGCAATAATACTGCATGACATGACCGTATATATTTTTACCACAAATTTACATCATGTGACGTTGTAAAAGCAACATAAAACATTATTGTGTAATAAAGCGCAACAAAATTCTATTGGTGCCAACAAAAGGTGTGTTTGCCACACCACACATGATTTACCAATAACAAATGATTTCCTGGAACACACACAGTCAATTTATTTTTACCTTTGTGACGTATAATTATCACTATCAGTTAATCCAATTAATTTAAAGTTGTTATTATAATAAAAATTAGTGAACCAGGAAACACTTTTGTAGTTTCCAAAAAAAAAATGTTTACAATAACTTTCTGCAAAATAATACCGGATCAATTTAAATAAAATAGGACAAAATTACAGTGACGACGCATGCTTTTTAAAATTAGAATACGTGCCTCGAGTTGTGTAAGAAAACGCAATATTTAAGTAGTTAACGCCAGCAAAAGGTGGGTGTGCTATTGCGCCAATCACGTGCTACAAAAAGTAAATTTCTTCTTGGAAAATGTCCAATAAATTTATTTTTAGTTTCGTAATGTTGGTAAATAAAACTTTTATAAATAGGGGAACGTGAGTTGTACTGTTGTGGATCTACTTCTTTACAGAGCTGGTATCTTCATTATTTAAAGTGGAAAGGTGAAGTAGATGAAGGGGCTCTTCACCAAAAAAAAAAACTGAAGGAAAGTTTTTCGACAATATTAAATATTAATGTACCAATACAGCTACCATTTTAGCCCTTAAAAAATAATTAGTTCAAATTATTATTATTAATTTAATCCGAATGTAGCTATGCAAAATAGGGCCACGGTTAACTCCGATGGACAATAATTATAAACACTCGTGCATTTTGGCGCGCCCCAGCCGACCGTGTCCGTTAGCTCAAAGCAAGTGAAGACCCAACGTCCACATGGCTTTGATAGTCACCGTTGCCATGGTTTCCGTGACTTTAGTCACGTAAACAGCATGTAACAATTTGCATTTTGAAGGGCATTTTAAAAATAGATCAGTTGTATGCACCATTGTTTTAGCATTGGTTCGCCTAACCTTAAGATATTTATTTTGAGGCTTCACGAAACTTACGGTTATAGATATCATTTTTACGTGATTTACTGTGTGATTAAAAAGTTTTGTTTTTATTTTTCAGTTAATTCATTAGTACCATCGCGCCGATAAAAAACTGGGACAGGAAATTTTTCTATTTTCTCCTAGACTATTAAGAATAATTTTACATCAAGCCTGGTACCAGTAAAATGTCATGAAAAATTGCATGTCAATAAAGATTGTCACTTTATGATTGACTCGTCAAACATACAATCATATATTATTTGTAAATATGCCACAATTAACCCCCCAGCAAAAGGCAATTATTTATAGTCGGTTGCGAGATAGTGTTGCTATTAGGGATATTGCAGATGAACTGGGAGTAAGCAAGAATACCGTGCTATTGGCAAAACAAAAAATAGCAAGACATGGGACTATTATTAGGAATGCAGGTTCTGGTCCCCCTAAAATTTCTACTGATGATCATGATAGAAGACTGGTTAATTATCTAAGGGATCATCCCTTCGAAACTGCAATCAAGGCAAAAGAAGAGACGAATTTTCCAAGTTCTGCAAATACCGCTAGAGACAGGGTTCGAAATTCCGATATACGAAGCCGTTGTGCTGCCAATAAAAATTTTTTAACGGAAATAAATAAACAGGGCAGGTTAGAATTTGCACATGAATATATTAATCAAATAAATTTATGGGAAACAGTTATATTTTCTGACGAGAAAACTTTTCAGTCATGCAATAATGGGAGAATTCGGGTGTATAGGCATTCCGGCATGCGGTATGATGAGAGATACACCCACAAAACCAACCAAAGTGGGCGTTTCTCCATAAATGTTTGGGGCTGGATTAGCGCTAGAGGACCAGGACTTTGCCAAATCGTCGAAGGAAGACTAACTGCAGCAGTATACGTTAATATACTAAACGAAGTGATGATACCATCGGTAAACGCTGTATATGGTCAAAATTACACATTTCAGCATGATAATGCTCCAATACACACAGCGCGCATTGTACAAAATTTTCTCCAAGAAAATAACATAGCAGTTCTTATATATATTATATGATGTCTCTCAAATTTAACCACCCCGTATCGAAAAATACAAAACATTCCATTATGTAACCTAGGTTACTTTTTAAATTTTGAATGTTTTTCCTTTTTAGCTCTAGACACCTTTTATAGTCTAGGGGATATGTATTTCTTACATTGTTTTTGTAAATCTCTTGTCCCAGTTTTTTATCGGCACAATAGTACCTACTTAGTTGTGTGTTTTAAAAATGATTCCAATTAATGACATAGGTAGTTTGTAATTTGTTGGAAACTCCATTCGGTCGTTGGACAGATGAGGATAAGAGAGACGTTTTGTTACACGGGCGTTTGGTCAATGTTTGTTTAAGTACCCGCACTATACCTAGCTCTTTACCATTTTTTAAGACCGCGAGCCGCCACTGGTGGAAAGACAGACACACCGTGTTGATTTCATAATTTATCGGGTCGAGAGCCTAAGGGGTTTAGTATAATTTTTATAAAATTGTGTTATAGAGCTTCGAAAGTCAATTGACTTGTTGACCAAAATGAAAGCCACCTAATTGACCAGCTACAAACAAAATAGCTTATAATAATTTCTTGTCCTTACTAATAAGGTTTGAAAAACAAGTTCTAAAAATTACCTCCCTGAATCACTGTTGACTTGTTTCAAATTATCTGTTCCAAATAAAAATCTATCCAATGTATTCAGGTCCAAAAGTACCAGCAGTCTATAAAAATGGAATCCTTTCCACACATTGTACTTAAGATGAGATAAAAAATGTCGTTAATTCTATCTGATCGAAAACAAACATAATATTTCATCATCATTTCCTAAACTAGATATTAGAGAGGTGTGTGAATGACGTCACTGTCGCAATAAAAATTTTGTGACAAGTAAAAAAACTATTTAATGAAAATCAGCAGACCTTAGTGCTTGTTAAGTTGATTATAATTTTTACAATTTGTTTGTTTGCCACTGTATAAGTAACATAATGAATACAATACCCTATTATTACCAATACCCGTCCGTGTATGTAGATTGTTAACTTTTTGTTATTCAATAGTTAATTTATTATTGCGTTTTTTTTTTAACTGAAGCATCCTTTTTGCTAGTCATAAGCGTGATGTGCAAAATAGTTTAAAATGCTAAAATTAAATATGAGTATTGTTATAATTTCCGGAAATTTTTTCGAGGTTACGAACTTTCTTCTTAAAAAATTCACAACTTAGAAATAATTTCTGGATTTATAATTCAAGCTCGAAAATTTCGCACTTAGTAAAATACAACACAAAAAATTAACATTTTTATTATAATATAATAATAAATATAAGAACGGTGTGCCTGAGGAGAAAAACGCAAGAGACCATTTTTATGCAGAATTGACCAGGCTAATCAGAAATAATTTCCACATAAAAAAATATCAGTGGCGTCCCACTTTTTTTCTAAAAAATATATAATCGATTACTTTTAAAAATTATTCTATTGGCGATAACGCTGAAACGAACGAAGATATCGAGCCGCGGTTTTAATATTTGTTCTAGCAAATTTAATCTACTTTTGGATTAAGGTATCATAATTATACCGTATGATTTATTTTTTCGGAGTAAAATAAAAAAATGTGTTATTATTCCAAATTGCGCCCTCTAGCATTTTTTTAGAGAACTATTATGGACAACTAAATACGATTGGTGAAAGTGCATACATTTCTCTTCCAGTCTTTAGTTTGCTAAAATCGGATAAGTCGTTTATAAGTTACAGCGATTTAACTGATTACACATTCAACCGCTTCCCCCCTTTTATTAAAGTCGGTACGCCAATGAGCATAAGACCAAAATGATGCATAATTGTCCAAGCTTTTCAATGGTGTTATCAAAGATATACCTTAATGTGGAATTTTCGGAGATATGTAAACTTATAAAATTTACTTTTCAATTACGCCCTCTTGCGGCAAAATGCGGAACTAAAAAATTATTTCCAGAATTTTCTCATGACCACTTTAGTTATAATTTTTTTTTCCTGAGTTTCTATGCCCAGTAGTTTCCGAGATACGGTCGAGAGCCATTCTTAGTGGGACACCCGGTACATAATGTACCCATTTGTAGAAAGAAGAGTTTCAGTAACAGAGGACGGCTAACAGTGTATTAATTTTGCATGCTGCTGTAAAATTGCAAATTTCTTAATTGTTGCTAATAATAAACGTAAAACAATTGTACCTACTACGCCTGCCACTGTACCAGCGAGTGCCATTGGTTTATAGAATACAATTAATATTATAAAAATGATTTAATTTTTCCACAACGTGGGCTATTGCAAATCTAATCTAACTAAAGTGGTAAAGTAATGAAAACATAAAATAATAATCTCATTTAGTAACGGAACAATACTATATTAAGAATAATGGAAATCTACCAGACTGATGGCCTATCTTTATTTTATTATAGCAGCTTTTTTGATTGCGATAAATAGGGATACTGGGAATTAAGATAAGGGATATTCATCAATTACATGTCATTGCGACAACGAAACTATTTTTTTTCAGTTAAAACCGAAAAGTTTAAACTATAATAATTTTATTTAAGCGTGCATCATTTCCTTATTTAGTTTGAAATACTTATCACATACTGTATGTTATGAACTAAAACTGCAATAAATTATTTAAATTTCACCATACACCTTTAACCGCTTATCACCTCTAATATCTGGTGAATATACAAGGTGAGTAAGGTCACTGACGTGCACCTCCAAAGTTGAGGGTTGATCAAATCAATAATTTAAATCGTGTATTACGTTATGAATAATAATTAAAAATTAACAACATTGTTTATAAAAATGGGACAGAATTAATAGGGTTTATTTAGTTTTCAACATGTTTTAAGGTAGGGGAACATCGGGTATTTTTGCTCAACGAATGTACCGGGCCAGATCATATAATTAGTATAATCTGTAGGATAGAGACATTTTTACACGAGCGTCGAAAAAATAAATATTTACCAAATTTCGTGTAGAATAACCCATTTTTTGTAACTTGTTGGACTAGGTGGCCAGGTAGATGCCGGCTAAGATGTTTAATGTTAGCAAACCTTTTAATAAATTAATTTTTGGCTGTCTCTTCTATTCAAGTGTTTGTGATCCGATGGAGGAATCAAAGGGAATACAGAGTTTGTGCAATTCACATCATTTTGTAGATAATGTAAATAGTGAACAGGGCTTGGTAGCGTAAAACGGAGCTACTTCGACAGCGGGGGTAACTTCGACACGTATATTATAATGATGTTACTTTAGGCTTTCTGTTGTTTTTTAGGTTATTCAATATTTTGCCATTGTTTTTATTTTTTTTTTTTTATTAATTTTTTTTTATTTTAATTACTTTGTTTTATTTATTATTATTATTATTATTATTATTATTATTATTATTAATATTATTACTAATATGTTTTTATTTATTTTTTTTAGTTTTTTTTTTCCTTTATTTAATTTAGTGCTCTAAAACCATTGCTCAATGCTTCTCGTTAATAAATTTATAATGATTTTCACTTTTTTTATTGTCAAAGTTACCTCAGAAAAATCTAACTTCGATTTCATGTAGAATTAAACATCGTGTCGAAGTTACCCCGGGTACGGGGTAACTTCGACAACAAAAATAAAAATAAAAAAAGGTAGAAGGGGGAGGGTGGGAAAAAAAATGTAGGGAAAAAAAATATAGCTAAAACCTGTCTAAGTAACCCCGTTTTACGGTATATCAGGGTTATAAATTACACGATATGTAAAAGGCATTAGTTTATAAGGACACCTAAATTGTCGTAAATAGTTGCTTTGCAATAAAAACAGCAAAACACTTTAAAAATACACGAAAATAATCACAAAATTGACGACCCGGTCACCAAAGAGCCCAGGTCACAGAGGAATGATTGATTGTCGCTTTCGCCAAGGGACTCTTTTGTGGACCTGTCCCTGCTCACATCGAGACGCGTCATGGCATCAGCTGGTGAAAATTTCGTGTTTATACTATATGTTATACACAGAAGCCCAAATTGGTGAAAGGTTGGGTATTGGCAGTATATTGGTTATGGTTATATACAGGGTGTCCTGTAACTTACGGGCCGTAGAGTAACTGGAGATATTAGACATCAAACTAAGCTGAATATGTCATATAAGTTTTTTTTTGATAATTAAAATATTATTTTAATTATGTACTATGTTTTTTTATGCTTTGGAATGTTTAAAGGGAAATATCTCGAAACCCATTAAAGATATTAAGATCAATCAAGTACACATTTTTGACTCAGGAAATGCCATTTTTAAGAAACTATAATTGAAAAACACCTAATATCACAGGTAAGAAAAAAATCATAGATTTATGAAGCCCAGTGTATGCAACTAGCGCCCTCTAGTTTGAAACTTAAAAATTTCTACACATTCTTATTTCTTGCTCATAAAAACATAATATTACCAACTTTCAATTCGATTCATTAAACCGTTTTAAAATTATGGCTTATTTTCGAGAATAAACTTCTACTTTCACACCCTGTATCTCTAGAACGAGTAATAATCCGAAAAAACATAATCGGCTTAGTTTTATGTCTACTATCTTCAGTTACTCTACGGCCCATAAGTTACTGGACACCCTGTATATGTAGACCAGATACTCTTATACATCTACATTGATAATGATTAAAAGTCAAATATTGTCGCCCCTTATTTGTAAATGTCAAGAAAGTAGGGAAATACTCAAAGCTATTCAAAAACGTCTCTAATATTTCTAAATCTATTATCTTGATTTGGTACATATAAGTATTTCAGAATAACACAAATAATGGTTTAAATTTTTGGTGGACCAATATCTTTGTCTTGCGGTGCTGACTCCCCCTCAACCCTTAACAAATTGTATTTGGTCTCCTAACAGGTATTTCTATTATCCTGTCACCCCCAGATGGATTTTCTGATTGCGCCACTGTCTTTCTATCACGGCATCTGAGCCTATCCGAACCAGACTGCATTACCCTTGAAAGATAACTCTGCGGTCAAGTTGCCTTTGAGTAAAGACAAAATATTTTTGTTACTGCGAAGTTTCAAAGTATAAACGCAATCTTTGATGAAATTAAGGTGGTTTTAAATAACCACTAAAGTTGTTTACCTACTCGACAGATAAGTACTTATTCTGGGTGACCTATCTGATCCATTTAAAGGATCTGCATGGTAAGTAATGCCGTTCTGCCCTTCTTTCGAATTAGGCTATTTTCCTCTTCTTTCGCTGCCAGGGCCATTCCCGAAGGGACCTACAGTTTAACGTGGGTTCCGAACCACGATCCTCAGTCATGTGACACCCCCCAAGGGCTATCAACACTTGGTTTATTGCCATTGCATGACCTACCGATTGGGGAGTGTGTACCTTCTTCTGCACCCCACGAGATATTCCATCTCATCCGGCCTGGTTAACGGCGTGAATGGGGTGGGTTGGGAGATGATACCTTTTACACTCTTTCCTACATTCTTAAATCCACTAAATTTCGGACATACTTTTTTTATTATACGTATGCCCGCTCCGGGAATCAAACCCGGGTCGCCGCGGTCGAATGCCAGTAGCTCTACCTCTGAGCCACAGCCGCGGTTCTAGCATGGTAAGTCAAATTTTGAAGTAGAATTGCTTTGATTTTTGTCTTGGCAATCTCAAGTTTTCGAGATCACCCCCTTAGTATATACATATAGTACAGGGTGTCTTTAAAAGGTGCGGAAAAAAAGCTACCAGAAGTTCCTGAGGCGTAAATATGACGATCTAACCCAACTTACCTTAGTCCAAAAGTAGATGATTTCAAAGATACAGAGTGTCAAGAGTTCAATTTGGTTTTAATTTTTTATGAATAACCTTTTTAATAGTTGGTGTATTGTCACAATATTTGGCATGGGGGGTTTTACGGGGTGAGAAATTAGAATCTGCTCTCATTTTTATTGTAAAGTTTAGAGGGCGCCACCTGCGGTACCTTGCACACATTTAAAACGAAATAACTTTTTTGAGCCACCCTATATTTAACTTTTAAATAAAAATTCGTATTCTCAAACATCTTTTACCTAAAAAAGGTATACGTGGTAAGAGTTGATTTGAGCAGCTGTTTTGAAGATATATAGATTTAAAAAATTACCTTCGTGTACATAAGTTAGCTTTTAGTGACGTTATTTTAATTTACCGCCTACGCTTCACATGTGTTCAATTATTACAATAATTTAGACCTGGCCATACACGAAGTGAATTTTTTAAATCCAGATATCTTAAAAACAGCTGTTTAAATCAACTCTTACCACGTATATCTTTTTTAGGTAAAAGACGTTGGAGAATCCGAATTTTTACTTAAAAGTTAAATATAGGGTGGCTCAAAAAATTTATTTCGTTTTAAATGTGTGCAAAGTACCGCAGGTGGCGCCCTCGAAACTTTACAATAAAAATGAGAGCAGGTTCTAATTTCTCACCCCGCAAAACCCCCCCAAGCCGAATATTATGACAATACACCAATTATTAAAAAAAAAAATTATAAAAAATTAAAAACAAATTGAACTTTTGACATTCTCTATCTCCGAAATCATCCACTTTTCGACCAAGGTAAGTTGGGTTAGATCGTCGTATTTAGGCCTAAGGAACTTGTGGTAGCTTTTTTTCCGCACCTTTTAGAGACACCCTGTATATTGTGGTGTCGCCATGTAGCTGGCCTAGTAAACGACTTAGTCAGCTGCTTGTTGCTTGAAGCTGCCGTCATTGAACACAGTGACTTCTAACTAACGGGATCCCTAAACAATACTGGCAAAATTACGGATTTTTCAAATATCGAAATAGATCACATGGGTCACGTCATCAGATTGGATACATTTATTGTTTATACAATATTTTGTGCTAAATAGTTAACAAAAACTGTATTATAGATAAGTTGTTAAAATAATATTATGGAAAAATACAAGAGGTAGCCATAGTTGATAATAAAAATTTTGTGACGTGAATGCGATTAGATACATATTAGCGTTATCACAAAGTATTTCACTTTTTTGTCGCCAAAAAAATGTATCATTTTTATTCTTGCAGATGGTAACGACTAAATGGATTGTGGAAAATTTTAGTTGTATGTAAATATTTTATCTTAAATTAAACTTACTGATTACTACAATAAAAAGGAAATATCGTTATTTACTTATAAATAAATGGTTTTTTGTCCCGCTTTTTTGAGGCACCCTGTAGTATCAAAAATGATTTTAAGTTGTAGGCTATTTGGTACTTAACCAACTCACATCTATTTCCCAACACTATTGCAGGCACACTGCTCATGCCAAGCGGATAACTTGATGGCGGGATATTTAAAATATAGCTCCCTATACCACCATAAAATGGGTTTAATTATTTTTCGGTGATTTTTTAAGTTTGTAAATTTATGGGCCATAATTATAAAATAGAGGCGTAGGCTATTACTCATTAATCAGTAAGTTTTGTCGTCGAGGCTGTAAAACACCTGTAAAGTAAAAACCTTACCTCCACTTTTTTAAGTTGTAGAACAATTTATTTGTGCACAGACTGTGGGATGAATTGTATGTAGTACAAAAATATATTTACTCGATCGAAGAAAGCAATATAGAGGTTATTATGCTGGTCCATATTTCTACATTATTTTCTTCAATGGAGCAAATATATTTTTGTACTACATACAAATCATCTCACACTCTGTGCATGTTTTACAGTTAAAAAAATGGAGGTTAGGTTTTTTACTTTACAGGTGCTTTACGGCCTCAACAATAACAAATAGTAAAATAATATACAGGGTGTCCTATTTAAAATTCCGAAGTTGCTAGAAGTTTCAACATGATCTGGCAACACCGCCTATTTCAAAATATTTTCCAACGTTAGAACACTAGCTCTTATGAACACACTCAAATTTTCATAAAAATATCTTTTGTCGTTTTCTAAATATTTCTAATAGGCTACTGAGTTTGACGCACCCTGTATATTAAGAGTAAGATCTAGTGACGCATTCGCCATTTCGTTAATTTTTCCTTTTATCCAAAAATCTGCCAAATACCAACATTTGAAGCATAGGTTACCTACAAATTAAAGTTAAACAAGTTTGAATTATAAAGTTATAAAAGCAGAAAAAGAAAAATGGAGAAATTTCACAAATTTTCGTTTTTTGCTTCTATTAATTCACTAATCAAAAATTCTTTAGTTGAAAACTGTGCTACTCAAGGAGGGCTATTTGGCCCTTTTTTGAATGAAGCGAAAAGGATAAGAAATATTGATTAAAAAAAAATTTGAACTCACGGATATTGAAGAGTTTGAGTGATTTATTTTCATTAAAAACAACTAATTTTAAATATTTTTAAGAATGTAATGAAATTAAACAATAATTTTAATGTGCTTATATTTTTTCCTGGATTTTTTTTTGCATTAAAATACCACCCGAGATACCACCTTTTCATTGGTAAGAACAGAAATTCAATATCATGCTTAGTTTCTTTGTAATTCGATTTAAAAATGCCGGTGTTTTACATGGCAAATTTAAACGCGTCGAATCCACTTGCTGCATCTCCCACTTTACGTTGGTGCTTTGCAGTTTACCGCAATACCTTCGCGGATAAATCAACGAGGTTTTAGCCTGTTTTCAGTTACACAATGGGTGGAATGGGTACGTCCGAGGTCGCCGATTTTAAGCATTCGTTATAAAGGGCAGAGAATTCGGTACCGAGCCACAACCGAGCGCATTATATAAGGGCGCGTGGATTAGTAGGTAACGAAGGTGGTAAAGGAGTTGCAGTCATAATACAAACTGGGTAGGATAAATGATTAAAATTTTATAATCGCACTGTAGATCAGCATCCAATGAATATAGTCATGTTATATTTGCACAAATAATTATAATTTGTCCAGAGAATACTTTATAAAAATACTGAAACGTAATAGTACTGATTCTAGTAATTAAAAATAAATTGCTTGATTGAGTATCGATGCATATTTAATCGGCATCTATATTAATATACATAAATTATAATTAATAATTAAAAACAAATAAAAAAATGTTTCTACAAAATTCAAGGCAAGATGGTCGATGGCCTCTGAGATGTTGCATCTTTTATGTCATTTGTTTAAATAAAAAATTGCAATAAATTAAAGTGAACAGCCAATATTATTAGGGCTTAGTTTCTACCTTAGTTAGCACTGACAATATTGCTTGGGGTGGGCAGATAAAAATTCGATAAAGGTGTCCATATATCGAACAACGAAATAAAATGTCGATATTTTTTTTCATCGATATTTTTGAGAAACATCTGTTTCTGAATAGAAAGAATTTTTTTTTGAGCAGACAAATTAAATTAACAGATTTCATTATTATAAGATCAGTATAACAATGCTTTTAATACAAACAGCAAATACAAAAATATATAACATATGGATAATACAAAAACCTAAACTCTTAAGAACCTTCCATACCAGCGTGAAACGCAGCCTGGCTTGTCTAATTGAAAATTTAATACAAGAATCTTACGATGGGGTTCATAAGAACTTCTAGTTTGGCTGATAATACCTTATTTGCAGAACATAAAAATATAAATATTGCGGCTAATCATGGTAATTCCTTATTTTCCATTAAAATTACAAACGATGCCCCGATATTATTTTTAAAATCTCCACTGACGCCGCGCCCCTTAATTCTCGTAAAATTCGATTCCCGGAGTGGGTATACGTGGATAAAAGAATGCAGTATGCTATTAGTGAATCCTAATATCGGGTCCTAGAGAAAGGGGCGCCGAGACCCTCTGGTGGAGTAACAAATGATAAACTAGTGCATACACGTGGTTCGGATTCCACGTTAAGCTGTAGGTCTCGTCTGGCTGACATTACCCAGACGATATACAATGAGCCTTATAGGCCTAAGTATACTGGCTCTTTCGCCAACCCCAACTCTGTCTTAAGTAAATATTATTGATAAACTAATTTTTAGAGCTAAGCACAAGATATAAAATGTAATTTTGCCATCAAGGCAATGTACAAAAATAAATGTTTTATGCACTGTAAGTACGCATAACTAAAATTGTGTAAATAACTAAAGTCAATATTTCTTGTAAGATAAAATGTCTTATAATATTTCTATGTATTTATAATTCATCTAAAAATGATTTTTAGACATGGTTTGCTTTAAATCTTTCTGAAATCGTTAATGCTAAAATAGACATAATATGTTTTTAACAAAGAATATCACTTATACTGTCCTAAAACAATATTTTCAATAAATATGTGCAAATTGGCCAAATCATGTGGTATTAATTAACACCCGTAAATGATTTGTTTTTAAGACGTAATTGACACCTATCCAGATAATGATTTTTTATTTAAACTACCAAAGTATGGAAAAGTACGAAAAACGTATTTTTTTAGGTAATGTGTTATAAATTATGAAAAATATTTTTCTGCTTTAAAAAGTTCGAGAAGTTATATTGACAATAAAAAAAGGCGAAAGTGCTAATGGTTTGTTTCATAAGTTCTGTCTGTATGCAATGTGTTATAATTAAATCTGCAACGATGCAGTTGAAATAGCAAAGTTTCGGAGTTGGAGGTTAAGGACGACCAGCGTAAGGACCCCCCACACCAACATAAATTCCCTGGGAACGGGCGCAAATTTTTGCGAGCTGTCTACCATTGCGGTGTTGGTTTGGTTTTATTAAATTGGGATGCAACTTATCCACGGAACAGGTGTCGAACTTTCTTTTTTTTTTGTATAGATATAATTTCGAATGGCGCTTCTTAACCAGTCTGTTAAAAGCAGCCCCTGGGGCACCTCTCGTAATAGTTCAGCTGTAGTCGGCTAACATCCCAGAGTTCCATTTTCACTGTTACCTTCTTTACATGTTTGAAATATCCTGGTATAACCTCTCACCGTGCTCGTTACCACTCACAATTTTCCGGAAAGTAACCCAGAAATTGAATTTTCAACGACATATTACACCTTAGGTTTTGGTTACACAAAAAAAGTTGGGCAACCAGGTCATTATAGTTTTCTGCGTTCATGTTTCCCTAAAAATTTGTTGCAACCATTTTAAAGGTATTTCAAGCGTCTTTTTCCCTGCCTTTAAGTAAATAAAATCTCTTCTGGAGGAAGTGCCGGCTCGTCAGGTGAAGTAGGCGAAGGGGCTCTTCACCAAAAAAAAAAAATAAAACCAGGAGGAAAGTTTTTCCACAATATTAAATATTAATATACCAATACAGCTACCATTTTAGCCCTTAAAAAATAATTATGTTGGAATTAATAATATTAATTTAATCCGCATGTAGCTATGCATAATAGGGCCACGGTTAACTCCGATGAACAATAATTATAAACACTCGTGCATTTTGGCGCGCCCTAGCCGACCGTGTCCTTAAGCCCAACAAACATTTTAAGTTAAATTTACCTATTATCGACCTCTACACAGGTCAAAAATTTTGCATGACCAATTATATATAGGGATAATTTACCTACATTTGTTTTCCTTTTGCCCAATGTGGGGAACGAAACTAAAGTAATTTGGAAGTCCAAAATAGGTTCATAGGGATTTCTGTCTAATAAGACACAACGAACTGAAATAAATATAGACCTATTTTACCTCTAAATGTGGAAAATAAGACCAACCTTGTGACCTAAATATAACCTAAATAGGTTTTAAAAACACAACAGAGAAAACATAATATCATAATTCTGGCGTTAGAAAGAAAAGACAACAACTCGATGCACTGATGCCAACACTTCCAACAGGACAAACAAATTATAAAATGAAGTTTGATCCAAGTAGATATTTTGAATGGCCGCTTATTAACTCCAACAATCAAGCAATATTTAATTAGTGTAATTATCTTTCTGAACCAAAAATTTGATGGCAAAGAAATTTTTTTGTTAATTAGGGTGATAATACTTCGCAAAACAAAAAGCCCCCTTGAAATATGGGATTATTCTATGTATTATTGGGATAATTTTAAATATTTTAATTTAACCTAAAAACAGAGTGTCTTCATATAAACATTATATTTGTACCTATAGTTTTAAAAAAATCTTCTGTTGACAAAAAGCATCGTAGTCTAATGGATTTTCAACTGACCTTACGTAATTCTTAAAATTTTAAAGATTATTGTCGATAAACAGGAAAATTAATTATCAAATATGGCCGTTTTTATATTTGTAACCTTAAAGTTATTTTTCCCTTTATTATTAACTTTAAGCACATGTTTTCCTGGTCCGAGGTTAAATTGGCAATCATTTACCGAATTTAAAGTTAAATCGTTCCTAAATAAGACATTTCTAGTTATAAGTCAAAGTTAAATTCAGGGAATATTTTAGGATCCGCGCTGACCAATACTGGAAACAATAAATTCGTTTAAATATTCGAGTAGTGTAATAGCATCCGGAGTAGTCTGGACCATTGCAGCATTTGTCTAATATGAACCTAAATCGTTGTTACTGTCTCTCTCTAATAATATTTAGACCTAAATGATTTGATTTTTTGATTAGGTTGGCGCATTGATTCTAGACAAGTGACATTTCACATTTCCCAATCTGATTTTTTAGAAATAAATTCGTCTTGGTCGTCTTCTACTTTCGACCCTATTTCACACTGATCACACTCACACTCTATAGGGTTAGCCCTGTTTATGGAACTTGTTGACGTAATTGGAGGCTGAACATCATTGCTGCAACTCGTATTAATAGGATTTTCCTCGACATTTCTATTAATGCTCCTGTAATATTGTGTAGTATGTTTGTATGCTCTAATTTTCTTATTAGAATTTTGGTTTGACATTGCAAGTTAACTCTACGCACTTTTTGGTTAAAAACTAGAAATAAAATACAGACACAACCGAGAACATAAACAAATGTCGTTAAAGGTATATTAAGAGACCATGTAACTTGAAGGTAATTTGTAATATGTAATCTGCGACCTCAATCAAGACAACTTTTCTAACAGGTCAATTGTACAAGCAATTTTATCCTTTCAGGTTAATCAGAAGATTGACAAATAGCTCAATTTTTAACCACAAAAGGTTTATAACTTTGGGAACAATTATAAGGCAAAGTTAACCAAAATATTACTTGTTTCTAGAACTCCATGGTCAGCAAACTATTAGGACATTTTTTAGGTAGTAATTAAGTCATGTTTTACCTAGCGTAATAGTCAAAAAATTCCTTAACTATGAAGACATTTTTTAAGTTACAAAGAAGTAAGTTATGACTTCATAATATGACTTATTAGGATTAATTATTTTTAATGTTTTAAAGAGGTAATTTATTTGTAATTTTTAACTAGGTAAATTAACCTAAAAGTAAATTTCCCTATAAGAAATTATTTAAGTCGTAAATATATAAATTATAACCTATGTTTTGGAGTTCGAACCTTTTGTGACTTTTAAGAAAACATTTAAGGCAAAAATAAGCAAATATTTGCCAATTTAGGATTATTTTCCTTCCGTTCTGGTCTACGGTACTTAATATGTTTGTTGGGAGCTCAAAGCAAGTGAGGACCAAACGCCCAACATGGCTTTGATATTCACCGTTGCTATGGTTACGTGACGTCAGCCACGCAAACAGCATGTAACAATTTGCATTATGTTGAAGGGCAATTTAAAAATAGATCAGTCGTATGCACCATTCTTTTAGCATTGGTTCGCCTAACCTTAAGGTATTTATTTTGAGGCTTCGCGAAACTACGGTTATAGATATCGTTTCTACGTGATTTACTGTGTAATTAAAAAGTTTTTTTTTATTTTTCAGTTAATTCAGTAGTGTACGTACCTACTTAGTTGTGTGTTTTAAAAATGAACCCAATTAATGACATAGTATGTAATTTGTTGGAAACATTCAGTCGTTGGACAGATGAGAATAAGAGAGGGATTTTGTTACACGGGTTTCTAGTCAAGTGAAGTGAACTTTGGACACTCTGTATCTTCAAAATCATCCACTATTGGACTAAGGTAAGTTGGGTTAGATCGTCATATTTACGCCACAGGAACTTGTAGTAGCTTTTTTTCCGCACCTTTTAGAGACACCCTGTATGTATTTGAACCCTTTATAAAGTACACCTAGTATAATAAATCAAGGTATTTCTCATTTATTAAGGACATGTAGGTAATTATTATGGATCTATAAAACCGGAGCCAACTGAGACTTTTGCAAGACAGATTTTTAATTAGTATAATAAAATAAGTAAGATTTTGCTATTTTGATCTCAGAAACATTTTTGCTGTTCCTTAGTGTAACCTTTAAGAAAAATATAGAAAAATTGTCGATAACCGAAATGTACTTGCAAAATAATTTTTGAACTGGATGTTTTATCATTGTACGAACCCCAACCAACAAAATACTGGGTTACATCTCTTTAATTACCCCAATCACGTTTGCCGTTATCTTTTATCAGATGTAACTGCCTATAACATTAAACCTATAAATATAATCTTAGCGATTGTAAAGGTAGTTTCAAAACAGTTCGTGATTTTTTCATACGTAGAAACAAACGATTAGAAGTGTAAAGCTCGTAAAATAATTCAAATAATCACTCTCATTGTGTTTTAGCAGTTCATTATGAATATCAACGAAGTTTCGTCAAAAACCAACCTCTTAGGGAGTCCTTACAAGCCAACCGTTGTTTCATTTCACAAGTAAGTACGAAAATATTTAATAACTTATCACTATCACATAACACATTAAGTTACTAATTGAACAAAATTAATGTTCCAACTATTTTACTTTAAGATTTCTTTTGAGGTTAAAGGTGATCTTTTAAAAAAAAAGTGTTAAAAAATTGTGGTTTTTACCTTACACTATAATATTGCTTAAATTATCATGATTAGGCATCTCAATCATTTAGGAGCACAATTACCAGCCCCCCCCTATAGCATAAAACTCGGTATTTTAAATCGCCAAAATCTGTACCTTATAAAAAATGGAGATTTCAAGCCCTAAGCAGAGTGAGTTTAAAAAAAAAGATCAGACAAATAGTGAATTTTGATCGCTTATTAAAAATATCTTTCTGCCATAGTACCCTGTTTAGTCTGTTACTGTTTGCAAGAAAACAACTCTTAAGACCCACCCGAGGACCAGGGCCTATTTTTCCAATAGGCCCTGGCCTAGGGCCCCGCTGTGAGAGGGGCCCCACACTCGTTTTAAGCTGCGTTATATTTATGCAAAAAGTTTAAGACAAAATACGTTACTTGCAAAACTAAGATGATGCTAACCTTTTTTATTGTACAAAAATATTTTATAAAATCTAAACTGAACAACAGATTTATTAATAGCTGTATGTAAAACAAAAAACAATCGTAAAGAAATTCTGACATGTTGCGGCGTACATTTCTCTCGTTATTATAAGTACAAACATTTGTTTTAAATTAAGTATTTTAAAAAATATTGATATTATTCTTTTGCGAGAACTATAAAGAAGCCGCCGTCACCGACGTACACTTGCTGAGATTTGTTCAATCACACGCATCGTCGACGTAGGCGGCTTCTTTATAGTTTCTGGCTAAAAATGATCTTTATAATTCTAAAAATAATTATTATCGGGTGAGTTTTTATTTCGTTATAAATTCATTCAAGAATAAAAATTCAATTTTAAAAGAAATGTATTCAAAATTATCTTATTAATTTAAAAATATTTTTAAATAAAAAACCTGCACAAAGAAAGGCGAACGGATTAAAGGACCCGACAAGCATTGTGCCGCTTACTAGGCTAACAGGCGAGAGACGGGAATTTCGATTTGTTCTTTAATCTATGTCGGCTTCTTCATAATATGCCAGATTTATTTGAAAGGTTTTTTTTAAATTCTTTTTTGATTTTATGTTAATAGTATAAACCTATTTTAAGACGGTTTTCTAGACTTAATAAATACTAACTATTATTGTTTTTGTAGTAACTAATTTATTTTTATTAAGGAGAAAAACAGCAGGGGATAGGCGCCCATAGAGGGCGAGAGGGGGGGGGTGCTCCCTAGATCCTGGGGATTTTAGATGTCACTTTTGATAAAAGCATACCACGGCCACGTTTTTTTTTAGCTGGTTACCCTCTCCTCAGCCTAAAAATGTCTCTATGGACGCCCATGATTAGGGGCCCCGGATTGTGTAAAGGGGCCTAGGGCCCCCTTTAACCAAAAACAGGCCCTGTCGAAAATCCACCTTACTCATTTCAGTCTTTTTATAAATTTTAATTTTTTTTTATGAGTGATTTTCGAAAATTACAAATATATGCTCCGTATTAAATTGGTTGTACTAATAAAATTCATTAACTATATCTTTGCCACTAGAGATCCGAACATTAAATGCAGCAAGTCTATTTATTTATAGCAGCATAATATAATATAAATTACCTTGGTAACTTTCCATTATAAAACGTACTTAATTCTGATAAATAAAATTAAATAAGTTTTTAATTTATAATTATAATTTAAGTTGATGTTTTAAAATGTCGAAAACAATACGACGCGACGGGTTAATCTCAGACAAGTATTAGTTGTATTTGTCAATGGATTTGGAAGATTTTTGTATATATTAAGGATAGTATTATAGGCAGTGTCGGCTCCCCCACGAGGCCGCGCGTTTAATTAATCGAAAAACGATAAATAGGTTTGGTAGATCTACCGGTAAACCAGGAGGATTGGCAACACTGCCTGCAACTTTCTTACAGCCTTCCGTACCCAACGATATTCCGCTCATCATCATGTAATGCACTCGGTACTGAGTTGCTTGCGGCCGTTTCTCTCTGATGAACGCGTAAAATCAGCGATCTCGACTGGCCCTATTCGGCCCGCCGTGTGACTGAAAACACGCTGAAATCTGGTAGGTTTAACCGCAATTGTTGTGCGCCATCGGCAAAGCACTAACGTAAAGTAAGAGACGCGGCCCTAAAACGTTGAGTTTGACAACTTGGCACATCTATACCTGCCGCCAAGCTCTTGTTTGTACAAAACTAGTAGTGCTGATGATTGCGTATTGCCTTGTTACGGATTTATTTTCTTTTCGAGTGTACCTACACACTATACAGGTGTTTGTAACATAAATGTAATAATATCATTTAATATCTTTTATATTATATAAGTCATACTTTGTAGACTTTGCCTCCAAAATTAAAATATTTTCGCATGTACCTACTCATTTTTCTCTCATCCACGAGCCGCTACTGATTATTAGTATAATGATAAGCCTTAACAAAGATTTAAAATTAGCAAAGGATCAAGGAAATTTTAAAACAAACGACTTTAGAGCCATTGTTTTTCCAAAAATGTAATGCAACTTAAGCCTGTAATATCACGACTTAAGTTAAGTGCCTCTTCCTCCACGGTCACTAGTCGCTAGCGACCACGACCTAGTAGCGCCAGCGACGACTGATTTGCCAAGACGTGTCAATGGTTATTTGAAGTTATTAGCAGAGGTCGGGTAGCTTTTAGGTCTTGGTGAATCAGTCGTCGCCTTTGGATCGTAGTTGCTCAGCGACCGTGGAGGAAAACCTAGCTTACAAATAAATGGGGTAACTGAAAGCAACTAAGACACATGAAAACTGTCAAATTCTATCTAACTCTTTATCGCGTCAAGCTACCCAAGAATAATAGTTGGTTGGTGCAATTAAACCAAAAATCACAACCCTGGGTACTTTTCCATGGTATATTAAAATATGAATAACATTATTTATTTATTGTATATCAATATGTATAGGCTCCGAATATTCGTAAATATGCAATCATTCTTTTAAACAGGTTACGTCTATTTCAAATGCAATAACTAACAGGTTTGCAACATTACAGGAAAATATATGGTGTCAAAATATAAATAAACAATAATATAATTATGCAGTTATAAAAAATTAATATTTGATAAAATGTTAAATTAAATTGTTTATAGTAACTAACATTGGTAATTAAAATTATAATCCATATATATATCTACTGATGATTCCTAAGTGATTTTATTGATTACCTTTAGAATTTGCATGTTAAGGCAGAAAATTAAATTAAAAAAAAAACAAATAATGTGGGTGAAGGTAATGAATAAGTTTTAGATTTTAGCAATACCTCCATTGAAGGTTATAATTGAAATGTCCAACAGGCGACTAATTTCAAAAATAAATAAACATTCCTACATGTTATATACCTACCTACTGTGTTTAAAAATAATTTTTATTCCTCTTACAAGCCAATCAGAAACGTAACGTAACCATGCGGAATCTACTTATTAACAAAAAGTACTTATCAATGCAAGTTTATGGTAAATGACTATACCTTAAGTCTAAGTCCAAAATTACTATCAGTGATTCATCGTTTTCATATAGAGTGCAGCCGGCTGTACGAAGTTTGACAAACCTATTTCAGTGTATTTTTGAAATTCTGATAGGGCAAGATATTTATTTTCATAAAAAATTTTTCCTCTGACTTCGTACAACCCGCTGCTCTCGATATGAAAGCGATGAGTCACTGATAGTAATTTTGGACCTGGAGTATAGTTACGGTTATGACCATAGACCATCTGTAGAGTTTATTTTTGTTTAAACGCTCGGCTACCAGTCAGTGGGGCGGCAGGATTTTTGGGATGGGTGGGCACAAGTGGGCCCGATGATTTTAGGGTGGGCACTACCCTTCTAAAAAAAAAAAAAGGTCGCCGCCTTCCCCACGCTCTATAACGCCATAAGCAACGACATACGACATAACAAAATTCCCTTCTTGTCCAAAGTGATGTCTAAAAAAAAGCTCATCATCGTTGTTTTTATCTCTTATTACATTATTGCATCCTTTTATAATACCACTTCTTATTTATCAAAAATGTCAAAGTCAAATACTCCTTCCCCCACGGAAATTCCGTTACAAAGCCGAATTCCTTAATTTTGGGTGGGCACCCATGTTTTTAGGGTGAGCCGGTGCCCATTTTTAATATTTATTTTGTACTAAAACATTGGTAGCTTTTTAAAGTTTCATTGATATTATTCGCCTTTTGAGGGTTTTCAGGAGTACATACTTAAGATACTAAAATTAAATTCAAAAATTTACAAATTTATATTTTTGTACTATTTTGTACTACCTACCATTGTAAAATATTTAAATCATATAATTAACGAAGATCTTAATTTTAATACAGATTAGGATATTTATAAATATCAAAAAATTAATTTACAAATAGCTTGTGTCGTTCCAGAGAGGCAACACATTTACTGCCTCCTGTTTGCTAAGATATGCCTTTCTCAAATTATTGCTGGCCTCCAAATAACTATGACCAAATTCACAACTCCAACAGGGCATTTCCACCATATAACTACCTATATCTTATCAACAATTGATTTCTTGGAATATTTAGGCCTAGCGACCCGATCTTGCACCAGGTATCTTCGGTTTGTTCCATGCATTGGAA
Organism: Polydrusus cervinus; assembly: GCA_935413205.1. Taxonomy (NCBI): domain Eukaryota; kingdom Metazoa; phylum Arthropoda; class Insecta; order Coleoptera; family Curculionidae; genus Polydrusus; species Polydrusus cervinus. The sequence goes on along the minus strand of OW284520.1, from coordinate 10,168,097 downwards.
CATGGCAAGCATTTATCTAAGTAGAAAAATGAAAGAAGAAAGAACATTTGTAGAGACTAACAATGCCAGCTTTTTCTTGAATGCACCTCTAGCGAAAATACGATATGTTTTATATGCTGAGTTACAAAGTGTTTCTTGGCCAATTTGGCGTGAAGAAGTTAAGGTCTGTTAAACGACCTTGCAGAAGAACGATGATAAATTTTGTTTACGGGACAAGGACCCACCTATGGAGGCACCGATACTACAATTTTGTACCATTGAACCATCTATATATTGTATATTGTCAAAAGTCTGATAGTGTTCGTAAATGTTTGTTTACAGAACAGACTATCATTCTGAATGATCATGTAGGATGTAGTGTCTACAATTAGAAATCTAATGTTTTTGCTACAGTACCTAGAAAAACGTTTATCATTATGAGCATATTTTAATTACAGAATAGAAAAAAATTAATGGTAATTTTCCACGAATTGTGATTTAATTAATAATTTGAGTGTTCAGAGTTTTTTGAACTTGTTAACAAATTTGGCCTGAATCTTGCAAATTTTTGCAATTAACAATCTAAAAATAAAGTTGCGAGAATGGATGTAATTATAGTATTAAAAAGAGAGGAAAAGATATGGGAAAAGGAAGAACTAAACGCGATTTCACAACAACCGTCAGCGGTCAAGTCAAGGAGGTGTGTCGTGTGACGTCACAGCGAGAGTTCTTTATTTACAACTGATGTTGAATTTAACGTTTTAAAATTAAAACAATACATATCGCAGGGTCAAGGCTCTAGTCTAATGGCCTGATAGCCACGCATGTTGCCTATTTGTCAAGCCACTAATTGTCTCTTGACGTAAATATTTAATAAAACTGTATTAAAGTTTATTACAATTAAATAAATTGTTGTCATGGAATAAGAAACAATTACTGTAAAGCAAGGCTACGTGACGTTTAGGGGCCTGCCAAATGCAGCTTTCTGATTGGCTGCCGGCTCACACACCTCCGGCAATACGGAGCCACATTCCGTCAGGTCTTGGTGACGTATCTTGATTATTGCATAAACATCAGACTATCAACAAAAAACAACCATGCCTAAACTTTTTGTTTTTGATTATTGGCACTTTTATATTGTAAATTTGAATTAAAAACAGTTTAATTATATGTTATAAATAAAACGAAAGATCATCGCGCCTAGCTAAGCTACGAATACATTTTATTTTAGGGGAAACATGGTTCCGTAGGCACCAAATAACTAAAATTTTGCATTTAAAATGACAGTTAAAAAAAATTCTAAATACAAGTATTTCTTAAAAATTACTGTTTTTGTTTATATTTTTAGAAATAGTTTCAAGTTTTGTCGATTTTATTTTTAAAATAAAAAGTTCACTCATAATGATATCCTGCTACGACTTACCATGAACTGCCTATCTTGCTTTGACGTGTGTTTTCTTCTCTCTTCCACAGCTCATAATAGGTACTTTCACTTATGTTTTATTTCCTAAAAATATTCAGTCCCGAGAAAAAAATAACATATGCAAAATATGACGTCCTTAACATCACTCCTTAATATTTCAATAATCAATCAATAATTTCGCCGTGTGATGTCACGTAGTATGATATGCCCTCCCTCCCATGTCTTGTAATACGGTTTGACGTCACAACCGCAAACTTTAACGCTTAAACACGGTGATTCCTAAGTTGATACTTCTTTTTTAGCTGTGTATAGAAAGCATTAAAATAAACAACATTTTCAAATACCTTTTTCAAAAAACTTTAAAATAGGCGAGATACAGGAGCAAAAAATCTAAGTGCGGGCCTGGTCATCAAATCGTAGCCTGCCATACTTTATGTTGTTTGTCTTATCTCTTATTAGTCATGCAGTTATTTGGCAATACGCTGCGGTGTGTTTTTCTAAAGCAAGATAATTTTAAATTGGTGACACGTGAAAATGGAAAAATTTGAAAACAATGAACTAGTAGATATGGTGCTAATTTACGGAGAGTGTCGTCAAAGTGCGGCTGCTGCTTCAAGATTATCTATCTTAGTTTTTTATTCTCCAATTAAAAGTTACAACTTCCGGTTTAACATGTTAAACCGTAAGATAATTTTTTTAGTTCAACATATTAAACCGGAAGTTGGTATTTATATAGAGAATAAAAAACTGAGATAGGGAAGTGAAAAACATTTTTCTCTCAGCAAGCATTGTATGCTCAGAAGTAAATGAACGAAACCCGATTATGCGAACTTCGCATTATCCGAAAGGACTCATGAACCGGATTATCCGAAATGATTCTTGCTATACCTCCGCATTATCCGGAATTTCTAAGAAATTAATCAAATCGACAGACTTTAAAATAAGTACCAATTACCTCTTTCTTGAATTTATAAATATGAATACATACTAATGTACATATATAGTTACTTTTCCTATAAATAATGATTTTCCTCAATCTCAGCATTATCCGAAATTTTGATTATCCGAAATCGGTCCGGTCCACATTATTTCGGATAATCGGGAGTCTACTGTATTTAGTTAGGTCTTTATTCGGTAACATTTTCATTATTTTAGTTAAGGTCTCTGTTTATTATCCGTTCCATTAATTAAAAAAAAAATATATTGTTTGTCCGCTATAAGGTTATATAAATAATTAATTAAAAAGTTATTTATTGCAAAAACACGCTCTCGTAGTTTAAATGTTAATACCTAGTAAAGTTTAAAAATAAATTATAGGAAAAAAATGGTGATATATAAATATTAATTTTAATGAAAAGGTTGGTAAAACATTTAAAAAAACAATAATAATTAAATGTTATAACGCCCATTATAACATTTAATTAAGTATTGTAGGTAGATGCCCCACCTTGTATCGGTAATTTTCGAAAACAGGGACATACAGTTATATTTTGTTTGTTCTCATACCACATAAATAGAATACACAATAGGGCTGTTCGCGGAATCGTTCCCGAACTTATTCAGAGCATTATCTCATTCGTACTTAAAAATTAGCCATCACCGCGCATAACAAATTTCAAAGTGCGCATACGATAATACCTGAATGTGTTCGGAATCGACTCTCTTTGAAAAATAAATCCACTAAATATAACTTTTAGTTATCTCGTGATACTAAATTTGAACTTGTTGAATTAAAAAATATAACTTATTTATGAAATAAGCAAATAGTTGAATTCTTGTCGGAATTTGGGCGTGGTCCCAAAAATGTTCGTCTTCGGCGCATAACCTGCTGCGCTTTTCGACCTTCACGTTTTCCAAAATCCATTCAATACCCCCCCCCCTCCGACGATATTTAAAAAAAAAATACATAATTATAAAAATTTGGTTTGTTTATATATACAGCTCATTGACGTAGAATAGGGTATGACGGTGGCATGCATATTGATTACTGCATTTATAAAATTTTACACAGTTAAACATAAAATATAGTGCACTGGCTTATTATCCATATAGTACAGGGTGTTATTTAAGTACGTAGAGAAACTCTAAGGGGTTACTCCTTCAATGAGTTTAGGACAGAAAGTTCTTATGAACATGTGTCCTAAATGTTTGTTTTTTCGAGATAAAGGGTATTTTTTTTGGTAATTATCTGTTATAACTACACCCCGCCAATTGATACATTTTTCAGGTAAAATGTATTTTGGGGCATGGATTACGTGGCTTTTGGCGGAAACGCTTAGTTTTTGAAATATTTCTTCTTAAAGTGCCGTTTTGTAGAGGTTAGTTTAATTGATTTGAATGTAATTTTAAAGGAAAACCGAGTAAACAGGGCAACATTTTATATACCCTGGTCATTACGCGATCCCATTTTCTCTAATTTTGAACTATTTTAAATCAAAAATATAACCAAATGCAAAGTTGAATGCAATAAAATACTTTTACACAGTAGGTCGTGACGGTCCAAAAACAAATGACAATCAACCTCCTATATTCATAATCACTTTGAAGATACAAATTTAAAATAAAAATTTGAATTGAAAAACACAAAAAATGAGGCGTCTTTTGCTTTTTTTTAGGTAAATCTGATTATGTACAATAAAAAATAGTGATAGAGAAGAACCAATATACTTCATTATGCATCTGAAACCTAACCTCTACAAAACGGTACTTTAGGAAGGAGCATTTCGAAAACTAAACATTTCCGCCAAAAATAGTGTTTAGATTCGTAATATATGCTCCAAAATATCTCTTTCCCAAAAATGTCATCAATTTTTGCGTGGTGTAACTATAGTAACAGAAAATTACCTTTCTTTAAATCATTTTTTATTTAAAAAAAAAATTACACATCAGTTTATTTTTTTTAATTATAATTTCAAAGCCCACAATGATCATGATTAGTAGAACAATAGTTAGAATAGTTTAACTCCTTCATACCATTAATTAACATAAGTTTATTTTTACAGTAACAAAAATCTGTGAAACTTAAAAATAATTTCTATATAAAAAATATGTTTCCGAGAGCTGTACGATCACTGGTTCTCAAGATACAACCTCTTTTTAGTTGTACACCAGGTACATACGAGGCATTAAAAATACCAAGGGCGACCTGAACCAATGCATTTATGATTATTATTAGGTAATACTTATTTTTTTATAGGAATGAACTAAAAATAAAATGTTTACTAGGTAGCTCTAGATTCAATTTACAAAACAATATACTAACTGTACAGTAGCGGATCCAGGATTTTGTTAAGGGGGGCGACAAAAAAAAATTACTTCTAAAAAATCTTCCTACTTTCAAATCTGACCCTACAATGTTACAAGTTAAAGTAAAAAAATATTCATTTTGTAAGGCTCAGGAGGGGGGGACCCCCTGGATCCGCTCCTGTAACTATACTTATTGTTTGTTATGATTTGGTGGATCAAGAAACTAGACAATAAATCAATTAAAGGAAAAGAATGCTCCTCCATTGTTGTCGTCACTAACATTACCTATTGTTATTTATACTTTAAATTATGCTGAGTCAATGTAAAGAATTGCCATTTTTAGCTGTAAAATTTTCCACTTATTAATATTTATAATTTGTTCGTTTAAAATAGATTTTGGCTTATAAAATGGTAATCATGACCTTTTTAAATCAAATAAGCATAATTATTAGTGAAAAGGAAACCCAATACGGAATAAAGTCACATAACGGTTGAAAGACAATGTTTCTTGAATGATAGAAGAGTTGCATTGTCTTTATTTGTTTTTTTAATCACGTTTCACGGTCGATGGTATGCTCAAGGATGCCTGAAAGGCTTCCTTTGTCTATGCTTTTGTATGACACACCACCCTCAAAAAGCAAACCCGAATAAACCCATAAGTACCATAATTTTTAAAGTATGCACCCTAATGTTAATTCTAAAGCTGGCATCAATACTTAGTATGCTATACATTTTTTAATTTTTTTAAAATAATGAATGTAATACTGGCATTCGACCGTGGCGACCCGGGTTCGATTCCCGGAGTGGGAATACGTACAATAAAAAAAAGTATGTCCAAAATTTAGTGGATTTAAGAATTCAGGGAAGAGTGTAAAATGTATCATCTCCCAACCCACCCCATTCACGCCGGTAACCAGGCCGGATGAGATCGGACATCTCGTGGAGTGCGGAAGAAGATACACACTTCGCAATCGGTAGGTCATGCAATGGCAAGAAACTAAGGGTTAATAGCCGTTGGGGGGTGTCGCATGACCGAGGATCGTGGTTCGGAACCCACGTTAAGCTGTAGGTCCCCTCGGGAATGGCCCTGGCAGCGAACGAAGAGGAAAATAGCCGAGAAAGCAAATATTAGGCGTGTACAATACATCCATATGACCATATGCCACATACCATAGCTTCTTAAAACAGAAAAGCTTCATTTTAAAAGATATAACAAAGTGTAAGACGCGTAGATAAATTTTAAAAAGATGGACAGAACCTGACGTATATATGTTTAGCTAGTATTTTTTAACTACTTAGTACTTACTGAAATTATGAAACACCAGACAATATTGGGCAAAATAAAAGCATCCACCCCTCCCCCCGTAAATCAGCTCTTATCGGTATCAATATTTTTCTTTCTTCTGAACTAGGCAATAAATACGTTTCTACATTTTAAAGTCAATTTATTTCCGCTTAATATGAATATGGGTACCTAAAAATACTTGATGTAATTTTTGATGTATGTACCATACCAAATTTCATTAAAATCAAGGGGGACAAGTTCCGCCAATGTCCTTGTTACATTGTAACTACCATTTTATCGAAATTCAATAAGCACCTACTTAACATGTCTCGTTTTAAAAGAATCGAGACTCGATATAACATAAGTATGTCTATCTATCTTTTCGCCGTCTGTGAATCAACTCGAGATTGTGCCACTCCGAGCAAATGGAAAATTCCACTTGCCGTACCTACTCAGTTGGTTTTATTGCTTTCTTTACACGAATAATTACAGACTTAATAATTTTGGTTACTTTTTACCGCATTTAAAATATTAGGAAGTTATTTTTGTTCTCTCTTATTTTATTTAAAAGTCGTATTGGTTAAATTATTTCCTCTAGTAGTAAAGCACTTGTTTCCCAGCATGATACACTTAGTAAGTTGTATAATCACCTCAAGGAGATAATCTTATTATACTAAAAAAAATGATGCTATGAAAATAATATTTTATTTATTGGAGAAAGGGCTTGTTAGTGACAATGTTTTAACAATGTTTTTTTCTGTAGAAAACAATTTGTAAACTTGATAAATAAGTTTAATATTGGTTTTGCATCATAATATCCACGCACTGGTGTCTAAAGCGACAAAATAAAGATATTTTAAGTGATATACCATAAGAGACAGTTTTAGTAGAAGCAAGAAAGCCTGTTTCAAAGATCTGCAACTTCTTGTTCTAAGAACGTGCATTTGTGCACGTAATTCTTGCTAAAGTTAGGCAACTGTTCCAATCCAAAACAATACAACAATAAAACCAGTTGTTCTCTAGACTTACAATAATTCTAAATAAAAGTAATTTTTGTAATCCAATTTTTAATATCAAAAACCACTTTTCAGACCCAGCATCAAATTTAAAAGTATAACTTAATTTGGACAAAAAAATCTTCAATTAAACATAACTTGTCAAGTTTTCAAAAAGCTCGAACAAATAAAGCAATTTTAAGCAATTGGCTCTATTAAGCTCTATTTAATTTATTTTATTGCATTGCGTGGTTAGTTTAATAAAAGTCCAACACAAAACGTTTTTCTTTAATTTATTTAGGCAGCTACAGATTTTTATCAAAGAAATTGACGCCTACACTTGTTTTTCGATATTTATGTGGCGCTACATTAAAAATAAATACTATTTTTATAGAACCAAACTAACAAAACAAAAGGATACTAAAAATTGTTTAAAAAATAGTTTGTAAAAGATTTTTGTTTTAGGATTTTGTCTTCGCTGGAGCTTGATGAACGCGCTGTTGCGCAGGTATATTACCTACTGCTATATAACTAGCAAGTCCGTTTATTCTTACTCATTCGACTAAATACAGCCGTATGTTAGTTAAAATATAGCAGTTTAAAAAGTCGCGCAAGTTGTCAAAGTCAAAGAAAGTAAACAAACCGGCATTTAGGAATATTTTTGTTCGGTGTGATTGATATAACAACAAGTGATTTTTTTATGAAAAACTGTGATTATGACCAAATCTGATAAGGAACAATATTACAGGGTTACGAGTGGCTATAGGCATAACCATCCACCTCCGACAAGTTGGGCCACAGCAATCTTTCAACAATGGGGTGCCAGAAACTGGGTAAGTCCTTTTCTACTTACGTATTTTTTATGTTCAATAAGAACGCCTATTAGGATAGAAGTCAAGCACAACCTGCATAACAATAAAGGTTGTTCACGATAGTCATAAATTAATTTTATTATTATTAAAATAATTGTTGTTTGTTAACTTGCGTTAAAATGATAAGACTGATAAGCCAAGCCAATTAAATTTTAAATTTAAATTTAAAAAAAATTACGCGCTCTCTAGTGGCAGAGCTTTTGACTATACCAGTGTTGTGGTGTAAAGTGTAGACATCTAATGAGAAGCACATAAAAGGCAGACTATTTTAAAACAAAATGTTTTAGTTATATAGAAATAGGAAGTTTAAATATAACACAATGTTTGCGTGAGAATGAAAGCCCAGCCGGTTTAATTCTAGAATATTCGTTCCAGTCCCAGCTGCCGCATAACACACTGTATGTCTACACACGCGATATAAATATTCGATTCGTACATCGTAGTTGCTGTTGTTTTCTGATGGATGGAGTTACTTAACCAACATGTCTGGGAATTTAATAATAAACATCTGATTTTTTTTTATAAGTCCTCAATTTTAATACATCTTTTTACTCTCGAGTCTTTCTATGTCACAAGGTTAACAATTTTTAAGCATAGTTTGTTTTGCTTTGTTCAATAACTTTCAATTAAATTTTAGAAAAATCACGTGCGGTCAAACCGTTCGATTATACGAGGACTATTCAATATTTAATATATTTATAGATTTATAACTCTAAGACCGTGTATACATAATATTTTATTATTAATAAAGTAGCAAATGAGAAAGAATCTTCCGTTAAAAAAATACATAATCAAGTAACCTCTAACATCAATAATATTTCAATTAGTTGATCTTTACTGCTCTAAATTTCTTCCCATTACATTTTTTACCCACCCAGAGCTAATATATTTCGTACAAGAGAGGGCGTCACTGTATTTCTCAATCTATAAAATATAGAACCGGTTTCTGTGCGGGTGCAATTTGCTACCGTAGATGCCTCTATAATGTCTAAATCGCAATATTTCTCCTCCTCAAGGTCACAACATTGTTTAATGTAGGCCAATCTTCGCGTGCGTGGTGCGCTTATCAGTAAAAGAATAATATAACGTTTTATCAACAAATCTAAAGTCACAGCCTGGACAAATTTGTTAAAACAATGGTCACATTAAAATACTGTTAACTTCGATGCAGATAAGCAAAAATCAATTTTTTTATTACATAACCTCTTGGAGCTTTTCCCGTAAGTAGGTGATAGTTCTATATAGAAGTATTGTTATATTACAATATTAGCATTATATGGTAAAAATATGTTTTTCCCTGGAAAGCAAATCTTTCCACAGTATTTTTAAAGGTTAAAAATACTAATGCGATTTAAAATGATTGTTGGTCAGTTATTGATGATTTTTTTGTTTCCGATAATAATTGATGATTTAGACGCAAATACTAATCAAGAATTGGCTATACACGTCCTGAAATAAGGAATCTCGTGTGTGTCTAGTTCCAAGTAAAAAATGAATTTTCACAATTGCCAGAAGCTCCTGTTTAATTTTTTTAAGGCAGTTCTACATTAGGTACAAGTACTGCATGCTACTTGATGCGATGCAAATGATAATTTTTTAGTAAGTAAAATTTTTATCAGCTAATGAAAAAGTCGTCAAAAAGCGCGTGCTTTCAGGCAATTTTATTTGCACGTGTACCTAATGTAAAGTGGCCTTTAGACCAGTAGATTAACGGGCCGTCAGTAAAAAAACTGACTAAAACATTGGTACTCCTTGAAATTAAAAGGTTTTATAAATTATTTCATTAATACATTTTACTTTAAAATCGGGCCTCGGATATAGTATTCATGTGACATGGTAAAATATATTAATAACTTTTACATCATTACGTTGGGAATTTGGAATAACTTTTAAAAAAGGGTTTTCTCGCGGCTGCATAAAATTTAATATATTTTTAATTAAATTATCATCACAATAATTAAGTTCCAGTGGCGGCTCGTCAGGTGAAGGTGCTCTTAATCAAAAAATAAAATAAAACCAGGAGGAAAGTTTTTTGACAATATTAAATATTAATGTACCAATAAGTACAGCTACCATTTTAGCCCTTAAAAAATTATTATATTCGAATTAATAATAATAATTTAATCCGAATGTAGCTATGCATAATAGGGCCACGGTTAACTCCGATGGACAATAATTATATACACTCGTGCTTTTTAGCGTGCCCCAGCCGACCGTGTTCGTTAGCTCAAAGCAAGTGAAGACCCAACGCCCAACATGGCTTTGATATTCACCGTTGCTATGGTTACGTGACGTCAGTCACGCAAACAGCATGTAACAATTTTCTCTATGATGAAGGGCAATTTAAAAATAGATCAGTCGTATGCACCATTGTTTTAGCATTGGTTCGCCTAACCTTAAGGTATTTATTTTAAGGCTTCGCGAAACTTACGATTATAGATATCGTTTATAAGTGATTTATTGTGTAATTAAAAAGTTTTGTTTTTATTTTTCAGTTAATTCAGTAGTATATACTTACCTACTTATAGTTGTGTGTTTTAAAATTGAACCCAATTAATGACATAATTTGTAATTTGTTGGAAACTGCATTCAGTCGTTGGACAGATGAGGATAAGAGATACGTTTTGTTATACGGATTTTTAGTCAATGTTTGTTTAAGTATCCGCACTATATCTAGCTTATAAGAGCGCGAGCCGCCACTGTTAAGTTCTGAAGAAATCGACATCACTGCTTTAAAGAAATTATTCTCAATCAACCATAAAGTAATTTATCATCCTTATCAGTTATTGAATTCGGTTATAAAATATCATGAAACAATTATTGACCTTCTTTATGGTATGTCCGATTGCACTAGGTATTGATAGATTAATTTTAATCGGCGATTAACTGGCCAGGTCAACAATAACTTACCCAGACCCAGAGGGACAAGGTGGCACTTGCTAATTTTTATTCTGCATACAATTTTGTTAAATAAATGTTCTAGGTTTAAACCTCAAAGTAATGATGAAATAGATAACCCTTATTATGCAAAGTTAAGGTTGTTTGAACTTACTTGGCATTGGTAATTCGAACAAAGAACGCGATGTTTTTAAAAAACTAACAAATATATAATTGTATTTTTGTGGTGAAACAGCAATGCCAGAGAGTGTAAGAACAACTTGCTTTTATTCACCACAGAGTAACAGAAAACCAACTGAATTGTTAACTTTAGGCCTTGTCGTGGATCCCAAGACAATCGGATAACTGATGAAATCACAACTTGATATCTGGATCTAATAAGAATTTTTATTTAGAAAAGTTTTCTATTAACTAAGACTATTCAGTGGCGGCTCGCGGTCTTAAAAAATGGTGAAGAGCTAGGTATAGTGCGGGTACTTAAACAAACATTGACTAAAAACCCGTATAACAAAACGCATCTTTTATCCTCATCTGTCCAACGAATGAATGGAGTTTCCAACAAATTACAAACTGTCATTAATTGGGTTCATTTTTAAAACACAGGTACACTACTGAATTAACTAAAAAATAAAAACAAAACTTTTTAATCACACAGTAAATCACGTAAATACGATATCTACAACGGTATGTTTCGCGAAGCCTCAATATAAATACCTTAAGGTTAGGCGAACCAATGATACGACTGATCTATTTTTAAATTGCCCTTTATCATAATACAAATTGTTACATGCTGTTTGCGTGACTGACGTCACGTAACCATAGCAACGGTGAATATTAAAGCCATGTTGGGCTTTGGGTCTTCACTTGCTTTGAACTAACGGACGGGGTCGACTGGGGTGCGTCAAAATGCACGAGTGTTTATAATTATTGTTCATCGGAGTTAACCGTGGCCCTATTATGCATAGCTACATTCGAATTAAATCAATATTATTAATTCGAACATAATTATTTTTAAGGGCTATTGGTACATTAATAATTAGTATTGTCGAAAAACTTTCCTCCTGGTTTTATTTTTTTTTTGGTGAAGAACCCCTTCACCTACCTCACCTGACAAGCCCCCACTGAAACTATTAGATACATTTTGTGCATAAGTCATTTTAAAAATAGGGACTAAGGTACCTGTAGTTTTGCTTGTTTTCTTTTGCTTTCAATTTAGATGTATTTAAAGAATAGTATAATATAATAAGACCTTGCAAAATGCTTGGTGAAAACAAATTTAATTATTTATTAAATTAATTATTATATAGAGAATGCATATTATCAGGTTCATTCACGGGAAATTTTATACAACTAATGCTTATTTTATGTAATAGGTATACTTAGTTCATTTAAAAAATAATAATAAAGTTTGGCTCACGGCCATTGAATCAAATTCTGAATTCTTCGTTTTTCCTTTAAAAATAAACTTGCAACAAATGAAGGAGTTGTAACGACTACAAAAATTTCTTGGCGTAGTTAAATTATAAAGTAATAAAACTAAAATATTTACCGGCGTAGATAAAACGTAAATATAAATATATTTTATTATCTTGGTGGCAAAGATGGTGATAGTGATTCCTAAGTTGATACTTTTTTTTTAGCTGTGTATACAAGGCATTAAAATAAACAACATTTTCAAATACCTTTTTTTTTAAACTCAAAAATAAGTTACTTACATTCATTTATTACACTATGGATCAAATACGGTTCTGCCTAACTTGCCCGTTGAATAACATTAAGAAAACTTCTGGGTGTTGGATGAGCCCGCAAGGGGCGTATATTTTCGAAGCAGTAGCCGCACTTTGACGACACTCGCCGTAAATTAGCACCATATTTACTAGTTCATTGATTTCAAATTTTACCATTTTCACGTGTCACCAATTTGAAATTAACTTGCTTCAGAAAAACACACCGCAGCGGATTGCCAAATAACTGACCACTGATCCGTAAATTGCATGACTAATAAGACAAACAACATAAAGTATAGCAGGCTACGTTTTGATGACCAGGTTCGCGCTTAGATTTTTTACTTCTGTATCTCGCCTATTTTTAAGTTTTTTGAAAAAGGTATTTGAAAATGTTGTTTATTTAATTGCCTTCTATACACAACTAAAAAAGAAGTATCAACTTAGGAATCACCCTGTATAATAATTTCAATTGTTTCTAAATATGAATTATGTTACACTCATTGGTGTAATTCATGTTTGTTAGGCTGGTATTATCAATACTTTCGGAAACTGGCTATAAGATAATTATTTGTATACTAAATATGCCAATTAATGTTAAAATATTACGAAGTTGGAAATCGACGGAATTAACGAAAATCTATTTTTCTAAAAAACACTCTAAAATGTCATGAACAAAATATATATAAATAAAGTGTCGGTCCAGTTAGTTAACTTATGGGAAAGGTTTTTAATAACAATCTTGTCGAAAAATGTAATTCCTTGAAATAAGTTTTGCTTGCCTTAAAACTAATATGAAGAAATTTAAGTTATATTATACAGGGTGCGATAAAAAGTTACAATACCTCAAAATCGTGTCTGGAAAAAGGATATTCTAAAAAAAATCTTCTATTCCTACAAAAACTAATCTTATTACTAAAAACTGATAACCCAAGAAAATTATTTTATGGATCAAAAATGTGTGTTCTAAAGACAATAAAAAGTATCAAAAAAATTATTAGGCTTTTGCAGAATCATCATTGTCTATGCATTTAATTAATTGACTTTCAACAAGTCATTTTCCACATGAATTGGTGACATCTGATTACAATAAGCCTGTCTAATTCTGTTTTTTAGGTCACTTAGACTTGCAGGTCAACAACAAATTCTTGTAGTGTAAACTCTACTTGGCATTTCTGTTATCCACTAGTTTAACAAGGTATACATATATATATATATATATAAGATTTTAAAAAATCTGTAATTTAAGATATAAGATGATTTTTTATGAACCGCGTATAATATAACTTAACTTTCTTAGTGGTATTATTATTTTTAGGCCAAGCAATGGGAATATATGAAGAATACATTTTTGCGCTAAAATTAAAAATAAAAAGGTTTTGTTAAAAATCTGGGCAATTATTGTATTTCGCCAAAATTATTTTAAATTTTTAGTGATGACTTAAGTAGAAAATATATGCTGTATGGAAGCTCTCAAGTAAGGAGGACAAAATATTGCGTTTTAAGTATATTGATTCCAATTTTCAGTAAATCTACGCAATTTAGAAAAATCTTTAAAATATATTTTTTTTCAAATTTGAACTGTAACCGAAGTCCTAACTTAAACTAATCATCGTTTATATTAAAAATTCATATTTTTACATTTTGAGTTTGTAGTTCCTCAGTTCTAAGGTTAAATTAAATATGACCTTAAAACTGCATTATTTCTTACGGTAAATTTGATTATTTAAATTAAATTATTACCTAAAGCTAGCGGAACTAAAGTTGTAATCCTTTTTGTTTATTCATTTAGCCTTTCCCTTTTTTATGGGAACAGGTATTTTTTAGGAGCAAAAGTTTTATTGATTGCGAAAAATGCATGCAATTGAATGGATAATTTATATGTATATTAGCAATATTTTTTTTTAAATGCATGTCTATTGATAGGATACCTTTAGCACTTCCTCATTACTCAAGAGTTAATTTTTTTTATTTACGATTTATAATAGAAGATTGATTTTTATTTTTGATAAGTTTACCAGATAATTTTTAATAACTGAAAAAGTTTTGTTCCTGAATATTAAAATTTTAAATTATGGGGTTGCTAAAAGCCTATTTTAAATTTATTTTTTATAAAGAAATGTTGCTTTAAGTATGGCTTTCTAAATAATTATCGAAAATAGTTGCAAATTAAATAAATAGAAACCCGACGGTCGGATCCCCATATCTATTCTCTAGTTACGCCACTGGTTTAAAGTAATTTTATTAAAAGACTCGCCGTTTCATAAGAAACGGACAGGGTCGCTCTTATATCAAACAGGAATTTTTGTTCATTTCCGCATCCGCCATTTTATTATTTTGACATACAGGAAAATTTCTATAATCCGGTTCAGTTAATGTTACTAAATCATACGGGTTTTCAAATAATAAGGAATTTTATAACATGTGTCTAACAATACATTTTGTTTAAGTTTTAGAAAAATTATTTTAACAAAATAAACAAGATATTTACATTACTTATTAAATAGTAAGTAAAAGTACTTGAATTTCAAAAACCCATATTTTCATCAAAATACAATCAATCCGTTTCATATTCGGTTTATTGGGTAGACTGGTTCTTGGACCACTAAGTACAAAGTGTGTGTGGCTTCACTTTATGTCTTTTTTATACAGGTTGATGGCTAAAATATCAAACTATGTAATATCTACTGATTTTAAAATTAATATTTCTAAAATATGAAGCCATGAAAATTACTGTACCCACTACAACGCAGTGCCGTTCATGTCAATTAAAAAAAAAATTGAAAAACCATAACATTAAGGATTTTTGGAACTTAATTTTTTTTAATTGACACGAAAGGTACTACGCTGTAATGGGAACAGTAAGTACCTAAATGAAGTCATGAAAATTACTGTACCCACTACAACGCAGTGCCGTTCATGTCAATTAAAAAAAAAATTGAAAAACCATAACATTAAGGATTTTTGGAACTTAATTTTTTTTAATTGACACGAAAGGTACTACGCTGTAATGGGAACAGTAAGTACCTAAATGAAGTCATGAAAATTACTGTACCCACTACAATGCAGTGCCGTTCATGTCAATTACAAAAAAATTGAAAAACCATAACATTAAGGATTTTTGGAACTTAATTTTTTTTTAATTGACACGAACGGTACTACGCTGTAATGGGAACAGTAAGTACCTAGATGATGTCATGGAAATTACTGTACCCACTACAACGCAGTGCCGTTCATGTCAATTTAAAAAAAAATTGAAAAACCATAACATTAAGGATTTTTGGAACTTAATTTTTTTTAATTGACACGAACGGTACTACGCTGTAATGGGAACAGTAAGTACCTAACACATATAAAGCCATGAAAATTACTGTACCCACTACAGCGCAGTGCCGTTCCCCCTGACTGAGATAGGTGGACCAAACAATTTTTGCATTCTGTACACGGGATTGGTACCCATAAGCCAATATTTTTGATTTACTATATTCATTTTACCCCAAAAAAGGTAGCCTTCAATTGTTTTTTAAAAATGAATAGGCTTTAAGATAATTTAGTTTTTATATATCTTATTTGCAACAGTTATTTATAGTTACATAAGTACAATAATAAAAAAATTGTTACTATGGGAACAAGCATCTTTTTACTATAACCCACGATATCTCGATAGGAGTGACTATAGAAAAACGATGTATATACACTAGACTTATTTTATTGTTCCCTGTTTCCTATACCCAATATACAGGGTGAATCCTAAGTTGATATGGCAATAAAATAAACAACATTTTCAAATACATTTTTTCAAAAAACTTAAAAATAAGGTACTTACATTCATATATTACACTATAGATCAAATACGGTCCTGCCTAACTTAAACAAGCCTGTTGAATAACAATAAGAAAACTTCTGGGTGTAGGATGAGCTCGCAAGGGAAAGCGTTCTGCGTATAATCTCGAAGCAACAGCCGCACTTTGACGACACTCACCGTAAATTAGCACCATATCTACTAGTTCATTGTTTTCAAATTTTACCATTTTCACGTGTCATCAATTTAAAATTAACTTGCGTCAGAAAAACACACCGCAGCGGATTGACAAATAACTGACCACCAACCCGTAAATTGTATGACTAATAAGACAAACAACATAAAGTATAGCAGGCTACGTTTTGATGACCAGGCCCGCACTTAGATTTTTTCTTCTGTATCTCGCCTATTTTTAAGTTTTTTAAAAAAGGGTAGGTATTTTAAAATGTTGTTTATTTTAATGCCCTCTATACACAGCTAAAAAAGAAGTATCAACTTAGGAATCATAATGATCCTGTATATTAATTTATTTTGATCTATTGGAAGCTTAATTGTTAGTGAATAACTGTGTGGGTTAAAAAATATATAAGTAATCTTTTAATTTAATATATTTTCCTTGTGTGAGTTAAAACTTATATGTTCACAATGTTGTTTTGCAAATCAGTTGACCTTAAACGTTAATTTTGCGTAGATAATTCAAAATAAAAGTCATTAATTTTGTTTTTAGCCAACAGATTTGCGATCTAGTTAACGAACGGAAGCTTTACACCAAGGTCTATTAGTGCAAAATTAGGTATAAAATTATTTTCAATTAAATTTTTCCGTATAATTATTTGTCTACACTTGCCAAATAGCAGGGACGTCCTAACGAGGGTTCAAGTACTCCATTATTATATTTTTGCCATTTTGTATAATTGACAATTTAAGCTAAATTGTATTTTATACAAGACATTTTTTTGATATTTCTGTTATTTCACAGGATATATATTGATGTATTTGGGTGGAATTGATTTTAGACTTTTTTTTCAGAATCTTTTCTTATAGTATATTAACTAAAAGTAATGGAGATATCCAGTTTTTAATTTAATCAAAAAATTTCCGTTCCGGTCAATTTGAAAAAAAAAGTAATTTTATTGTTGCAAAAAATAAACGTTATCCCATTATGCGTGGCAGATTTCACTCAAATTCGTGCTTATTTGTTGAAACTCTAGTGGCTGATTGGCACAAAAAATATGCAAATAAATTATAACAAATAGTTTTTTGCCCATTAAAAATGAATTAGTGTTCACATGCCTAATTTAGAAATATTTCAAAAAACTTATTTAAATAATTTTATTACTTATGACGGGGTTTAGTCTTTCAGATCCCTTTGAATAAGCAAGTCAACAAGGTGTCAAAAATGGCACTACATAATAATAACAATAATAATACTAACATAACTCAGGTATGTGTTTTTTAAAACAAGCATTAACAATAATTTTAAATGACGTATTTTTACCTATAAATTTAATATTTGTTAAAGGTCATACAATTTTGACTATTGTCTTATTTCTTTTAAACCAAGTGACTGAATAAACTGGCTATACCTACCAGTCAACTGAACGGATATAAATAACAAAGAAACCTAATTTACACATAAAGTCGTTTCATGACATTTAAGCAAAAGTGAGGTTAAGAATTAATTTAAAAAATATGGGCATATATTTTATTTCAGATGTGTTATTTATTTTTTGAATCAAAACAATTATCCCAAATCCTATGCATATACCAATGTTTATAAAATGTATAGACTTTATTAAAATGAAAGTTTGTACTTGCCTTTGTTGGTTCTTTGCAAGGTAAATAATTTCCCACCGCGATTTTGCTATTATTTTCTTATATTTTATGTTCAACGGGGCCCCAACCCTAATCGGTCTTAAAACTTTCATATTATATGCAGCAGAAATAGAAAAATAGCTGGTCAATCTTCCTTAAATGATGAAAAATAAAGATGTGTGAAAGAGTAACCCAATAAAAAAAATTATAAAAATTTTAGAAAAAAATTAAATAAAACTTTTGAGGTTTATAAATAAAAAAGATAAATTTTCGGTAGGTATCCGTAATTTGAGAAAAATTTGTAGAAATAAAAAAAAATAAATTGCACATTTAAATATAGTTTAACATTCCGAACAACTTTTCAAAATTACAGTTTTCGATATTGTCAAAAATAAAGGTACTTTACTCTTGGGAAAAATTTATATTTTTTTAACAAACCTCGTATAGGACTGAACAAATTTAACCTCCAATGGTTGCATTTTAGGTTTTGGACCATGCAGAACTTTTTATAAAGAATAACTTTTTTTCGTAAAGTTAATAGCAAAAAAGTTTCCCATTAGTTGCCAACTTAAGTAGACACACTGCATGTATGTATAGAAACCTGATTTTCTACTAATTATTACACATAATGAAAATTATATTATTAATTCAAAAAATATTACGAACTTAATTTTAATACAGCCCCACGTTCCCAATTTGCTTATCAAAAATAAATACATACGTTTGAACTTGACATTACAACTGGGTTATTAGGTTTAACTAATCGTAGATCGTCGTTTAATATTTACCATATTTTTGGTTTCCTAATAATCCTAATGCTACTCTTATATACCTACCTTAACTAGAATCACACAAGACATAGTATATTCAACATAAATATTTCTAATACTATTAATTACTGAGTGCCCAAGATAGGCGACATAAAACAAGCCTGGACCAATACAAAACCAGATTTTCAAATTTCTCTTGCTGATATTGGCCACGGCATGTTTACTTCGGCGTAAATGATATCTGAATAGGGTATAGTAATACAAGGTAGGCCATGCCCGCAGTCTATCTCTCGATTCAAAAAGAAGCTGGTAAATTTTGGGTGGGCACCCTTACTTTCAGGGTGGACCAGTGCCTCCTCCTTCCCCCCCCCCCCCCCCCCCCCGGCAGCCGTCTCTGCAATAAAGAATTTTTGAGCTTCGCCCTTACGACGCTATTTGTTTGTCTAGGATCAAGATTTCAAAAATCTAGTCCCTGTAGATTTCGCCAGTTGACTAAATCATAATATCTCCCCCTGAATGAATTCCTTCGGTACGCCCCTGCCTATTCAAGTGATAAGGTATATTTGACAATAAAATAGTAATTAAAAATATCTTCCTGCACAAATATATCACGCCTTAAATATGAAGATAAGGGGTGCTTTTCGTTAATTAAGTTATTAAACAAAGTATCTAAAATAATGTGTGAATGTCGTGAGAAAATAAACATCGCTTAAAGTTTTTTATTTTTTATTCCATCATGTTCTTGAAAAATTATTTAAAATAAAATAGATAAGGTAACGGGAACACCATGGCACTGATGTAGGGTAGCTCAAACTGGAAAAAGCCGGCAAAACAAAATGCAAAAGAAATGATCCAGATTCTTAAAAACATTACCAATATTGACGTAAATCAACTTATCTGTTCACGAGGCTGGCGAGCAACGATTCAGGTTTAATGTTAGTATTTTCTTTGACCTAGGGTCACCCGTTTATCTTTAATGTATTGTTTACAGAATGGACATCATCAAAGACTACAGACACAAGACAGTCCAAGTATTTCAGCGTGTACTACTGCCACGAACTTATCTTCCCTTGGAGATTTTCAATCAAATTCCACCATTTACCATTCTCGAAGGATGAATCTGGACGAAAATCTAAGGATGACAATACCTGAAATCGAACCATTGCAATGTAACAAAGATAAGAAAGAGGATATTGGTGATGTCCCAGAGCTGCCACAAAAGAAAGTCCAGAAAGTTCCAATGCGACAAATTAAAATGCAGGTGGGTTTTAGAAAGATCTGACAATGTCGATTATTGCATGAGGTTCACCCATAATACATTATGAATTTGAGAAAAGTTAATAATATTGTTATTTTTATAAAAGAATTAAATTATTCTGACGCGGCTTGGAGCATGTAATCAACAGAGTTTTTAACTTTTATCCTGTATTATATCATGCACTACATATTTCGGGTCTTAAAATACTTAATTCCAGTTTAATTGATGTAATCGAATCTAATGATGTTACTAATAATGATTTGTCTGGACAGATTTAAGTGTAATAATAATAAAATCCCAAAACCTCTTGGAAACTTTATGAGAAATGTATTACTGTCTAAATCTAAACATTTTAATAATTATTTTTTTGTATTTTTTTCTTCCCTACTTCTATGGAAGTTCTTCATCACTTTTTCTTAACAAATTAATTTCCTCAAAGCTGGCGCTGTCACTCACAATTTCCTTATATTTATTCCAACATCAGCTATACTTCCCCTGATGACGAACGTTTCTACGTTCGAAACATGTAGAGTACAATAAAACAGAGGCTTCTTATTGAATATATCTTAGGGATCCTAGGATACTAAGATACAGGGTGTCCCATAACTTATGGGCCGTAGAGTAACTGGAGATGCTAGACATCAAACTAAGCCGATTAAGTCATATAAGTTTTTTTCGGATTGATACTCGTTCTAGAGATACAGGGTGTTGAAAGTAAAAGTTTATTCTTGAAAATAAGCCATAATTTTAAAACGGTTTAATGAATCGAATTGAAAGTTGGCAATATTTTTTTATGAGCAAGAAATCAGAATTTGTAGAAATTTTTAAGTTTCATACTAGAGGGCGCTAGTTGCATACACTGGGCTTCATAAATATATGATTTTTTTCTTACCTGTGATATTAGGTGTTTTTCAATTATAGTTTCTTAAAGAAGGGCATTTTCTGAGTCAAAAAGGTGTATTTGATTGATCTTAATATCTTTGACGATTTTCGAGATATTTTTTAAACTTCCCAAAGCATAAAAAAACATAGTACATAATTAAATTAATATTTTAATTTAAAAAAAAACTTATATGACATAATCGGCTTAGTTTGATGTCTAGTATCTCCAGTTACTCTACGGCCCATAAGTTATGGGACACCCTGTATAGATATAGATACTAGGGTACTACTAATACTATACTCTTTGACTTAGAGTATTATTTCTCCCCATTTTAATATTTATTTAAAATGGTTAAATTTTAAATTATTTAAAATGGTTTTAAACAGATATTTATTTGGGTCTTAGAAAATCGCATAATTGTCCATGGAAAGTAAAAGTTTCATGAAGCCAGTTGCATTTTGCTTATCAATATTTTTAACTTTATTTTATTCATTCTGCTCATTGTGTTGTAGAAAATTCATTACTTTACGCGGTGAAATAATGAATTAATTTACTAAAACACATAACTGTATGTTAAGATTTATATAAGTTTTTAAATTACCCTCCTAGTTTTTCTTCGTTTCGGAAATCTGATTTAAGAATAATAAACACACAGCTGGAAAAATATTCGCAATTGAAGTGTTTCGGAATACTTTTACTATGAAAAGAGTAATCAATGCCAAATTTATCGATACTGACAACTACAAAGAGAGTAAACAAGTCTCTTGCAATATAGGAAAATAACATGCTTAATATATTGGTAAATCGCAATTCAATTAAATTGAATTCATGTAAATATTGATGAAGTATGTATAACATGATAATACAAGGTATTGGCACCCACAATCTACAAGCCTTTAAAGATATACGAAGTTATCATTTTTTTTTTTTTTTTTTTTTTTTTTTTTTCGAGGAGAGATCTTCCAAAGAGACCTTGTGGGGACAAGGTACTGTCGGATTCAATCCTGAAGGGATTGCCTACCGACTAAAACTCCCCGCGTTCTTTCAGTTTCCGGGCCCGAAATGGCCTATAAAAACCTCCAGACGTCTTACTGATCTTTCCACATCTCCATGCCGAGGCATGTTTTTGTTTTGGATCTACCTGCATACGTTGACCGCGTATGCAGGAATTTGTCATCTCTAAATATTTCAAGGGTTAGTTATTTTTGGTATGACTTACTGTGTTGGTGTATTTGTGTGTTGCTTGTGGTGTATTGGTGTATAGTGTGAGGTGCCTCTGCCAGTACTGGTTTTGGCGTGTAAGTCATTTTTTGATTTATGGGTTAGTAATTATGACATCTACATTAATTAATTATTAATATTATACTTAATTATTTCACTTAAATATTTCACACTTAACTTATTTCACTTTTTACTACCACTATCACTATCACTATTTCTTAAAAACTATAATTGACTTCTTGGCCTCTTATGTGCCCTCCTTGGATTTAATGCTTCATTTGGATTATAATCCGTGAGTCTTCGTAATTCTTCATTTGGATGCATTCTTATTTCTTCGAACATTTTCCTGGCTTTCCTTTTCATAAAGGTTGATAGGGGTTCCCAGTTGACATCTCTATGTATTTGCACGTTCCTGACGAACCAGGGTGCATCTACTGCATTTCTGACATAGCGATTTTCTAAAGACTCAAGTCTCTTAATATGAGAAGGGGCGGCATAGCCCCACGCTGCTGACCCGTAGGTAAGCTGCGGTTGGGCTATGGCCTTTATCATAATAAGCTTGGTTTTGAGGTTCATGGTGCTTTTTCTCCCGATTAAGGGATAAAGCCTACTCATGCCTGCTTTGGTTTTATTTATCGCTGTATTGATATGTTCTTTCCATGTTAAGCTTTTATCCAATGTTACACCTAGATAGGTGGCTGTTGGAGACCATTCTACTTCTTCGCCGTCTATGAAGATATTCACCGGCGGTGTCATTCGTCTTTTTTGTAGTAATATGGCTTGGCTTTTTTGGCTATTGATTTTGATCTTCCATTTAATACACCATTGCGTTATCCTGTCCGCTTCCCTTTGTAGTACTCTGCAGATTTGCCTGACGTTTCTGCCGGTATGCGCAAACCCGGTGTCATCAGCAAAAGTTGTTAACAAGACATTTGGTGTTCTGGGTATGTCACTTGTATATATATTATACAACTGGGGTCCTAGCACGAAGTTATCATAGCTTAGCAAGGGGTTTTTATATTTAGCGTGAGGTAAAAGGTAATAGCCAGTTTTTTCAAACCAACCAAATCCCGCTAAATGATATTTTAAAGGCAAATTTCTCTAAAACTACAAGAACAATTTGGTAAAAACGTGTTTCATATTTAGCGGAGAGTATCATTTTTTCTAACGAAGTCGAATGTACTTAAATTTTTCAAGTATTTAAATAATAAACCTTACCGGAAAAATGAATATGTACACCTTATTGACCAAAATAGTAAATGCGTATTTTATTATTTTTGCCAAATGATTATGAACCCAGAAAAATCGCAGATTGTCTGAAAAACACGCGCGAAAGAAATTAGGAGTTTTAATTAATTTCTAAAAATAATACGTCAATGTCACCCACACAACAGAGTCAAATAAAAATAATTTTGAGGGTTGTTTTTACTGGCGACAACATTGAAGAGTTCGGTGCAACTGTACTTTTTAGCTCGATTTTTTGCACTCTAATCCTGTTCTTCGTATTTTTTGGAAAAATTAATGGTGTGTTTTTAATCTTGAATTTGCATCAATGTTATGTTACAGAATATTATATAAAATGTCAGCTCAAGGGTCCATATTGTCGCCTACCCTCTTTTTACTGTATATTAACGACCTTCTAGTGATAACCCAAAATCCAATTTATAGCTTTGCTGATGACAGCACACTTGTCTCATCTTTTACCTTGACTCCCCAAACATCCGCTGCCGACGCACATCTTCGCAGGCAGCATGAAGTATTGCGCCTCAACAATGACCTGGAAGAAATTTTGGCTTGGGGTGACAGTAACCAAGTCGAATTTAATGCTAAGAAAACCCAGGCAGCAGTCTTCTCCAAAAAGGTTAACATTGCAGAACCGGATATAGTCATGGCAGGACACGCAATTCCCCTGGCACCGTCTATTAATTTGCTGGGGGTCAATCTGGGAGGTAATATGTCTTGGCATGATCACGTTGCCGCAATTGCCAAGACAGCTGCACAGAAACTTGGTGTACTTTTCCGCACCAAAAGGTTGTACACACCTCAACAACTTTTGACACTCTACAAAGCCCAGATTCGACCATCATTAGAATATTGCTCTCATGTCTGGAGCTCTGCACCCAAGCACACCCTTCGGCTACTGGATTCCATTCAAAGGAGAGCCGTTCGTCTGATCGGCGACCCCGAGCTGACCAAGACCCTCGATAGCCTGGAGCATCGAAGACAGGTTGGTGATTTGGCTCTCTTTTACAGATATTTCCATGGCAGGTGTTCGACTGACATTGCCCACTTGATTCCACCTAGAGCAATGCAAAACAGAAATACACGGCGAACCGCTGCCGCTCATCCATATGTTGTTCAGCTTAGTACTCCTCGAACTTCATTGTTCAAGAATTCTTTCATCTGGAGAACGTCATCTTTGTGGAATGATCTTCCTGAGGTCGTGTTTCCCAATGAATACAATCTTCAACGTTTCAAGACCAACATTAATCGCTTTTTTCGCACTCGCACCGCTCCCAGAGCGCCTTAAAGGATTTTTCCTACAGTGCAGGTGTTTTATCATAAAAAAAAAAAAGCTCGTTGTCACTTTCTTGCAAAATCCCATATAGAATTAAACCTTGTCATTTATACGGAGCGGCGCGGCAAAATATAAAGTTAGGGATTTTAGCATTGAGTTTGACTCGCCGTGCTTCGCTTCTATACGCGGATCCACATTATATCACATGCAATTATTGCAACGCACCATTTTTTGCTGACGTTCGCCGTGTGTCAGTGCGTTTGAGACTTAATGGTTTTTTTAAAGCAAAAGATTTTTTTTATTGTGTTGTACCCATTATTTTAATATTATAAAACTTGTTTTAAGTTATTAATAAGAAATATACTGTGGTGGCGTTTCGTGATTGGAAACATAGGAAATCCCATGCAAGTTTTAGACTGCCCAATTAGTGCTCCCCTGTAGACTTTAGAGCGGGTTCGTAGGAATACTTTTTTAGGATCTCTGTGTAGTGAGTGCACATGCGGAGTTTTAACAATTTTGGACAACCCGATCTTAACTTATTTAAATAGGATTTCGGTTGGTTTTTCATTGGAATTCAACAGGTAATGCTGCGTATACCAGCATTTTTTACAAAATATTTACTTCTCAGACGCATGCACGTTTATATTAAATAATGAGCCGAATATATAAAATTATCCGTACTGAAGCCTACAAAATAAACATTATCTTGCATGCACTCGAACCCAATACCTTCAGAAAGTGAATATTTGGGCAGAAATTTTTGGACATCGCATCATTGGCAGATCAACGGGTCTAACATATTTAGATCTTCTTCAAAATTAAATTAGACCCGCACTGGAGGAAGTCGCTGATGAAAATCAGGATACTTGGTTCCAAACGGATGGTTGCCCGGCCCAGAATTCGCTTGTGGTACTTTTAATGGGAATTGTCGGTCCAAACTCAACAATTAATTGGCCAGCTAGGTCTCCTGACCTCTTACCAAACGTCTTCCTCCTCTGGGGGCTCTTAAAAAATTTTCTTTTTAAAAGTGTTAGGTTTGAAAAATTAGAGCAGTTAAAAAATTCAATTTTAATGCAATTTAAAAGATTTACCCACAGTACCAATTCGCTAATGTTAGTAGAGAATTTCACGATCGTTTACGATATTGTTTAGCAGCAAATGGCGATGGCGGTTTATTTGAACATTTAATTAAGAATTAATTCTAAACGATTGTACAGTTTTCTTAAAATAAAATTATTAAATTTTTTTATAAACAATTATTTTTAAACACCCTTTTATTTTCTTTCCCTTTTAGTAATTCTTGATGATTTTAATACATAAAAGTAAAATAATTCGTTTTCTATTAAAATATCCGTTTTGAAAATCATGTTTGTTTTATTTGAAAATATTAGTTAAATACAGTGTAACATGTTATCTGTGAAAGATTTTTAAAAAGCCTACCGTTTGCATATTACATTGGACAATGACAAATCACAGGTTGACAAGTCCAATCAATGCTGATGTCCACAGCATCCCCTGTTGAATTCCAATGAAAAACCAACCTCAATCCTATTTAAATAATTCCAGATCGGGTTGTTTAAAACTCCCAAGCGTCCAACTACTCACTATTGGCATATCGGAGACCATGTATGACTATTGTTTGTAATTTTTCGAAAAATATTTATGATAATAGCTTAACAGGATTATACTAGTGTCTGTTTATGACGTTTCTTGAACGACAGTAGAGTTTTGGACTTGCATTCTCTTTATTTGTTTTCAATATTCACCTGAAGACGATTGGAGATGCTTACCAGTTGATACGTAGTGATTTAAGACAAATAAAGACAATGTAAGTCCAAAACTCTACTGCCGTTCAGGAATATACTAAGTTGCACCACTGAAATCATACAAAAATGAAGGACATTCTTATTTCACACTGATGGAACTGATATATACATTATAAATTTTTTATAAGAACTATAAACTTTAATAAAATTAAGAAATTCCCTGCTTGCACCAAACCCTTCAATTGAAATCATTCAAATGCACCAGGAATACTGATTCAGTTTGAACTTAATTTCTGGGTATCATTCTTCGAATAAATCGAAGTACTTGAATATCAATTCAATTAAAGGCGGTAAAATATAACAACAAAATAATAAAGGTCTTACACAAATGGTGTTATGGATATTACTACAGGACATTATAAAACAATAAGGATAAATTTGGATCGTGTCACGAATAATTAAAATTAAAACGGCTAGTTAGAGGGGGCACACCAGACGTTATAAAAATCAGCTTGCTAATAATCAATTTAATCAATTTCCGTAGCTATTTGCCGGGTCGAGCTGATAATTTCTCGTAGAAAAAAGTTTATATTTTAGAAAACGTTGGGAAACATGCGGGTCTTGGTGCGTGCTGATACACACGTTACATTTTCTCTACCGGAATCGGAACCTACTCCAAAATGTACTTGGTCTCAGGTGCGCTAGAATTTAGTGACAGTTTTTTGACATGTGATTTTAACCCTACATTTTGTTACAGTTAATTACCGCCATTGCAGTGTCCTGGGTGTCCATGATTATTG
This sequence comes from Polydrusus cervinus, assembly GCA_935413205.1. NCBI lineage: Eukaryota > Metazoa > Arthropoda > Insecta > Coleoptera > Curculionidae > Polydrusus > Polydrusus cervinus. Next base: position 10,140,842 of record OW284520.1, on the reverse strand, counting down.
GATATTGTTCAGCGTACACTTCTCCAGCTTCGATTTCGTTAACAAAGGATTTCGCTCTTGATCCTGGAAAGGTAAGTCTCTTAAAAATTTATAATCCTTTAAATATTATTTTTCACGGCACTTTTTACTATTATTTTTTAATCGAATAGTGGTCAGGTATTTCGAAAAAACATTGCTTGAATTTATTCAATGTAAAGAATAATTTCTTGCACAATATTATTATCTTTTTTTTTTAACGTCGACCACCCTATTTTTGCGTGTTAAATATGCTAAAACTCATCCATTTCCATTTTTTGATCACTTTTTCATTACTTTTTCCTTTTATCCAAAAAATCGGCCAAATACCGACATTTTAATTAAACAAGTTTGAATTTATAAAGTAATAAAAGCAGAAAAAGAAATGCACAAATTTTACAAATTTTCGTTTTTTGCTTTTATTAATTCAAGAATCAAAATTTTTTTAGTTCAAAACTGTAGGTAATTGCTATTCAAGGACGGGTATTTTGAATAAAGCAAAAAGGTTATAAGGATAAGAAATATTGATCAAAAAATTAAATGGCGAATGCATCACTATAGACTTCACTGTTAAGTTTACTAAACTTTAAAGTTACAGTTTTATTTTATTACCCTCCTTCTTTTTTATTAAATTTGGCATGCTCTTTTATATCTGTGACTATTTATGTGGAAGATTCTAAGTTGTAATCTAGAGAAATATGCTGAAGAATTTGAATCTTTACCTAATCCTTTCAGCAGGGCAGATAGATAAGCACAATCTATATAGCATTGGACTTTAGAATCGACATGACTTGATCAGGCATTTCGTTTTATTGCACGTACATAGCAATACAAAGCATTTATTAGCAATATACCTATACAGCGTGATCAATTAAGAGTACGGAGAGGCCATATCTCGGAAACTACTGGGCATAAAAATTCAGGAAAAAAAATAATAAGTAAAGTGGCCATGAAAAAATCCTGGAAATAATTTTTAAGTTCCGCAAGAGGGCGTAATTGAGAAGTAAATTTTAAAATTTTACATATCTCCAAAAATCCCACATTAAGGTATATCTTTGATAACACCATTAAAAAGCTTGGACAATTATTCATTATTTTGGTCCTATGCTCATTGGCGTACCGACTTTAATAAGTTGTAATGTTGAAAGTGTAATCATTTAAATCGCTGTAATTTATAAACGACTTATCCGATATTAGCAAACTAAGACTGGTTGGAAGAGAAATGTATGCACTTTCACCAATCGTATTTAGTTGTCCATAATAGTTCTCAAAAAAAATGCTAGAGGGCGCAATTTGTAATGATAACACATTTTTTGATTTTACTCTGAAAAAATAAATCATATGGTATAATTATGATACCATAATCAAAAAGTAGATGAAATTTGCTAGAAAAAATATTAAAACCGCAGCTCGATATCTCCGTTCGTTTCAGCGTTATCGCCAATAGAATAATTTTTAAAACTTTAAATGAAGAAGCGAGTGGGATGCCCCTGATATTTTTCCATGTGGATATTATTTCTGATTAGCCTGGTCAATTCTGCATAAAAATGGCCTCTTACGTTTCTCTCCTCGGGCACACCGTTCTTAAGTAAAATAATCACACTATATGTATCTCTACCAAAGTAGTTTATAAAGACACCTAAATTGTCCTCAATAAACATTTTTGCAATAAAACAATACAACACTTAAAAATACCACAAAATAATCACAGAGAATAATGAACAATCCAATTCTGCTCGCGTCAAAGCGTCAGCTGGTTAAAATCTGTTGTTTATACTACATATTGCGTACACTCAGAAGTCCTACAAATTTGGCACATGCTTGGCTGCATACCATTGAAAACATACTCTGGTAATAAAGTGGTGGATATCCATGTGGATCTGAGATAGATCAAAACTAGCATAGGTCGCACGTTTAGCTCCAAAATTAAAGGTATTTGGTTTTGATAAAAATAATTAAATGGATATAAAAAGAATATTATTTTAATTTATTAGGGGTAAAGAAAACATGTTATATGGCCCTTACCCTTTAAAAATATATGATTTGCAATAAGGCAAAACGCGTTGTTTTTTCAATAATTTGCTAGGGGATTATTCAAGCAATATATATACAGAATGTCTGTTTGAGAACATACCACCCCTAATATTTGAGCTTTTCTACAAAATATGGGAAGCTGCAAAAACATGTCAGTATCATTAACTTTTTAAGTTCAAATTTGCATTTTTAAAGCTTATTTACATTACATACATTAGTTCTCCGCGGGACTGGAAACAACCCTTAAAATTTTAAATAGGAAGGGGAGCTGAGTGATATACAGGATGATTTCTAAGTTGATACTTCTTTTTTTAAAAATATTCACGTTTTTTACATATTTTGTAAAAGGAAGAACATTTTAATAAACAACCCTTTATACAGGATGATTTACTATAGGCGTTCGTTAGAACTTTTGAGAGAACTACTGAAAATATTTTCTTCCTAAAATATGCCATTTTTGGCTCTAGCATCTTAACAGTGCATCTTAGAGAAAAGCGGCTTTTACGATCCTGTCTTACTTTTTTTTCTACTTAAAATAAATTAATTTCCGGTTAATATTCGGATGCCCGGTTAAGCTGGAAGTTAGTTTTTTAAGTAGAAAATAAAAAGGTAAGATAAGTTAATAATAATATTATTTTTCTGTCTCAAAAACAATTTAGTTTAAAAGTTTGACCTGTTATACAAAATACATTTATCCATCCTCCAGGTCCAAAATTACTGTCAGTGATTCATCGCTTTTATATCGACAGCAGCGGGTTGACTAAAGTCAGAGGATAAAAATTCCATGAAAATAAATATTATGCGCTGTACTTATTAGAATTTTAAAAACACATCGATTTGGCTCCTCTAACTTCGTACAGACCGCTGCATTCTATATGAAAGCGATTAATCACTGACAGTATTTTTGGACTTAGGATATAAAATATTAAAAAAAAAATTATAATATGCAATAAAATATTCATATCTAATTTAACATTTTTTTTGTACTTCTTTTCGTAATCATAAAACATGTGAAGCCAAACTAGAAACAAATAGGTACTTATATTTTTATTTTAAAAAAAGATTTAAGTGATACTTAACAGGAATTTAAGAATTATTTGGGAAATACGAAAGGGAAAGTAAAAAACTTTATAAATTCAGAAGTACCATATTTTTTGCATTTAAGAAAATTTTATAAGGTTTTGATACAATTTTAATTTCATTTTAATATTTAATATTAATTATTATTAATAAGAATATTTAATTTAATATATATAACCTTTAACAAAATATTGAAAATACAAAAAAAAAACACTTATAATATCTAATCATTTATACCATAACCAGAACACTTGTTTTCCCTTTGAATGATAATAAAAAAAATTTGATAGTTTAGATTTTAGTTATTAACTTTAAATACAGCAATATTTTTATTGACAAGTTATTTAATTTGTTTTCTTTTGTTTCAGTTAACCTGGATTACAAGTTTGATGCCTTTGGGAGCACTGGGTGGTGGAATGTTAGGTGGCACATTAATAGAAAGTTTGGGAAGAAAATGGACCATATTGATGACAAACATATTATTTTTTATAGCTTTCCTTATAAACTATTTTGCACAAAACTATATTTACATGTACGTCAGTAGAATAATTGCAGGTGTAAGTGTTGGAGTATTATCTTTGACACTTCCTGTATACTTGGCAGAAACAATTCAGCCAGAAGTAAGGGGCACCTTAGGACTATTACCTACCGCGTTTGGTAACATTGGTATTCTATTGTGCTACTTATTTGGTACCTTTTATGAATGGCAAGCACTGGCTTTAGTAGGCGTCATTCTATCCATACCATTTGTGATAGTATTTTGGGTGATAAGAGAAACTCCTAGATATTTAATTTCTAAAGGTAAAGAGGAAGAGACTGAGCAATCGTTACAGTGGCTGCGTGGTTCGAAAACAAACATTGACAAAGAATTTCATGAATTGAAAAAGAGCCAGCAAGAGAATGATGATGACGAATCTAGTATAAAGATTCTATTCTCACGTAACAACTTAAAACTAATGGGCATTGTATTGGGACTTATGGGTTTTCAACAATGGAGTGGAATCAACGCCGTAATCTTCTACACCACAACAATCTTTAAAGAATCGGGATCTTCAGTTGATGAGTCTATTTCCACCACAATTGTAGGCGTAGTAAACTTTGTATCTACGTTTATTGCCGCTACTTTAATTGATAAACTTGGTAGAAAAGTACTTCTGTACATATCCGCTGTGTCTATGATTTTGTCACTAGGAGTACTTGGTGCTTACTTTTTTATTAAAGATGCTATGAAGATTGAAGTAGGATTCCTAGGATTCTTGCCATTAGCCAGTTTTATTGTATACGTACTGGGATTCTCTCTTGGATTTGGACCAGTACCATGGTTAATGATGGGAGAAATTTTACCTGCTAAAATTAGAGGTCCAGCTGCTTCAGTTGCAACTGCATTTAACTGGACATGCACCTTTATTGTAACTAAAATTTTTTTACTGCTTGCAGAAGTTATTGGTTTTCACTTCACTTTCTGGTGTTTCGGTTTCATTGTGTTTATGGCACTTTTGTTTACAATTTTCTTTGTACCAGAAACTAGAGGTCAAAGTTTAGCCGATATTGAAAGAAAGTTAGCAGGAGTTAAAGTAAGGAGAATGAGTTCCGTAGCTAATTTAAAACCAATGCCATCTAGTTTTTAGGTAAATGAATAAATTGACTGATATTAATGTTAAGTTTAACTGAATTTATGATTCTGAATCTCATAGGAGGAGACTTATGGTTTTAAAATTTCCTCGAATGTTTCAAAATTTTAAATGTCCGAGATATTTTAGTGTAGCAATAAAGAGTCCACTTTTAGTATTTAATAATTATTGTATATATTACAAAGACAATTTTATTTATTATACATACTATATTTTTATATCCCTTGAAATATAAAATATTTTTTACACCTATAACATGGAGTTTGTTTTTAAAAGCTTTTATTTAAATTGCAATGTTGGTGTGTGTGTTAGTGTCAAATCTTACAAGCTGAATTATAACCACTTCCTCTTATTTTACGGAGTTAAAATTTTACATGGTGACTCACTTTCGATGCCAAGGCATTTTTATGATAAGCATGTTATACAGGGTGGTCGATAAAGTATGTAACAAATGGAACAATTTTTTATTAGTTGGACAACTAAATTAAATACCACCAAAATTATTGCATGTCCGATAACCATTTCAGGTTTATTTCATAAAATTTATGGGTTTGATTTACTTCAAAGTTTATTTTCTTCTTTTTAGCGCAAGTTTTTTTTAATATTAGTTTATTTAATTCCTTCTTAGGTGCAGCACAATAAAACAGTACAATACTAAATAAAAATGTTTATTAACTAAATAAATAAATGAGTGTATATATAAAGAACCTAGGGATTTTGGCACTGCTTACAGTCTTCCATAAATTCTTCAAACTCTTCTATTTGCAAAGTCATTTCAAAGAAGTTAAATTTGTCGTGGATATTTTTAGTTGCTACCATTAAAACGTTTTGTGGGTTTGTGCCTGGGCCTAAAATAAATGTCATTTAAAAATACACAAATAATCAAATTAAGTAACATATAGATTATATACATATAAAATCCTTCAAAAACTTTTTTTTATGCAGGATCGATATTAAAATTTAATTTTATGATAATCTTTTGCTTATGCTTATAAACAGTATTAACGAAGGAGTTTTTTATTTTGCCGTTTCTAACTGATCATTTTTAATAGTGCGATGAAATTAACAAAATAAAATACCAGGCAATATATGCTCTACCTACATCAATTTATATCCATTTTTTTTTCTCTGTAACTTCGTACTATAAGATATTATAATATAAACAAAATCTAGCCGTTTGTTTTCGAAATTCAAAAAATAAGTAGGTAATAATTTTTTTTCGGATTTTCAGAATTTTTAAATATTATTAATTATTTAATCCGCCTATAAATTATTCAACATCCTGTACATATTTTATCACTATATAAGTGAAAGAAATATTAAGGTCTATTGTTCCACAAATAAAGAAAAATAATAAAGTTAATGGTTTTTAAGAAACAAATGAAAACTCCAGACAATGTAGAAAATCTAAAAGTAAGAAGTTGCCAACTTTAAAAGGCCATAACTCAAAAACTAGTCATAGGATTGGATTACGGCCACGAACGCTTTTAATCAGAATGTAAGACTTACAAATTATTAAAAATTTAGAAAAATTAGCCGAAAGCTTTGTGAAGGGTCCTTTGTCATTTCTTGCCAATCTTTCGAATAAGGCTTTTTACCGCTTCGTTCGCTCAGGATTATTTCCGATGGAACCTACAGCTTAACGTGGGTTTCGAACCACGATCCTCAGTCATGCGACACTCCCCCAAGGGCTAACCCTGAATGAGTCACCGCTGAGCCGCCGCAGTTGAGACATTCATTAATTTTCTTTTAAAAACATACTATAGTTCCTATACAATTTTTCGTGTCAGTACAAATAGGTAATAACAATAACCATTATTTTATATAAGATATTCAAACACTTTTAGCAGGTGGTGATAGCAAATCATGATTCATTTATTACACCCATAATAATTATGCGATTTTTTAATAATGCAATAACATTTGCAGACAATTATGTGTTGTGATAGTATAATCAATCAATTATTTAGTTTAACATTAAGCAAGAAATGTGTATGCAATTTAATAAGAGACAATGGACAAAAACTAAACTGCTGGACAATTGCTTTCGAGCAAGAAAAATCTCGCCTAAATTTAACAGTTAATATTTTCTGAACCAGATATGATATCGACCTACGGTTTTGAATGGTTGATAGATTTATCCCTTGAGAAACAATTTTCAATGTTGGATTTTCTTTAGCTGTTAGCTGTAGGTGTTTATAAGTACGCCACTGTACATCATAACATTTAGGTACAACTATTGTTACTGAACATAATCAAGCTTTTCATAAGGTATAATAATCACTCGAAAAGTTTGCACGATACAACACACAGTAAGATCTAGCTACCAATAAGTTAAAATAAACAAGGTTTTCCAAAAAAATCGGTATTTCTTAAAATATAGCAGATATGAAAAATTTGACAAATTACTTTCTTTGCTATGAACCAGTGATTCAATTGACGTAGAGTGATAAAATTTAAAAATATTATTGTGAAAGTTAGACCAATATTAAAATTGAAGCAAAAATCATCGTCTTCTTTAACACCCTGTATATAAAATTTTCTGACAGTGAAAGAAAATCCAACATCGACAATTGTTTCCCAAGGAATGAATCTATCAACCATTCAAAACCGTAGGTCGATATCTTATCTGGTTCAGAAAATATCTGTTAAATTTAGGCGAAATTTTTCTTGCTCGAAAGCATTTGTCCAGCAGTTTAGATAAAATCAATATCTTAGACCATGATTAGGCATACATTTAAAAATGGCTGGGAAAAAATAGTACGTCCTCAAAATATGTCGTGGAATCAATCGCGCATGTCTTAAATAATTATTAACCTTGAAAAATAACCTAGGCAAAAGGTAAAGGTGAATGAAAAATAGAACTGTCAAGTTCTCAAGTTTTTATTTAATATATTTTAAGTTTAAGTAGTAATCACGGCAGACCAAACCCCATTTTTTAACACTACAAAACAATCCTGAAATGGTACCTACATAATATATGCACGCTTATCATCTTAGGTAAATCCAAAAATTGTTACCACCCGATCAACTGCAGCGAATGCAATTTTCAGAGTGGCTTAGATATGATTGGCATAATAATGAAAACGTCTTCGAAAAACCTGTTTTTACTGACGCGGCATGATTTTAGCTCTTTGGTTATGTAAATAATACTCAAGAATTGACATTTTTTTGGAACAATTTTTCAGGCTCACTGTAAAAATTTTGGTAAGGCTCAGGGGGGGACTACCTTTCCCCCCCTGAATCCGCGCCTGCCCCATGGGACTTCTGTTTAAAGCTTTATGTTAAAAACTTCGTTTTTAAACCGACTTAACAAAATTTAGAAGTCCTACGGTCTAGAATTACAAATAAAGTTCAGTTCCCCTAAGTTATAAAAAAATTATAACCGCCGCCGCGGTTATAATTTTCTTAAAAATATAAACTTTCGAACTTGACACTTTTATTTTTCATTCACCTTTACAGTGGCGGCTCGTCATAAATAAAACCAGGAGGAAAGTTTTTCGACAATATTCAATATTAATGTACCAATATAGCTACCATTTTAGCCCTTAAAAAATAATTATGTTCAAAATAATAATATTAATTTAATCCAAATGTAGTTATGCGTAATAGGGCCACGGTTAACTCCGATGGACAATAATTATAAACACAGCAGACCGTGTCCGTTAGCTCAAAGCAAGTGAAGACCCCAACGCCCAACATGACTTTGGTATTCACCGTTGCTATGGTTACGTGACGTCAATCACGCAAACAGCATGTAACAGTTTGCAATGTGATGAAGGGAAATTTAAAAATAGATCATGTATGCACAATTATTTTAGCATTGGTTCGCCTAACCTTAAGGGATTTATTTTAAGGCTTCGCGTAACGGTTATAGATATCGTTTTTACGTGATTTACTGTGTGATTAAAAAGTTTGGTTTTTATTTATCAGTTAATTCAGGTACCTACCTACCTACTTAGTTGTGTGTTTTAAAAATGAACCCAATTAATGACATAGTTTGTGATTTGTTGGAAACTCCATTCAGTCGTTGGACAGATGTGGATAAGGGAGACGTTTTGTTACACGGGTTTTTAGTCAATGTTTGTTTAAGTACCGCACTATACCTAGCTCTTCACCATTTTTTAAGACCGCGAGCCGCTACTGCACCTTTACCTTTGACCTAGTAATAATTTAATACATCGAGGATCGATTCTAACCCAGGCAGTGGAAGTACGTCATATTAAAGTCATTATATATACAATTTATTGCCCATCAATCTCAATGGCTAAAAGTTGTTTATATGTCGAGCTAAAAAACGGTTTTTTTCAAACCCTCTAAAGAAATTAATAATAACAATATTTGTACTTATAGATTTGTTCAGTTACCAAGATTGCCACAAATTAGTTTAAAAGTTGCCTACTTTTAAAACTATTATAAGTATGTAAAAAGTTGCAAGGTGGATTCCTCCTCTTGAGAGACTAAAGGTGCTTAAGAACTTCTTAATTGAAAATCTTTACCTCAGCCTGAGACAGTACATAAGATTTTTTTGATAATGGAATGGATACCTTTACTAACTAACTAATGAGTAGGAAAATTTGCACATCCGATAGGTCTACTTTCTCTTGAGTTTAATTATCTACCTAAAATTATACTTACTTATGGCAACATGGGCTGACATGGCAATCTTATCCAGACTCAATGCCCATATCCTTAGATTATGGACCCTTTTAACACCTTCAATATTCATTAGAATATTCATAACTGCCTCAAAGTCGATACCTTTCGGTAAGGCCTCCATCAGGACCAACAATGCGTCTTTTATTATGGCAAATGTCGTTATGAGAACAAATACAGAAAATACAAAAGTCATTATTGGATCAACTATTACCAATTCTGGCTAAAAAGAAAAAAAAATTTAAGGAGGCGTTTTTATACAGTGGCTTTCATCCAGAAATAAAATAAAACCTATTAAAACCGAAAATTCTGTAAGTGTAAAAGCAATCAATTTTTAAAATGGAATTAAGGGCCTATCATTGCTATTGGATGTTTATTAAGAGACACTGAAGTAATTTTTGTATCTATGACGTTTTTGACATTAACGAACACCGAGAAAAATATTTAAAAATTAATTGCAGAGGTTCGGCTGTCACCCAGTGTTACCTCTATTTAATATTTGAATAAACAATTGCAAATTTGGTATCAATCGATAGTTAGAGGTTCAAACGTTGTTAAATAGATTTTAAATTTGAGGCGTTATATTATACTTACACAAATTATATGGTATGGGGGGAGGGGGCAACCCTGAAAAGATGGGTGCCCACTCAAATTCAAGGGATTAGGTTTAGCTCTGAAGTTTTCGGGGGGTGGGTGATTTTTTTTAGACGTAGTAACTTGGAGAGGACCTTTTTTTAGTAATCACTTTTAATTTTTGACAGTGCCCACCCTAAAATAATCGGGCCCGCGTATATCCACCCATTGTAAATTACCTGGCGCGGCCGCTGAGGTGTATGGAGTCCTCTTAAAAATAAAATTTAAATAGTTACTCGGTCTGTGAGTGTATAGCCCCTTAACAATATTAATATCTATTGAAGTTCCTGGCAAACAATAATAATAAATACGATAAAAAGTATCTATACCTACTTCGTGTTAAGGAAAACATTGATAAAACGTGTTAATAAACCTTAATCAAAATAAACTATATTAAAGCAAATGCGTTACCAGCTGATTTAAAAGCAAAAACAATATTGAACATCACACAAAAGTATCAACAATATATTTTACCTTGAACGTATAGCCATGTTTACTTTTTAAAATGTATTATTAAAGCAATAAAGCTTCTACAGGGTAAATAAAATTGTACATCTCTTTTTAAATATACCGATTCTGCTTAGAAAGGAATAGTATATTAGCACAAAAATTATTAAAATAAAATTAAAACTTAAAAAGCATTCAATATTTTTTTTAAGAAAGCATAAAAATTAAATTTTAAATCACCTGAAAGTGCCTTATACTATAAGGTTGTACTGCTACCACCTGACAAGTAAAAATAATTCTTACAATTTTTTTTTATTAGGTAGGTACCTTTTTAAACAAATTAAATAACAACGCGTAAGTATAAAATAATAAAATTCATGTGTGACCCCGTCTGCCCCTATGTCTATGTCCTAGGTGGGCACTGTGAAAGAATTATCATGGTGCCACTTAATCTTAAATAAGGGAACATAATATTTAGTTTTTAAATTTTTACAGATGAGTGGGACAGACACACGTACTTGTGACACTAATAATATAAAATCATGCATTTATGGAAAATTTTTATGTTTTGAGTATTTTGAAAATAAGGTCGACCAAACTTATCATGTTTACCGTGGCAATCTTTTAATAATTATATAATGATTATTTTTGCTATTTTAATCTAGTACTTCGTTGTATACGATATTCAGATCAATAATACCGATAAAATTGATTCGATAATAACTATTGCAAGAATCATTTATTTAAACAATATTTAAGTAATAAAAACATTTCAAAAATTAATACGGGTTGTTACTCTCAAGATACATGAATAAAGATATTTTAAAAGTAAAAGAAGTACCAAAGCTCCACCATTTTAATTGACATTGTATCATCAGGGGGCACAGGAACCCTGCACTCAATCAACAGAGAAGTCTGTCTGTGGGCTCTGGGGTCTGGGGTTGATAAAACAGTGCAGTTAAACGTTCTGAAGAAAAGAACTAATAATCATTGAAGGTGGGGGGGGGGGGTTAAACTAAGCTATTTTTCCAGTAGGCCCATGCCAGGGGCTCCGCTTTCAGAGGGGCCCCGCGCTTGGTCTGAGCGACACTATATTTATTCAAATAGTTTAAAACAAAATACTTCATTTGCATTTTTATTGTAAAAAAATATTTTATAAAATCTAAGCCAATCGACAGATTTATATAATATTACTGCATGCAAAACAAAAAAAGCCCTTTTTTTTTAGCTGGTTACCCTTTCCCTCTCCGCCAGAAATTGGCTCTATGGGCGCCCATGATGGGGGCTGAATTGCGTAACGGCTCATTTTCTAAAAAGTTTACATTATTCTAGAAACGCTCCTCATCTGATCTTAATAATACATTTTTAAGTATTAAAATTGACACGAAGTGGTCGGTTATAATTGGTTGGAATAGACACAATTTTGCGCTGTATGCATTACACTTGGCCCTTTATAAAAAAATCTATTAGTATTACCAATAAATATAGAACCCACCAGAAAATTTAAGGAGACGAAATTTTAGTTCTTTACCCTGTGTCATAATAAATAATAATACTGTTAAAATAAAACTATATTTAAAGCGGTTGTTTTGATTTTCGTTTATCACCATTTAGTGCAAACTGTCAAACTCGTTGAAACAACAAGGAAAAATGCAATACACATTGTTCTGCATGTTGCATCTATTAGCATAAACACACAATAAACAAATAGAAAGAAATATAAATATAGAATGGATTTGTGGTATATTGGTTTTTGAACCACAAAAACAATGTTTTGTTATTCTTTACTGTAGGTGTTTGCCTGTCACAACCATTTTGATAAAAATAGGGAGAGCTAGAAGCCTGCAAGGGCCAGGTTTCATCTCGGGCCTTAACTTGGCCCGGCCCGGTCCAAACCACTTTATATATATAGGTTAGGGTTCTCGTGCCCTAACAATTTTTTCCGGACCTGTCGGGCCTGCTACACCCGACATTTTTTAATGCCAGCCGGTCTTTCGGGTCAGCCTTTGTTTGCTTATGTAGGTACATTTTATAAAATAAAATATTTGTAAAAAAATCTTGAAGCCCTAATAGTTGTTTTCGAGTCTGTCGGGCTGTTCGGTTTTGGTTGACGGGCCGCGTCCCAAAATTCCGGCTCGGGCCAGGCCGGGCCGGGACGGGTCGGGTCGTGAAATTCCGGCCCGTGCAGGGCTCTGGAGAGAGCTGATATTTAACATCACATTAAAAAAAAGCACTTACCTTAAAATAAATAACAAGAGCTGCTACAAATACTCCAGCACTTTGTAAAAAGTCACCTAAGACGTGGATGAATGCTGCTCTTACGTTAATATTTTCTTTATGTTTTTTTTCTTTACCGTGGGAATGTCCATCTGATGTACCACCATGGGAATGACCATGTGAGTGCAGTGAGCACCCCATTCTAAAAATAATTTAGGTTTTTTTATTTAGTGATAAAAAAATCGTGTTGCTTTTAATACAGGTACCTAGTAGGTACTGCTAATTTTAAAAAAACTACAAAAGGCATATTGGTCATTGGCCATTGGTTAGTCGACTTGTTCCTTTGCAAAAATACATAAGAACTACTGAACAAAAACAACTCTTAATTTCATCAAAAATATTCACATATTACAAAATATTTTGGGGGTACTTCAAAACCTCAATCTGGGAAATCGATCTTGTAAATACTTTTAAGCATATTTTAGCATTTAGCTGAGCATATTATATAAAATCAAAGTTCATCATCGTTTTGAAAATCAAAGAAAAAAATATCGCCAAGTATAACTTCACTTTACGTTAAATTTGTATAAAGAGCGCCAACTGTTTTGAAATTATAAAAGTATATTTAATTTATAATTATTTAAAAAAATATAGTATAGCATCCTATATTTTAGAGAGAGATTTTAGAGTCAGTAGGACAAAATGACAACAAAGACTTTTTTTAGAAGTCACTTTTGATATAGAAGAAAAGACGTTCATAAATTTGTTAGGAACGTTGCGGAAGTTTGTATTTGGGATCTTATTGGATTGTTCTGATAAACAGAACGTTGCTCACCCAGGATTATTTGTTAGAGGATACGTCTCCGATCAAAAGTGACTCCCAAAAAAACGTGGCTGCCTTCCAGAACTTCTTTAAAAAACCATCCCTATCACCAAAACTTCTGTTACAATATCGGTGCAGGGTGGTTTGTTTTGATGGCCAGGTTTCGGGGAGGTGGATGCAGCCCCCTTTTTTATATTCTACAAAATCTGTATTGTTTGTAATAAATTATACTCACATTATATTAACCAAGACTCCAACGCCTGAGGTTATCAGCATAATAGGTGCATCGATTTCAAAATCTTTATACATTATTCTTTGTATAGCCATATATACTAGCACTCCCGTAACCACCCAAATTAAAAGTACAGATGTTAAAGCTCCAATAACTTCAGCTCTGTACCAACCAAATAACATTTGTTTCGTTTTCGGTCTATTTGCCATGTACAGAGAAAAGAGAGATATCATAAAACTGGCAAAATCTGTTAGTAAATGGGCAGCATCTGAAGCTATAGCTAAACTGTTGGATATATATCCACCTATAAGTATTATAATTTAATTAGTAAGAAGGTTAATTATTTGTATTGATATATTTTAATATACAGGGTATATCATGTCCTATACCTAATTTTAAGCATTTTTTTACACATTTACGTTTTTATATCAAATGGCTGAAGGACTCAAGTTCGATGGCCATCCATTTGGTTAATTTAATTATAGTTGGCTAATAAAAATAGGTAAATAAATATATTAAAAATTACGTGTACGTAAACTAATTTTAAAGAAGATATAAATAAAGAAGCCTTTATTATTTAGTTTGGGTTGGATTTCTTGTTGAAGGAAACCTGCTATAATAGATTTTTATAAATTTACTAATAATACAACAAGTAATAAAGAATGAAGAAGAAGAGTAGGTAATTCAAAAATTTTAAAGAGAGTTTTTTGATTCATAATAAGACTATTAATTAACCAAATTTAAAGAGAAAATTTTTACACCATATTAGGTACTAAAGAGACTATTTGTATGCGAATTGGAGACTCGAATGCCTTTATTGGATCACTTACGCGCGTATAAATACCATCATTAAACAATGTGCAATTTATAGGACCCTAACCTGTATATAAGTTAAATCTATATTGTAGGCCCCAATATTAACACATTTAAGTTTACAAATAATACTAAAAATTTGACGAGTTTATATTCTTTTAATGCTAAGAATAAGTAAATTATTGAAGATGCAATGCACGCAAACGATTTTTTATAATGGGTTATTAAAAGATAATTATTTTTATGCTTATTTACGCAGTGGTGAATTTAGGACGGGGGAGGCCAACGCCCCCTCAAGAATAAAAGGTAGGAGAATTGAAGAAAAACATATAATCCATCCCTTGAACTGTCTCAATCAATTTTTCTTATAATATCTGTAAACTTTGATAAAAAAAAGTTTGCCTGCGGCGTTTTTTTTTTTTGATAATGAATTGGATACCGCCTTTACTACTACCAACCCCAATTCTTTTCCCCCACGGGTTTATTTTACATAAATTATTTATAATCTTCACTTACCAATAACTTCTGCTACCATAAATATCACACATAGTATACTTGCTATAATAAGTTTTCTTCTAGCAATTTTATCTATTTCTGGTAAATCTGATATGTGACAATGTTTATTAACTGGAAAGAGAATAAAAGTTATTAAAATAAACCAAAAAACCTATTTTGTTGTTTTAACATATTAAACCGGAAGTTGGCAAAGTTAACACTGTTCCAATGTTACAGCCTGTCAAAGTTTTAATTGTTTTTTATTTTTTTAAGAGCTCTGCAGTACTGCAGCGCTAATGCACCAGCCGCCACTGTCAGCGACCGGGCAGTGCAGTAAAACCCATAAAAGTAAACTATCTTTTCGTGAAAAATTCTGTTAAAACCCCATATAAATATCATGGAGGAAATAATTATTGCACGTTTCGCCATATTATGGCTCATTAGTAAGGCTATAGAATCTGACGAAAGAAAGGAACGTGCAAGCAAACAAAAAAATAATACATTTTTAATTTAATGGTAAGGACGCCATTTCAAACTTCTCCCCCCTTAGCTTAACATAAGGGCAAATATGTAATTATTTAAATTATATCATATTTTTGCCATGACCCTGGAATTAATTCATATCTTGGCAAGATTTTCTCTTATCTGTTTATCTGTAGGTATCTATTATACCTGTATACATTTTATTAAGTATATAGAAAAATTATGACAAAACCTTACTGCATTAATATTAGTCTTACCTAATTCTGTTGTACTACTGTTTTCTTTGGCTATATTCGTAAAATCATCGGTTTGAGGTTCTAGATCAATTACTTCACCCTCTAATACTTTACAACAACCATCACTGGGTTTCCCATGGACACAATATATCACTCTCCTAGGGGATGTAATACTGCCTATCTTATTAATACCCTGAACCGCTCCATAGTTATTATTTGCAATGGCCGTGCTAGAAGTAGAATTAGTATTGTCATCCATTTGATTCTTTTTGGCAGCTAATTTGACACTTACGTGATGTTGACTTTTTCCTCGTTATTATACATTTTGGCAATTATTGTTTACATTAATAAACCCACTTTCTTAAGCTTTAAACACACATGTTGCTTCGATAAAATAAATAATTTTAACTCGATTCAGACTATACGTACACCCGAACCTACAGTGATACGACTATTTACATTAAAGACGCTTTATGATAATTCCGAAGAATTTAACAAAAACATTAAACTTATCTCAAAAATGAAATCGTTGAAATGGAACAATACACTCGACATTTAAAATCAACAATTTTATACAAATAGTCATAAACGCAACTGTAAACCTACTATTATATTAAGAATATTTTTAATAAGATGTTGAAATAGTTATACCTACTTAAAGATAACTGAGATAACTTCTTTTAAATTTCTTTAAGAGGTTTAAATTTCTAGGCTTTCTGATTTACCTTCTAGGATATTTATATTGGAGATAAATTTTGCAAGGGAAGGCATAGGCGTCGGAATCACGGGGGCTTTGGGAGCTTCAGCCTCCAGACCAGAGCCATTTTTCTATGTTGCTTCATTGCTCAATTATAAAAAATTGTTACAAGTGTGAGGGATTTGATAGTTTCATTGTTTTGTCGAAAATATATCAGCATCAGAATTTATATTGGATATCTACTATGATTTTTATTAAACATTATCTTTTCTACTTGAAAGTTAAATCAAATTGTCCCAATCTGCCACTTTTCCTGATGAATTGTCATTGTGCCTCGATCACCAAGCTCCAGAGCAATTCCGAAGTCCAGGCATCTGAGGAAGGGGCATCCGCATCAGTGATGGACAAATATTGATAGAGGTACAGAAACCCTTTAAAAATACATAATATGTTCGTGGATGGAAATATATATTTTTTTAAATTTTGTTTGTTTTCCTAAGGTTCTGGTATATCAGATTCAGGCCCGATTTGCAGAGAAGATAGTTTATGTTAGTATTAAAGCATTTGGTTTTTCAATTTATGTAATTTTTAACTATAATCAAAAGTAACATGTCGCTAATTTTTTTTTAATTATAGCAGAGATGCATTTAAACGCTTGCATGTATTGTATTACACTATAGAAGAAGGTATAGTGTGTAGATAGATGATATTAAATCATTAGAAAAGCCAGTTTCTTTTCCCTTTATATTCCTTGTTACAAGTACAATCTGTTACTTGAACTTTGCCGAAAAATTTAGAACATAGGTGGAATAAAGTTCCTCGAACTTACAATCCCTTTAGGCTATATTTTCCACTCGAGTTTTAATTTTAAACGTTTAAATCTAAAAATGCTTGAACTGATCTTCATAAAAATATTCTATTATTCTTTGATTACTTATATAGTAACAATATATGAATACAGTGTAAGTAAGTAATGTGAGCCGAGGTAAGTGCGTCAGTATTTTAATGTCCAAAAAAGAATGCATTTTTGTTTATTAAGAAGGTCTCTGGTCAAGTTTTTACAATACCATACCTTACCTTACCTTGCCCTTTACATATCACGTCTTGAAATGGAGATTGGTAGGTATCATTCATTATTTTTAACTTTAAAAATTTTAGATGGCACTTAGGTACCACGACTCAATGTTAACGATGTTACAAATAAGTATGGTATAATCTATACTGATACGTATGTATACCTATAACTATTAGGTATACTTTAACAAAACAGGCACATAATTCGTTTAAAGAATGTTATAAACTCTGTATAACTTAAAAAAAAAAACATTGATTCGCACCCAACTTAAACCTCGGCGAATACTAAAAGCAACTAAAGCTTGTTTTCTGTGTAAACGCATTTATCTATATCTGGTAGATATAAGACATTCTAAAAATACCTAAATTTAAGTAGGGGAGAACGGGGGAATGGCGTTCACGGGGGAATGACGTTCACCCCAATATCTAGAAATCCATTTTAAATAATGCCGCCAAATACATGGTGCCTCCTAGCGTGAAACATTTAAGTTGGTATTAACATGATTCGGCAGACTTCAGTTGCATTGCAAACGTCAGAGAAGCATTTTGTGTTTTTCCTGATTTGGCATGTAATAAAGCACGTGTGATTTTTAAGGTTTTAAATCGACCTGGTCAAATAACTTTCCGACGATTTATTTTTCTGTGAAGGTACGTACTATCCACTATATTGCTATGTGTATAGTTTGCTCTATTTTTTTTCGTTTTATTTTTAGGTTGTTTTTATATTTATTTAAATGTGTCGGGGTAATCGCGTTCACTTGACCGTCATTACCCCTTATGGGGATAGTTACCCAATTATTTTATTTAACTGGTTATTTTATTTTCAGATGCCAAGAAATTATAAACGGAAAACTGAGAAAGCTAGTTGGACTGCGGATGATTTGTCAAATGCAATTGATGAGGTGAGGAATGGAATAGGTCAAAGACAAGCTGCAAGAAATCACCACATTCCGTTTGCTACGTTCCAACAAAGGTACAAAACTCTAGGAGTGGGTGCTCCAAGTATGGGAAGAAAACCTGTGTTCACAAAAGAACAAGAGACTGAAATTAGTACTAACGTCAAAGCACTAGCTAATATGTATTATGGAATTACTCCAATGCAGTTGCGTAAGTTGGTGTTTGAGTATGCTGAGAGACTACACATAGAAAACTCGTTTAACATGGAAAAACGTATGGCAGGCATAGACTGGTTGGGAGGATTTCTTAAAAGAAATCCATCGCTTTCAGTTAGAAAACCGGAGGCAACCAGCCTGAATAGAGTAAGAGGATTCAATAAGACTGAAGTAAATTTGTTTTTTACTAATCTTGAGAGAGTTATGTCGAAATACCAGTTTCCCCCCCACAAAATATATAATATGGATGAAAGTGGCTTTACGACTGTACATGAAACCGGCAAAATTATAGGAATAAAAGGACAGAAAAGATTGGGTTCCATAACATCCGGAGAAAGGGGAAAAACCACTACCGTAATTTGTTGTATGAGCGCAGCTGGAAGTTACGTGCCTCCAATGTTTATTTACGCTCGGCAGCGAATGGTTCCAACACTGCAGGTTAATGGACCTCCAGGTGCAATATACAATTGCTCTGTAAATGGTTGGACGAACGAGAATCTTTTCACGATATGGCTCAAGCATTTCAATAATTATGCAACCCCAACAAAAGATGAACCCGCCCTACTTATTCTAGACAATCACGGAAGCCATATTACACTTGATGCTTACAATTTTTGCCGTGATAATAACATTACAATGCTTTCTTTGCCCCCTCATTCTTCTCACAGGCTACAGCCATTAGATGTTGTATTTTTTGGCCCACTTAAACGGGCCTATAATCGAGAATGTGACTTGCACATGAAAGATATGGAAAAATCAAATTTAACTAGACGTTTTTTTAGATATAAGTTGTGTTTTTGTACGTTTAATAGAAATATTTTCTAATTAAAACCTGTGTTTCCTCAGATTTAACTATGACCTCCATTACCCCTATGCGTGACCGTCATTACCCACAATACGGGGTAATTACGATCAATGTAGTCATGTAAATATTTTGTATTTTTCTCAAGGAATTTGCATTTTTAAAAGTCTTGAGGACGTTTATGTTGAAGGTTACTTATATATAGATAGTTAGAAGCTAAAATAGATAAGATAAATCGCAAACGAAAAAAATTATGAATTAAATTCAAAAATTGAACGTCATTCCCCCGTTCTCCCCTAACATCTCTGATCTTTATAAATATAGATATTTACTTTCCCTAATAAATGACAAACAAATAAAAACACTACTTTATGAATAAAAAAATTAAAGCTTATTAAAACAATTATATCTACCTAGCATTTTAAGTATATAGCCTTTATTTTATCTATGGCGTAACCCTCAGACAAAAATACTTTTTATCTTTATATATGACTGTCGATAGGCACAAAAAATGTGTGACGAATAGGAATATACATTTACCATTAAATTGTAAAATTACATTTTTGTTGTGAATACGCGTTTGTATAAACATAAGATGATCTAGCTAGATTACAGCTTGTATGGTTAAATTAGCGATGCAAATTCACAAACTTTATGTAAACATTAGCTTAGTATAAAAATGTCCATTCCTTGTCGTCACACAGTTTTTGTGACCTTAGAAGATATTTCTTGTAAATTCACAAACTATATTTTTTGTAGGGGTGAATAATTTGCTGTTGGAGGCAGTGGCGGATCCAGGATCTTGTTGAGGGGGGGGGACTGTATTCCGATTCTAGCTAGCCTTCCTCTTCTCAAAATTGACGCCTAAAACTAAAAAAAATCGCCCTCAAAATTGACTTGTAAAAAAACTTGCCTATATACGCCCTTTACTTTTCATATATATATTTTTACATCAAAGTATAGAGTATTTTAACACCGTTACTATTTTTATTTTACCTATACTATCGATACTTTTAAAGAGTATCGACGTCGCATCGGTATCGATACTTTTTTAAATCTTTGTATCCCTAGGTGTACATAGCGGCATCTATTTATTTTAACCACAAGTTTTACAAAGATGCTGCCTGCAGCTAAACCCATCCACCACCCACAATATAAACGACAGGTATCCCTCTGTCCTGCACCTGCTAAATTACCTGCTTGTAATTTGACATTTATGACAAATGACTGCTTCCACTTCCAAGGAAAGTGCATAAAGCAAAAAAACGTACACAAAGGTGGAATTTAAAGTACAGTTGATTGTGTTGAGAGGTTTCCGTTTCAAGGAAATGTATGAGACGTTTACCTAATAATTGTTAAGTGATGAACAAGAGAAATCGGATCCTGTGAGGTAACGAAAAGATGGCAATAAAATGTGATTGTAGCCAAGAGGATTAGGAGTATTTAAAAAAAAATCAGATCCAAATATAATTCAACCTTTATGTCATGGGATTTTGTACCAGAAGGCATCTGTTTCTAACATTATGTGTCTTGCAAATGGTAAGTATTATTGCTAAAACTAATTTAGTCACAAAATACAATCGAGACTATTTGTTGTAGGTAACTGTGGTCGAGAGACAAGTATTTGATTTCTTGGGCTTCCTCTGGATACCAATACTGGTTAACTTTTTTGAGATAATATTTATAATATTTGGATTCTTTGGGGCTTACCAATATAGACCCAAATATGTCATCGCTGTAAGTTTGAAGAAAATAATATTTAGTATCTATAAGCATAAGATAAATAATTATTTGTTTTAGTACCTCCTGTGGCATTTATTTTGGATAGCATGGAATATTTTCATAATTTGCCTTTACCTAAATGTAGCAGGGCTCGACCATGAGGTATGTATATCTTAATTGTTAAGTATTTTTTAATTACAGTGTCAGAAATAAATTATCCGAAGCAGTTATAATATTCTTCAATAATCCTGAATTAGACACCACCTACTTTTTAAAAATAGCTCATATTTCAGTAAGTTACTTAATACTTAACTTAATTTGTTTACACTTGTTTCTAGCCACTTGTTTGACATTTCATATATTTATTTTTAGACCAATAAGGTGCTTAAATTAGACCTAACCAGTGAGAGTTGGTGGAGAAAATATGGACCTGGATGTAAAGTTGTCAATGTTGATGAATCCAAATATGAAGTTGTCGATTGTTTTATAAATTATATACATGTAGAAGTATTCCATGCAGGATTACAAGTTTTTGTAACGGTAAGTGTCGTAATTTTTATTATTTGATTCTCAATTATAAAAATAATGAAAAAGGAAACAAGCTTTCTTTTCTTTATAGCATTGAAGCATTAAATTGTCGCCTCATATAACTCGATTGGTACTTTTTTACCATTTATTGTGTAATTCTTTAGTGTTAAGATTGATTTTATTTATCCAAACTTTTTGAAATGTTGTTTTATTTTATAAAAGTCCTACTTATCTATGTATGTACGATTGGGATTAAAGTTTTTAATTTTTTTACCTTTAATAATGTATTATTTAAACTGATTATATATTGCTTTCAATTTTATGTAGATACCTAGGTACATTTCAATTCTTGTTTTAAAGGTTTTTAGCTGTATAGTGGGAATATGTCTAAGTAGAACATTTATGGAAGAAGATGACACCTGTAAGTATAAAAAAAATTTCTGCAAATTCTTTCAGTAGGCTCCTTTCAATTTACTAACAAGCTCGAAAATGATTTGAGATAAATAAGGGTTATTCCAAACATGGAAACTATATTAAATAAGCTATTACAGAAAGATCCAGTAACAAAAACATAATAAACAAATTTATTTAAATACAGTAAAATTTATATGTATACAGGGTATCTGGTAAGTATGGGGCAAACTCAGGAACATTAAAATAAGTCTAGTGTTTCACACAATGTTTTATAACATTTAACATTTAATGGCACAGACAGCCAGAAATGAACTTACCCCAATACACACAAGTTTTAAAATTTTACAGTTATCACTGTATTGAATTAAAAATTTTTGGATACTATAAACATTTTACTTTGAAATTTAAAAAAGTATCTATAGTATCCAAAATTAATCTGTAATCCGTACCAAAACAACTGTTAAAAATGTTGACTTGTGTGTATTGGGGAGTCCATATCTGGCTTTTTTGAGACATTACATGTTATTATGTAGCGCATATTTTCGGTTACCCAATTCTGTATACAAAATTGTATTAAAATATGACTCTTTGGGGTCCAATTTTTCCGTCAGGGGGCACCATAGAAAAAAAATGTACACGCTCCCGAGAGTTTACCTTGTACTACCAGATACCCTGTACAGATAAAATTCAATTAAATTTAATTTTTTACAAGTGTATAAATTTTAAAAAACTGGTTTACTTTTCTGTTTGGGCTTACAAACAATTTTTATTGATTCTTTAAAGTTGTCCTAAGTTAAAAAAGGTACAAAACCAACCTAATTAAACATGTGCACCAATAGTAAAAAAGTTGTTACATTTAATTTTTTAAATGAAATTAACTAGGTACATTTTTTGAAACAGTCTTGTACTACTTTTGTACAGGAATGAGGTGGCCACTGCCTGAACTAGATATTGAGGCACACAAGGGGTTTTAACATCTCAACCATAAAGTTTATGTTGCTGAATCACCCATATTTACCCCAATATTGTAAATTTTACAGAAATATTTTTAATTGGTAATAGCATATACACCCTAATAAACACAATTACAATAAAAATATGCTTGCAGTTGATTTCATTGGTGGATTTGATCCGCAAACAATTTGGTAAGTGGTGAATGGGAATGCACTTTTACAGTAGACTCTTGTAGCCACTTTTACTTCCTTATTTTTCTTCAAGTTAGTAAATAATAAGCATATGGTAGTAGTCGTTTTGAGCAAGTTAAACCACATATCTACATACTTATCTTAAAAATGCATTTGTACAATATATTCATAATTTTGCTGACACAATATTTGAATTTTCAATCTATTACATTAAAAAGATATTTTCTTATTTACCATTAAGTCTATAATAACACAGGCCTGCATTTTTTAACACTTTGAAAGTTTATTTAAAAATTTTAAGTGTTTTCTGGTAATTGTGTACCACTGATTTCAAATCTGCTTTTAGTTTTTTCTATCACGTAAGGTAACCTATATATATATATATATCAATGAATATATCAAACCACCAAAATTAAGAAATTAAGAAAAACACGATTTATTTCATTTATAAACTAGTTTTATAACATATTAAAGAGAAAAATACAAAAACATACATGATATAGACATTGAAACTATTTGGAATAGTTGTTTATTCTTTGCGCTTCTTAAAAAAACGTTTTCTTTTTTCAGAAAAGCTTCTTTTTGTTGATTTTCTGTCATATTCAGCTAAAGGAAGATCTCTTCTCAATGTCCAAAGTAATCGGCCATTATTTTTGTGTCCCAGAGCTCTGGTATGTTTTTCCATCTCTTAAATATCTTGATGAAATCTTTCACCTTGCTCTTCACTCACGTCCCCAATATTTTCCGGGAAATAGTCCGAATGAGAATGTAAAAAGTGAATTTTTATGCTCATATTGCAACCAAGAATCCTAAATTTTTCCAGCATATTTTCAACAAATTGTTTCATAAGTCCAAGTTTTATGTGAAGTGGTGGAAGTAAAACTTTTTTAGGGTCAATAAGACTTTCGCGAATTACATTTTTGGTTCCAGGTGTTAAAGTCTCTCTTTGTGGTCAGTCTCTTTTTATTCAATGCTGTTCTCGGTTCCTGCTATCCCACTCGCACAGGACACGTGGAAATTTAGTAAATCCAGCCTGCTGACCCAAGAGAAGGCCTAAAATTTTTAGATCTCCACACAATTCCCATCTTTATATTGTATTCTTAAAGATAATTCCTCTAAATGTTCATAGTTTTCCCTTAAATGAACTGAATGGCCGACAGGAACAGAATCAGAAACATTGCCATTATGTAAAAGAACAGCTTTAAGGAATTTGAAGCACTAAATTTATTTTAAAATGTATTACGCCTATTATAAGATTTTTTAAATATTTTTTCTTTTTTTTTGAAAAAAAAAATTCTGTGGGTGATGGAGCCCAATGGTATTTTAATTAGTTAAAAACTGAGCTTAACAAACAAAAATCACGTCATCACAAATTTCATGCAGGCCTGTGTAATTGGATGTATGACTGAGTGGTTTACCATGCTTACTAAAAACCTTAAGCTATCGCTAGTTCTTTCTTTTCAGTTAATTTCGAGAAAGCAGATGGGCCTGATACTTTTCTGTTACATCCAATGTATGTGAGCTACAGTGGCAATTTGCATGGTTCGAATAGGCACTTGCATTCTAAATCTAAACGATCTGAGTTAACCAACATTCATAGGCCATTTAACAATGACTTTATGAGGCCAAAAAAAATTACAACGCGCGTTCACGTTGACGCTATTAGGCTACCAGTGAGACGAAGTAACTCTTTCGATGCTCTTGCTACTTCTACTAAGATTAAATCGCTAAGGCCTAAGTCTTTGTGCTCAAACAACCATTACTTTGACGATCTCTAATTTGTCTAGTCTTGTTTTTTTTTTGTTTAGCTGTAATATAATAAAATAATAGAGCGTTTTACCAATATACAGGGTGGGGATTTTAAATGAAAAGCTGCTGATAGCGGCTCTGGGAATAACACTTCTCTAAAACTAAAAATACGTCCTCAAAGATTTTTTATGGGCCGTGTAATTTAAAAAGATCCAGGGATCTGGGCGGCCACTATAAATCCTCGCCGTCCTATCCATCTATTTGGAAATGTCATATTTAAGAATCCTCTTATATTTCTTGAAAAGTGGGGTGGGGCTTCATCCTGCTGGTAAAAAATCCTTTGATTTAAATTTCCATAATTAGGGAATATTCTTTTTAGTTCTGGTATTAAAAATGTTTGAAGAAAAATTAAGTTCAGTTCTCCATCTAAATTGTCTTTAAAAAAGAATGGGCCAATTATTCTGTCACCTATTATTCCAGCTTAAACATTCACTTTCCCTTGGCGTTGAGAGTGAATTCAACAATCCAATGAGGATTCTCGTCGGAATAATATTGTCAATTTTGTCGATTAACCTAAAATGGAAATTAATTAATAATAATCGGTTTAGAGGTTCAGATTTTAACCAGCGATTGTATAACGGTTGATTCCCTTTAAAACATAAATCATTTTTGATTAAATTTCAAACTTACACATTAAAAGTATCCAAACTAAACGAAATTGTCGGTTGTCCATCATAACTTCATCAATATTCTACCCTTCTATCTAAGTCATCCTCCAATAACTCTTGTACTGGCTGCATTTTCAATGATTTTATCCCAGTAGATTTTGTAATAATTAACAGCGTTTTATGATCGATATTGTTGTCACGAGATAATTGCCTTGCTGGTGTAATTGGGTTTTCTTGATAAGTCAATAAGATATCCAATTTAGTTTCGAGAAATCGTATTTCCAGAGCCGCTATAAACATCGTTCCATTAAAAATGTCCACCCTGTATTAGTTTATATTGTTTATTTATGGCTTCTTTTTCAAATAATACTTAACTGTTTTTGGCAGCTTTGTGCTTTACAACAGTCGATTAAGTAATTAGGTTTTTTAACTAAACCCTTTGTTGTCATTTTTTATATGTCCAAGCACAAATTACAAACATTCATAAGATAAGTAAATTGTTATGTAAGTGTTAAATCCTCCATTACTTAATTAGACTTGCTTTGCATGAATTTTACACATATTTTAGTTGTATTGTACTAATGACTTTTTTATTGTATGTTTTTTTAAAACTTGGTGTTATTTCTAAACTTTCAAAATATCTTATTTAGTAATTTTATTTCGGTACAAATATGTAAAATACAAAATAGGTACTTGAACATTAAAAAGTAAAACTTTAATTTCAATTTGCTTCTCCCAGATTTTTTTCAGTGCGTGAGTCAGGATTTTGAGCGACTATAATTTATAGTCTATTTCAGAAGGGCGTAGCGAAATAAAATGGGAAATGCCGTCCAGTTCGGCTTGATTCCGGTGTCGGCTATAGGCACAAGTACATTTGTGCATTAAATTATTTATGATAACTAACCAAAAATTTTAGAGAATTAGGTTAACTGGTATTAAGACCTATTTATATGATCCAGCCAAAAAGACCAGAGCCAAACCGGTACCTGTTAAACGCAACACGTAACTTTATAATCTACTACCTATAACTAATCCCTACACAATATTTCGATTTTGATACTTCAGGCCAGAAAACATACCTTAGAAATTTTAATATTACTATAGTATGAGTCCGAAATAATAGTCAGTGACTCATCGCTTTCATATCGAGAACAACAACTTATATAAAGTCAAAGGAAAAAAATTTCACGAAAATGAATATTCTGTTCTATTAAAATTTCAAAAAAACATTGGAATTGTCTTCCCTAACTTCGTACAACCCACTACTATATGAAAGCCATGAATCACTGACTATTATTTCCGACTCATACTATAACAATACTATTTTATCTTAATACCCCTTAACCTAAGCCCTTGGTCAATATCATAAATGCTTCTTTTGCCGAAAGAAAATATCCAAGTAATCTAAAGAATGCACTTGTCATACCACTGTTTAAAAAGGGGGACAAGAATGTCCTTGAAAATTATCGACCTATCAGCATTTTATCATCTTTTTTAAAAAATTTTGAAAGAGTGTTTTATGACCGACTAGTTAGATATTTTGTCTCCAAAAACCTGTTTTCAAGTTTCCAGCATGGGTTTCTGCAGGGAAAATCTGTGGAGACTGCTATTTTTGAGTTTGTTAGTGGCATAATGAATTCTTTGGAGGAGGGGGATCTGGCAATGGGTCTGTTTCTCGACCTCTCCAAAGCGTTTGATTGCTTAAGCCATATTGATTTGTTAAATAAGTATTAGGGTATGTACATTGTCATGGATAAAGAGTTACCTAAGGCTAAGGGGATGAACCCAAAATGTAGTAATTAATACTGACCAATCTAAATATAAATCTGATCCACTTTTTATTAAACTCGGGGTACCACAAGGCAGCATATTGGGTCCTTTACTTTTTATAATTTACCTAAATGATCTGCCAGATGCCTGTAGTAATCTTATTTCTTTGATTAATTACGCTGATGATACAAATATTATACGAGATAAAAACATAACTAATTTAATAAATAAATCGGCCGATCAATTGTTATCTATTAAAGAGTGGTTCCATGACAATGGTTTGATCCTGAATGCCGATAAGTCTCAGTGCGTTATACTTCGAACACAACAGAACAAATCAAATTTTCCTGAAACTGTTGCTCTCGGTGAGAGTGATATAAGTGTTGCGAGCGAGAGTAAATTTTTAGGCGTGTATATTGACTCATTTTTAAAGTGGCGTTATCATGTTGAAGATCTATGTAGAAGACTGTTTAAAACTTGCTATTTACTTAGAGTGACAACAAAGTACTTGGATTTCAATTCCTCTAAAGTGGTTTATTTTAGTACCTTTTTGTCGGTTTTGAGGTATAGTTTAATATTTTGGGGCCACCAGGTATCTAATCTAGAAAATACCTTTGTGATTCAAACACGGGCTCTCGGATTGATTTTAAATTTGGACTATAAGCAATCGTGTCGCAGAATGTTTAAAAAGCACAATTTCTTGACCGTTCCGGCAATATTTATATTTGACAGCATATTGTTTATAAAGAAACATCCTCAAAAGTTTTCTCACTTCAAAATTAACCATGTATACAGCACTAGACGTAAAAATATTAATTATAATTTTCCTGAACATAAACTAACTTTAAGTGAGAAAAATTGTACATATTCTGCCATTACGTTCTATAATGCATTACCTAACAACAAAGAGTCTCGAAAGATTGGATATATTTAAACGAACTTTGCACAGTTATTTGTGCAACATAGAGCCCTAGAACATAACTGAGTTTTTAACTAAATAGTATGTGTCTTTTATACCTAGTGTTATTTTATTTCTTTGTTATTTGACGTATTTCAAACTTTGTGATTGTACAAACCTGTTTTGAAATAATTGCTTCTTATCTTACCTAATTCTCTAATGTTTGATTAGTTATCATAAATAATTTAATGCCCAAAATTTACCTGCGCCTATGGCCGACAACGAAATTGAGCCGAACTGGACGGAATTTCCCATTTTGTTACTCTACACCTTCCTGAAATTGACTTTAGTTGTAAAATGCTCCGGCCACTAGGGCGATATTGTTCATACCTGTAAAATGTTAATTCAGTGATTAAATAGCTTAATCTTGTACACAGTTCAAACTGCCGTGCCTTTTTATCACAGTATACAAAAAGTTAACTTTAAATAATGCATGCTAAAAACAATCTAAGTTCTTATTCTGTGAACCTCGGGCTTCCTTATCGCCAGGGTCTTTAGGGCAATTGGTCTGAGTTTCCACCTGTGTATAAACCCAATTTCAATAAAAAATATATATCATATTTTCCAAACCTTTCATGATAGTGTATAACAAGTACACTTTATGACACTGCATATGAAATAACAGAGTAAACTTAACTAAAAATCGTTCCCTCCCTTTTTGACAGCATCACATAAACCAACCCGCAAAAACTCAAAGCAACGCATGTCATTATACTCCATTGAGTTCAGTTCGCAGCTGGACAATAGACATGGGGATAGCGATAATGAGTTTGATCATTTGCCCTCCTCTCCCAAGCCCATGACACCTCGTCGAGTAAAAAGAAGAAGTGTCATGCAAAG
Source organism: Polydrusus cervinus (assembly GCA_935413205.1). Classification (NCBI taxonomy): domain Eukaryota; kingdom Metazoa; phylum Arthropoda; class Insecta; order Coleoptera; family Curculionidae; genus Polydrusus; species Polydrusus cervinus. The sequence goes on along the minus strand of OW284520.1, from coordinate 10,111,568 downwards.
AGGTTCTTCAGGAAGGCACAGCACTAATAGTAGAAGACAGTCTCATGCTAGATCATCAACAAGAAGCTCCAGAAGGATGCAGAATCCTGTCACCAAACTTTTGGAGCAACAGCAAAAGTGTCAGGCATATGAAAGTACTACGAGTCAATCTCCTATAGAATCACCTTTACCAAATTATTACGTTAATTCTAATAGCTCAGTTAACACTCAAAACTGGCAGGGTCCCGTTGGGCATACTAATCCATCCTATCAGCAATCAACTACCTCTCTAAATGAAGATTTTGATGAGCTCTATAACAATAGACCCGCTTCTGTACGGTCTAGTTACTCGAATTTTCATGGTGCTAGAGCAAACTATTCCCCTCCCAAGCAGTATCACCATAGTCATGCGACTCCTCAGGTACCACAAAAAAGAGGCCATCCTGCTCGTAACAGTATGAGAAACATGGCTTTCTTGAATAACGGTCCTCCAGCTTATTCGGTTCAAAGTGCAATGCCTATTAATAGTGAAACACCAATGTAACAGAGTTTACGCCCTTTAAAAAAGTGAAGTATATATCAGCTAAGCTCTTTATGTTTAATTATCCAAAATTGTTTGCCAACTGTTTTCTGTTGACCTTTTTTTTATACATACATAAGACTTTGCAAACAATCTTTTACAACGAATATTTATTATTAGAGTTGGTTCCTTTTTCGCCTATCAGACAGAACAGACCCGAAATTTCTTCAGTATAAGTCTCACTCTGAAAGATTCTTAAATTCAAGAAATACAATTTATTTTGGTCAATATTAATAACAAATTTAATAATATCAACAATTACTGATATCAAGACTAACTATCACTTAAAATCGAAAGTAGTATAAATATTTATAGGATACCATTATGAATATGACCACCATGATTTTCTATCACGGATTTCAGTCGCCTTCGCCATAGGTCAATAGCTGCATTGATTATGTCCTGGTTAAAATTATTCCAACAGAAGAATTTCTTTAGCTCTTCGATGGTGTTAAACCTTTGACCTTTGTGAACATTTGCCTCGAAAATTCATCATATGGAATAGTCAACAGGGTTTAAGTCTGGACTATTGGGTGGCCACATCTCCGGTTCGATATAATCGGGACATTGCACAAACAAAAACATTCTTGTACTCCGAGAGGTATGGGAAGGAGCACCGTCTTGTTGGAACACGTAATCGTCACAGATTGCTTTAATTTCAGGAAGCAAGTGATGTAAAATTTGTTGTTGATACGCGTCCGAGTTGAGTTTTACTCCGGCATCTACAACAATGGGACTTGACTTTCCCAATTTGGAAACTGCCACATTACTGACCATTACGCCAGGTGAAAAGTGACTTCTCTCGATTAAAAGATTTTCCAATGGGATTTCCCTCTTTACTCGCACATTTGCGTATACCCGATTATTTTGTGTATTCTTTGGCGGCCTCAAGTAAAACATTTTCTCATCTGAAAACCATATCTTTGCGATATTTTCCCGAGAACGGAATCTTCGTAGTAATAGATTACATCTTTCTAATCTAATCTAATTTCTCCTTCACATTGGCACTAAGTTTTTGACAGTAAACTTTTTTAAAGACTTTAAGTTGGCAATCATGTTTAATAATTCTTTGAACTGTAGAACGGTGGATTCTTGTTCTTTTCGCTATTTTTCTGGTACCTACAGATTCTTCAGGTCGTACATTTTCTATAATATTTCTTACCATGGTAATATTTCCTTGAGTTCTTTCCTTTCCCTTCCAAATTGTATTTTTATAGATCCATTATTTTCTCTAAGATGTCTTAAAGACTTGCCAACTGTTTCAACATACCAATTTTTTTCAGGAAACTCCTTTACAATTTTTCTTGCGCCGTAATTATGTGTTTGTCGAAAGTATTTGATAAGAATTCGATCCTCTTCACTTAAAACTGCCATTGTGTACGGATTAGCTGTCATGAAGCTTACAAAACGTCAAAAATAACATTGTTTATTATTTTATTAATCGTCATGGATACTTTGATTTTTAATAACGGTCATGGATGCTGCGATCATGGTTCAAACGACTTCAAATTTCCAAAATGATATCCGGAATGTTTTAGTAGATCAATGAACAAAATAAATTGTATTTCTTGAATTTAAGAATCTTTCAGAGTGAGACTTATACTGAAGAAGTTTCGATAGTTAATCTACCAAAAAAACGTATTATCTGAATTACGAATAAATCACTTTTCGTTTGCAACGAGCATAAGTGCACAAAAAACGTATTTCTCTCTCAGGTTGTGTGTTTACCTTTTCTCCCTCTTAGTAGGCACTCTGCCAATTTGAATATAAAAAGAATCGACTCTATTTATAATGCAATCATTTTAGTTATTTATTCGTCTCCTTTGCAGGTTTTTGTTGAAAGTTTGTGGAGTAGTAAAAGGTTTACTAGGCAACAACAAATCCGTTTTTTAAGGTTGCTAATTACATATTATTTTTATTTGATAAAGGGGTTTCTAGGTTTAAAATAATAAATTTCCTATTGTCTTTGCCTGTAAGCCTTTTACTTTATAAACAGCGATTTCTTTAAAATTAAAGAGCAACTCGTGCGTCGTTCGAATCAAGAAATTTCCAATTGTTTAGAAGCTAAATGTGAATATTAACCACCTCCATATGTTGCTTAAATCCTTACTTTAAATGTCCAACATCCCTCCTGGGTTTGTTCAAAATATAGAAATGTTTTCTATAAAGTATAGGTATTTTATTAAAATCCTTACTTTTGCTGATATTGCACCCACAAATTTAAATAAAATAATTGTTGAGTATGGATGTTTTTCGATCCAAACGACAGAATGTTGGGTATAAATCGTGTTAAGTATGGTAACTTCTATGTAATATATTTTAAGCTTACCTAGCTTTTAATATTAGTATTTATTCTATTGTGTCTGCAGGCAGCTTTTTATTGTTAGCTATTCGACTACTCTGTTAAGTTTTTGTTTAATTCTTACACACAAAATAAAACTAAACGAGGGTAGTGAATTACTTTAGCCTGTTAATGTCATTGTGATATTTTGTTAGGTGTTAAATTTTAAGTTTAAAAAATATTCATGCCAATATTTACATGTAGGGTAGTGACGAAGGAATTGCGTCTAAATTTCAAGACTGCCTTATATCAGCTCAAACAAAACCCCAAATATTTTTTGAAGCTTTGTAACGAATGGGTCTACATAATATACAATAATTATAATAAACAGTAACGTATTGTAAAAAGATTGATGGAATATATACTTGCCTTTTACTTGTATTGACATATCATATCAGTAGTTATATTAAGGGACAATAAATCATAATAATAGTTAAAATTAAAATTTTTATTTTAAATTTTGAGGGTTCCTTTACATCGTAATTACCGGTATTTTATACCTGCAGAATGGTTTAAACTAATAAAATTTCGCGACTGGTTACTCCATCACAGTAGTCCAGAGCTACAGATTTGTTAGGTACTTAGTTGAGGACTAAAAGTATACTAAATCAAATCATTTTTTTACATTGTAGTTAAAACGACTTTTTTATTCTCTGGCCTCCTTAGGCACTTAATTTCGGAATTATACATCTCTAATTAAGCCCAATTTCTTAAACAAAAATGTAGACACCAATTTGCAGATTATTTAAATTACCTTTCTTGATATTCTTGAACGAGCTGTAGCTACCAAATAAGAGGTTCAAGTACATGTTTTTTATAAATTGAAATAAATGCAGAAATAACTAGATATTCACACCTTTTACATAAAACTTTGTTAAAGGGTTGTATTTATTATTTACACTAAAAATTGTAATTTAAATATCTCGCCAGTAATGGGTTTCTCTAACTCAAAAATGAGAAATACTTATTTCAACAATAATATACTGCTAATCAACTTAAACATTCTGCTACATTGAAATATAACAAAAATCGGTAATTACGATTTATGAAATGTACCCTTTGACTAATCCTCACTACTATATCTTTGAGGCGTCCTGTGACTTTTGGGAAAACTTTTAAAAATATTTTTTTAAAGCCTATGTTTAGATATATTTTTCTATGTGCCCTCTTTAACTAAAATATTTAACTAGAATGATAAAATAGTTTTGGACTTGCATTATCTTTACTTGTTTTAAATCACAACGTTTGAACTGGTAAGTATCTCCTGTCGTCTTCAGGTGAATACTATAGTAACAAGATACTTTACCAGTTAAAACGTGATTTAAAACAAACACAAAACTTCAGACTATCAACTTTGTTATTTTAAATATAAAACGAGCAAGAAAAATTTCGCCTTAATTTAACAGTTAATATTTTATGAACCAGATATGATATCGACCTACGGTTTTGAATGGTTGATAGATTCATTCCTTGGGAAACAATTGTCGATGTTGGATTTTCTTTAACTGTCTGAAAATTTTATATACCTACAGGGCGTTAAAGAAGACGATGATTTTTGCTCCAATTTTAATGGCGTGTAACTTTTACAATAATTAAATTTTATCACTCCACGTCAGTTGAATCACTGGTTCATAACAAAGAAAGTAATTTGTCAAATTTTTGATATCTGCTATATTTTAAGAAATACTGATTTTTTTGAAAAACCTTGCTTTATTTCAACTTATTGGTAGCTAGATCTCACTGTGCATTGTATCGTGCAAACTTTGCGAGTGATTATTGTACCTTATTGTACCAGCAGTTTATTTTGATTATTTTTAGAAGTTTTCCCAACACTGTATATTTCTGTTTAAAAGTTGAAGACAATGACGTTTCTTAAACGGCAATAGTGTTTTGGGCTTGCACTTGTTTTATTTGTTTTGAATCGCTACGTTTCAACTGGTAAGCATCTCCAATCGTCTTCAGGTGAATACTGTATTCTTCATTTGAGTACTTACCAGTTGAAACGTTGTGATTCAAAACAAATACAGTCCACAACTCTATTGCTTACTGTATATTTCGTCACCGTGTTTTGCGACTGGACGCCTCATTCATCCATAATTTTTCTGATCATTAGGATACAAGTACAAACTATTTTGTGTTCATTGAACAAATTTCTGATTATGTAAATATGGCTTCTAGTTGTAAGCATTTTACCAAAGTATTACCTAAAATCTATTTTATTACTTATTTAAAGTGAATATACATACCATTTACTTAATTCTTGATGTTTTATTTTTCTTAAGAACCTTCCAGACCAGCGTGAAACGCGGCATATCGTTTCCTGGCTTATCTGATCGAAATGTAGGTATTACAAAAATATTGCTGGGGTGCACAAGAACCTCTAGTTTGGCGTATGATACCTTATTTTTTTAAATTGAAAATGTATTTTGAAGTTTCAATTATATAGGTTCGAATTATATCATCCGCCATGCAGAACATAAAAATAGAGATATTGCGGCTATTTATGTTAATGTCTTATTTTCCATTCAAATTAGAAACGATGCCCCGATATTATCTTAAAAATCTCCACTGACGCCGCGCCACTTAATTCTCGTGAAATTGGTTTTTATAATATTTTGTATATGAAAAAGGGCATTTTATTGCCATCGTCAGATACAGGTGCAATATGCGCGATGCAGAGGAAATGCACTGTTTGTTTGTGATGACACATCGACTACTATTTGCTCTTAAGGATTTTTTAACGTTGACAAATGTACCTATGCTGGTGTTTTTTTTTTTTTTTTTTTTTTTTTTTTTTATAGAGGATCAGGAATCCTCAAAAAGACCTGCAGGCGAGTGGATCTTATGTGCCTGCAGAGTGTCGGATTCATGCCCTGGCAGGGGCATGCCTACCGACTAAACCCTTCCCTCTGTGGTTTTCGCTCGCCTTTTCGGTACCTACTGCTTAAGGGCATATCTTCAAAATGGTTGCTGTCTTTTTTTACTCCTTATTGTTGTCCACTTCTTTCATCCCTTTCCTTTCTCTCCATAATTGATCTGGCCAAATCTCGTAAGCCAAGCTCTTTGTAATTTCCTGCACCATTTTGTCTTTTCTAAGTCCCAGCTGTCTGTATCCTCCATTTCTTTCCCCTTCCCATCTCGGGCACTCGAAGAAAGTGTGTTCTACCGTATTGGTTGACGGCTATCTTTCCCATTTTCAGGGCATAGTTTCCGAATCTTCCATGCCCAGAAAGTATCTGAGTCAAAAAGTATGTTAAGTGCCTGTGTCTGCACTTTAACCATATTCTTATATCTGGTATGAGGGTTTTTGTCCACTGCCCTACTTCCTGTTCTTCCTCCCACCTTGCCTGCCACTCATCTATTATTTCATCCCTGATACTCGCTTTTGCGGCGGGGTCCTTGATGGCTCTTTCGTAAATTTATTTTCTCTCCTTTGCCTGCAAATCTATCGGGATTGCTCCCGCTATGATCTACAGTGCTTTGGTAGAGACTGTCCTGTATGCGGTGGTTACTCTTATAAGGACCTTTCTCTGCACTTTTTCCAGTGCTTTGACGTGTCACTTATTTTCCAATGCCTTATACCATATGGGGGCTGCGTATAGTATGATTGAATAATATACTACTCCGCTCACTATCTGCCTTTTGATCGTACGGGGACCTCCAATGTTTGGCATAAGTCTGGCTATAGCCGATGCTCTATCTTCTGCCTTTTTTGCTATTGTCCTGATATGTTCCCCAAATGTGCCGTTTCCATCAATCATAACTCCAAAATATCTCAACGCCTTCCCTGGTATAATCTGTGTGCTTCGCAGTATAAATCGGATATGCTGTCGTTTCCTCGGTCCCTCCATGATCACGGCTTCTGTTTTTTGCGGTGCCAATTCCAGGTTGCTGTTCTTCATCCACCAGTCTATGCGCCTTAATGACTCATTTGTTCTAAAAATTAGGTCCTCTTCATCCTCTGCCATCACTACTAGTGCTAGGTCATCTGCAAATCCAATGGTTTTGGCTCCTTTTGTAAGTCCTAGTTTCAGCACCCCGTCATACAAAATATTCCATAATAATGGACCCAATACCGACCCTTGTGGGACGCCAGCAGTCACCTCCATTTCTTCAGTCTTATCAAGCTTTATTTTCCGATTATTGAAATAACTTATTATTACATTTATCACATATTTTGAGACTTTCCTATGCTGGTGGTGGCTATGTGGTTTACGCGTTAGTCACTGGCACACCAGTTCGAGTCTGGTAGAGTTTAGTGATAAAAGTCATAGCCATCAACCGGGTCATGCAAAAAATAATGAAAATGTATATATTTCCACTTCATTGCAGCGGCATCGCTAGGAGGGGGCGGTGGGCACCGGCCCACCCAAAATTGAGGGATTCGGTGTTGTAATGGAATTTCTGTGGGGAAAGGGGGATTTTACTATGAAATTTTTGATGTAATAAGAGATAAAGAGCTTGATGACTGACAAGAGGGAAGTTTCATTTACACCCCGCTTAGGGTGTTCTAGAGCGTGGGGGAGACGACGACCATTTTATTTAGAAGTCATTTTTTGATATTGGGTGGTACCCATACCAAAAATCATCGGGCCCACTTGTGCCCACCCGTCCCAAAAATCGCCACTGCTTCATTGATATCGGTAACACGGCTGAATAATGTAAGGTGTTGGAGGGAGATTACACTTTACATCTCCAATTCATAGTTGATCATAAAGCGTGAATTAAAGACTATAACTTTTGATGGGAGCATAGTAAGAGCAAGAAATATATCATGTTAAAAAATTATAACGCAACACTTTTTTGATGATCTTATGTATGTAAGTACGTACCAATACCTTAATATTGTCTGTTTGTCTATGAATATAATAAATACACACTACCAAAAACAAACTGACGGGCCTGCTGATACATTTACATTTTATTAACTGGCTTCTATGAAAATTATGCAGATTAGTGTGAAGTTAATTCAGTCACCTAGGACACTACAGTAATAAGTAGGCAGTGTAGCAGCACCAACACCATCAATAGTATCTTAATATTTGTTTACGTTTTGTCGTCACAGAAAGTAGTTTATTTTAAATATATTTTATAACAGTGTTAAGTACTTGAATATATTTTTTTTTGTAATTTTGGTATTATTAAAAACTTGCGCTTTGCTTCAAAAATGGTTGATTTTATTATTACAATAAATCTACATTTACGACATGTAGTTGAAAGAAAACCCTAGTCGCTCTAATTTTATCCTATATACTGTATATTCCTGGAACTCAAGCCCACCAAGCTACATTGTCATGTCCTGAAGGCATATAATTGATAGATTACCATGGAAGCAATTACATTTAAAAGATTGTTTAACCAGTTTTTTCAGCGAAAGCTTTGGCTGCAATTACCCGAGCTCTTTTATGATTTGTTTTTATCAGCTCTAAGTAAATAAACATGTGTAAATGTATTATATAAATATAATATTCAAAGAAAATGCTTGATTTCACGTGAGGTAACTAATTTTCTACTAAATAAATATACGTAGATAACCAAAAACGCAGGATCATGCATGAGATAGGTTAAGTCAATATCCTGCTTGCGATGGTGTAATTTCGAACGATATTACTGACCCAGTAAAACATTTAGTGCTAGCGTCGGCGTAGTAGTATTTAAACCATTACAAAATAAAATCAATCTGCCGGCAAAATGAAAACCATCGTTTTAAGAGGTTTTTTAAATACAGTTTTTAAAAATTCGGAGAAAATAAACTCAGTTTTATCAATTAAACATGCCAGGGATTTTAGTTTAGGATCGAAAAACACAGATATTTTTGAAAATGTAAGTAATAGTATTGAATAGTTTTCTATTTCTAACATGGAATGTAAATATTTTAGGCTCATGTCCAACCAGGCGACTACAAGCAAAGGTAAACTGTTAATGAGTTTTCCTTGTACATAAAACTTTTTTATTTTTCTTTTTGGCATATTACAGAAGGACCTATTCTTTTATCCACGACACTAACTACTTATGTTTGTAAGTTTTTCTTATTTTTATGTTTTTATATGGAAGAAAATTTTCTATGCCTAAATAAATTTCACTTTAGGGGAGAAAACCTTCATACCGATGACCTATTATTTGAAATGTTTAAAAATGAAGAAACAGGCTTGCTATCCATGGGAAAATTCTTGAATGTAAGGATAATTATATTTTATTTCAAGATAATTTTAACATTATCATTAATTAAAATCCTTATAGGCATTAAAGGCGACGGGGTTACGGAAAACAGATCCCAGACTGAAAGAAACGATGGAAATTTTAAAGCGAATGTCAAAGAAAAACCCTGACGGATACTCAGTTGACACACAAAAATTAGGATTAGATAGTTTTAAAAGGTAATAAATATTCATTAATTTAAGTTTTATCGAAAGGTTAATTGTATAAGTATACGTAGACGTAGGTACCTGGCACAAAAACATTTTTTTTTTGTCGAGGTGAGATCTTCCAAAGACACCTTGTGAAGCAAGGTAGTGTCGAATTCAACCCTGAGGGGGCTGCCTACCGACTAAAACACCCCGCGTTCTTTCGGTTTCCGGGCCCGAGTGGCCTATAAAAGCCTCGAGACGTCTTGCTGATCTTTCTACATCTCCATGCCGAAGCATGTTTTTGTTTTGTATCCACCTGTATACGTTGACCGCGTAGACAGGAATTTGTCGTCTCTGTTTATAGTGAATAAGGGTTAGTTGTTTTTGGTGGTGGCTTACTGTGTGTTTATGTGTTGTTTGTGATGTAGTGGTGTAGGATGTAGGATGCCTCTGCCAGGATACCATATAGGCATCGTTTGGTTTTGTCGGGTAAGCCCCTTTTTTGGTTTATGGGTTTGTAGTTGTAGCTTCTATGTTACTTAGTACATTTCACTTAAGTTATTAACTTATTTATTTACATTTCACTTAAGATATCGCACATTTAGCTTAGTTAACACTTACACTTTTCTTCTTTATACTTAAAGTTGACTTCTTGGCCGCTTGTGTGCCCTCCTTGCATTTAATACCTCCTCCAGATTATAATCTGTAAGCCTACGAAGTTCTTCGTTCGAATGCGTTCTTATTTCTTCGAACATTATCCTGGCTTTCCTTCTCATGAAGGCTGACAGGGGTTCCCAGTTAACATCTCTATGTATTTGTGTGTTTCTCACAAACCATGGTGCATTTACTGCGCATCTGACGTAGCGATTTTCTAGTGACTCAAGTCTCTTAATATGGGAAGGGGCCGCATAGCCCCACGCCGCTGACCCGTAGGTAAGTTGTAGTCTGGGTATGGCCTTTATCATAACACAAGAACAATGTAAAGTATTTATTTCTTATATATTCAAGTATTAACAGCAGGGCCTATTTTCCCAATAGGGCCCCATTTTCCAGGGAGCCCCACGCTCGATCTGAGCGACACTATACTTATTCAAGTAGTTTAAGACAAAATACTTACTTATACTTCATTTGCAAAACTGTGATGCTGTGAACTTTTTATTGAAAAAAATATTTTACAAAATGTAATCGCTTAATAAGCCGATTGACAAATTTATTTATTACTGTCGGAAAAACAACAAAAAAATAGTAAAAAAAACCCTGTCTATCACAAATAAAAATAATTTTAGTAAAATTTCTTTTGAGAATTTACATCAGGCCGACCATCATTCCTTGAAATTTGCCCTTACACCATTAGTATTACTGTCATTTATTTATCAAGATTGTCATTCTGACTGATAGTGTACATGTCTTATAAGAAAATGTGTTCAGTTTAATTCGTATTTTTAAATTTTCAGTATAATAGAACCAAATATTGGCTTAATATCGAGAGCATTTAGAAGGCAGTTTATAATACCAGAATTCCAGGGGTTTTCTAAAGATATTGAAGAAATTTACTGGAAATGCAAGGACAATACTAATGGAAAAGTATATATCTTATAATTTTTACCTTAATTAAAAATAAATCAAAAATTATCCACACCAACTAAACGTCTAACTTCTACCGAAATAACATCAAGCAAATTTGAAATGTCTTTAGTTCTTATTATCATCGCCGTGGAATCACAGTGTTTTATGTGCATCTGTAGAGTTTTTACAGAAAAGCCTTATAGAGGTTTCACAATGATAATTTGTCTTCGGATGTTGGTTAAATAAAACAATATTTGAGAGTTAACAGCACGCGGTATCAATCCACAAATTTCGGAAAAGTATGCACATAGAGCAGTCTGGTCCTATGCCATTGGTATACAACAGCAAACTATTAACTTTTAGGTAGCTGCATACATACCCCAATTAAAAAGAATGAGTCCAAATTATTGGGGGGTAAGTATTTGTACAATAGATGGACAAAGATTTGCAGTGGGGGATGTTGGCATTCCA